>JAPVLO010000060.1:8629286-9343930 GCA_027257055.1 Cephalopachus bancanus
ATGCCCCCTAGTGTGTCTGAGAAATCAAATGCTGCAATTCACTGAACAAGGGCACTGACATTTTAGTTAAGTCTCCAAGTCTAAGACCACACTAACATGGAAGTAAAGTGCCTAAAAAGCACACACCAAGGTGCAATTCAAATCCTGATTAGGGAAGAGGGCCTACCACCTGGCTTACCTCTGGTGTAGCCTGAGGAACTTTACAGACAGTTTCCATTCCTCCTAGTTTCCAGTGCCCATCTTCACTCACAAACACAGATGACAAGCAAATATTGTTGTGTGTAAGGTGTCCCTGGAAAAAAGAACAGGAAGAAGACCAACATTCCAATTTTTGACATCGAAATTTTTGAAAACTAAATATTAATCACCAAAAATACTAATCACCCACTTGCGGCATAATACATGTATGACTTTAAGGAACAACAAATTGGATGAGGTTAGAAAAAAAGAAAACTGGAATGGAAAGGCTTCTGTCATCTCCCACTGCCTGGTGAGGTAGGTTAATAAAGATATTAATGTCACCGCACAGACACAGCCACCTCCCCATTTCTATGGGAGTCAGGATATACACGTGTCCTTAACAGAAATTTCCTTCCAATGCCTTTTAAGGTAAAATTTATCTTTGCTCCCATAGGGTATTTTTATTAATTTTCTCCTCTAAATTCTTTCTCACCTACATTCTATCACGAACCCAGATCCACGTCACCTGAAATCTTGTCAGTAGGCATTAAAAAAATTCTGCCTGAAGAAGAGGAAAATGGAATGGTAAGGACCACTAGAAATATCCCACAGACCACAAAAGAGCCAATTTTAAAACTATAAAAAATAGTACAGTCAAATAAGTAAGAAGAAAGGAGAAAATAAGAATGGGGTTCAAATATTTAAAATCCCCCCCTCCAAAAACCAGAAACCAATCCAGGAGACAAAAGAGCATGTTAAGTATTCTACCCACTAGATCAAATATGTACATATTTTTATATAAAATACTCCAAAATTTATATATTCTAAAGGAAGGCTTAGAATAATGTGCATGGTATGCTTCCATTTGAGAAAAAAAGAGAATAAGAATATAGATATTTGCTTTATACGTACAAAAAACATCTCTGGAATGATACACTCATCACCATATTTGCCTCTGGAGAGAGGAATCGGGGCACTGGATTCAGGATGGGAGAGGGCCTTACTTGTCCCTGTATGCACTAGCATGCTGGATAAGTGTTTTACCAACTGTATGCACTCTCTCCAACAAAGAAGTATTTCTTCCCAGCAAAAAACTAATAATTCTTGTTATTATGTGAACATACTTTTAAGAGACTATAAACCAACATGATATTAATGTCTCCCATTAAAATAAAAAATCTTTAAATGTACATAAAGATGAGTTAAAGGCAAGTGTTTCTAATCTGTGACTGTTTTTTTTTTTTAAATCTTGGGCTCCCAAAGACCTTAATACTTCAGAATGCAAATGCCATTAAGAAATGGCTCAATAATACTCCCAAGAAACAGACCAAAAGTAAACACAGAAGCCACTACATTACAGAAATAGCAAATATCACCATAGAGTCAAGCATACTAGTGACACCATAGAGTGGTATACCACAGCGCCTCTTGACTGACCCCAGCTGCTCAAATGGGAAAGGATGTGTATATACTCTGCCTCTTCCTAAGAAATGGTCATTTCTTTCCTCAAAATCCCAAATGGGACAAAACTCTTGTAAACAAATAGGAACTTTGGTCTATAGCAGCACTGCTGTAGACTTTCATCTTTGTCTTAATAACTAATACCAGTTGCAGCTGGTAAAGACTTATCTAAAACTTCAGTTAGGCTACAGTAAACTAAAGTTCTGTAAATAACTGCCCAGGAGCAGAGGACTAGGTGTCCACTCCACAAGCCACTTGTCTATAGAACCTCTAGTGCCTTCCAATGTGTTATTTTTTCCTCAGAAAGTTTTCTAATAATAATACTGACAATTTCTATACACACCATAATTTACAAGTCCTACCACACACATCATCTCCCCGGTCTACATCAAAGCCCATGAGGCAAACTGTACAGGTTACTTACTCTGTCATGAAGGAAGACAAGAGCCAACAAGATGTCATAGATCCCAGCACAGACCTCTGCAGAAGACAACGCTTCCAAAGCCACTTCCAGAGGTTGCACTCGCTCAGTGACAAGATGAATGCCATCTGCTTCCACAGTACAAGATAAAAACCTTAGCAAGCAAGGGTGACGAAGTGTCTTCAAGTGCTTTAAAAATACAAACAGAAGAGTTGATGAAGTTAGTTCATCAAAACTAGATTTATTATAGTTTCAAATACATCGCAGTAAAAGTCAGAAAACATATACTTGCATTTAAGGTTCTTTTGAGTTCCCGATCCCTTAAATTTCAAATAAGACAAAGAAGGATCTACAACTTGTTCTGACTTCATTCACTTCACTGACATTTAAGGAACTCGACAGATTTCCAGTTCCACTGTGGTAGCATAAGCCCCTAAGAACCCAGGTCTTCCAATGACTACTGCTGTAAACTCTGAACAAAGTGCCAGAAACAACTACTGAGAACTCTGAAAGCAAACAAATGCATACAGATTATGGAGAGGAGTCAAACTCTGAAGCAGTGACACCCATAGGGTGCATGTCCTGGTTTGGGGCATTTCTCCTCCTGTCACAG
Organism: Cephalopachus bancanus; assembly: GCA_027257055.1. Taxonomy (NCBI): domain Eukaryota; kingdom Metazoa; phylum Chordata; class Mammalia; order Primates; family Tarsiidae; genus Cephalopachus; species Cephalopachus bancanus. The sequence goes on from JAPVLO010000060.1 coordinate 8,631,962, forward strand.
CTGTGCACTGAAGGCAGGCCTAACTGCAGAGCAGTGTGACAAAGGTACCAAAACTCCAACGAGTGCCTCGCCGTCTTCTAGCCAGAGCAGTCACAGAAAGGAGCAAGGAGGAAGAGGGCAGAGGCTGGCAGAGAAGGAGGCACCCAAATTTCCTGCATACCCACAAATTCTTAGACTAACCCCTGAAGCAAGCATGCACAGGATAGATCCAAACCAGTACAGCAGATAAAGAATAAACTCAGCAATAAATTCACAAGAAGAGTGGGATGAAAGGAGTTCAAACACTTGAGGCCTGAACCTGAAGGAACAAACTGCCTGCTAACTCAAAAACATCAACATTCTCTAAAGGATTATAACAGAGCCAAGATTCAATGCAATACAACATTCAAAATGTCCAAGATGCAACCCAAAATTACTAAACATACAAAGAATCATGAAAATGTAATAATTCTTAATGGAAAAGACAACCAACAAACAGCACCACAAGATGATCCAGATACGAGAATTATCAGAAAGAATTTAAAGCAGCTATTATTATAATCATTCTTCTAGAGATTAAAAAAAATAGTTATAAAATAATAGAAAGACAGGAGTTCTCACAAGAAAAACAGAAGCTGTATAAAAGAACTACATGAAAACTTTAGAAATGGAAAATCAAATACTGGAAATAAAAAATTAATATATAGACTCAAAAACAAAATGAATATATTAAAAGAAAGTCAGAGAATTTGAAAATGTTAATCAAAGTGAATAATAGAAAATATTTTTTTTAAATGATCAGAACTGGGCTGGGTGTAATCCCTCCCAAAGTGGAGTTTGAGACTAGCCTAGATAACATGGCGAGACCTCATCTCTACAAAAAAAAAAAAGCTGGGCATGGTAGCAAAAGCCCATAGTCCCAGCTATTCAGGAGGCTAATGCAGAAAGATCACCTTAGCCCAGGAGGTCAAGGCTGCAGAGAGCCATAATTGTGCCACTGCACTCTAGCCTGGGTAACAAAGTGAGACCCAGAATCAAAAAAATAAAATAAAATAAAGGTCGGAGCTTCAGGAACCTGTGTGACAATAACAAAAGGTCCAATAAGTAAGTATAACTAAAGTCCCAAAATGAAAGGAGAAAAGAACTGGGGAATAAAAAAATATAATGGCTGGCCGGGCTCAGTGGCTCAGCCTGTAGTCCCACGCTTTGGGAGGCTGAGGTGAGTGGATTGCCTGAGCCCGCGGGTTTGAGACCCACCTGGGCAACTTGGTGAGACCTCATCTCTACAATAAATCAAAATGAGCCAGGTGTGGTAGCGTGCGCCTATAATTCCAGCTACTCGGAAGGCTGAGGCGGAAGGATCACCGGAGCCCAGCAGGTCGAGCCTGCGGCGGCCGGGGTCGGCCACTACACTCCAGTCTGGGTGACAGAGTGAGACTCCAACTCAAAAAAATAAAAATAAAAATAATGGGTGAAAACTTAAATTTGGTCAAATACTTACAGATTTAAATTTAATGAACACCAAACAATAAATTTTTTAAAAAAACAAACTACTAAAAATCAAAGATAAAATAAAAAATCTTGGAAGTAGCTAAAGAAAAAAACAACACATTACATGATTTAAACAACTTCAGATTTCACATCAGAAAAAACAGAGGCCAAGAGAAAGTGAAACATCTTTAAAATGCTGAAAGAGGCTGGGTCCAGTAGCTGACAATTATAATCCCAGCACTTTGGGAAGCCAAGTTGGGAGGATCACTTGGGCCCTGGAGTTCAAGACCAGCCTGGGAAACATGCTGGGAAACAGCTAATAAAATTAGCTGGGTGTGGTAGCATTCATCTGTAGTCCCAGCTACTTGGGAGCCTGAGGTGGAAGGATTGCCTGAATCCAGGAGGTTGAGGATGCAGTGAGCCGTGATCATGCACTCCAGCCTGGGCAACAGAGTAAGACTCTGAGTAAATAAAAAATAAATAACTAGAATGCTTAAAGAAAAAATATAAGCCCTGAATACTATATGTGGTAAAAATATCTTTCAGGGGAAAAGGCCAAATAAAGGCATATTTGATAACAGAAAACGTCTTGCCAGAAGACCCACCCTATAAAAATACTCTAAAGAGAGTTCTTCAAGTTGAAGAGGAAATAATACCAAGGGAAGCTTGGATCTTCAGGAATGCAGAAAGAGCCTCAGGATTGGCAAACATGAAGATAAATATGAAGGCCATATGCTAACCTCTTCAGTTACTTAAAATATTTACCACTATTAAAGCCAGTATTCCAACACTGCCAGATTGAGGTAGTGTGTGTGTGTGTGTGTGTGTGTGTGTGTGTGTGTGTGTGTGTGTGTGGTGAGGTGTGTGTGTGTGTGTGTGTGTGTGTGTGTGTGTGTGTGTGTGTGTGTGTGTGTGTAGCTGAAATTTTGGAGGTTGGAGACACCAATATGATTACAAGGCTTCTACATTTTATGTGACAAGGTACAATATTAACCACAAATAGACTATTTTTTCTATCAATACATAATAGATGTACATATTTAGGGGGCACATGTGATAATTTAATATATTCATATAATTTCTAAAGATCAAGTCTGTATAATTAGGATATCTATCATAAATATTTGTGCTTTCTTTATGCTAGAAACATTCCAATTACTCTGTTCTAGCTATTTAAAAATATGTAATAGATTACTATAAACTACAGTCACCCTACTAAACAGTCTACCAAACACTAGGTCTTATTTTTTCTATCAAACTATATATATATGTATGCTGTTAATCAACCTCTCCTCATCCCAGCTCCCACCCTTCCTGGCTTCTGGTAGTCACCAGTCTACTTCTATGAGATCAACCTTTCTAGACTCCACATGAGTGAGATCACATGGTGTTTGTCATTCTGTGCCTGGCTTACATCACTGAGCACAATGTCCTCCAGGTTCTTCCATGTTGTTGCAAATAACAGGACTTCATTCTTTTTATGTGTAGTATTCCACTGTGTATATATACCACGTTTTCTTTATCCATTCATCCACTGATAGGCACATAGGTTGATTCCATGTCTTGGCTATTGTGAATAGTGCTGCAATAAACATGGGAGTGCAGATTTCTCTTCAATATATTGATTTCCTTTCTTTTACATATATACCCAGCAGTGGAACTTCTGAATCATATGGTAGTTCTATTTTTAGTTTTTTGAGAAACCTCCATCCAGTTTTCCATAGTAACTGTACTAATTTACATTCCTAACAACAGTATATGCGGGTTCCCCTTTTTCCACATTCTCACCAACATCCATTATTGTCTTTTTGATACAAGCCATTTCAGCAGGTAAGATGATACCTCATTGTTATTTTGACCTATGTTTCTTTGATGATTGCTGGTGTTAAGCAATTTTTATATAGCTGTTAACCATTTGTGTGTCTTTTGAGAAATGTCTATTCATATATTTTGCCCATTTTTAACTGGATTACTTGTTTTGGTATTAACTTGTTTGATTTCTTTATATATTCTGAGTATTACTCCCCTGTCAGAAAGTTTGCAATACAAGTAGACTATGTTTTATTCATTTATTTACTTATTTTTGATAAGCAGGGTCTACCTCTGTTACCCAGGCTGGAGTCCAGTGGCACAATCATAGCTCACTGCAACCCCGAACTCCTGAGCTCAAGTGATTCTCCTGCCTCAGCCTTCCAAGTAGCCAGGACTAGAGGGGTGCACCACCATGCCTAGCTGATTTAAGAAAAAAAATTTTTTCATAAAGTTAAAAAGCTTCTGCACAACAAAGAAACCCCCCAAAAACCAAAACCAAGACAAAACAAAACAAAAGAACTTCAAAAGAGAAAACCCAAGGACTGGGAGAAAATATCTGCAAACTATGCATTTGACAAAGGCCTAATATCCAGAATCTACAAGGAACTCAAACAAATCAACAGGAAAAAAACAACCCCACTAAAAAGTGGGCAAAGGACATTTCTCAAAAGAAGACAAACAAGCGGCCAATAAACATGAAAAGAATGTTCCATATCACTGATCATCAGAGAAATGCAAACCAAAACTACAATGAGATACCACCCCATACCTCAGAATGACTATTGCTGAAAAGTAAAAAAAAACCCCAAACTGGGCAACCCCCTCAGGTCCCCTCGCACTCTGGGAGCTTTTCTGTCTGTCCTTTCAATAAATCCAGCTTTCTCAAAAAAAAAAATAAAAATAAAAATAAAAATAAAAAAACTAATATTGGTGAGGCTGTGAAGAAAAAGGGAACATTCACACACTGTTGTTAGGACTGTAAGCTAGTTCAATCCCTGTGGAAAGCAGTTTGGAGATTTCTCAAAGAACTAAAAACAGAGCTACCATTCAACCCACGGGTCCTATTTCTGGGTATATACCCAAAGCAGCACAGATTTTTGTTCCAAAAAAGAAACCTGCACTCACATGTTTACCACAGAACTTTCATAGCAGCAAAAACGTGAAACCAACCAGGTGCCCATCAATGGTGGACTAGAAAATGTGGGACATATACACTATGGAATACTGCGCAGCCATAAATAATAGTGAAATCATGCCCTTTGCAGCAACGTGGATGTAGCTGGAGACCATCATTCTTAGCGAATTGCCACAGAAACGGAAAACTGAATATCACATGGTCTCACTCATAAGTAGGTACTAAACTCTGGGCACGTGAATAGGAATAACAGACACTGGGTACTGCTAAAGAGGGGAGGGAGGAAGAGGGAATAAAGAGATGCATCAGATACCTATCAGGTATCAAGCCCACCGCTGACAGGGGAGGTAGTGAACAGAAGTCCAAACCTTACCTTCATGCAATATACCTTATATAACAAATATTCACGTGTACCCCTGAATCTAAAATAATAAAATAAATATATTTTTTTGGAGAGATGGGAGTCTCACTATGTTGCCCAGGATAGTTCTAAACTCCTGACCTCAAGCAGTCCTCCTGCCTCAGCTTCCCAGTGTTGGGGTTATAGGTATGAAACACTGCGCCTGGCAAAAAGTAGACAATTAAAGACTAGTAATGTATACTAAAATCCCTTGTGCAACCATTAAAGAAAAAATAAAGAAATGTAGCCAAAATATCAAGATACATTAAAATGGAATACTAAACAATATTAAATTAACACAAAAGAAGAAAAAGGGGAACAGAAGAACAAAAACCAGAAAGAGACAAATAGAAAACAAATAATAGCATCCAATTATGTTAACAATTACATTCAGTGTTAATGATCTAAAAAACACTCCAATTAAGGGCAGATACAAAGGCGAGACCCATATATATCCTGCCTGTAAGATATACTTTAGAAAAAGGAAGACAGAATAAAAGTAAACTGATAAAAAAGGATATACCATAAAAACAGCCAGCATAAGAAGGCTGGAGTGGCTATATTCCCATCAGACAAAATACACTTCAAGACAAAGAGTACTGCCAGAGATAAAAAGGGTTATTTCTTAAACAATAAGAGAGAAAACTTTTATGTTTCCATATGAATTTCTGTATTGTCATTTTCAGGTCGGAAAGAATGCTGCTGGTAATTAGATGGGTATTGCGTTGAATCTGTAGATTGCCTTTAGTAGGATGGCCATCTTAACAATGTTGGTTTTTCCTATCCATGAGCATGGAATATTTTTCCATCTGTTTGTGTCTTCTTGGATTTCTTTGAGTAGTGTTTTGTAGTTCTCATTGTAAAGATCTTTCACTTTTCTGGTTAGGAAGATGCTGAGGTATTTCATTTTTGTGTGTGTGCCTATTGTGAATGTGATTGTACTTTTTATTTGGTTCTCTGCAGGCTTGTTGTTGGTGTATAAGAATGCAACTGTCTTTTGCACATTTATTTTGAACACTGAGACTCTGCCAAAGTCCTTTATCAGTGCAAGCAGGTTTCTGACATTCTCTTGGATTTTTGAGGTATAGAATCATATTGTCAGCAAAGAGGGATAACTTAACTTCCTCTTTTCCTATTTGGATACCCCCGATTTCCTTCTCTTGTCTTCTAATTGCCCTAGCTAGGACTTCCAACACAATGTTGAACAAGGAGGGTGAGAGTGGGCAGCCTTGTCTTGTTCCAGTTTTCAGGGGAAATGTTTCCAGCATCTGCCCATTTAGCAATATGTTAGCTGTGGGTTTATCGTAGATGGCACTTACTATTTTGAGGTATGTTCCTTCTATACCTAGGTGTTTGAGGGTTTTTATCAAGAAGGGATGCTGGATTTTATCAAAAGCTTTTTCTGCATCTAGCCAAAACAATCCTTAGCAAAAGAAACAAAGCAGGAGGTATCACATCTCCAGACTTCAAACTTTACTATAAGGCTACAATAATCAAAACAGCCTGGTATTGATACAAGAACAGGCATACAGACCAATGGAACAGGATAGAGATTCCGAAAGCAAAGCCTCAATTTCTCAACCAATTCATCTTTGAAAAAGCTCCAACAACAACCACTGGGGAGAGGAGAGCCTATTCAGTAAATGGTGCTGGGGAAAACTGGCTGATCACATGGAGAAGATTGAAACAGAACCCCTATCACCATACACAAAAATCAACTCTAAATGGATCAAAGACCTAAACATAAAACCTCAAACTATAAGAATCTCAGAAAATGCAGGAGACACCCTTATGGAAATTGGAACTGGCAACTAATTCCTGATCAAAACCCCAAGTGCCCATACCATAAGAGATAAGAGAAAGTGAGACCTCATCAAACTGACAAGCTTCTGCAACACAAAAAAAAAAACCATCAAGAGAGCAGGGAGACAGAGTGGGAAAAAATATTTGCCAACTGTGTATGTGACAAAGGCCTCACATCTAGGATCTACAAGGAGATCAAATGCACAGAAAGGAAAAAAACAAACAGCCCCATTAAAAAGTGGGCAAAAAGACATGAATAAACACTTCTCAAACGAAGATATACAGGCAGCCAACAGACACATGAAAAAGTGCTCAGCCTCACTAACCATCAGAGAAATGCAAATCAAAACCACATTGAGACACCATCTAACCCCAGTAAGAATGGCCACCATTAATAAAACAAACAACAGAAGCTGGCAAAGATGCGGAGAAAAAGGAACGCTTCTACACCACTGGTGGGAATGAAAACTAGTGCAAACGCTTTGGAAGATAGTGTGGCGATTTCTGAAAACACTAGAAATTGATCTTCCATATGACCCAGCAATCCCCCTATTGAGAATATACCCGGAGGAACTCAAAGTTATTCTACCATAAAAACACCTGTACATGCATGTTTGTTGCAGCTCTATTCACAATAGCAAAAACATGGAACCAACCACGTTGCCTATCAAAGCTGTACTGGATAAAAAAATGTGGTATATATACACAATGGAATATTATGCAGCCATAAAGGAGGATAAACATACGGACTTTGCAGCAACTTGGATGGATTTAGAGTATCATACTAGTGCTCTATCACAGAAACAAAGAACAGAGTACCATATGTTTTCACTCATAAGCAGACCTTGAACAATTATCATAATACTATAAGAAAGGGATTGGCAGTAGTGGAAAACTGCCAACGGGTGGGGGTTGGGATTGACAGTTGAGGGAAAATGCCAGAAAAGGGAGGGGCACACCTCATCAACAAGGGTACCTGCACAATCAATAGTTGTATACCTAACCTGATTTGTACCCCACATCTTTAAAATAAAAAAAATTAAGAAAAAAAGAGAGAAAGCTTATTAAAAAGACATAATCATAAATGTGCATATGCATAACAGCAGAGCCAGAATACACATGAAACAAGAACTGGCAACGTGAAGGGAAGAGATGGTAAATCCCACAACTACAATTGGAGTCATTAATGTCTTTCTCTCAGCATTCAATAGAACTATCCTCCTCTCCACAAAAGATAATGAAAATACAGGAAGCATGATAATGTCAACGATCTTGATCTAATTAAATTTAGAAAACACTATACCCAACAACTGCAAAACATATTTTCAATTCACAAAACTAAAATCACAGACTGAGCCACCAATGTTGCATGAATTAGTACTTTAAACTTATCCTAACGCATGCACCTAATAGACCAGCAGTTAGCAAACACTTCCTGTGAAGGATCAGATAGTAAATATTTGCCTTTGAAGGCTACATGGTCTCTGCGGCCTATTCTCTCCTTGTTTTTTTTCTTTCTATTTAACAGCCCTCTAAAAATGTAAAATCCATTCTAGCTTATCCCAGGCCTAAGATCACCCACCCCTGCCGTAGATCACCAATGCATGTAAAATACATTTACAAAACATTTTAACTTTGTTTATCTTGTCTTCTTACTTTTTATTTATTATTTAATCCCCTTAAAATATTTAAACATTTTTTCAAGCTTTATTTTCATTATCTAGAAGTGATTGCCAAAGTTTTTTGTTCACACATCTTAACAGTAAAAACATCACATAAGTACCTTATACATACATATATAATATAAAGTACAAAATATACATGTATACATATATGTTGGAGGCTCCTTTGAGCACAGCAGTCATCTCTTCCATTTCTTTATCTTGCCACATAATGTGGGTTCTCAACTATGCTCACCAACACTTTCACAAAACAGCCTGAATCTACCATGAAGAAGAGCATAATGCCTCCCTGAATACTAAACAGAACACCATACAGAATCTTTATACTATTCCTAGAGTCCCATATGATTCCTGACAGGAATCATTTTTGTAAGCTTACCATGAACTCTGAATAAGCCCTTAGTTTACAGTAAACTATAGTAACAAAATTCTGACTTAGGATTTACTATTACTTAAAGACTACTAGTTAGAGATGAATCATAATCACCAGTGAACACATTATACCAATAATTACCGCTGATGAATTCAAGATAAAATGAGATGGACTGATGGATCTAGTATTTCTCTTGTTTTGTGGCCAGAGCTTATACCTGTATTTCATTTTATTCTCATGGGCCTCACAGAATACTGTGATTGTTACCCTTTACTTTTAACAGTACAGGACGAGTATAGTCATTATACAAAATCTGCCAAAGAAAACACTATATATCCGCTTGAAATGGTCATTAAAACTATCAAAGGTAAGATCAGGAATCCAAACTCTAGAGAAAGTTAGGCAAGTTAACTACACTGTTTCAGTATTTCGCATACCTAGGATATCAAATTCCTAAAATCTAATGCATCAAATAAATCCTACATTTCTAAGTCCTATGACCTAGTTTTTGAGATGATCAGAAACATTCTGAGAACCTAAACCCTTTATCACTTTGTTGCCATTTCAAATCTCCCAGATTCCAGCCTGTAGATTCAAAGCCACAACACAGTTGAAGAAGAGACAAGGACTATCTATTTTCAAATAGTCATGGCTTAAAAGGTTTCCTCTGGATACTAAGGGGGAAAAAAATTCTTCCTCAAGCTTCATAATTCCTACAGCTCAGAAGTCCTCAAACATCGTGAGTGGATCTTTGTGTTTTTTTGGTTTTTATTCCCCTTTAAAAACTTGATGATGGTCATGTTTTCTTAAGCTTTGGCCCCCTCCCCTACCTTGGGGAGGTGAATCTCCTCTTTCTCTCTCTCTAATTTACCTTTTAAATAAACTATATTTTATAATCCAAAGAAAAAAAAACTTGATGATCTGGGTTATTTAGCTTTCTTGGTACATGAGCCATAAAGGGTAATATAATTTAAAAAAAATCTTATAGCCTCAAAAAAAAAACCCACAAAAATCTAAGATTATAAATCTCTAGTACCTCACTAACAATAGTTACTAAGTTATTATAAAAAACAATATGCACAATTTTATTAGATGCAAATAACAGGAGGTATGTGAGAATAAGACAGTAAAGCAAGGGATTTTGTCTTTAGTAAAATCACAATAAGAAATTAACAATGAGCCGGGCTCGGTGGCTCAGCCTGTAATCGCGCCTTTGGGAGGCTGAGGTGAGTGGATTGCCTGAGCCCATGGGTTCAAGACTCGCCTGGGCTGCAAGACCTCATCTCTACAACAAATGAAAAAAATTAGCCGGGCGTGGTAGCGCATGCCTGTAATTCCGGCTACTTGGAAGGCTGAGGCGGAAGGATTGCCGGAGCCCAGCAGGTCGAGACTGCAGTGGCTGAGAGTGGCCACTGCACTCCAGTCTGGGCAACAGAGTGAGACTCCAACTCAAAAAAAAAAAAAAAAAGAAAAGAAATTAACAATGAAGTGAGAAAAGAGATAAAAATGTGATTTTACCAAAAAGCAAAATTATCTAGCAATAAACCAGCCAGATACACTTTTTACCACAATGCATGACTAGAAAATGCATCATGACAGAATTGTTACATATGTCTTTTTCCTTAGGAACCATCTTATAACTATGCATAATCAAAAACACAACATCAGCTGGGTGCGGTGGATCACACCTATAATCACAGCACTATGGGAGGCCAAGGCAGGAGGACTACTTGAGCCCAGGAGTTTGAGACCAGCCTGGGCAACACAGTGAGGCCTATTCACTACAAAAAGTAAAAAAAAATTAGCTGGGTGTGGGGTCAGTAGCTGGTGCCCATAGTCCCAGCTACTCAGAAGGCTGAGGCAAAAGGATCACCTGGGCCCACGAGGTCAAGGTTGTGATGACTTGTGATCATGCCACTATACTCCAGTCTGGGCAAGAGAGTGAGACTCCAACTCAAAAAAAAAGAAAAAAGAAAAAAAAGATATCCATATACCATCAAATAGTAATTTGTAATTAACTGGCGTGACCAATACAATACCAAAATTGTATAGTTAATAAAACCCTTTACAATTATTTTTCAAAGTAAAAATTATTTAAAGAGCCCATGAAATAGATATCAATGTCCCATACCTGCTAATGTTACAAAGGGACTCGAGGTAATAATATAGATCATAATTTTAACAAAATTAACATATCAAATTCAACCAAAGCAAACACTGAAGAATTAATACAACTAAATTTTCCTTTTTAGAAGATGATCCATCTGAATGGCTGAATATCCAAAGTGCTAGCTATCTGGCCAAATAAATAACTAATGCTTTATTTCTCTAATTAAAAAAAAATACTTGGGTTGTTTTACTGAATTACATTCCATAAGATAATCTTTTTAAATAAAAGGTCAAGATCCCCTGACAGTGCACCAGACAGCATGCTATATGCTGGTACCCTCTGCAGGAAGGAGCAGTTATAGGTGTGAGCAAGAGAAACCTTTTCCTATGGAGGAAACCTCCCAGAGATCATGACCTAAGGTCCTGCAACAAGAACAAGAGCCTGAATTCAAGACTTATGTGGAGCACACAGTCTAGCATTCTAGTCCAACATTCTCTCTGGGGCATCACGACGACTCAGGAAAAGAAAAAAATAGTCAAGTTCCTAAAATACTTCCTTTCTAAGCCCATCATCAACACACTAATTAAAATGCTGGCAATATTGAACAGCATTTTTGCTAAGCTAGATTAACTTGTCTTATATTAGCCATGTAAAACTGTTTCCTTAACTCTCACTAAAAAAATTAAAAACTTTGATGATAAATGTCATTACACTGAGTTTTAAGAAACTTTATGGCTACAGCCATGGTACCCAACCATGTCATGCAAGTTGAAGACAGGTGCCATAAAGTAAGAACAACTATGTTTTTAAAGGACATGAATGAAAAAAATACTAGTTCTAGGTCAGTTGCAGTGACTCACGCCTGTAATCTCAGCACTTTGGGAGGTGGAAGCGAGAGAATTGCCTGAGCCCAGGGGTTCGAGACCAGCTGGGGCAACTTGGCAAGACCTCATCTTTACAATAAATCAAAAACTTAGCCAGGCTTGGTGGTGCACACCTACAGCTCCAGCTACTAGGGAGGCTGAGGTGAAGGATCGCCTGAGCCCAGCAGGTCAAGGTTACAGTGGCTGTGAGCATGCCACTGCACTCCAACCTGGGCGACTGAGACTCTGACTCAAAACCAAAAACACTAGTTCTTATGACCTTACCTTTTTGACCTCTATTCATTTTATGTTTTTTAATAGAAAACAAAACAGTACAAAGTACTAACTATGAAGTCATCACCTATTATGGTACCTTGGCAGCTTTATTAACCTTGTCTTCATTTTCTCTCTTATACACAAAAACGGAAGCAAATTTGCCATCTTGCAGTACAGCAGGATAGACAGCAAGCCCAGAGGGTAAGGTAAATGCTGGTTCTTTCAGGGAGTAGCTCTTTAAAGCGCTGTTCTCCGATCCCATCCCTTATGCAGTGAGGCAGTACTGCAGCACCTCCTTCAAGCCAAGTGATCTAAAAGAAAACAGAAGTGCAAACTTAAATCTCTATCTGCAACACCAGCAAGAGAAACCCAGGCACAGCTACTCAAACCTACTAGTTTGTGCAACCCTCATTACTAGCATGTTTGACAACAAAAACGGCAAATGCTCAGCAAGTTACCAGCAATGTTTGTCAATTAACAACTCAAGAGAAAATGCATTGTTAGTATAGTCACATGCAATACTGTCCCTCCCCAAACTCCACCACATCCAAACTTTCAGAGTGGAAAGGCCATCAAAAATAGAATAAAGTAATTTATACTTCCTAACCTACTCACATGTCCTGCCTCACAAAGAAAAATGTTGAAAACTTGATTATGTAGACACAATAAAACTTCTGTATGTCTAAAATAACTTAAAACTATAAAGGAAAGCAATACAATTGGGGAAGATCTGTAACAATGATGAAAACATATCAACAAATGGAGAGCTCATACAAGCCAAGAAAAACACTAAAACACCAGTGAAATAGTGAAAAACAAAAGACAACTCATTAAATAAATACAAACAACAATAAACATAAGAAAAAGTGCAATTTCACTACTCTTCAAAGTTATGCCAAGTAAAAAGTAGAAACTGCAAAACTGTATAATCTCAAAAACTAAAAGAAAAATACCATACATACACAAAATTCTAGAAAATGCAAACTACTCTATGACAGAAAATAGTTCAGTGGTTTCTTGGTGACGGGGTCCAGTTACAAGGACCAGAGGAGGGGAAAGTGTAACCAAGGGGACTGAGAGGATGGACAGATTATCTTGATGATGATGATGATTATGATGATGGCAATTTTAAAACTTACACAACTGTACACTTTATGTCCAGTTTATTCTATGTTAATGACACCACAACAAAGATGCTTTAAAAAGAAATACATGCATAAATGCATACATACATATGCAGACATGAATAAACTACACTGAAGTATTAACAGAGGTTTGCTGTGGGAGTCAGATTATAGGTAATTTCACACACACACATGCCTGCACCTTCCAAACCTCCCACATGTTAACATGTTTCTTTACAGCAGGGACATAAGCTCACAGGTCACACATGCCACGGCAGCAGCCTAGCAGTGCTGGTGGGGCAGGGCAGGGCAGTGGGGCCAGCTGGCTGCACAGCACAGGCGCCTCCTGGAGAGGGCTGCAGCCACCACAATGTTCTAACCAGGACACAGTTCCAGGTTGTTGGATCACACTGTTTATCTTAAGAGACCAAGAGTCTGAAGAGTTATATGGAAATCTCCATACATTTCAGTGTTGGCTCAAACTTATTTTAAGCCTGTATAGGCCAAGCAACATATGACTGAAAAAATGTGTGGCAGTCAATTTTCAGTTCTGGCTTTATCATAATATAAAAATTAAAAAATAAAGAGTTCTGACTAACTCTGGCAATGTGGTGAGCAAATTGCTAGTTCTACATAACAGAGCCGATAATTCTATGTAGGCCTATTTTTTTTGAGTTGGAGTCTCACTTTGTCGCCCAGGCTGGAGGGCAGTGGCACACTCCCGGTCACCGCAGCCTCGACCTGCTGGGCTCCAGCGATCCTTCTGCCTCAGCCTTCCAAGTAGCTGGAACTACAGGCGCGCGCTACCATGCCCGGTGGCTAATTTTTGATTTATTGTAGAGATGAGGTCTCGCCAAGTTGCCCAGGCAGGTCTCAAACCCACGGGCTCAGGCAATTCACTCACCTCGGCCTCCCAAAGCGTGGGATTACAGGCTGAGCCACTGAGCCTGGCCTATGTAGGCCTTTATAAATTTCAGTTTAAAATCTGTATTCAAAGGGCTGGGCGCAATGGCTCACGACTATAATCCCAGCACTTTGGGAGGCCGAGATGAAAGGATTGCCTGAGCCCATGGGTTCGAGACCAGCCTGGGCAACTTGGCAAGACCTCATCTCTACAATAAATGAAAAATTAGCCAGGCATGGTGGCACAAGCCTGTAGTTCCAGCTATTTGGAAGGCTGAGTTAGAAGGATCACCTGAGTCCAGCAGCTTAAGGCTGCTGTGGCTGAGCCTGCCACTGCACTCCAGCCTGGGTGACCGAGTAAGACTCGGGCTCAAAAAAAAAAAAAAAAATCTGTATTCCTTCACAATAGAAACCCAATAATCATTACACACGGACCCTCTACTTAGAGTCTTCCCCTTTAGTGAAGTTGCATACAACACCTTTTACGCTATTAGAGCATGTACCACAGCTCAAAACACACACTTAAAACTCAAGTGGCCACAGATCCAGACTCCATAACTTAGGAAACACAATGTGTATAAGGGCTAATCCTATTTAAAATAGAAGTTTTTCACAATTCAAAAATTGAGGGCAAGAACTCAGTCTGCTTTGTAACAAATCCACTGATTTCCTACCTACCTAGCAATTTATCTCTTAAAAAATGAGGCCGGGTACGGTGGCTCAAGCCTGCAAACCCAGCACTTTGGGAGGCTGAGGTGAGAGAACTGCCTGAGCCCAGGGACTTGAGATCAGCCTGGGGAACTTGGTGAGACCTCATCTCTACAATATATCAAAAAATCAGCCAGGTGTGGTAGCACGCATCTGTAGCTCCGGCTACTTGGAAGACTGAGGTGGAAGGATCGCCTGAGCCCAGCAGGTCGATGCTGGGGAGGCCATGAGCATGCCACTGCACTCCGGCCTGGGCAACAGAGTGAGACTCTGACTCAAAAAAAAAAAAATGAGAGAGGCTGGGCACGGTGGCTCACACCTGTAATCCCAGCACTTTGGGAGGCCAACACAGGAGGATCACTCGAGCCCAATAGTTTGAGAGCAGTCTGGGCAACATAGTAAGACCTCATCTCTACAAAAAATTTAAAAATTAGCTGGATGTGCTGGCGTGTACCTGTAGTCCCAACTACTTTGGAGGCTAAGGTAGGAAGACAGCTTGAGCCCAGAAGTTTGAAGCTGTGATAAGCCGTTATGCCACTGCACTCCTGCTTGGGCAACAGAGTAGGAACACCAACTCAAAAAAAAAAAAAAAAAAAAGAGAGAGAAGAAAACAGCACTAAACAATCCCCAGTTATCTCAGCTTTATGTAACAAGCAGTTTATGGAGGACCATGGAAAAAAGTAACTAATTCTCCTATTCTGGAGATGTGGTACAGAGACTACCTCCAGCTGAGTAGGGAGAACCATGCTTAGCACCTGGGCCTTGCCCCCTCTTCTTGGGCACAGTCAGTGGGTCGGGTACCTACTGTGCCAGCAGGCGGTCAACTCAGATAAGCCATCTCTAGGCCTGAATGAAGAAAGAAACTGGCCTGGCCACAGTATCCCCCGGAAATGTAAACTAAGAAGAAAGAGTTTTGTCTTTTAGCAGCAGAGTCAAGGCAGAAGGGTGCCATGAGAAAGAGTCAGGGGTAGGGCAAACCAACGCCACGTGAAATCAGAAACTTGGCAAGCACAGAGATCAGTTGGCAGTAGGATGAGAAAAAGCAAACGGTGGGAGAAGCTTAGTCATCTTCAAAGGGCACGTTACTCCCTGCCACTCAAGGCCACCACAAGGCCAGCTTCAAATCCATTGCCTTCACTGACTCGTGACTCCCTTCCCATCAGTCCCCTCCCTGAGGTTGCTGGAGTGGGTCTAGTTCTTCAAAATCAACTGTCATTTCATAAGCAGAAAAGTATACTTGTCTTTAACTTCTGCCTGAAAAACCAGTCAGACAGGAGAGGAATGGGTAACCGAGGGTTACTCTGAAAAGTGTATATGCGAAGCTAGTCCAACTTCTTTCTGAGAAGCCACAAAATATAGCTTTCACAATCAACACACAGAATAAGGAGCTGTTAAGTAAATGAATATCTTCTTGGCAGAAAACCATGCAGTTTATTTAGTTTTAATGTTAGTCCCCAAGAGAGCTAAGGCTGTGACCCGTGTCCTGATGACATGAATGGCAGTCAGAGAGGAGACAAGACATTTAACTAATTTCTAAAGAGCAAGGTACTTCCTCATAGGAATATTGGGCCTCACAATGCCTACTGACCTTAGATTAATAATGAATTCCATTACAAGGTAACTAACAATAGCACTTAGAAAGAGATTAAACCTGGTAATTTTTCTTAGCAATGTATTTTAGGTCTAAGACCCTAAGAAATGGCACTAAAAAAATCTAAGAGAGAGGCCGGGAGCTGTGGCTCATACCTATAATCCTAGCACTTTGGGAGGCTGAGGTGAGAGAATTGCCTGAGTCTGTGGGTTCAAGACCAGCCTGGTCAAATTGGCGAGATCACATCTCTACAATAAATCAAAAAATTAGCCGGCCATGGTGGCATGTGCCTATAGTTCTAGCTACTTGGAAGGCTGAGGCAGAAGGATCACCTGAGTCCAGCAGGTTGAGGCTGCAGTGGTCGGAGCGTGCCACTGCCTTCCAGCCTGGGCAACAGAGTGAGACTCCAACTCAAAAAAAAAAAAAAAAATCTAAAAGAGATGGCTCAGTTTCTTCAGAGAAGTGGAGAGAAAGGATGCTATCTTCTTGTTTTGAAGACATGTTTAATGGTGACAGAGGCTACTAATATCATCAGTGTGACTGACAGCAGAAGGGTTATCGTGTCCACTGCAAATTTTATGGGGGAAAATAATTATGTGTGCTGATGGTTGCAATCTGAGAAGGTCTTAAAGCAGTAGGTCTTAATTCTCTATTTCACACAACTATAAAGAGGCATACATACTGTTGATACAAACAGCGCTTTAAAAATAATTCGGCTAAAATGGACTTACTGAACCGTAACCCCTGGACTTTCAAATGTTCTTTCGTGTTTTGAGGAAAAACACAAAATCCTGCTTGCAAGCTTTGAAATTAAAAAGTCACAGATGACAGAAAACGACATTTTCCTATCAGAGTATAGGCATTTCGCAGAATTTGTCATTCCCACCCTGTAATCAAGCGCTGGGTCGGCAAGCTCCGCCTTGCACATGCATCGGTATTCTCTTTAAAAACGTGTGTACCCTTCTTCCTCCACCCTTTTGCTCACCTGGGGAGCACGTAAAGTTTCTGGACCACCTGTGGATTGAGGAAACCCTCGTCTTGGCCACAAGGCCACTCACTCAACTAAGAAACCCGTGTCCTCTAGGGAAATATTTCTGTAGTTCTTTTCCAAGCAACTAGCCGAGATCCTCTCGGTCCTCCTCCCTTAGCTGAAAGTCCCCAAGGCAACGGCCTGCGCGGAGTCTAAGGACACACTGACTGACATCCTGATGTTTCGTGGTAACATCCCCCAGCCCTCCG
Organism: Cephalopachus bancanus; assembly: GCA_027257055.1. NCBI lineage: Eukaryota > Metazoa > Chordata > Mammalia > Primates > Tarsiidae > Cephalopachus > Cephalopachus bancanus. Next base: position 8,649,451 of record JAPVLO010000060.1, read on the forward strand.
CGTTCGCCAGTTTCGCGGGATCGAACTCAGCCCGCACTGCTCGCTGACAAGCAGTGACAACGGAGTCATCACGGACCGAAAGAGCTAAGTATGACCGCGGGCAGGAGACACAGTGTCTTAAGGACACGGTCCTTAATATTTCAGCTGTCACCGTGATCCCCAAATTCTTCCGGACTCCGAGTATCTCACGTGGTTTCCTAAATGTGACCTTCCGAGAACGTGTCCTCTTGACTCGAAGCAGAATAAAGCCGCCGCGCAAAGACAGGTGCCAAGTGGGCATTGGGGGACTCCACACGGGCCCTGGATCCACAGAGAAGCCGACTTCCCAGGCACCGGAGCGACTCCAGGCTGCCGGGCTGGGACCGCGGCCCCGACACGACCCGGACCGACCGGCCCGCGGCGTACGCCTCCCCCCCTTCCCCGGAGCCGCCAACCCCGCACCTCTCGCACTTCCCGCACTTCCCGGAGGCCGCCCTGGAGAGCGCCGGCCGCGGGCCCGCAGCGCAGCCCGCTCCCGCGCCCACCCTGCCCCGTAAGGCCGGAGGCCGCGGCGCTTCTGTTACCTGCGGGGAGGAGGCCGAGGGTCTTGGCTCCGGGCCCCTTCTCGCCCCTGTGGACGCCAACCACCCTCGCCTCTCCCGGGGCTGTTACCACTACACAGTCTTCTGGGGGCCGGGTGCCTCCTCTGCCACAGAGACGGGTCCGGAAATGGGACAGAACGCCGGCTCCGCCCTCCGACGCCACCACGGAAGCGAACGACCCGGGAATCGCGATACACAGGCCGCGCCGGCGAGTCTCGGGCAGGCGCCATCTTGAGTGTGGGCGCTGGGGACGCCTGGTTTTGTTCACCGCCCGCAGCCGCGCGCTGAGTCTGCGAAGTTGCCGCCTCTGTAGCCTTGTGGGTTGAATGCGCGTTTATCTTTACTTTGATTTTTAGACTTCTAACAGCGCAGTTTTAATTTCATTTCCGCCCGAATCCAAAATGGCCGCAGGACACTTCTCAACAAGCAGCAGAGAGGCAGGGCGGAGAAAAGGAGTGCGGAAATTAGCCAGGACTCTGGCACCGTGACGACACTCATCTCTGCATCTGTGATTGGCTGAGCCACTCACCCCTGCAGTTCTGATTGGCTGAGCCACGCGGGCCGGAGTCGGGACTGGAGTGGAGGAGGTAACGGTGATTCTGGCTTAAACCTTTCAGACTGAAAGTCACAAGTCACACTCAGTTCTGCAAAAAGTGAAGCTGGAACCATTAATCTGGTATTCCCTCCACACTTCTGCAATTTCAGTTTACCCGCAGTCAGCCTCGGTTCAAAAATATTACTCGGAAAATTCCAGAAAGAAAAATCAGTTTTAAATCGCCCGCTGCGCTGACTATTCAGGTGACATCTTTGTCTTGCCGCGCTGATCCACGGGGACGTGGACCCGCCCTTCGTCCAGCATCCATGCGCTCCCGCCCATCAGTCAATCAGCAGCATCTCTGTTGCCCTGCAGGCTCTTGGATCGCAGAGCTTGTGTTTCGTCCCGCTGTTTTACTTAATCTTGCCTGCAAAGTGCAGGAATAGTGGTGCTGGCAGTTCGGATATCCCAAAGAGAATTCCTACGGCAAAGTCCTTTAAGTGAAAAGGTGAAAGTTCTCCACTCAGAAAGGAAAAAAAAAAGAAACCACATGCTGAGTTTGCTAAGATCTATGGTGAGAACGAATCTTCTATTCGTGAAATTGTGAAGAAGGAAAAAGAGACCCTCCAACAGCAAACGTTAGTCCACCGTGCCTGATTAGCGCTTAGTTAAGATGGAAAAGGCAATACTTTGGTGGATGGAAGACTTGAACAGAAAACGTGTTCTGAGTGACAAAACATGTTTCACCAGAAATTACTGAGCTTAAACGAAGACTTCAGCAAGTGACCCCCTGAATCAAGGCACAGCAAGCAAGTAATTGAAAGGACAGACCGAGAGTGGGAAGCCATTTTTCATCTTGTTCTTAAACCCTGACACAATGATGAGAAAGTAGAAGCTGTTCTTTTGGAGAAATGCACACTTTAGGTATATTTAACTTTACTGATTTTGTCTTTTCAGAAACAGATTTCCAGGTAGCAGAGGTATCTCATAGTGGCAATCAAGCTTGCCTAGAGTAAAGGGAATTTACGAGGCCTAAGACATCATGCATTGGGCAAGGATTGTAAAAGTCATGAAACTTGTAATTACAAAAGTTATAACCGCTCAGAGGGAGAGCAGGTGGGGATTCGATCTTCCAGTAAATTGGGCACTATCTACAGGGAAGCCGAAGATCCCCTGAACCTACCCACTGGGAATGCCTAGGAGATAAGGGGAGGTACACCCTCCATTAGGTCTAAGGAATGTCGTTTGGGAAGGTGCTGGAGCCTTAGAATCCTTGTCACGCCCTTCTCTAGGGGCTGTGATAATGTGGGCGGACATTAATGACTCTCTGTGTCACAGGATCTCCAAGACTTCCACAGGTGGTTGCTTAGGAAGTCACAGCAGTCACGGCAGTCATGTGCAACATCTCCAAGAGAAGGATTTAAGCCAGGACTCTGGGGGGCTACGACGCCACACTCACCTAGAGTGTAGGCCCACTCCCTGTCTGTGAGGGGTGAACTTTTCTTAAATAAGTCTTTTCTTCTCTCACCTCTGTGTGTTGCAATTCTTTGCAATTTACTAGGATCTCTGGGTTCCCAGCGCACACCTCCAGGTTGCCAGCCCCGGCAGTGCTGCGCTCCTCCCCTGCGTTTCTCCACCCTCACCCTGTCCCTGCCATATCCTAACAGTAAGGATGCAAGTAAGTAAGCAAGTAAGCAAGCAAGTAAGCAAGTAAGCAAATAAGTAAGCAAGCAAGCAAGTAAGCAAGTAAGTAAGCAAGTAAGCAAGTAAGCAAATAAGCAAGTAAGCAAGTAAGTAAGCAAGTAAGCAAATAAGCAAGTAAGTAAGCAAGCAAGTAAGCAAATAAGCAAGCAAGTAAGCAAGCAAGTAAGGATGGTTACGCTGATTCAGGAATAGGTTTGGCTTGAAAAACACAAAAATTACTGGAAAGATCACATCTGCTGATGAAGATATCATCTGCTGCCATACGTCTAGCAGAGTTGAAGAAGTTGATTAAGGAAAAAGGCTTTCCAGGGATGGATGGAGAAGTTAGGCAAATCATTCATGCAGTAAGATAAAAGGAGGTACCTACTGAAACCTAGGATAAACTTAGTTTAGCATAGTCTTTTGCCTCAGCTTAGCCATTTTTGCCTAGGCTTTACCCCTGACACACTTTGAATCCAACACAGGTTAGACACAGATAGATAAATTTCCAATAGGCAGGTTTTAGGAAGTGCTCATTCTACTGCAGGCCAAGCAGCAGCCTACCCCACCCCCTCGGCAAATCTCCATCAGATGCAAGACAAGGACAGAGCCATAGAATTGATAATAGGCCACCTTTTTGCTAAGGAGTTTGTGGATTGCAAACATCTGACACGTCTCTTGCAGGAAAAACCCCTTCCCTTGTCTCCCATCTAACCTACCACCATGGCAGCATTCATGTGACTAACCCACCCATCTGCCTGCTGTCTATCACCAGACATCAGTACCTGTGCTGACCTGCCCCTTTCGTGATGACATGGAGCAGACCACCACTCGATCATCTTAATAAACTTCCCCCCTTAAAGGGAAAAGTTAAAAGGACTCACCCGTGAACAGCCATTTGCCATTGCCTTACTGAACTCTGGTGTGGCTATGTGCTCTTTGAGCTACGGCTGTCGCCATGTTTCCTGGCTTTGGCCCTGTTCTCTACCTTGGGGAGGTGAATCTTCACTTTCTCTCTCTCTCATTTACTTTTAAATAAACTATATTTTCCAATCTAACTTCTGTTCAAGTCTTTGCATCTTTCATGCGGAGTTGGTGGAGAAGGATTTGTCAACATGCTTGATGAAGAGGTGGCAGAACATATCAAAGGATATCAAGAAGTGTTAATGAACACTTGGAAAAACTTGTTGAGCCATCTATAATGGAAGAGGAAGAAGAAACCAAGGCAGAACCAGCAATGTGAACGTTACAGAAACTGCGGTGTTTCAGGTTGCACAGACATTAAAGGAAAAAATTATGGAATATGATCCTTGAATAGGATGCAGCATTAAAGTCACTCGTATGATCACCAAAGGATTATAACCTCTACAGCAACACTTTGATGAGTTAAAAAGAAAGAGGCATCTAATTACAATGTTCTTTCAAAAGGTTTTGGCAAAAATACCTTCAGCTTTGGAGGGTTTCTAACCATTAACATCGTCTGCTCCTGATATCCAACCACGGACTTGGCTCGATGATCCAAGGTCACCCGAAGCAGATGATCCTCCTTCTGAGCTATCCTCAGACAATCAGAAGGAACCTGATGCTCATCACAACACCTGCATCACTCATCTCTTTCCGTCTTGTCATGCAGGTTGTGTGTCACATCCTCACAAGAAGGAGAATGGAGAATACAGTACAAGAAGATACAGCAAGTCCCCTTACACACGAACGGGTTCTGTTCTAAGAGCACATTTATAAGTCAAAATTTTTTTTTTGATTCTTTTTTTTTAACTTTAGATTTAGGCATATACATATGTATTTGTCACATGGACATATTGTGTAGTGGTAGGGATTGGGTCTCAGGTCATAAGTCCAATGGGTTCATAAGTCCAATAAAGTTAGCTCGGGTACCCAACTAACACAACTGTATATAAACTATATACAGTATATAAAACTATATATAAGCCGGGCTCGGTGGCTCAGCCTGTAATCCCCCGCCTTTGGGAGGCTGAGGTGAGTGGATTGCCTGAGCCCACGGGTTCGAGACCCGCCTGGGCAGCGAGACCTCATCTCTACTATAAATCAAAAAATCAGCCGGGCGTGGTAACGCATGCCTGTAATTCCGGCTACTCGGAAGGCTGAGGCAGAAGGATCACCGGAGCCCAGCAGGCGAGGCTGCGGTGGCCGGAAGCGGCCACTGCACTCCAGTCCGGGCGACCGAGTGAGACTCCAACTCAAAAAAAAAAAAAAAACTATATATAAAACTATATAGTACTATACCAGCTACATCACTGCTGCTTTTACACTTGCTTCTGGACATCCTGGGCTTGATAAATATTCTGTACTAGTGTACTCTATGCAGTACTGTACAGTAAAGTACACAAAAGCAGAACCACTTGTAGAGGATGCACGCATGTCACAATATACACCAGACAGGTGAACTAACGTGATTGGACATACAGACACAAGTTTGTGCCTTTTTAAGTTCACAATGTGAAGGTTCATATGCAGGGGACTTATGTATTTAGAGAGAAAGAGAGAGACCATATTCATGGAACTTTTATTACAGTGCATTGTTGCAATTGTTCTGTTTTATTATTAGATATTGTTGTCAGTCTCCTATGGTGTCTAATTTATAAAGTAAACTTTATCATAAGCATATCTAGTAAAAAACAATGTACATAGAGCTCAGTACTATCCTCGGTTTCAGGCATCCACTGGGGATCTTTCTCGGAACATATCTTCCATGCAGAAGAGGGGGACTACTGCAGTACCTGTTTCTAATATTAATGGTGCCTTCTTGATAGGGTGCTGTGAGAATAAAGTGAATATGTGTCATGATTTTAAAACTACGTGGTGCAAAGTAAACACTCGACATCGTCATGATTGATATTTGTGCTCTTCATGATTGGTAGCAATAGTCATCATCACTACTGTCTAATGCTTCTGCAGTCTCAGTTGACAGCTGAATCTAAATCCTCTGGTCGCTGACAACTTTTAGATCCTTTCTTGTTGATAACAGTAGCCAAAAACATTTAAGACAGATAAGAACCCCACAATTTCTTCGTCAGGTTAAATGAAAGCAGTATAAGGTCAAATTTTGCCCTTCCTTATTTAGACATGTATTACATATTTATTATATTTATATTTGTTCTATTAAATATAATTTAATCCATCCTATGAGCTTGAGGAAGTCTAAGCTCTCAGGCCTAGATCAGCACTGTCTTATGGAAATAACTTTCAAGCTTCATATGTAATTAATATTATATATATAATACATATATTTTGAATTAAGGTTTCACCATGTGGTCCAGGCTGGTCTCAAACTCCTGGGCTCAAGCAATTCCTCCTGCCTCAGCCTCCTGAGTAGCTGAGTAGCTGGTACTATAGGCATGCCCCAGTGCACCTGGCGTAATATTATATTTTAACTCAATATATCAAAAATATTGCTATTAAACATACACTCAATGCAGCAAATTATTAGTGAGATATCTTACATATTGTGTTTTTTAAATGGTGTCTTCAAAATCTGATATGTAGTGCTCCTTAGTCACATGTGGCTGGAACTACTATGTTGAAGAGTGACTTCTAGACAGTCTGACCCCCATCTTGCACCAGAAATTTGAGAAATAAAAGTATGTGACTGGGTTTCTTTACCACCATAATCAGCATCAGCATCTGGAAGCCAGAAACACTCCTGGCTGGTGGTAAAGCCAGGACTATCGGGGGAGAAAGCCTCAGATGGCATTTCCAAAGGCTGAGAACTCCTTGAATTTTTAGACCCAGTTTATTCAAGAGGGGAGAACATTCTCTAAAATATTTTAGAGGATTCACTTATCTTTGAATTTTCCTGAGAGCCCATATCCAGTATTCATCACGATAATGAATAAACTGATATCTTGTTGCCAGTAAAAACCCATTTCTGACACTCACTATGATAACTACCAAACATCTGGCATGTGACTTTTTTGGTGTGATGCTGGCTGACCACCCAGAGGGTGGATTCCTATGAACTAGAATCTGAGCGGCTCCTAGGGCAGAGCTGCAGTCATGTCAACCACACAGAAGTACATCACACTGTCTACGCACAAGTCACTTCAGGTCAACCGCAGACATCACCCCATTCGTGGTGGTGTTGTGAGGAGCACTGGCCTGTTTGTAAGCCAGGTGTAAGCACTATGCACATGTTAGAGAACTTGTGACCTCATGCTGCAGACTGCTTATTTCACAGACACTTGACACACACCTTTAATCTGTCAGGCACTGTCCGCCTACTAAGAGAAGGAAGGTGAAGAGCTAGTCACACCCGAAAAGCAGGTTCTTCGAGGGGGCTAAACATGCTTACTGAACAGTGACTGGGGATGTGCACTTAGCTTCCCCCACCTTGCCTACCAGGGCCATATTGGTTTTCAGCCCCTCGTACTAGACTGGGTGTGATGGAATGACACATTGACCTGATTCTGCCAAGGCTCCCGTGACATCTCTCCTTGTTTGTTTACTTAGCCGGCAGATACTTTGCAGGTGCCCACTCTGTGCCAGCCTCTGCTATAGAGACAGGAGGCACACCCACCCACTCTTTCTACTTCCTTCCTGGAGTATCCGTGGACACACTCACTCTGCTCAGTCTCCGTGTTCTCAGCTGCAGAATGGGGGTTAGAGCTGCAGTCCCTCGTGGGGCTTGTGAGGATTGGAGCAAACACAGCATGGAGACGGCTGCCACGTGGTAAACATTCAGTAAGCATCATGTGCTGTTCTTTTTTTTAAATGTGGAGTACAGTTCAGGGTTAGGTTTACAAATGGTGGTCATCATGCAGGTACACATGCTGTTCTTGCTGTCCTGTGACCCATCAGGACACCAGGGGCATGATTTCCGTTGTCAGGGTTCATTCCTCTCACTCTAGCACCTTTGCCCTCTGTGCCATCAGGGGTGCAAATCTCAATCCTAGAGCAAGCCCTCATCAGCCCTTCCTTATATAGTGGAGAAAGTCATGCCGCCCCACATTGGTTCTCTACAGACCCATGTCCAGCCCTAGCAAGCCCTGCCCTGGCTAGGACACCCCTCGGTTGACCTTAGTCAGCATGGTGTCCCTCTCAGTGATGATATGTATTGTCATCTACCTCGCACCCCACTGTCTTCATGACTTCCAGTGAATGGCATTTTCTTATTTTTGTGAAGGTAAAAAGCACCGTTAGATATGAGCACCCTAAGTTTCGCCCATTCCCCACAAAAATGTATCAGTGTCCGTTCACCCCAGTGATAATTGCAGTGAATTCTTGCAGTTTTGTGGCCTCAGCTTCCATTTTGAATGTAAGCTCACCTTCGTGGTGCCAGAGGCGGAGGTTCATCACCCTTGTCGGTTTCCAGTTCCCCTCCTCTCCCCAGGGCTTCAGTATGGTCAGCCCAGATATCTGCCTTATACAGCCACCTCCTGATGACCACCTCCCTAGGGGACACTGTATGCAACCTATTCGACCTACTCCATGGACACCTGTACTCCACATAGACTGGGCAGATGTGCCTCAGCGACCTCTTCTTAGTTGCGATGTGAACCCAGGGTACCTGTGTCTGGTCACTCTCAACCAAACCTGGTGGAGCAATACCTGGTCCCCATAAAGGCTTTGGCCCTCCTGTCACACCCACCAGGTGAGTGTGCATGACCCAGATGCCTTCCCCCTTGCCACTGGCCCTGTGAGGTATGCTGCCCTCTTCTCTTGGATCTGCAAGTAATAAACCACTTCTGTGATCTCATGTGTTTTGTTGAGTCGCCACCTCTACGTCTCACCCGACCATCACACCCACACTTATCTTTCCTGGTCAGGGCCCTGCTAGAGAGTGGTTGTTTTGGTAGGAATAAACTAGACATGGGTCAGACAAGAGCCACAAAGCTATCTGCTGTTTAAACAAGCTTCCTGTGAGAGAGACACTCAGTCATGGGTCAGACATTGAGGCATCAGGCTGTCATCGGGGCAAAGAAGTGTCCCACGAAAGGCACCCTGTGAACGCCCACAGCCAAGGCTCCTGGCACCCCCTCAGAACACAGCTAAAGTGTGTGGCCACTCACAGAGAAACATAGAGACCAAGCTAGAAAGAAAACACATGATGCATGTAACACAGGCTGGCCATCCCTGATGTCCATCCCACCTTTTCCCCCGTTTCCTTGCTCACCTTCTTTAGGGAGATTAGGAGGCCAAAACAATCCCTTCCTGAGATCCCTTTGCAGCTGTGGTGGTCATAGGTCCTGGCCAACGACACCAGAGAAAGCCTGGGGGGTGATGGGAGGATGGGCAGTACATGGGGAAAGCTGCTGCCTTCCTGCAGAGGGAATGACTGGGTGAAACAGCAGCCACTGTCTGGGGACCTGAGAGGCAGGAATGTGTTAAAGACACAGAATTGAAAGGTGGAAGGAAGGGGATTCTTTTGGTTTTCATAGGTTCCCTGGAGAGTTCATAACTACGCTTTTCTTCCTTTTATAGGAGGAGTAGAGATGAGACCCTTCAACCAGTGCATGGGATCTTCTGCAGCCAGTGTAGTTGCCTACCTGGCCCACCCTCTACCTGGTGTTTCTGCCGCTGAGCTCTCACTGGCCTTCCATCCCCCTCCTTGCTTCCTAACCTGATGTCAATATGCTGAGCTCTGGGTGGCCCCTCTTGTCCCTTCTGTGGCCTGCTGGTCGGGACCTGGTGCTCACCTACTTTCATTTGCTCTCGGTGTCACTCAAGTCTCTGGACAGATGTCACCTGTTCAGACTCTTGATTAAAGGTTCCAGACATTGAAGTCACAGGGTAAAGTATACGTTTTTGCCCAATGGGAATGTAAATAATTCTGTTCAGTGGAAAAGAGAATTCCAGAGTTTAACCTTATTGCAGTAGAGGCTGTGACTCATTTCTGTACCTAATCCAGTAATCTTACTCTGATATTTCTTTTTTAAACTGCCTGTAAATATGTCGCTGCATGAATGCTTTTTGAACTGGTCTTAATGTCTTTTTAGTCCTCCCATTAAACAATATGCTCATTTTATATTTGCATAAGAGTCATGGCTATTTTTTGAAAACTCTACTTGAACATCATTTATTAGAGACAGCTTCCCTGAAAACACTATCTAAAATAGCACCTTTCCTGCCAGGCGCAGTGGCTCACACCTGTAATCCCAGCACCTTGGGAGGCCAAAGCGAGAGGATTGCCTGAGCCCAGGAGTTTGACACCAGCCTGGACAACGTGGTGAAACCTCATCTCTGCAATAAATACAAAACTTAGCGCGTGTGGGAGCACACACCTGTAGTCCCAGCTACTTGGAAGTCTGAGGCAGAAGGATTGTCCGAGCCCAGGAAGTCGAGGCTGCAGTAGCTGTGATCCCACTACTACACTTCAGTCTGGGTGACAGTAAGAATCTGACTCAAAAAAAAGAGGAATTAATTAATTAAAATATAAATTAAAAATAGCACCTTTTCTGTCTCTTCTTGTCTTTTGACTTTGCCTTTTTTTCTTCTTAATGCTTAACACCAATGCAATTATTTATTTGTTCAGCGGTTCTGTTCCACAGCTAGAATGTCAGCTCCCTGAAAACAGGGGTCCCTCTCCCCTTCCTCCCTCCCTCCTTTCCTCTCTCCCTCCCTTCCCCCTCCCTCTCTCCCTCCCTCTCTCCCTCCCTTTTTTCCTTTCCCTTCCCCTACCTCCCTTTCCTGCCATATCTCTAGCGCATAACACCACGTGCCTTTAACTTGCTGGATACTCAGTGAATATTAAACATACAAATGAATGTACTGAGATACTGAGAGTCAGCTGTGTGTAGGGGGCGACCTCCTGTCATCTCTCTGTGCTCCTTTTTCTTGAGTCTCTCCCTCCTACCCATGCCGCACACAGCTGTCCATCTCTCTGGTTCCAGTTCCAAGGCCCCTGAGCGTCCCTCCAAGCCCTTTCTGCCTTTCTCACACACTCGATCTTGCATTCCCTCATGGATGCCTCTTTACTCATTTCAAATATGTCTAAGGCCTGGAAAGGAAATAATTTCCAACAACCTGGATTCACCTTCCTTAAAATGTGGCTGGCCAGTTAAAAACAAATAGTTTGTTTCGACTACAAATAATTTTCCTATGTCATATTATTGAAGGCCCAACTTAAAAGTTCCTTTCTATCAATCCTTAATTCAAACATGTCAGATTTAGCTTTTTTAGCTTTTGGGGGGGATAATCTCTATCCCCCAGGCTGGAATGCAGGGGCAGGATCATAGCTCATTGCTGCCTCAACCTGCTGAGCTTAAGTGATCCTCCTGAGTCAGACTCCTGAGTAGCTGGGACAACAGGTGCACAGTTTATGTTATTTTATTATTTTATTTTATTGAGGTAAGGTCTTACTATGTTGCCCAGGCTAGTCTCAAACTCCTGGGCTCAAGCAATCCTCCCGCCTTGGTCTCGCAAAGTGCTGAGATTACAGGTGTGAGTCACTGCACTTGGCCTTATGTTTCTAACTTAGACACCCAAGTAGGCTGTTGGCACACTCCTGGTTCTACAAAATCATTAACCATCCACTTTGGTTTGACCGAACTTTTCACAAACTCTACCTGAGACCAATAAGGAGAATAAAAATTATGTGAATGGTTTCTATTTTAATGTACCAGCTCAGCAATTTCTGTAATTGCATCAATGTCTCTGCAATTAGAATCTGGAAAGATAAAAGGGGGAGAATGTGCACTGAGCACAAACATGCCCTTGAGCATCTTCAGATCATTTAGTATTCATACATATTGGACACCTTATAGAAAAAGACATAAGTCACTTAGGTTTTTTACTATTTGTAGGAACTTCCTGTAGATACCTGGAAGATTTCTGTAGTGAGAAGTACATGTTCTCAAACCATTCCACCATAGTGCTTCTACCCACTACAAGGATGGAATGCAGTCAAATCTCAGGGAGATTGTGTTGCATGCTCACACGTATGAGGTTTAAAGACACTTAAAGGGGATGTTCTGCAGACTCAGTGAGTTTTCACCACCTTATTTAGGAACCTGGATGGCATCTTGCATGAAAGATGCATTCATTGCAGGAAGATTAGACTATGTTCTGAAAGATTCAGTTGTCTTAATTATAGTTGGGTGACAAAATCTTTTTATAATTTTCTGCATATGAGGCTGGTTTGAAGTCTTAAACCTAGAGTACCTTTCAAAGTATGTAGATGACTGAGTTTTGGGGGTTTTTGTTTGTTTTTTGAGGTGGGATTTCACTGTCAACCAGGATGGAGTGCAGTGGCATGATCATGGCTCACTGCAACCTCAACCTCCTGGGCTCAAACAATACTCCTGCCTCAGTCTCTCAAGTAGCTGGGTCTACAGGTACATGCCACCATGCCTGGCTAATTTTTTTAAGTTTTTGGTAGAAATGAGGTCTTGCTATGTTGCCCAGGCTGGTTTCAAACTCTTGGATTCAAGCAATCCTCTGGATCCCAAGGTGCTGGGATCACAGGACTGAGCCACAGCTCCCTGCATCACTAGATTCTTATACTCTGATCATGGAAGGCTGATGCCTGGCAACATGTGTCTGTCTTATCCACCTTAAAATGATTCATTTTGGCAATAGAAATTCACTTTTAACATCCTTTAAGCCATTAGTATCGACTTGGGTTAAAGATAACTGAGATGCCTGTAATATTTGTCCCGGAGTATAGACCTCTGATTGAAATCTTTCAGATGTGAATACCCTCTGAGATGTGAATAGCTTCTAACTTTACATTAATAGGAATCATCTTGGAATCTCACTTCCAGGAGATAGATTTGGGACAAAATGTAGGTGCATTATATGTATACACCTGCTTCAAAATTCCTCCACATTCATAGAGATGCATATGCATGTTAACTTAGATCTGTCCCTTAGGGGCAGTTAGTTAATATTTGACTGCAGTATGGCATCATCTGGAAGCATGTTAAAAATGCAAAAGTTGAAGCCTCACCCTACATTTTCGGAGACAGAATCTGTATTTTGACAAGATCCCACACGTACTCTGTAGGCACCTTCCTTGCAGAGAAGTGACAAAGCAAAAGAAGTGATGGCAGACTGTGGAAGGCAAGTGAAAGGAAATTTGTTATATTGATTCCTCTAGTGCTGCCTACTGTTGTGTTTGGTGATCAAATTTTGTGTTTCCTCATAGAGAGAGGAGGAGGGACACTTTTGTAAGTTAATCTCCCACTTTTAGGCAAGTTGGGTTAGGGTAGAGAGGTTTTTAATATCCACTTCCTGTCAATCACCTTCAGCCCAAAATAATCCTTACGCCAACAATGCATATTTTGGGGTGGCATATTCTGGTCTCCTACACTTAGATAGGAAGTTTTTGTAGTCTTGCATTTATGAAACAATACCCATAGCCCATTACTCTGTATGTGATAAAAACCATGGGAGCCAGATGACAGTAGCTTCAAAGCATCTGATAGGAGAGAGGAAGGGTCACAGCATGTGCACACTTCCTGATGCCATGTAGATGGCAACTGAGTTAATATTACAAATTTATGTCAAATTTATGTCCTCTCCAAAGCTGTTCTTCTAGCTCGGAACAAGATAAAAACTACCTGCTCTATTTAAGGAATCTTAAAGAATCTCAAGACTGATGTTTCTCCACTTCCTCCTTTCCTTCCTTCCTTCCTTCCTTCCTTCCTTCCTTCCTTCCTTCCTTCCTCCCTTCCTCCCTTCCTTCCTCCTTTCCTTCCAATCCCCATCCCAGTCCAAGTTCTAAACTGAAGAAGAGGCAGCTAGGGAGTGCTTGTGGGACAAAGGGATTTGGTGCAGTCTGTTCTATCATTAGCAAACATTAAGAACAAGCAAACAAACAAATTCCAAAGATTTTAGAGCTCCTCTTAAAACTTTTGCCCTCAGTTTTAGTACTAGTTTCTTTCTTTCTTTCTTTTAGAGTTTGTTTGCTTTTATTATGAATATAAAATATACATACAACACAATAAACATTTACACATTTACATTTCACATGGACTCTTGTCTTTTTTGAACAAATTCAATTCTGTGTGGCCCAGTTGGCCACTCCTTCCACTGCCCTGCCCTTACATTCATGAAGTCCTCTTCACCTTGGTTCCTTGTGTGACTCCATTGAAAAAGAAAAGAAACCAGCCCAGGGGCTAAAATGCCTGGCTTCACTGTCCTTCCCACAGAATCGCTCTCAATCCTTGTTTCCTTTCCTGTCCTTACATGCTTTCCCTTGCTTCATTCAAACTTCAGCTTTAAAAATTGGGAAGCAAACAGGGCTGCTTTGATCACCTTTGTCTTTTAAAAACACCTTGAACTAGCTTACACGCATGAAGGGACACATAAAGAGCATGTCTCACTCACCCGGCATGAGAACCAGCTATGGGGAGACTCCAAAAGCAACATAGACAAACGAAGCTTGGCTCGCCGGACAGACGGATGATCACAAAGGTCTGAATATCAGGCTCATGGAAGTTAATTAATACATAAACTGGAATACATAAAAATAAATAGAGTGAGTTTCACTAAAGGAAATGGAAATCCCTCTAACCCCGTGCTTCTCGAGACTAGGTACATCTTCGCAACACGCAGATAAGCAGAAACTAGACAGTGTGGCTCCTTGGTCTTCTCTGGGGCCGTGCCTTCAAAATGCCAGTGAATGGATGAGAGTCTGTGTTTCCCTCAGAAGGTAGCTATGCGAGAGGTTTTGTAGGCGGTCTCTTGCAGACTGTCAAATATGGCTTTGGTTCCGTTCTGCCAGTGCAGCGCCAGATCCATTGGAATCTTCCCAGCATAGTTCTTGATGTTGAGGTCCGTGCCATACATGATCAGAAGTCAGATCATCTTGTAACGATTCAGTCTCACGGTGTCATGCAAGGGAGTATCTCCCTCTCTGTCCTTGGCGTTGAGGTCCACCTCACAGGCAATGAGATGCTCTGTGCACTCACAGTGGCTGGTCCCCACCGCCATGTGCATGCAGCGCTGTGCTGAGCAACTTATCTTGAGGACTAATTTTGCTCCTTTGTTCAGCAACAATTTTAAAACATCCAGGTTTCCTCCATGGCTTGCCCAGTGGATGGCTGTGGATTCAAGCATATCACGGAATTCAATCTGAGCTCCAGCTTCCATTAACTTCTCCACAACTGCCAAGTGTCCTTCCAAGCATGCCCTATGAAGAGCTGTCCATTTATATTCATTACAAGCATCTGGATCATTCTTGTCTGACAAGATTTTTTCTACTACTGGCAGTTTATTCTCCGGGGCAGCCTTCAGAAACCGAGGCACATCCACAGGTTCTGTGATGATTTGGGGTTCCATTTCCTCCATCACTGGAAATTTTATCTTCCTGTATTTTTTCCTTTTCTTTAGTTGAATGATGATTTCAAGGCCTTCTAAATATTCAAGCTTTGATCTTTGTCCTAGTTTTTTCTTTTTGAGCTCTGCCTCTCATTGTTTCTCACTTTTCCACTGTTGCTCACCCAAGGTCACAGGGTGGGCTGGCAGTGTCTTCAGATCATCCTGCTTCTCTAAAGCAACAGCGGCTTCATACTCTCCATCTCTGAAATCCTCAGGAAGGGATTCCCCTGCCTCCCCATTGCCGTTCTTCTTCCCTGTGACCAGGTCCTCAACTTTCAGCATCATCATGTTTGCTGAAAAGTGTGTCCGTGTGTTTGCTCTTGTGGACAGAATCCCTGGAGTTGGCCCTCAGTACTAGTTTCTTAAAAATTATTTTCCTCTTTTCTCGCAGCCACTGTTTTTTCACCAATCCTTTCCATTCTTTCATTCACTTCTTTCCCTAACTTTGCCTCTCACTGTATGGAGTAGATAGAGTTCATTAGGCATGAGTGTATTGGTCCGGTGACGTTGTCAGCACTGAATTCCACAATGGCGTGCGCACTCATATGACAAAGACACCTCATCACAGAAGCACAAGGGACTGCACCACTGCTGCACTCACTGTTTTTGAAAGGAGAGGTGGGAGGAAGAGGAAGGGCTTGCCTTTGCCTTTTAAAAAAATCTTCTGCAAGAAATAGAGAAGTAGCCGGGCTCGGTGGCTCAGCCTGTAATCCCGAGCGTTTGGGAGGCTGAGGTGAGTGGATTGCCTGAGCCCGCGGGTTCGAGACCCACCTGGGCAACTTGGCGAGACCTCATCTCCACAATAAATCAAAAACTAGCCAGGCATGGTAGCGTGTGCCTGTAGTTCCAGCTACTTGGAAGGCTGAGGCGGAAGGATCGCCGGCAGCCAGCAGGCGAGGCTATGGTGGCCGGGAGCAGCCACTGCACTCCAGTCTGGGCGACAGAGTGAGATTCCAACTCAAAAAAAAAGATTAAAAAAAAAAAAAAAAAGAAATAGAGAAGCAAAAAACAGTTCAAGGAATCAGGTAGGAACGTGCTGAAATCAGAGTAGCCCTAAACGAAGTACAGAAACAAGAGCATTTTAATAACCAGCTATTAGACCAAGAAGGGTAATTAGTAGAATTTCGTTTTCATGCTATTTCTAACAGAGTTGTTTGGGAAAGAACAACTAAAACAGAAGGGGATGCCACAAAAGCAACTCTCAGAACAAAAGCTGACCAGCGAGTGCATTTGATGGGGTCTCAGACGTAGCTGGGTTCACAGGTGCTCTTCTGCACCCTGAGATGGCTAACAGACAGGGAAGTCTTGTCTGCTGGTAGACATGTGCTTTGCTATGTCATCGTTTTGAGTACTTTTACTGCTGCCAAAAAGTGGCTAGACCGGTGAATGCCTGAACAAAATGTGGTCTATCCATACAATGGAATATTATTTGGCCACAGAAAGGAATGAAATTTTCTTTATTTTTTTTTGAGTTGGAGTCTCACTCTGTCGCCCTGACTGGAGGGCAGTGACACGCTCTTGGCCACCGCAGCCTCGACCTGCTGGACTCCAGTGATCCTTCAGCCTCAGCATTCCAAGTAGCTAGAACTATAGGTGTGCACTACCATGCCTGGCTAGTTTTTGATTTATTGTAGAGATGAGGTCTCGCCAGGTTGTCCAGGCGGGTCTCGAACCCGCGGGTTCAGGCAATCCACTCGCCTCGGCCTCCAATAGTGCTGGGATTACAGTCTGAGCCACCGAGCCTGGCCAGGAATGAAAGTTTCATACATGACACAACATGGATGCAATGCGAAAATGTTACGCTAAATGAAAGAATCCAGGCACAAAAAGTCACATATTGTACGATTCCATTTATGTGAAATGTCCAGGATCAGTAAATCCACATAGACAGAAAGCATTCATGTGGATTCTAGGGAATGGAGAGGAGAGATGGGGAGTGACTGCTGATGGGTAGGTTTCTTTCCAGGGTGATGAAAGTATTCTGGAATTAGATAATGGTGACGGTTGCATGACTTTGTGAATATACTAAAACCTACTAAATTGGACATTTCTAAATAGTGACTTTTATGGTATTTGGATTAATTTTAAAAGACTCTGATATGTGTATGCACATGCACACCGTGCACATGAGGGGATGAATGTCACATTCAAGTCACTGTGTAACAGTTATAACAAAGGGAACTCTTCCATAGCAGGTGGCTTGTACCATATTCTGCGTTATTAAAAGTCAGGTTGGAGAAAAACTGAAAATTGATTGGGGATAGTCATAAAGACAACACTAGACATGTGAAAAAGCAAGAACAAGAGGCGAGCCTGAATGAGCTCACAAGAAATGACTGGTAGGCCCAGCTTCCCATTCCCACGTGTTTCCTGGCATTGCTGGAGCCTGCAGATACCCTGAGCTCAAGCTTGTGTGATTCTCCTTTCAAAAGCACCGGATTAAAACCGATTACCTCACAGGGAGTAGAAGGCATTTGCCAGAGGCTGAGGGGTGGGGAAATGCAGAGATTTTGGTTAAAGGGTATCAACTTAGTCCTAAAATGAGTAAGTTCCGGGGGATCTAATATACATCCCAGTGATTACACTTAATAATACTACATTGTTTACTTACAATTTGCAAAGAGTAAATTTTAAGTGGTCTGACCCTCCTCCCTCACCACACACACAAATATTAACTAATTGTGGTGATAGATGTGTTAATTTGATTGTGGTAATCATTTCAAATGTATCCATATATCAAGTCACCACAATATATACCTTGAATAGATATAATTTTTATTTATCCATTATAACTCAGTAAAGCCGGAAAAAAAACCAATGAGCTGATTCCTTCAGCCCAGGACCAGAAATAAAGGAGCTTTGAAATTTTAACTGAAAGGTAGCACTTTCTTAACCTGCCCTCCTGGAGCCTAAGCATTAATGGACCACTTCATGTCCCGGCTGGTGCAAGCTGTCATATTCATCTGTGGGTTCAACTTGACATTCGTGTACCAGTGCTACTTATGCAGCAGACCCCGAAACAGTAGCCAACTGCAGGTAAGAAAGGAAAAGAGCTAAATTCATAAGTGCTCACATATTTAAACAAGATCTAAACAAGAATTTTAGATCAATTTTTGTAATAGTACAAAGAGAAGATCCTTCTCCCTAGGAAAACTATGAGGAAAGAACACAGTAACAAATGGAAACAGAGTTTGTATCCTAGGGCTAGAGTTTTATGATTATTTCACGGGGTTTTCAAAGGGAAGCACTTTTAGCAACAAGCTAAAAGTCTCATTCTATTTTTCTGTTTCATTCTATCGGTAGAAGCAAGATACAAGGGAAGCCCAACATCAGAAGGTGAGGAAACAGAGTTCTTTTTTTTTTGATGTGGTGTGCCTCCCCATTCCTCTGGTAGTTTCCCACTGTTGCCAATCCTTTCCTTGTAGTATTATGGTAGTTGTCCAAGGTCCGCTTATGAGGGAGAACATGTGATTTGATACTCGGTTCTTTGTTTCTGTGATAGATCTCAGTATTACAGCCTCCAAGTCCATCCAAGTTCCTGCAAAGTGCATAATATTGACCTTCCTTATGGCTGTGTAATATTCCATCGTGTATATGTACCACATATTTTTTATTCAGTCCCCTATCAATGGGGAGCATGGTTGGTTCAATGTTTTGCTATTGTGAATAATGCTGCAATAAACATGCATGTGCAAGTATCTTTTTCATAAGGTGATTTCAGTTCTTCCGGGTATATTCCCAGTAGGAGGGTAGTGGGGTCATACGGAAGGTTGATTTTTAGATCTTTTAGAAATTGCCACACTGTTTTCTGCAGAGGATATACTACTTTACACTCCCACTAACAGTATAGAAGTGTTCTCTTTTCACCGCATTCTCTCCAGCATCTGTAGTGTTTTGAATTATTGATGATGGTCATCCTGACTGGAGTTAGGTGGTCTCTCAGTGTGGTTTTAATTTGCACTTCTTGGTTGACTAGTGAGGCTGAGCATTTTTTCATGTATCTGTTGGCTGCTCTTATGTCTTCTTTTGAGAAGTGTCTATTCATATCATTTGCCCACTTTGTAATGGGGTTGTTTGTTTTTTTTTTCTTTTTGGCACGTTTGAGTTCCTTGTAGATCCTAGATGTTAGGACCTTGTCAGATATACAGTGGGCAAATATTTTTTTCCCCCGTCTGTGGGCTCTCTCCCTGCTCTCTCGATGGTTTCTTTGACTTTGCAGAAGCATATCAGATTGGTGAGTTTCCACTTATCTCTTATGGCATGGGCACTTGGGGTTTTGATCAGGAATTGGTTGCCAGTTCCAATTTTCATAAGGACGTCTCCTGCATTTTCTAAGGTTCTTGTAGTTTGAGGTTTTACATTTAGGTCTTTGATCCATTTAGAGGTGATTTTCATGTATGGTGATAGGTAGGGGTCTTGTTTTAATCTTCTGCTTGTGGTCAGTCAGTTTTCCCAAAACCACTTACTGAATAGGTCCTCCCCTCCCCAGTGTTTGATGGTGGAGGCTTTGTTGAAGATGAGTTGGTTGAGAAATTGATGTTTTGCTTCTGGAATCCCTATACTATTCCATTGGACTATATGCATATTCTTGTACCAATACCAGGTTGTTTTGATTATTGCAACTTTATAAAAAAGCTTAATATCTGGGATCATGATGCTTCCTGCTTTTTTTTGGTTGAGGATTGTTTTGGTTATTCGTGGTCATTTATGTTTCCAGATGAATTCCTGTATTGTCGTTTCCAGGTCTGAGAAGAATGCTGCTGGTAATTTCATGGGTATTGCGTTAAATATGTAGATTGCCTTGGGTAGGATGGACATCTTAACAATGTTGATTCTTCCAATCCATAAGCATGGAATATTTTTCCGTTTGTTTGTGTCATCTTTGATTTCTTTGAGCAGTGTTTTGTAGTTTTCATTGTAAAGGTCTTTGACTTTTCTGGTTAGGAAGATGTCAAGGTATTTCATTTTTTTGGTAGCTATTGTGAATGGGATTGTGCTTTTTATTTGGGTTTCTGTTTGTTTATTGTTGGTGTATAGGAATGTGACTGACTTTTGTACATTTCTTTTATACCCCGAGACTTTGCCAGAGTCCTTTATCAGTGCAAGGAGGTTTTTGACAGATTTTCTTGGGTTTTTGAGGTATCGAGTTATGTCATCTGCAAAGATGGATAACTTAACTTCCTCTTTTTCTGTTTGGATACCCCTGATTTCCTTCTCGTTTCTAATGGCTCTAGCTAGGACTTCCAATACTATGTTGAAGAGGAGGTTTGAGATTGGGCATCCTTGCCTTGTTCCAGTTTTCAGGGGAAATGGTTCCAATTTCAGTCTTTTTAGCAGTATGATGGCTATGGATTTCTCGTAGATAGCTCTTACTATTTTGAGGTATGTTTCATCTATGCCTAGATGTTCAAGGGTTTTTATCAAGAAGTCGTGCTGGATTTTATCAAAAGCTTTTTCTGCATATAATGATATAATCATATGTTTTTTGTCTTTAATATGTTGATGTATTTAATTATGCTTATGGTCTTGTGGATGTTGAATCAGCCCTGCATCCGGGATGAAGCCTACTTGGTCATGGTGGATAATTTTTGAGATGTGTTGTTGGATCCGGTTTGCTAGAATCTTGTTGATAATTTTAGCATCTATGTTCATAAAGGATATTGACCTGTAGTTCTCTTTCTTTGTTGGATCTTTACCCGGTTTGAGTATCAATGTGATGTTAGCTTCATAAAATGATTTGAGGAGAGTTCCGCTTTTCTCAATTGCCTGGAATACTTTCAGTAGGACTGGTATCAGTTCCTCCTTGTATGTTTTGTAGAATTCTACTGGAAAGTTGTCTGATCCAGGGTTTTATTTGTAGGTAGTTTTCTTATGACATAGTTGATTTCCTCGGTTGTTATTGGTGTATTTCGGGTCTTGATTTCTTCTTATTTCAACCTGGGAAGATTGTGTGATATAAGAAAATCCTCCAATTCATTTAGGTTTATTATGTACATTTAGGTTTATTATGTACATTTCATTTAGCTTTATTATGTACATTAGGTGTACATAGTAATCTCTGATAATCTTTTGTGTTTCTTTGGGGTCAGTTCTGACTTCATCTTTTGCATTTCTGATTGTTTATTTGGGCTTTTTGTCTCTTTTTCTTGGTCAGTCTAGCTAGGGGCTCATCAATCTTGTTTATCGTTTCAAAAAACCAGCTTTTGGTTTCATTGATTTTTTTGTATTATATTTTTGTCTTCTATGCCCTGAATTTAGGCTTTTATTTTGGTGATCTGGATTCTTGTGCTGAAGTTAGGGTTTTGGTGGTCTTGCTTTTCCAGCTTCCTTAGGTGATTTGTTAGGCTGTTAACTTGTGATCTTTCCATTTTCTTCATGTGTGTTCATAGAGATATTAATTCCCCTCTTAAGACTGTTTTCATGGCATCCCACAGATTTTGGTAAGATGTTTCTTCATTTTCATTTGTTTCCAGGTATCTTTTAATCTGTGTTTTGATTTCTGTATTGACCCAGGAGTTGTTTAGCACCATACTGTTTAGTGTCTGTGTGCTTGTGGGTTTTGGGGGAACTTTGTTGGTGTTGATATTTATTTTTATTCCACTGTCCTCTGAGAATATGCATAGCAGACTTTCAAACTTATGAAATTTTTCATGCTTGTTTTATGGCTGAGGATGTGGTCAATCTTGGAGTACATTCCACGTGGTAATGAGTAGAAGGTACATTCCGTGGTTGCTGGGTGGAGTGTTCTGTAGGTATCAATTAAGTCTATTTGGTCGTGTCACATTGAGGTTCCTGATAACCTTATTGACATTTTGTCTTGATGATTTGTCTAGGGTTGCTAAGTCCCCTAGCATGTTTAAGTCCCCAGCTATGAGTTAATATCTTTTTTTAGTTTATCTAGAAACTGCTTTATGAATATTAGTGCTCCTATGTTGGGTGCACATATGTTTAGGATGGATATTCCTTGTTGATGTGTTGAACTTTTTATTTACTATGTAGTGACGTTCCATATCTCTTTAAATTTTTGATAGCTTAAAGGGCATTTTGTCTGATATTAAGATCATGACTCCTGCTTTCTTTTGTGTTCCTTTCACCAGAAATTTTGTTTCCCATCCTCTTACTTTGAGTCTGTGAGTGTTCTTTTCAGTGAGATGAGTTTTTTAGAGACAATTTATTGTAGCCTCATGATATTTTATCCAACTTGCCATTCTTTGTCTTTTCAGTAGTGCATTTACCATTCACATTCAGGCTACTTACTGAGATGTGAGAGTTTATCCCTGTAATGAGGTTCTTATAGAGTTTGTTGTTGCTGCTGTTTGTTTATTTGTTTGTTGTCTTTCTTTTGATTTGGGGGTTGATCAATGTATGTTTTCAATCTTTTTCCTGCGTTCTTATGAAGGGCATTGCCATTCTTTTTTTCCTTTCTTCTGTGTTTAATACTTTCTTAAGTGTTTCTTGTAGAACTGGTCTGGAGTCAGTGTAAACTCTTAGGAATTGAATGTCTGCAAAGGATTTTAATTCCCCATCACTGATGAAACTTAGCTGGGTAGGTAATTCTTAGTTGAAATTGTTTATCTTTACAAGTGGGACCTCATTAAACTGAAAAGCTTCTGCCAAGCCAAAAAAAAAAAAAAAAAAAAAAACCTTTGAGAGAGCAGGGAGATAGCCCACAGACTCGGAAAAAATATTTTCCAACTGTATATCTGACAAAGACCTAACATCTAGGATATACAAGGATCTGAAACGTGCCAATACAAGGATCTCAAATGTGCCAAAAAGGAAAAAACAAACAGCCCCATTACAAAGTGGATAAATGATATGAATAGACATTTCTCAAAAGAAGACATATGAGCAGCCAACAGATACAAGAAAAAATGCTCAGCCTCACTAGTCAACCAAGAAATGCAAATTAAAACCACACTGAGATGCCACCTAACTCCAGTCAGGATGGCCATCATCAATAACTCAAAAACAACAGATGCTGGAGAGGATGTGGCAAAAAGAGAACACCTCTACACTGTTGGTGGGAGTGTAAACTAGTATATCATCTGTAGAAAACAATGTGGCAATTCCTAAAAGATCTAAAAATAGACCTTCCATACGACCCTGCAATTCCCCTACTGGGAATATAGCTGGAGGAACTGAAATCACTCTATGAAAAAGATACCTGCACATGCATGTTTATTGCAGCATTATTTACAATAGCCAAAACAGGGAACCAACTGTGCTGCCCGTTGAAAGAACACTGGATAAAAAAATGTGGTACATATACACGATGGAATATTATGCAGCCATAAAGAAGGTCAAAATTACGCACTTTGCAGGAACTTGGATGCACTTGGAAGCTGTAATACTGAGTGTTCTACCACAGAAACAAAGAACAAAGTATCACATGTCCTCACTCATAAATGGACCTTGAACAACTTTCATAATACTATAAGAAAGGGATTGGCATTAGTGGGAAACGGTCAGGGGAGGAAGGGGGCGGAAGTGGCAGTAGTGGGAAACTGCCGGTGGAGGGGGGGCACACCTCATCAACAATGGTACTTGCATAACAAACATTTGTATACCTAAACCTGAATTGTACCCCACATATTTAATACAAAAATTTTATTTTTTTAAAAAAGAAATTGTTTATCTTTGAGAACTTTGAAGATTGGGCTCCAAGTTCTCCTAGCCTGAAGTTTTCATGTAGATAAGTCTGCTGCTATTCTAATTGGTCTTCCCTGGTAGGTAGTCTGACCTTCCTCTCTTGCCGCCTTAAGGGTTTTTTCTTTTATACCTACTTTGTGTAGGCAAATTACTATGTGTCTAGGAGTTGGTCTTCTGATTTGCTGTTTTTCAGGGGTTCTTTGAATCTCTTGTGTTTGAGTGGTCATGTCACTGATGAGATGAGGGAAGTTGTCTTGGATAATTTCATGGAATGTTAGTTCCAGGGTGGTTTCTGTCTCTCTGTCTGCATCAGGGTTTCCCATTAATCTTAAGTTTGGCCTCTTGAAATAATCACTCATCTCTTGCAGGTTTTATTTTGTCTTTTTAAGCTTCTTTTCTATGTTTTTAACAGTCTGGGTTAGTTCCATATTTTGGTCCTCTAGCTCTGGGAGTCTTTCTTCTGATTGGTTAATTCTGCGTTCCATGCTTATCAATTTGTTGTTTATTTCACTCATGGTATTCTTTATTGCTGCTATTTCAGTTATCAACTCCTTCATTCTTTCCTCTTGTCTTTCCTCATTTCTATTTATTCTCTCTATTAATAGAGTGTGGCTTGAGACCAGTCATTCTGGGGCTCTTCACTGTTTGAGGGCTGAAGTCTGTTTTCTCAGTGGCTGACCTCCCAAGGGTCTGTGTGAGACTCATATTCTTACTTTGGTTTTTTTCATTTGTGTAGGTTTTCCTCTCCCCTTTTTAAAACCTCTTTAATTCTGTTGTTAAGTGATGTGGGAATTTCTTTTAGTTTTGTTTGCTCAATATCCTATTCTTCCTTATGCAGATCCTCTGGTTTTGTTCAATTCTGAAGCTGGACTAGGGGTAGGAGCCTGTGCTTTTTGCTGTTTTAAGATTTAATTAAGGGGGGAGCTGTGATTCAGAAGCTATCTGCAGATTCCAGTATCCTCTCACAGGTGTGTGGGCCCTCTGGAACCCCCTTCCCACTACTTTACAATCTGTTCATGCAGTGGGGGGGTGTCTGTTTGAAAGCAAAATGAGATAAGAAAAGGGAAAAAGAATGGAAAAAGGAAAGAGGAAGACAAAAAGGAGGTGGAGAGAGAAGAAGAAGAAGAGGGAAAACCAACTAATAAATAAACAGAGGGACTAACAAAGACATACATAAACAGTAAATCTTTTTTTAAAAAGCATTAAAATAGCAGAAACAATGCAAGTACAAAAATGTAACAAAAACAGAAAGAAAGAGAAAAGAAAAAAAGCAAAAACAAAAACAAAAACAAACAAGAAATAAAAAACTTGCTCTGTGGTCATTTCTGTGATTCCAGGTTCCTTTCAGGCCTGTGGCTTAGAGAGTGGCTCTGGTCTCCAGCCCCTCCCCTCTGCTCTCAGTCAGGCAGATAGGGCTGCTCTCAGCATGGGTCAGATGCCCGATGGACTGCTGTGGGAGGAGGATGGATCAGATCCAAACTCACCCTACTCGCTGCAGCTGCTATCAAGTCTCCCACTCAGATCTGACATGTCTGTGCCCGTTCTAGTGTGGGAGAGGGGCAACTTTCTCTCTGAGTCTGATGAGCAGATAGTCTCTGGGTCCCAAGTGGAGGTTGGTGGGGCAATGTAAGTCTCTGCCTGGTCCCAAGACTAAGAAGATGGTGCCCGTGGGCGTCTCATCACTGGCATTGGAGATTTATTCCAGATTTCCATGACCTGTCTTCTCCACAGTTCCTCCTGCTTGTGCCTGGTCTGCTACTGCAGATGAGGATGTGGGCCAGGTGCCAGATGGTGAGGCTGTTCTCTGCTGTCTCCTCTCAAGAGAGCCCTAAGAACAGCAGATGATCCTGCTCACCTGGGTCTCCAATCTCAGGGTGGTGGTAGGTTGCAGTAACCTCTGGAGAAGAGCCTAGGTGTGTGAACCCAAGTCTCCCCTCAGATGAAATCTCACTCCCCACTGGCACACACCCACTCATTCAGTCTTTGTGAACACACGCTTTTGCAGAGACTCTCACAGTCTGATGTGCTCCATCGCCATCTTGTCCAGAGTCCATCTCTGGATGAAAAGTGCTGAAGAATACCATGCCATCCTTTTCTGCCACAATTTACATCCCATCCACCTGCAAAATGTGCTTACCTCATCCCCCCAAAGTCTCACACCATTGTGTTATTAGACCCTGGTTTGAAGTGCAGGATCTTGTCACCCAAATCATATCAAGGCATGGATGAGGCTCCTTGGGAGTGGTCTTCAGGTCTCTCATGTGGCTCTTCTTGATCTAGAAAACTGGGGAATGAAAGAAGTCACCTGCCATCACATTCTCCATCTCCATCCAATATACAATAGTGAGACTGGGACATGATAACCAGAAGGACACTCCCACTCAAGAAAGGGAGCTACTAGACATGTGTAGTGCCCTGGGCTTATAGGAAATCTAAAATGCTGCCAGGCATGGTTGCCAGTTTCCTTTACTCTAAGGTTAGGGCATATTCCTTAGTTAGAGCCAATTTTCACTTCTTTTGAATGATTCCTTATTGTACAATGCAGATACAATTGCATAAGAACAAACTCTATAAAAGTTCCATACGCTACGTCACCCATAGTGGTTCTGTTTTTCTGATAAAACTCTGACTGATACAAGACCTGTTAAAAATAGTGGACTCCATCAGTCCCAGAGTTTTCTTTAGTGGCATTATTCACTGTGGATTTGGGATCTTAGATCTGTGGATGATACCTACAGAGTTAGGAAAGTATGAGCAACCAACAGTGGAATTTTGATGTAAGGAATTCCAGGAGACATAAACAAATTTATACCTGTAGAAAAACAGCCACTTTCTATCTAGTTTGACCTGTTTGAGTTTAAAGCCTCATGGGTCTGGTACCTACAGCCATAGCAACAAAACTTCTAATTAGATCTGGGATCAGAGGAAACTTTGAGAAGTCCAGAGTGATGTCTTGACCCAATTAAAATAACGACGGTACTTTAAGAAAAGGTGGCAAGGCAAACACCGGCTCTCCACTATTTCAAAGAATGGCCATGTCAACTGAGATCAGAGGACAGCCTCTTCTAAAATGAAGCAATCCTGGTAGGATTTACAGTGGAAACACAGAGACTGCTTGTGTGTCAGGATAGCTGTGCTACCATAACCTGAAATTATAAATGCTAGGCTCTGCCTCCCATCGCATATTCCCTCATAGAAGAAGGACTAAGCTCATTGACCCAACATGTTTAGCTGCAGACAGTTTCAATGCAGACAGTGCAAGAAACCCAGTGAGTGGCGGGCTGCAGTTAATGGGATGACTATATGGCCCGAAAAGGTGAAAACAAAATGTCCAGGTAATATAATGGAAAACTGGTTTGGGAGAAGGAACTATCAAAAGCACTGGCAATATGTATGTAGATTCCAAGTTGATGAAGGAGAGGTTTATAAGTATACTAGTGAACTAGGTGCTGTAACTTGAGTCATAAGCCTGTAAGAAGAAAAATTGGGACAATAGGAGTTATTTTCATCACTGAATCCTTTCATAGAAGTATTAGGAGGTGGGGCTTATTCGGCATCCTGGGAGTTGGGTACCACCTGTGTAGGTAACTGAAGTGTAAGAAATGGGATCTAAATTAGTGAAAGTCAAATCGCATACTCTAATTTAGTGTTCCAGCCTGTCAGCTATCATAAAGAGCTCCCAGGAGACTATTTTTGAGGTAACATGGTAGCTGGATTACAAAGAACTTTTGATGAAAATTGACAACAAACAGTACTGGCTTGCTGCCCTACACTTACCTAGGACTCAGAGCTGCATTTGTTTCTGCCATAGTGAATTGCCAAGATGCAATAAAAAGATTAAAAGAATTGTGTGGAAGATATGCAACCCTGAGACTGCTGATTTTGACCAGGAAACTCTTCTTTAAATTTACTTTTTGCCAGGTATAGTGGCTTATGCCTGTAATCTCAGGACTTCGGATGGCTGAGGTGGGAGGATCACTTGAGACCAGGGGTTCAAGACCAGTCTGGACAACATGGTGAGACCTCGTCTTTACAAAAAAAAAATTTTTTTTTAAATTAGCAGAGTATGATGGTGCATGTCTGTAGTCCCAGTTACTCAGGAGGCCGAAGTGGAAGGATCACCTGAGCCTAGGAAATGTGCCACTCCACTGCAGCCTGGGCAACAGAGTGAGAATCTGACTTAAAAAGTATGTATATTTTTAACCAAAAATCTATCTAGCATTGAACAAGTTACATGGGTAGTCAAAGGAATTTTTGATTTCCTTATAATTTACTATGGAATACTAGAATGATAGGATGGCTTATTTAAGAAGACAGTTGAGAAAAACACCTGGGACTTGAATTTATCTGAAATGGGCAAAATTGTCAAGCCAATAGATTAAGAAAATAAAGAATATAAAGAACGTACTCCAACCCTTGGAAGACAATCAGAGGCAATTCCATACTGCATCAATTAATTTTCAAAAAGGATTGTGGAGGTCCCAAATTGTATTTGGTTTTTCCACCCTCCTCTAACTGATGGGACTCAGTGGATACTTTCCCAAGCCAAAGATGAAGCATTGCTGAGAGTTATCCCTCCAATGAGAAAATTAAGCTGCCCAGGAGGGGAGGATGGTATTTAGGATACTTTAAATACCTTCCATTAGCATTAAACACTAGTTTGGCAGGACTAGAGGCCTGGTCACTCGAAGAGTGTTTTTTTTTACTGAGGTTTGTTTTGGGTATTTGTGGTCATTTTTGACTCCATATGAATTTCTTTATTGTCATTTCCATGTCTGAGAAGAATGATGATGGTAATTTAATGTGTATTTCTTTGATTGTCTTTGGTAAGATGGATTTCTTAATATTAATTCTTCCAATCCATGAACATGGGATGTTTTTCCATTTCTTTGTTTCTTCTTTGATTTCTTTGAGCAGTGTATGGTAGTTTTCACTGTAAATGTCTTTCACTTCTCTGGTCAGGAAGATGCCAAGGTATTGCACTTTTTTTGGTGGCTATTGTGAATGGTATTGTACTTTGTATTTGGTCTCTGCCTATTTGTTTTTAGTGTGTAAAAATGTGACTGTCAGTTATTGCATTGCTATGTTCTGGGCTAGCTAAGTTGCTCTTTGAGTTACGGCTGCTATGCTTTCCTAAACTTTGGTCCCCTCCCCTATCTTTGGGAGGTGAATCTTCTCTCTCTCTCTCTCTTTCCAGTTTACTTTCTAAATAAACTATATTTTCCAATCTAAAGAAAAAATGCAACTGTCTGTTGCATGTTGATTTGACACCCTGTAAAGGACAGACTTTGCCAAAGTCCTTTATCAGTGCAAAGATGTTTTTGACAGATTCCCTTGAGTTTTCCAGGCACAGTTTCATATTTTCTGTAAAGAAGGATAGCTTAACTTTCTCTTTTACTATTTGGGTACCAATGAAATCCTTCTCTTGTCTGATTGCTCTAGCTAGGACTTCCAACACTATGTTAAACAGGAGGTGTGAGAATGGGCAGCCTTGTCTTATTTTGGTTTTCAGATGAAATGCTTCAATTTCTGTCAATGTTGGCTGTGGATTTATCATAGATGACTTTTACTATTTTGAGGTATGTTCCCTCTGTACCTAGGTGTTCAAGGGTTTTTATCAAGGAGGGATGCTGGATTTTGTCAAAAGCCTTTTCTGCATCTAATGATATAATCATGTGGTTCTTGGTTTTACATCTGTTGATATATTTGATTACATTTATGGTCTTGCATATGTTAAACTAACCCTGCATTCTGGGGGTGAAGTTTACTTGGTCATAGTGGATAATATTTGAGATGTGTTGATGAATCCAATTTGCTAGAATCTTGTTAAGAATTTTTCATCAATGTTCATCAGGAATATTGTCCTGTAGTTTTCTTTCTTTGTTGGGTCTTTGCCAGATCTGGGTATCAGTGTGATGTTAGCTTCATAAAATGATTTGGGGAGAGTTTCATCTTTCTCAAACTCCTCCTTATATGTTTTGTAGAATTCCACAAGAAAGTCTAGGGTTTTTTTTTTTTTGTAGGTAGTTTTCTTATGATGGAATCAATTTTCTGTGTTGTTATTGGTCTATTTTGAGTCTCAATTTCTTCTTGTTCCAACTTTGGGAGATTGTGTGATGTCAGAAATTCCTCCATTTCATTTAGGTTTTCAAATTTGTTTCTATACAGCTATGCATAATAATCTCTGATAATCTTTTGTATTTCTTCAGGGTCGGCAGTGACTTGATCTTTTGCATTTCTGATTGTTTTTATTTGGGCTTTTTCTTGGTCAGTCTGGCTAGTGGTCTGTCAAGCTTGTTTATCCCTTCAAAGAAGCAGCTTTTTGTTTTGTTGGTTTTTTTCTATAATATTTTTGTCTTCTATATCCTGTATTTAGACTTTTATCTTAGTTATCTGGCTTCTTCTGCTGAAGTTAGGGTTTTGGTGGTCTTGCCTTTCCAGCTTCCTTAGGTGATTTGATGGGCTGTTAACTTATGATCTTTCTATTTTCTTGATGTGTGTTTGTAGAGATATACATTTTCCTCTAGAACTGTTTTCATTGCATCCCAGAGGTTTTGGTAAGATGTGTTTTTATTTTCATTTGTTTCCAAGAATCTTTTAATTTCTGTTCTGATTTCTGTGTTAACCCAGGAGTTGTTCAGCATTATGCTGTTTAGTGTACATGTCTTTGTGTGTTTTGGAGGGATCTTGTTGATGGTGATATTTATTTTTATTCTGTTGTGTCCTGAGATAGTACATGGTAGAATTTCAGTCTTATGAAATTTTTTATGCTTGACTTATGGCAAGGATGTGGTCAATCTTGGAGTACATTCCATGTAGTGATGAGTAGAATGTATATTCCATGGTTCTTGGGTGGAGTGTTCTGTAGTTATCTTTTAAGTCCATTTGGTCAAGTGTCATGTTAAGGTTCCAGATCTCCTTATTGATTTTTGGTCTTGATGATCTATCTAGGGTGTTAGTGGAGTATTTAAGTCCCATGTTATGATAGTATTAGAGTAAATATTCTTTAATTTACTTCAGATTTGTTTTATAAATCCTGGCACTCCTGTGTTGGGTGCATATATATTTAGTATGGATATTTCTTGTTGATGGATTGAAACTTTTATCATTATGTAGTGTCCTTCCATAGCTTTTAAAATTTTGATAGCTTGAATGCGGTCTTGTCTGATATTAAAACCACCTGACTACCTACTGCCTTCTTTTGTTTCCCATTCCCCTGAAAGTTTATTTTCCATCCTTTATCTTTGAGTTTGTGGGTATTCTTTTTAGTGAGATGTGTTTCTGTAGGCAGCATATTATTGGATCATCCTTTCGTATCCAGTTTGCCATTGTAGTCTTTTCAGTGGTGCACTTAATCCATTCACATTCAGACTGACTATTGAAATGTGAGAGTTTATCTCTGTCATGAGGTTTTTATAAAGCTATTTTGCTTGTTTTCTTTTAACTTTTGGGTTGATGTAAGCCTGTGTTTCCAATTTTGCAGTCACAATATATTCTATGTTGATTCTGTGTTTTCTGTTCTCCTGGGAAGTGCATGGTCATTCTTTTCTTTTCTTTCTTCTGTGCCGAACACCTTCTTAAGTGTCTCCTGTCCAGCTAGTCTGGAAGCAGCATTACTATCGTAGAGATTATATGTGGGAAGGATTTTAATTTTCAGTCACAGATGAAGCTTAGCTTAGCTGGGTAGGACTTTCTCACTTGGAATTGTTTATCTTTGAGAACTTTGAAGATTGGAGTCCAGTCTCTTCTAGCTTATAGTGTTTCTGTACATAAGTCTGCTGCTATTCTAATTGGTCTTCTCCAGTAGGTTGTCTGATCTTTCTCTTTCACTGCCTTTAGGAATTTTTCTTTTGTAGCTACTTGGAGTAGGCAAATTTCTATATGTTGGGGAGTTGTCTTCTCATTTGATGTCTTTCAGAGGTTCTCTGAATATCTTGCATTTGGATGGTCATGTCTCTCATGAGATGAGGAAAGTTTTCTTGGATAACCTCACGGAATGTTTGTTCCAAGGTATTCTCTATCTCTTTTTCTGCCTCAGGAATGCTGATAAGGCATAAGTTCAGCCTCTTAATATAATTGCACAGGCTTTGTTCTGTCTTTTTAAGTTTCCTGTCTATGTTTTTAACCAAATGGGTTAGTTCCATATTTTGATCTTTAAGCTCTGAGATTCTTTCTTTTGCTTGGTTAATTTTGCTTTCCATGCTTGTCTGTTTGTAATTTATTTCATTCACTGTGCTCTTTATTGCCATAATCTCTGTTATCTACTCTTTCATTTTTTTCTGCTTGCTTTTCATGATTTTTACTCATCCTTTCCAGCAATGCCTTGATGTCTGGATTTGTGGTCTGAGACCAGTCATTCTGGGGGCCTTCATTGTTTGAGTTCTGAAATCTCTATTCTCAGATGTCTTTCCAGGAGTCTGGGGTGGGGGTTAACTGTGTTCTTACATTGCTTCTTTTTCATTTGTGATGGATTCCTCCCCCCTTTTATCCCCTCTTTAACTTCATTGCTCAGCGAGAGAGGGACAGCTTTCACTCCTGTTTGCTCAAACCCCTATTCTTCCTTAGGTAAAGCCTCTGAATTCGTTCAATTTTGAAGCAAGGCTGGGGGGCGGGGTTGCTGCCTTTTTGCAGTTATGAGATTTGATTAAGGTGTAATGGGGCAAGCTAAGGTTCTGAAGCTACCTGCAGATATCAGTATCTGCTGGCTGGTGTGTGGGCCCCCTGCAACTCACTTACCACCACCTTACACTATGTCCATGTGGTGGGAGTGTATGTATAACCCCTGAAACTAAGATGGGATAAGAGAAA
This sequence comes from Cephalopachus bancanus, assembly GCA_027257055.1. NCBI lineage: Eukaryota > Metazoa > Chordata > Mammalia > Primates > Tarsiidae > Cephalopachus > Cephalopachus bancanus. The sequence goes on from JAPVLO010000060.1 coordinate 8,682,007, forward strand.
GGAAAAGAACAGAGAAAGAAAGAAGAGAGAAGAAAGGAAGAAGAGCAGAAGAAAGAAAAAGGAAAACAATCTGGTAAGTAACAAACAGATAAACAAACAGAAACAAAACACAAACAAAAAAGATTCACTCACACTCAAATATACCCATGCACAAAAAAAGAAGAGAGAAAAAAGGAGGGAATCAAATCAGAACACACATATACAAAAATCTGTATGGAGTGAGCTAAAAAGAAAAAAAAAATTAAAAAAAAAAAAAAAAAAAAAACAACTCCAAACTTTTGTGAGTCTTGAGCTCTCTCTTGTGGCCATTTCTGGAACTTCATTTTCCTTTTTTACTGGGCTGTCCAAAGCACTGCTGCTTTTGGCTTGCTGTGGGAGGGAGCAAGCGCCAGTCTCTAGACCCTCCCCTCTGCTCTCTGCATGAGTGATCAGGCCACTCTCCATGTGGGTCAGATGCCCCATGGACTGCTGCCAGAAGGAGGCTAGATCAGATCAAGAGTCATCCCTACTCATCTGCTGCTAGACCTCCCATTCTGACTCTGTGCATCTGTGAATGGTCCAGGGTGGCGGGTGGGGCATCTGGTTTTCCACGTCAGTGCTGTCTCTCTGAGTATTGTTCACCTGGAGTATCCTCTCTGGTCAACAGTGATCAATACCAGAGAGGTGCAGAGACAGCTACTCAGTCTCAGGTTTCTCAGTACTAGGCTAGCTAAAGGACATCTCTTCCTTGGTTCTGGGACAGTGAAAATGGCATCAGCTGGCATTTTATCCTTTGGTGGGACTCGGTTCTGGATTTCCTTCCCATGCATTCTTCATGATTCCTGCTGAGAGGGTCTGACCATTTGCCCAGTTGGTGGTGTTGGGCCAGGTGCCAGGTACTGATGGATGGCTGATCTCTGCTGGTTTTTCCTGAGAGATGCTTCAAGAATGGCAGGTGTTCCTGCATGCTGGGGGTGCCGAATTCAGAGCAGTGGTAAGTTGCAGCCACTTGTGCAGGGGAGCCCCAGGTGCTTGTTCCTGTGTCTCCCCTCAGTCGGACATTTGCTCATCCACTTGCACACACACACACAGATTTGTCCTTATGCATACTCACCCATGCAGAGACTCACACACTGTGACTGGTTCTGTTGTCTTCTTGTCCCCCCCAAAGATTATAGTAATTTTTATTTTTTTTTAAAAATTTGCTGCTTCTGATATTTATTTTTGAAAACTGATCAAATATATCCATCCTTCAATAAAGTGAAAGATCTGGAAACTCATTATAATCATTTGTTTTCATTATGAGAAGACTACTGCCAAAGTGTATTTTGTGAGCTGGAGCAGGGTAGTTCAGAATGCAGGCTCTGGGGGTGAGGCTTCAATTCTGACTCTACCACTTACTTGGGTACCCTTGGATACACTCCTTCACTTTTTTTAGTTTTTGAGTAAATTAGGACTCATTTGTATTGACTGAAACATTTGGCACTAGTGAACATTAAGTGAGTTTAATACATTTAACTGACACACAAGCACTCAAAGAATGTTGGCTTGGCTTGCTCAAATCCAAAGGCTTATTTATTTAGCCCTTTTGTTGATGGGGTGTGAAATGCACATTGGATTCACTATGGGTTTTTCCAGCCATTAATGCCACTGTAAGTCCAAGAGTATATGCAACTTTAAGAGGAATTGCACACAAAGAATAGCATTTTCCCAGCATAACAGCAAGGCCGCATTCACAGAGGACACATTTTACCAAGAACTGCTTCACTTGATCAGACAACACCTCACTTTGGGTGCCTTCAGCAAAGCAGACCAAGTTCGAAGACACACTGGCTGCTCTCTCTTTCGCACTCAGAGCACCAGATCAAACTGAGCCACGATGCAGCTCCCTCCACTTGGGGCCATCAGGAACCAAGGAAACCTATGTGTCCCCATAGCCACAAGAACTAAAGCTGCCCTTCCTCTATAGTATCAGCAGCAGGACAGTCAGTGCTGAGATTCCCTAGCAAAAAGAAAGGCAGCAGACAAGCCAAAGACCGTGAGCTAAATGTACAACCCGGGACCTTTTTGTCACACTCTGATGATTTTTAATAATTTTAAAAGTACGATCACTTCCATCACGCTTGTAGGAATTACTCAGACGTTCCTTCCCTTCAGCTTCTGAAAAACCATAGGGGCTAACCATTCCTGAACTTAGCTGAGGAAGTAAAATGCATTTCTTTATCAATAATTACCACAGATAAGCCCACTCAGCTTGCATTTCAAGTTATCTTCAGTAAAGTCTGTTTTGCTCACAACAGTTGTCTTATCCTGGTTTCTCTTCCCCAAGTTCTGCTCTCTGTAACAGAAATCGAGATGTGTGAAAGGCTATCTCTGAAGTCTTGCTTCTCCTTTCTTTGCCTTTGAAACACCCCGCTGGAGAATGTCTTCAAAGGGAAACGTGCCCATGTGGAGGAGATGAAACAAAAAAACAGCCGAAGGAAGATGGCGGCAAAGTCATTTGGACTATGTGAGTCCCTGTGTGAGTGCATGGACAACTCTGAGTACATGCCTGTGAGGAAGTGGGTGTGTGAGTGGCTACCCGAGTGGGGACTCGGGAGCAAGTGGCCAGGGCTCTCCTCGTGAAGCGCCTGGTGCAGCAGCCACTCCGCTTGGACCCTAGCCCTTTCTGGGGCCCAGAGGCTGAGTATCATTTTAAAAAATCAGCCGGGCTCGGTGGCTCAGCCTGTAATCCCGTGCCTTTGGGAGGCTGAGGTGAGTGGATTGCCTGAGCCCGCGGGTTCGAGCCCGCCTGGGCAGTGAGACCTCATCTCTACAATAAATCAAAAAATCAGCCGGGCGTGGTAGCGCATGCCTGTAATTCCAGCTACTCGGAAGGCTGAGGCGGAAGGATCGCTGGAGCCCAGCAGGCGAGGCTGCGGTGGCCGGAAGTGGCCACTGCACTCTAGTCTGGGTGACCGAGTGAGACTCCAATTCAAAAAAAAAAAAAAAAAAAAAAATCAACAAAACCCTTCCTGGGAAGAAGCTGCCGGGGGTGACTGCTGGCTCCAGGCTCTGCCTCATCACCACAGTGCTTGGCTGGATGCTGGCAGCAAGGGCCACAGAGAGTGCAGTGAGGGAGCCAGAGGCGGATCCTCACTGGAGAAGACAAAACAGGCAACCTGCCACCATCTTGAAAACTGGGCAAGGAAGTGCTTGGGAGCATCTACCAAGAAGCAACAGACATGGTCTCTGTGACCGCAGGGTTAACTACTCTGGAGCCAATCGTGACCCAAAGAGAATATACTGAAAACAGAAACTTCGGAGGGACAGGACAAGTGCAGAGTCTCAGGTGCCCCACCCCCTAACCTGATTCAGCCACAGGACAAAAGGTGGGACCAGAGACCAGAAAAGGGTGAAGAACCCCCCCAAGGACCAGTGGTGAGTCTGGGGCTGACCCAACACCCTCCTCCCCAGCAATCTGTAGCACATCAGACCCACACGGCTGGGGCACAATTGAGAGGGATGAACCCAGGTGGAGTCTGGACATTAGCCATGATAGGAGGACTTTACACCAGGAAAAGCCTGGCTGGGGCGCCCCTACCAGCACCTGGGGAGAAGGCAATCCTGCGCCGCCCCACTAGAGGGGATTCCCTGACCGTACGAGTGGGAGGGGAGGACTGACGCCCCACCCACCCCTACTGTCCCATCCTAACTCCCTGGGCCGCATGCTGGGGAGATTGTGAATGTGGCCACAGTCCCGCAGGAGACAGAAGATGGGCTTACCTGTGAGCAGCTGAACATTACAGAATGGCCACAAGAGGGCGCCTAGTGCCCAGAAATTTTTTTAATTAAAAACTTTTTTTAAACTCTGTGCGTGAATGTGTAGATGAGAGTTCGAATTGAATCCCCCCCTTTTTTTCTTTCCTCTTTTTCTTTGTTTTCTGTTTATGTGTGTACGTGAGTGGTTGAGTAATCATCTTTTGGATTTTTTGGGGTCATCTTTTGTTTTGGTTAAATGTGTGTGTGATGTGTGTGTGAAGGTTCAATTTGCATTCCCCCTCTTTTTTTTCTTTTTTCATCTTTTTTTTTTTGTTGGGCATGTGTGTGTTCAGTTTTTCTTTTGTGTATGTGTATTTTTGTTTGTTTCTTTCCTGTTTTTGTTGGTTTGTGTGTGTGTTTTATTGGCTTTTAAAGAATTACTATTTGTTATTGTTGTCCATTCTATTTCATTCTACTTTTCTCTGTTCTCCCCATTACTGTTACTTTATCTTGGACTCAGGGGGTATACACATGTATCCACTGCATCATCATAAAATGGAGGAGGGGGGTGGGTCTCAGGGAGTCCATACCCCAGTCAGTGAACAGAAGGACACTTATAATGATAAAAGGTTCAATCCATCAATGAGAAAGCCATCCTAAACATATATGCACCCAACAAAGGAGCCCCAGCTTTCGTAAAACAGCTACTAAATAAACTAAAAGAAAGACAATGACTCTAACACTATCATAGCTGGAGAATTAAATACCCTACTAACAGCCCTAGGTATATCATCAGGACAAAAAATCAACAACGAGATTTGGGACCTCAACTTGACACTTGACCAAGTGAACTTAATAGATACCTGTAGAACACTCCACCCAACAACCACAGAGTATATGTTCTACTCATTACCACATGGAACGTACTCCAAGATCGATCATATCCTCAGCATATCAAGCAAAAACAAATTCCATAAGATCAAAATCCTGCCATGCACCTTTTCAGGTCACAGTGGAATAAAAATAAATATCACAACCAACAAAATTCCCCCAAACAGACAAAGACATGGACACTAAACAGCATGGTGCTGAACAACTCCTGGGTCAACACAGAAATCAAAACAGGAATTAAAAGATTCTAGGAAAAAAATGAAAATGAAGAAACATCTTACCAAAATCTCTGGGATGCCATGAAATAGTACTAAGAGGGGAATTTACATCTCTATGAACACACATCAAGAAAATAGAAAGAGGGGTATCTAAACAGGAAAAGAGGAAGTCAAGTTATCCCTCTTTGCTGATGATATGATCTTAGACCTTGAAAATACAAGAGAATCTGTCAAAAACTTGCTTGCACTGATGAAGGACTTTGGGCAAAATCTCAAGATATAAAATAAATCTGCAAAAGACAGTTGCATTCCTATACACCAACAACAAACTGGCAGAGACCCAAATTAAAAGCACAATCCCATTCACAATAGTCACAGAAAAACAAAACAAAACAAACAAAAAACAACCTTGGCATCTTCCTAACCAGAGAAGTGAAAGACCTTTACAATGAGAATTACAAAGCATTGCTCTAAGAAATCCAAGAAGACACAAACAAACGGAAAAATATTCCACGCTCATGGATAGGAAGAACCAACATTGTTAAAATGTCCATCTCTACCAAAGGCAATCTACAGATTCAATGCAATACCCATTAAGTTACCAACATCATTCTTCTCAGTCCTGGAAATGACCATACAGAAATTCATATGGAAACATAAATGACCATGAAAAGCCAAAACAATCCTTAGCACAAGAAGCAAAGCAGGAGGTATCACACTTCCAGACTTCAAACTTTACTATAAGCTACAGTAATCAAACGGCCTGGTATTGGTACAAGAACAGGCACATAGACCAATGGAACAGGATAGAGATTCCAGAGTGAAGCCTCAATTTCTCAACCAATTTATCTTTGACAAAGCCTCCAATAGTAACCACTGGGGAGAGGAGCACCTATTCAGTAAATAGTGCTGGGAAAACTGGCTGACCACATGCAGAATATTAAATCAGGACCCCTACCTATCACCATACACAAAAATTAACTGTAAATGGATGAAAGATCTAAACGTAAAACCTCAAACTATAAGAATCTTAGAAAAAGCAGGAGACACCTTTATGGAAATTGGAACTGGCAACCAATTCCTATTCACAACCTTAAATGCCCATATCTTAAGAAATAAGATAGACAAGTGGGACCTTATCAAACTAACGAGCTTCTGCAAAGCAAAAGAAACTATCAAGAGACCAGGGAGATGGCCCACAGAACGGGAAAAAAATATCTGCCAACTGTATATCTGACCAAGGCCTCACATCTAGGATCTACAAGGAACTCAAATGCACCAGAAGGAATAAACAAACAAACAAACAAACCAGCCCCATTAAAAAGTAGGCAAAAGACACGAATAGACACTTCTCAAAAGAAAATATACGGGCAGCCAACAGACACATGAAAAAGTGCTCAGTCCCACTCATTATCAGAGAAATGCAAATAAGAACCACACTGAGATATCATCTAACCCCAGTAAGAATGGTCATCACTAATAAAACAAACAACAGATGCTGGCGAGGATGTGGAGAAAAAGGAACACTTCTACCCTGCTGGTGGGAATGCAAACTAGAGCAACCTCTTTGGAAGACAGTGTGGCAGTTTCTGAAAGAACTAGGAATTGACCTTCCATATTACCCAGCAATTCTCCTATTGGGAATATACCTGGAGGAACTCAAATCATTCTACAAAAAAGGTACCTGCACATGCATGCTTGTTGTAGCTCTATTCACAATAGCAAAAACATGGAACCAACCATGTTGCCCATCAAAGCTGGACTGGATAAAAAAATGTGGTACATATTATACACAATGGAATATTATGCAGCCATAAAGAAGGACAAACATATGGACTTCGCAGCTACTTGGATGGATTTAGAGTCGATCATACTCAGTGATCTATCACAGAAAAAAAGAACAGAGTATCATATGTTCTCACTCATAAGTGAACCTTGAACAATTATAATACTATAAGAAAAGGATTGGCAGTAGTGGGAAACTGTCAGGGGTGGGGAGTGGGATTGGCAGTTGAGGAAAACTGGTAGGGGAGGGAGGGGTATACCTTATCAACAAGGGTACCTGCATAATCAACATTTGTATACCTAACCCTGAATTGTACCCCACATCTTAATAATAATAATAATAATAATAATAAAAGAAAACAGAAAGATCACAAGTTGAGAGACTAGCAAATCACCTAAGGGAGCTGGAAAGGCAAGACCACCAAAACCCTAACTTCAGCAGAAGCCAGATCACCAAAGTAAAAGCCCAAATACAGGACATGGAAGACAAAAATATCATAGAAAAAATCAACAAAACAAAAAATTGGTTCTTTGAAAGGATAAACAAGATTGTTGGACCCCTAGCCAGAATGAACAAGGAAAAGAGAGAAAAAGCCCAAATAACACAATCAGAAACACAGAGAACCAAATCACAACTGACCCCAAAGAAATACAAAAGATTTTCCCTGATTACTATGCACATCTGTAGGAGAACAAATTAGAAAACCTAAATGAAATGGAGGACTTCCTGACATCACACAACCTCCCATGGTTGAAACAAGAAGATATTAAGACACTAAACAGACCAATAACAACCCAGGAAATTGACTCCTTCATAAGAAAACTATCTACAGAAAAAGCCCTGGACCAGATAGCTTTCCAGTAAAATTCTACAAAACATACAAGGAGGAGCTGATACCAATCATGTTGAAAAGTATTCCAGGGAATGAGAAAGATGGAACTCTCCCCAAATCATTTTATGAAGCTAATATCACACTGATAACCAAACCGGGTAAAGATTGAATAACAAAAAAAAGAGAACTACAGACCAATATCCCTGATGAACATAGATGCAAAAATTCTCAACAAGATTCTAGCAAATTGTATCCAATTACATATCTCAAAACTCATAAATATGACCAGGTAGGCTTCATTTCTGGGATGCAGGACTGGTTCAACATTCACAAGACCATAAATATAATTAAATATATCAACTGATGTAAAAATAAGAATCACATGATTATATCATTAGATGCAGAAAAAGCTTTAAAAAATTCAGCATCCCTTCTTGATAAAAACCCTTGAACACCCAGGCATAAAAGCAACATACCTAAAAATCGTAAGCATCATCAATGATAAACCCACAGCCAACAAATTGCTAAATGGACAGAAATTGGAAGCGTTTCCCCTGAAAACCAGAACAAGACAAGGCTGCCCACTCTTGCCCCTCCTGTTCAACATAGTGTTGGAAGTCCTAGCTAGAACAATGAGACAAGAGAAGGAAATCAGGGATATCCAGATAAGAAAAGAGGAAATTGAGTTATTCCTCCTTGCTGATGATACAATCCTATACTTCAAAAACCCAAGAGAATCTGTCAAAAACCTCCTTGCACTGATAAAGGACTTTGGCAAAATCTCAGCATACAAAATAAATGTGCAAAAGACAGTCACATTCTTATACACCCACAACAAAGAGGCAAAGAACCAAATAAAAAGCATAATTTCATTCACAATAGCCACACACACACAAAAATACCTTTGCATCTTCCTAACTAGAAAAATTAAAGAAATTTACAACAAAAACTACAAAACGCTGCTCAGAGAAATCAAAGAAGACACAAATAAATAAAAAAATATTCCATGCTCATGAATAGGAAGAATCGACATTGTTAAAATGTCCATCCTACCAAAGGCAATCTATGATTCAATGCAATACCCATTAAATTATCAACATCATTTTTCTCAAACCCGGAAATGACAATACAGAAATTCATATGGAAACAAAATTGACCATGAATAGCCAAAACAATCCCGAGCAAAAGAAACAAAGCAGGAGGTATCACACTTCCAGATTTTAAACTTTAAGACGACAATAATAAAAACAGCCTAGTATTGGTTTAAGAACAGGAATATGGACCAATGAAACAGGACAGAGATTCCAGAAGCAAAATCTCAATTTCTCAACCAACTCACCTTTGACAAAGCCTACACCAACAACCACTGGGGAGAGGAGAACCTATTCAGTAAATGGTATTGGCAAAACTGGCTGACCACATGCAGAAGATTGAATCAGGACCCCTACCTATCACTGTAAACAAAAATCAACTCTAAATGGATCAAAGACCTAAATATAAAACCTCAGACTATAAGAATCTTAGAAGATGCAGGAGATACCCTTATGGAAATTGGAATAGGCAACCAATTCCTGATCAAAACCCCAAAGGCCTATACCATAAAAGATAAGATAGACAAAATAAGATGTGACCTCATCAGACTGAAAAGCTTCTGCAAAGCAAAAGAGACAGGCAAGAGAGCAGGGAGGCAGCCCACAGAATGGGAAAATATATTTGCCAACTGTGTATCCGACAAAGGTCTAACATCCAGGCCTAACAAGGGACTCAAACATGCTGAAAGGAAACAAGCAAAAAGCCCCATTAAAAAGTGGGCAAAAGACATGAATATACACTTTTCCAAAGAAGACATTCAGGCAGCCAACAGACATGTGAAAAAGTGCTCAGCCTCACTTTCATTTGCAGAGAAATGCAAATCAAAGCCACATGGAGATACCACCTAGCCCCAGTAAGAATGGCCATCATACAACAGATGCTGGCAAGAATACATTGAAAAGGGAATCCTTCCACACTGCTGGTGGGAATGCAAATGAGTTCAGCCTCTATGGAAAACAGTATGGAGATCTAAAAGAACTAGAAAGCAACCTTCCATACGACCCAACAACGTCCCCTACTGGGAATATACCCAGAGGAACTAAAATCATTCTACAAAAAAAGATACCTGCAAACAAATGTTTATTGCAGTACTGTTCACAATAGCAAAAAACATGGAACCAACTGTGCTGGTCATCAAAACTGGACTGGCTAAAAAAATATGTGGTACATATACTTGATGGAATATTTTGCAACCATAAAGAAGGACAAACTTATGGACTTTGCAGCAACTTGGATGGATTTAGAGTGTATAACACTCAGTGATCTATCACAGAAAGAAAGAACTGAGTACCAACATGTTCTCACTCATAGGCAGACCCTGAACATTTACTAGAATACTAGAAGAAAGGGATTGGCAGTAGCTGGAAATTGCCAGGGGCAGGGGGGTGGGGAGACATACCATCATTAAGGGTACCTGATCTCAAACCAGGTGAAGTGGGTCCAATGGGAGGCCCAAACTTTACCTGTACTGTGACCCCTTGTATGCCTAATCCTGAATTGTAGCCCATATCTTTAAAATAAAAAAAGAAAAGAAAAAAACCTCAAAATAGCAGAAGCAACAAAAGGCATTAAAATTGACAAGTTTCAGAAACTGTTTTGGGCAGTGGAAATAGCATCTCAATAGGTGTAGTGTATCATACAGAGAGCACTCTGAAGGTGACCGAAGTTTAAACATTTAAGAGGAAATGCACAACTTAAAAAATAAATCATTTTGGTCTCCTCTCATATGGAGGAAAATAAGAAAGTGAGAGCGGTATCCTCTTCTCCAATTTATGAGTGGAAATAGTGGTGGTTCTCTTGTGTGGAGGGCAACTGTGATCCCATAAAGATGACCAACATCAAGCTGTGTGGGGACAAGAGGAGGAACCAGAGTATGAAGAAACTGTTCCTGGCATGATGTGAGAAAGCACCTTCGTAAACTCTAAGAGCAAGGAACTTTTCGGAATAAATAATTTCCACTTATAAACCATGACTTGAAGCCATGGCAACTTAGTTACTAAAGTAAATGTGACCTTAATTAGCAGTCAAAATCTGGTGAAGGCAGGGTATTCGACTTACAAGATTAATGGCATTTCTAAAAGCACCCAAGGCCAAAACCTTTTGTTCTCTGAAGTAATAAGAACTTTAGATACTCTTTCTTATTAATCTCTTTAACAAAACTTCCCTTCATAAGTAATGCAGTGGTAAACCAGTCCATGCCTGAGTGGAGACATCACAATTTTAACTCTGTAAAGTCCTAAAACAATGAATAAAAAGATACATAGGATGAGCTTGTGGATGCAAACCTCAGCGAGTACAGTCCTGGAAATGTTATTGCCGGGATGTTCTTCCTGAAGCAGTTTACAGCAGTATGAGAGAAAGATGAAGCTACAGAATGTTTTTTATTAATGTCACTTGTGTGTATTTATACTTTGTGCCCATGACAAGTAAAGCAAGAAGTTTTGCAATGAGACTGCTGAACAGGAAGTGAGGAGACAAGTCATGACATTGATCATATAACACAGGCAAGTCATTTAACCTTTCCTGGCCCCATTTTTTCGACTGTAAAAATGAGAGTTGGACAGGGTTGCATCTCAGGCTCTTTCCACTTTAAATATTTTATGATTAAAATGGAAACTAAGACAAATAAATGCATGTTTTTAGAACGATCATTAAGTTGTGAATTCAAAAGCACAAACCATATGCTGAGATACATTCCTCAGGGAGCAACCTATACTTCCTTATGTATAGCACATAGTTAAGAGGATATTTGTTGATGGTATTTAAATTTTTATGTGACTGGTTTCTCAAGTTAGTAGATGGACTGAATTACTTAGAAGCCCCTTCCCAATTCTATTATTCTACTTTTAAAATATAATTTAAGTCAAATAAACAGCGTAGTTAGATCAATGAGGCTTTTAATTCAAAGACAGAAGTCTTGTCTTTGATCTACTTATATCCTTTAAAGTTTCATCTTTCCTTCCATAGTGGGTGACCAGGGAACTATCTCTGATTATGGTTATTATTATGGTTATTTGCTTGCTTGGTTTTTCACATGAATCTCTATCAGTATCTTGCTACCCGATTCACGTTATAAAAAGAAGTGAACAGACGGGAGCCCGGTACTTGGGTGAAATCCTCTGTTCCCTAGTTTTCCCCATTGAGACTTTCGGTTAGCTTTCTCGTGCTTTAGACACTAAACTTCATGAAGAATACAAGCTAAAAGTCCAGGAACTACGGCGGTCTGGACGTGATAGCAGGTTTTGGACGTGATGGAGAAGGTGATGAAGATAAAGACGACGAAGACGGGGATGAGGACGCAGAGGAGGAAGAGAGCGGGACAGCGCGGCGGCGGCCGAGGGCGGCGCTGGCTGCGGCCTCCTCTCCCTCCGCGGCGTCTCCCGGCTCGCCTGCCGGCCCGCCTGCCTCGCCGCGCGCGGGCCCCTTCCCGGCCGCCTCTTTCCCTTCCACCCTCGCCGCGGCAAGTTACGTTCCCAGCGGGAGAAGAGGGCGAACACAGAGAGGAGCATCCACCCGGAGCTGAGGAACCAGACCCGGCAGCTGTCCGAGAACTTGTCTTGGGCAACTGCAAATCAAATGATGGAAACATGCAGGGCCTAACAGCTGAATCTGTGGACGCAGAGCTCCTCAGTTTACTACAAGTAGGTTCGATTCTGGTTTCAAATCTCCCAAGCCCAGATTGAGCTTGAGCTCGGGAACAGTAGAATCTGTGGAGGTCTGGACATGATGGCAGAAAAGCTTTCAAATCTCAGAAATCTAAACTTAAGTGGAAATAAACCGAAAGCTATCAGCGCCTTGGAACAACTTGGAATGTCTAACAAGCTTGGACCTCTTCAGCTGTGAAGTCAGTAACCTGAATGACTACTGAGAGTGTCTTCAAGCTCCTGCCCCAGCTTAGCGACTTGGATGGCGATGACCCAGAGGACCAGGAAGCCCTGACTGTGATGCTGAGGTGGTGTGGATGAAGGTGAGGAAGATGAAGGAGGGGAAGAAGACAAAGATGAAGTCAGTGGGAGGAAGATGACTTTGGACACGATGGAGAAGTTGATGAAGATGAAGATGAAGGTGAGGATGAAGACGAAGAGGAGGAAGAAAGCAGGAAAGGTGAAAGAGGAAGAGAGAAACAGACAATGGAGAAAATGATTAAGACCCCAAATGACTTGCAGAAACAACTGTTCATTATTGGTCGGACTGCTCATGGAATTTGGTTGTTTTTTTTTTAAACAAAAAAAAAGGTAGCTGTGATAGAAACCCCAGGAAACCCACCCATCCAATGAGCCAAAGAATAGTTCCTGTAGCATTCTGCCTTTCTCCATTTAGTCCTTCTTGGTAATCCACCACCAAGCGTGGGGACACTTCACCCCAACAAAATTGTAAGCATTGTTAGGTTTTTGTGTAAGGCTCTTGCTGTAGCATGGATAGCTGTGATTGGCGAGTCAACTGTCTGTTGGCTACCAGTTACACCGAGATTGCAAGAACAATTTTACTTTCTGTACAACATAAAAGCTTTGTAAATAAAATATTAACATTAAAAAAGTTAAAAGCCTAATACTAATCTCCTATCACTTACACTAGTTGTCCCAGGTTTTCTGTATTACAATTAGACAATTCAAATTGCTGAAGAGGCAATACTTATAAGTAACATAACTTATGGCATATACTCCATTGTTAATTGAAAACCCACAGTTAACTCTGCAAAGGAAACTTTCAGGTTCGTGGAATGGAATAAAAAGGTGATGTTCTTTTTATAAATGTTAAAGTAGTGCATATCACATGAAATACTCAAGAGTTTACAAGCAGAAAAAAAAGGCAGGATAAAAGAAAATCCATGTGCATGTAACTCCTAATGAAATGCATTAAATACAAATACAACTTTCACTCATTCATTTGCACCTTATGCTTTTTAATAGAAATTAAATTAGTCACTTAATGTACATAATGTAGTGTTTTTTTTCCAGTCTAGTGGCTTTTGACATCCACTTTGGAGTCTTATGGGAAATGTTATTCAGCAATCACAACGTGGTTTGATGAGTGAACAGTGTCGGCATCAGCTGTACTTAACAGAAGACAGAGTTGGGTTTAATTTGCAGCTAACAACATGGAAAAACAAACAGAAACAAGGCCCACAACAGTATCAACATGCATTATTAGGCCAAGATTCAGAGTTAACCCAACCCACACAGATTTCTTCTAAACTGAGATTACGCATGGAAAGGGATACTTCATCGAGATCCATAGCTGTAGTAGTAAGGTTCATCAGGGCGGAATCCATAAGCTGTGGCAGGGCGTGCCAGAATGCCAACAGGTTGGCCAAAGCCATCCATTCCAAGGCTAAAAAGAGAAAAAGAAATGATGAGCTATGTTTTTCATCACACGCACACAATGCAATTAAGTAAGAGGTCTAGAATTTTAAACTTCCAACATTCTTGCCCTAGCAATGATAGCGGTTTCTGTAGGCAGGAAACTTTTTTCTTCTTAAGGTCAACATAATAATGAAAAGTGTGTAATCAAATATTTACTCCTAACAATGTGTGTTAAAAATGCCAGAAACCTCTGCCATCAAGTACTATTGAAAACAAAGTAGAAGAATCAGATCAGAAAAGTTTATTTAACACATTACTTATATGTGGCTCTCAACTGAAAACATGAAAAGATTTTACATGCCAGCAATGTAAAATCTTTTATATTGCTAGGAAATGATAACATTAAAACTGTGGTAAAGTGAGTTTTGCTATTTTAAATAAGATCTCTTTTTCTTATGAAGACACGAAACTAATCCACTATTAGTAAAAGCATGCAATTGCAGTTATAGCATTGAACTCTCACCCAGGGCCAAATTATAGCAGGAGGCTATTGTTGATAAAACAAGACAAAATTTGATAATCAGCCAGATCTGCAAATCCTACTTCTGATTTCTTAATGCCAAAAATTTCTAAATAGTATATATTTCTTTTGAGTGACAGAAAGACAATTATCCATTATGGTTCAACTTATTCTATAGAAATAACAGAAGCCCAAAGATAACCTTCGGGATTGTAAAGATAGCCTGCAACATGGATACACTTTATGCTTTTTTAAAAATTATTTTTTAGTCTATTAATAAAGTATTTAGAGGAAAGTCTGTTCTCCAGAGCCCTTTCTAAGGATCAAGGAATTATACAGCACTTAAAAAATGACAAAATATTTATTTGCCAGGCAAATATGGCAGCTTTAACATGCTCATGCATAGCTCATGCAGTGAATGCTAGTGAGCTTGATTTCCAATAGAAGGAAATCATTCATAATGCAGAAATGTAAGCTTTAAAAAAATTTAAATGATTCAAGATTATTTGAAACTGCAATAGATGAGTAGATGGAGAGATAATCTTTTTACCAGCAAAATCTCAACATGGTTAAAAATGGATTCACATTCTCACACTTAAAGTGAGATTAAGTTGAAACATTTTAGAACTATCTAAAATGTTAAGGTTTTAAATTGTGTGTGTATTAGTATAGAACCAAAGGATAAATATATAGAACCAAAATACATATGTCATACTGTTCATTGTGAATCTTCCCTTCAGGAAATTGAAATTTCTTATTTTATTTTAAAGATGTGGGGTACAATTCAGGATTAGGTATACAAGTGGTCGTCATACAGGTAAAGTCTGGGCCTCCCTTTGGTCCGTCCCCACTTTGCCTGTTTTGAGGTATCATTATTGATGTAGGAGAATGAAATTTCTGAAATATAAGTTTCAGGTTAGCATTTGTACTGAATGATCCTGGACAAAATAAATCTTTTGGGGCTCCTTCTACATCAAAATTGTGTCTATAGTTGGTTAAAAAATTTTACGTCTCTCTTTTATTTTGAAATAGTAAAAATATCAGTACTTCTTCTTACTTTGGTCTCATGAGAGATTATATTTTGCAATGAAGGAAATATTCTAGAGGTAGCTTAAAAGATGTTTCAGAAATTAGTGGAGTAAAAGAATGAAGAAACACCAGTATCAGTTTAAAATTAGAGGAAAAATTGTTGAAAACTTTCTCCTGAAGCACTAAGGCTAACAAATACTCACGTATCTAAACAACTCTCAATTATATAAGCGTTGACTACACAGCTTTGTGAATTTCAACTCATTCTTTTTTCATCTGTCTACTTATTACCTGCCTTCAACCACTCCTTACATTTTTTTAGCACCTCTTCCTGGGATGAAGAAGTAGAGACTTAGGTTAAACTCAAGTTAATTTTATCTTTTTTTCTCAGTCTAGAGGCTATGTCAAACTCTCTTTAAAGAGTTTGGAAACAAAAGGCACATCGTAGATCAGTGAAGAAATAAGCTAAGGCATTTTCAGAACAGAACATCTCACAGAGGACCTTTAGCAATATCACTGTAGTTCTACCTGAAAGATGATCCTCAAAAGAGAACCTGTTGGCCATGATGCCACAGTACAAGGAGCTTCTCAGCTCAATGTTGGTTGTAGCAGTCGAAGAAATTCCTTGGTCACATGGTGAACTATAACACCATTAGGAGTATGTGACTTTTTTGGCAGACTTGTCCTCATTGAGGAAGGGGATTTAATGGCCTCAGAGTCTGAGGACATTCTACAACATTCAAATTGTCTAATTCTTCTTTTTTGGATTTCTGTGATTAATGGATAAACTTCCAGTAATTGTTTTCTCATATGGTTTGCCAATGGGGTGAAGAATAAACTTAGACATTACCAAATCTGCCTAATGGATATACTTTTCATTGTAAATTAACAAATGGATATTTGAATTTTTTTCCTTTTAAAAAATATGTCATGCACAATGTTGATAAGAATCTGCACTGCCTGACTCAGTGAACAACAGGCCCTTAAGCAATGATGAGTCTGAGTCTCTGAACATGCAAGTCTCTGGTTTGAACAGTATAGTCTTTAAGTTTCTGTGATAGAGATCTATTTATGCAGTCAAGAGTTCATCCAGAGATATCTGTATATATGACAATATACAGGGCATCATTTTTTTTTGGAATTTCTTTATACATCATTTGGAAAAGTTTTCAAGGGAGAATTTGACAGTTTAGAGGATACTTTGACAAAGGGTCCTAGATCTCTTTGTATTATAATAGATCAATTATATCCATACAATTAATATATTTTAATTAAATTCCCTGTGAAACAGAATAGTTTGCTTCTTTAATCTCTATAATGCAGTTCTTTCTAATATGGTGGGAAAACTGGGCTCTCCAGGATCCTGGAGGTAAATATTCTTCTGGAATATGAAGATATAACTCTACTTTCTCCATTGGGATAAGGAAGTAACCTTGCTAATGCTGAGTATGGTTCAAAACCAGGAGAGCCTAAAAGTATGTTTTCCTCTAAACAGAAGCAGATAGGTTTTTATGTAAGTTCTTCTGGAAGGAGATAGAAACTATGAACATAAGAGGGCAGTATTATAGCAAAAATTGTGATTTCCTGATATCAAAAGACTTGGCTTAGAATAAACAGTATCACAGGTACTTGTGTGTCCTTACTAGCTAAGGACTCTGAGAACTAAGGGAAATAAGCTGTGATATGCTTCGTCTTCTCTTGCCTTGGGTGACCATTTTGCTTCAGATAAGAATAAATATGCATATATTTCTTTTTTGAGTTGGAGTCTCACTCTGTTGCCCAGACTGGAGTACAGTGGCCGCTCCTGGCCACTGCAGCCTCGACCTGCTGGGCTCTGGCGATCCTTCCGCCTCAGCCTTCCAAGTAGCCGGAATTACAGGCACGCACTACCATGCCCGGCTGATTTTTTTTTTTTTTTTGAGTTGGAGTCTCACTCTGTCGCCCAGACTGGAGTGCAGTGGCCGCTCCCGGCCACCAAAGCCTCGACCCGCTGGGCTCCGGTGATCCTTCCGCCTCAGTCTTCCGAGTAGCTGGAACTACAGGCGCGCGCTACCACGCCCGGCTGATTTTTTGATTTATTGTAGATATGAGGTCTCGCTGCCCAGGCAGGTCTCGAACCCGCGGGCTCAGGCAATCAACTCACCTCAGCCTCCCAACGGCGCGGGATTACAGGCTGAGCCACTGATCCCGGCGCATACATTTCTTTCTGCTACTCCTAACCCACATAAAAAGTTGTATGTCCCTCTAGATTAGCATAAGCTGCTACTATACTACTTTGACTTTGTAAAACTAGTTATTTAGTGTCATTTAGCCTTTATTATCAATGTTTAGGCAACATATTCTGGACCTCTGAATTACCAGAATATCTCTTCTTGAAAATACATAATTCTGGTCCAAAGAAAATGGTAATTGTTTGTTGTGAAAAGATAATAGGAAATGATAAGGCCAACAAATCAATCTGCCACTGTTTTATGTCCCAAGAACTATGACTAAGTACCAACAAAGGAAATGACAAATTCTTTAAAAGTGAAAAATTATATTTATAATCCAATAACAAATATAAAACCACATCTAGAGTTTGTTTTTAAATACACAAATGTAGAACTCCAATTCACATTTAGCAAGCAAAAGACTGAATCTTCACTAATATTTGCATGATTTCAAACAGATTTTTGACAGCATTCTTTAGGATTCTAAACTTGAAATGACTCAGAGCGGGAAAAAATAAGTTTGGAAATGACAAGTGATGCTTCACATGCAGCATATTACGAGGGAATGGCAACCAGCAAGGGATCCTGGCACTCGCAGGCTCTTATTCAATGTCTGTGCCAGAGCTGACATTCCTGTAGAAAGGGAAGAAAATCACCTACCTCTGGCTGTTTGTGAGGCTTAATTAGTGCATATTTGTAAAGCACTTTGAAATCCTTGGCTGAAAAGTGCTGCATAAGTAAAAAGTATCATCATTATTTTATTAAAATTAGACAAAAGCAACACAGGTCTTTTAAATTCCCAAATCAGCAATGTGAATGCAGAGCAAGTAATGAATTTATTAATGGATGCTACAAAAAAGAGAGAGAGAGAAATTCAAGCCAAATTCTTTTTTCATGGGCTCATAGAAATCTTTGACTCAGAAACATTTTGAGAAATAATCTCATCTACACTTCCATTCATACCATCCCGGGCAGGGTCTATTCAACTCTTGTCTGAACACCGCTTGAAATGGAAGGCTCACTACTTTGTCAAGGCAGTTCACAGTTCATTTCATTTATGGACTATGTTGAACTGTTGGAAAGTTCTGTGTTACACTGACCTAAAGTCCAGTTCAATTAGTTTTCCCTCTTTGATACGACTGCTTCACAGTCCTCGTTTACCCAGTCTTCATGATATGGTCTCAAATCTTTACCATCTCATTTGCCGTCTAAAATCACTTCAACTTTCTAGTGTTTATCTTCAAATGAAGATGCTGAATTTAACAATCTTTCGAGATGGTCTGAAACCAGTACAGAATATAATGAAATTCTATATGTGGCTCTCTATTAATGTAGGCCAAAAGTATATTAATCTAAAACAAAAATAATGAGGACTCATTATCACAAAGATGGCTAACATTGAGTATGTGTGTGTGTATATAATGTATATGTACAACTGTATACACACACAGATACATAGATACACATACGATTTCACTTATAACTACTATGCTAAATGTTATCTTTTTAGTTTGAGTCTGTCTTTAGGGATTCTATTTTTCCTAAGACTAAATCATTTATGACAACATATCTACAGGCAATAGTGATTCTTATTAACGAACCATTCTTTGTGATCCATATAATGAAGTCTGAAATTCTTTTGGAATCGTCAAGTGAAAGAATTTGAAATGAACTAACTCTCAAGGGAAGAAACTTTCCAGGATACCATAGAAATATATGAAATGATTTGTCAATAATTTTCTGGAACACTTCATTCTTTTTATCAATTATTCCAATATGTTGATAATAGACTCAAAATCAGTATGTTTATCGTCCTTTTAAAGTAGATTATAAGTTGATCAGTGTAATTTCAGCTCAAGAATGATTTGTCATGGGAAACTTAGATCGATCACAATAGTGATTCTTTGTACATCCATCCATCTTTACTATCCAGTGGTATAAACATTTATTGAGCTCCTACAATTTGTTAAGTATAGTGTTTGGAGCCAATGTAAAATAACAAAAACAATGATGATGACGACGATGACAACAGCAACAACATGGTGCCTGAAAGGCAATAATAAATAAGACAGGGTCCCTGACTATAAGGATTGGAGACAATTAACATGGAATAAATATTCTGATGATAATATGATGTTGTATTACCCTAGTATATGTATCAATTGCTGAAGAAGAATAGAGAGGGACTCAAGTATTTAACACAATGTCAGGGTATATAGGCATGCGCCACCATGCCTGGCTAAATTTTTGATGTGCAAATATCTACAGAAGACTCAAGGAGGCCAGAAAGTCTTCATAAAAAAATACTTAGATTTCAATGCATATATCACTTCTGACATTATATTTTGTTATTGTATTTCCTTCTCATTAGAATGCAGACATCATGAAGCGCGGGCACTGTCCTGTTCATTGCTATATCCCTAGCATCAGCACTGTATCTGATGTGAAGTGAGCATTCAAAAATATTTTTGAGTCTTAAAGGACAAGTAGGATTTGATGGGTGAAGAGAGAAAGAATTCTTGATCGTAGAGCAGCCTGAGCAAGACAATCAAATGGCTGAAGAAGACCAAATGGTTTGTTATGACTAAAGTCTTAGCTTTTGCGATAAGCAAGCAGGTGGAGATACAACTAGACAGAGAGGTTAGGACTGTATACTGAAGATTTTCATATTCCATGCTAAGAACTATATGCTTTTGGAGATTTGTCAATATATATATATTTTTTGAGTCATAGTCTCACTCTGTTGCCCAGGCTGGAGTGCAGTGGCATACTCTTGGCCCCTGCAGCCTCTATCTGGGCTCAGGTGATCCTTCTGCCTCAACCTTCCAAGTAGCTGGAACTACAGGTGTACTCCACCATGCCTGGTAAATTTTTGATTTATTGCAGAGATGAGGTCTCACCAAGTTGTCCAGGCTGGTCTCGAACCCGTGTGCTCAAGCAATCCTCTTGTCTCGGCCTCCCAAAGTGCTGGGATTATAGGCATGAGCCATCATGCCTGGCTCTGTCAGTGGTTTTTTTTTTTAAAGAAAGAGAATGACTTGATTCTGTGTTTTAGAAAGATAACTGTGGTGGGAAAGGGGGTTGAGAGGCAATAGGATGAAGAATATTTAAGAAACTATTATGGCTGTCCAAATGTGAAGTAACTAGAGACTATAGAGGGGGCAGTGGCAGAAATAATGATCAAACATGCCATATTCACCACAAAGAATGTCATCTTTTCTCTTTTGAAATAGGTTTTTTTTTCTTTCTTGGTTACACCTTTACATATTGGAAACTGAGAGTAAGGGGGAAGACTTCCAAAACTGGCTGGAAAAAAAATTTTTTTTTTGAGTCTTACTCTGTCGTCCAGGCTGGAGTGCAGTGGCATGCTCATGGCCACCCCAGTGTCGACCTGCTGGGCTCAGGCGATCCCTCAGCCTCAGCCTTCCAAGTAGCTGGAACTACAGGTATGTGCTACCACACCTAGCTAATTTTTTGGTTTTTATGTAGAGATGAGGTCTCCCGAAGTTGCCCAGGCTGGTCTTGCCTGTGGGCTCAGGCAATCTTCTCACCTCAGCCTCCCAAAGTGCTGGGATTACAGGCTTGAGTCACTGCGCCCCGTCTGGCTGAAAATTTTTTAAATTTTAGTTAACTGGAACAGAAAAATTTTTTGCCACCTTAGTATGGGAATATGCTTCATCAAATAGCTAAGAGGCTATTGTAGTCCATGTAGATGGAATCAGATTGTAGAAGTTTGCCCGTCTATCTAACAGGAAGGGTTGGACTATTTTGTCACAAGATAATATTTTCTTCTTGAAATTCTTACAGTAAGAGGAGATGTGTATAGGTCAAATGAGAGAGTGACTATAAATGTTTGTAATTTATAGAACAACCACTAGATGGAGAGCGTGCCTTACCACTGAGAGTCATGTATTTCTACAAAGTTGTAAAGCAAGGACTGTTAAACTTCTCAGCATATTTAACATTCATAGAATGTGGTTTCCAATGCTTTCAAAGATAGTCAGTGTTTTGGTTTTATAAACGTGGAATAATTTAGTTACAGCTAAATAGAAATACCTATCAGTCATATGCAAAACATGTTCTGTGAACGTGGGCATCTAAAAATCAGATTAGAAGTGAATTGCCTTAGATGCTGAAAAATGTAATGCATGCTAAAATACCACTGTGATAGCACAGCTTCTAAATTTTTCACTTAATTGATATAAATGGTATCTTATTTCTATAAATTTATATGTAACAAATGTATATTTTAGGTTGCTCAAAGGTGTTACTTATTCTTTGGACTTGAACCTTTGCATAATCAAGAAAATGACATCCAAGAACACAATGAAGCAATCTTCAAATGAGTCTTACCAATATATGTTAAGTTTAGCTGTCATTTTCCATTTTGTTTTCTTTTATTCTTAATCTTTCATATGCATAATTATACTTTCCTTTTATTATGATGAAAATAAATGGCTAAGGCATCTTAAAGAATCATATTTTAGTGAAATCAAACTAAATATATTTTTTTTCCAAAAAGCAAGGGTAAATTATATGAGTAGTGGGAGGTTATATTTAAAGCACTCATCTGGAATTTATTTAAAAAAATTTTAAAGGATATTCTTCAGTTCTAAGAGGAAAAACACCACCTTGGGGATAGATCCTTTCAATTTAGTCACTATACTGACATGCTTCAGAAAAATTAATTTGTACTAATGATGAAGGGAGCATGTGTAAAATAGTCACTGATTTATTCCAAATGGCAAAGAAATTCTATTTTACTGACTCTCTTCTAACCTCATTCAGTTTGTACTTTTCTTCTTATACAATCTTAAACTGCTGCTTAATCCATCTCCAGAGTCTATTTCAGTGATTATATTTATGATTCATGATTCAGTGATTATATTTATACTTGGTACTTTTTAATGCCCTATCATCATTGAATTAAATTTTCTGTTCCTTTTATTAATTAATTAATGTGTTACATTTTATATAAAGTCTCATTTGGATTCTTCTGTTAACTCTAGTTCTCAGACATCCTAATGCTCTTGCTGTTGGAGCACTTGTCTTGTACTGAGTATCATATATTTTACAAAGTTTTAAAGCAAAGCTTATCAAATTTAAACTTCAGCATATTTAACACTGATAAAATGTGGTTTCTACCACATTCTCTGATGATTTTCCTTCATGGTAGTCCTTTTTTGGGGGTCTGTTTTTGAAATGGGGTCATTATACTGCCCAGGCTGGAGTGCTGTGGCCATTTACAGGGGCTATCATAGGCAGCCTGGACTCCTGGCCTCAGGTGATCCTCCCTCCTCAGCCTCCAGAGTAGCTGGGATGCCAGGTATATACCACAGTGCCCAGCTCCTCTCTTTATGTACTTTGTAATGTTTGATTGTGCATTTGACTTCAGTTTTGTTTTTTTTTTCTTGTCTGGTGGCTTTCAGCTGTGGAAATATTTCTACAGAGAAGTTCTGTATTTGTTTATAATATATCAGGACCCTGGCACTTTCACTGTCCTGAAACAATCTGAATGGTAATTTCTTGACTTAGAGTTCCTGGAATTAAATGCATTGTATATATTCTGAACCCACTCATGTGCATGGAACAAGCTGTGGTTTCTCTTTCTCATGGGTGACTATTCTCTCCCATCTAGGGCCTTGGGGCAGAGACAAGTTTTGGCCACTTCTCTAGGTTGGCGAGTTAACACCATCTAGTCCTCTTTTCAACTGATGAGAAAAAGGCAGCCCTTTGAAGTTCCAGGTTTTATACAGGGAATTCAGTTACCTTGCTTACCATATAACTTGTACGTAGTTCAATATTTCTGTAGGTGGTTCTTTTTTTGGGGTACTGGGGTGTTCTCCATTATTTCTTGTGAACTTGGTCACATATTATAAGTTTTTGTTACATTTTGTCCATCATTTATGTATTACCTGTATGGGGGATACCCTTCCAAGTTAGTTCAGTCTACTATCTTGCTGGAGGTCCTTTCTATTTTACTATTATTTATCTGCTCTGCACAGTCAAGGAAAAAAAATTATAAGCTTCAGATTTCTGTGACTCAAAACAGGCTTTCTTGAAGAGAACACTGACTTCAAAGAAAAAGTTGGAACCATTAAAATATATTTTATTTTTCCTTATTTGTAGCTATTAACAGAAAAAATATTCTAATAGGTACCTAAGAGAAGGTGTCAGATGTGATTATCAAGCTGAAGTGAGTATTTACTTAAACCCATAGTGATCTCGGGCGTTTTACAGCAATATTTTAATGAAGGTATACCATCTAGGCATCTTTAGCTTACACTCATTCCATAAAGTACAAGGACTTCTTGAAATTGGCAGTTCTGTACTATCAAGCAATGCCTCATTTCATACCACCAAATGTTAAGGGAACTCGTTGAGCAGCTTAAATAACCCCTGGGTCAATAAACTGAGTCATTAGCACCTCCTTTAAATAATTGTTTGTCTGTTACTGGTTCAACATTTATATAATCTGTCATAATACCTTGGTTTTTTAAGGTACAGAAATTACTGCTGTAGGTTTAAACTAGAGAATATCATGTAAGTAGCATGTTTTCTCAGTGATAGTTTAGCCATACTGTCTGGTATTGAGTGAGTTAAAGCCTGAACACCACAACTAATTACTATGTAATGCTAACCTTAGTTGCTGGTTCATTTTGAGACTCTTTAAAATATGAACTGTGTATTTTACCCCTATGCACTCTCTTAATGATTTGTTTTTTTAGACTGAAATCACTTCCAGCCATCAGTTATACTTTTGGTCTCTACATATGCACTTCTCCAAGCACAAATATTTCTTTTTCCTATTGGTCTGCCAGCCCTGTCAGAGCAAATTTCACTTTAAACTAAATGCTATGATACTTAAAACCTCTTGGATTACTCAGGCTGCTAGTGTGATCTATGACCTTCCAAGAATGACAGCTGAACTTTGCAATTTGCTTATACTGCTTGGGGAACTAGAAAGCACATGCCAAAAAGGAAAATGTTTCTGATGTTAAACAGAGAGGAGAGTTCTTGTTGGAGGTGGGGGCAGGAGACTATTAAGTACTGAAAAATACTAATAAGAAATGAAAAGAAACTAAACATGCTGTAAAGTCTAAGACCTCAAACATAATTCAAAAGTTAATACTAGTACTAAAAGCTCCTTAGCTGGGCTAACTAGTTAAAATATGAATAATGACCTTTAGTTATATAATTTAAGCACCAACCAGAATCTTAAAGTGATAATACACTATCAGAATGAACAAGTTAAATAAATGGAATCGAATGTAAAACTATGTAAGTACTATACAAAACAGGCTGTATCAATTCCCCATCTTTCTTTAAAAAACAGGCAGAAATCTGACATATGAACAAAACCAAAGACATCTAACATGCATGCTACCCCTACTGACATAATACCAGTCTTCCTTAAATGAAAAAAATCCCTACTGACATAATACCAATCTCTTAAATGAAAAATTAATGTTAAGTTTCTCTTAACATTCATATCTCCAGAATCCTTGAATAATATATTTTGTGAACATTTTGGTAAAGTTTTGAAACTTTTCATATTATTTACTCTTATAAAACAAGTAGACAGATATCTCTCTTAGAAAAGAAATCTTGAAAATCTTACCAAATGTAAGATGCTTAATGAAAAGTTACCAATTTATTTCAGTCTATTTATTCATTTATTTATTTCAATTTTTTAAAGACTAAAAAATGAACAAATTGCATCTGGCTGATAAAAATCAAGTAACGATTGATAAGTAAAGACTTTTTTTGATAGCTAAATCAAACAAATGTTTCTAAAATTGAGGGCAAAAATATGGGTAATAGAAACTGTATTTAAAAACATTAAGTATGTACCTTTTAAATAGCTGAGTATAAAAGTTTGAAAATTTGATTCTAAATACATTTATAATCACAAATATACATACAAAAAGTCATTTCCTTACCTTATGACAATATTTTAAAAGATTTATTTTGGGCAGTATTATCTGATATTTTCCAGCCACTAATGCAGTAATCTCAACAACACATACAGGTCAGATATGTACTTTATAGTTATTTAGTGTTCTCTAGAGCATTTAGGATCTCTGAACACTGTATAATATAGCAGCATTGCAGTTAGTACTAGAAGAACAGGATTAATGTAAATCTCTACCTTTATCTCATAAGTTTTCTTGGTCCTCAAGAATATACTTAACGGTTATATTATGGGTCTCTTTTTTTTTTTTTAAAGGTAAATTCATTTCCTTCTCAGGTATGAGACTAGATATAAATTGTTATAAGTCTTCAGATGAGGAAATAAGGTATTTCTATATCATCTTCAAAGAATAGGGCTAAGCTCCCTTTGGTTTGAAACCAAGAAAATTCACTGTAGACGGGAATGTAGAAGTACATGCTTCTAACAATTGTTTTTCTAACTTGTATTCTTTTACCATATTTTAAATTACAATTATTTTTGAAGCAGTTTAAGGAAACACTATCCCTTTTCCCCCCTTTGTCACTGATGTACATGAGCATTTCCCGTCTTAATTTAATTTAAAGACTGGCAAGTAAGTTTACAAAACTCAGCAAAACTAACTCAAGTATGAACTATGACCTTATCAGTAACTCCTGAATTTTATTAAAGTTAGTAAGGTGCAATGACCTCAAAACCAGAATATCTGTATGGGATTTTTTGTCTCTACTGAATATAACTTGTTTCAGTAACTTGTTTTTGTAACTAACTTTGCCACTTCTTTCTTTCTTTGTATAATAGCTATCTCTTTTAGCATCTCTATGCCTTGAGATTATTCTATTTCCAAGAACAGTACACTCATTTGGTGGTGTTGTTATGACATATGACAATGATGGATCATTCCCTAAAAATGCTTAGGAAATTCTGGCTCCTGCCATAATCTGGACGGTTAAGGGATACTCTATCATACTTGGCATGCTTCTCACAAATGCTGTTTGCCTTTACAGGGCTCTTACATAATTCATAGAGATTTATGTTTACACAGAGGCATACTAATTGTTGTTGCACTAAAATAATGCTGTGGCCAATCATACCTTCTTTTTACCATAGGGAGACCAGACTGCTTACAAATAAGGTTATTCAATCAAAACCCTTTAGATTCTGTGTCATAACTGATGCAAATGACAATACCTTTAGGTTGAAACATTTAGGAAACTCTCATTACGTGCTTTTCCATTTTATTTTATATTCAGTGAGTTTATTCTGAAAGTACTAAATCAAAGGTAAGATTTTAGTTATCTCACACAAGTCACCACTTCCCACATTGTACACATTTCTGTACTCAGGGGTATTTTTATTCTGGGATGTTTGCTGTCTTTGGGCTCGTGCCAACCCGACAATCTGGCACTTATAAGCAAAGTTGGGCAACTACGAGAATTCTTTAGGGAGATGAGAATGCACTATACGTTTTGGAGATTATCTGGATTTTAGGCAGTATTTTAAACTAGCATGTAGTTATACACATTAGTAATTTCAAGTGTGCAGGGAAAGGGTCAAATTGATTTGATTTAAGGTAATTGTGTGTCTACTTGCTGATGGCAAATGGTACTTCACTTCCCCAGACTTTGGGGCGGGGGCGGGGGGAGGTAAGATGCAACTGTAAGAAACTGTAGCAGTTTCATTTCTCTTCACAGTATATACAGAAAAGAAAGTAAATTACAATAGTTTAATATTTATAAAGGTCTTGAAACACAGAAACCCTTTTTTTTAAAAAAAAAACTTTTTTGAGACTTAAGAATTCTGCTTATTTGTCACCTCCAAAGAGATTCCAGCATGAAGTTTGAACACTCATGTGTATATAGCTTTATGGGGTTCCTTGTATCAGTTAGAAAAGGTGCAATTTTTAAGTTACAGTGGCAGTCTAAAAAGTTACTTGCTTATCTATGTTCACAGAAACCTCCTCTCATCCTTTCACATTTGAGGGGCTCTAAATTAGCCTTTGATACTCTCCACACAAATCTGGATTCCTTTTTAAAACTGCTTTGCCATTTACTTTGATCGGTCAATATGAAGGTGCTATATTTTAGGCTTAAAAACCCTGTAATGGAAATCATTTCTAAAGAAGTGGAATGTATAAACTTGAGATATAATACTAAAAAAAAAAGGCTAAAGATATGTAAAATATCTTATATTATTTGCCATAGAATATTGACTTATGTGCATAACAGGAGTAGATATTCAGGAAATCATTATGTTTCTGTTTAAGTATATTCAAAAAACTATATATTTACAATATTCAATTTAATCAAAGTCAGCATTTTGAGACCACAGAAAAATGACTTTACTTAAAAGTCAAGGTAGACATACACAGATTTTATATAATTCATAATTAATTTTAACACTGGAAGCATAAAGTTTAGAAAATTAATACTCATTCTTCTCAAATACAAAAACAAAGTAGCATTTGAAAACAATTCTTTACAGAATGCCACACTTGTCTCTTTGAAATAGGTCTAAGGTCTATCAAATTCATGTAGGCAGTGAGCAGTTGTGAGATGACCTAGTAATTTGGGCTAATATTGAAAGACTACATGTTGGTATAAAATTCCCACAGGTAAATTCTACAAGATTATAGTCCAGAATTAATTGTCTTAATTCCAGACATCTCCATTTTCAAATAAACACTGATGGAGGTTTATTACCTTTTTGTAAAAATTGAGAAAATTGGATATATTTAAATAGATATTTTTAAATCTAAAACTCTTCCAATGGTTTTAATAATTCATTAACAGATATGATGTCAGTGTTAAAAGAATCTTAAAAACTAAAAGATTTTGTCACTTGTGCCCCTTAGGAGTATTTATCTATATAAAATAAAAAGTCAGCTTTTACTCAGTAAAACTTTTGCCCATGATGAGAGGCAGCTGGGCTCGGTGGCTCAGCCTGTAATCCCACGTTTTGGGAGGCTGAGGTGAGTGGACTGCCTGAGCCCACGGGTATGAGACCCGCCCGGGAAACTTGGTGAGACCTCATCTCTACAATAAATCAAAAATTAGCTGGGCGTGGTAGCACGGGCCTGTAGTTCCAGCTACTTGGAAGGCTGAGGCGGAAGGATCGCTGGAGCCCAGCAGGTTGAGGCTGCAGTGGCCGGGAGAGGCCATTGCACTCCAGTCTGGGCGACAGAATGAGACTCTGACTCAAAAAACAAAACAAAACAAAACAAAGATGAGAGGCATAAAACATCAAAATTTACAACAAGCTTTTTGATACTGTGGTTATCCCTAAACATCACAATTAGTCAAGCCACATTTTGTAGAACACTGACATATTGTTAAAGAGGTAGTATCTTTACTACAAAGGGACAATAAACTGCTGTCTGGATAAATCCTTCCAAACTACTCATTGTTATAATGAAGAAACTAAACTCTAATAAATTATCAGATGATCAAAGTCCAATGTTTTATTAAACAATCTATAGAATTCAAGAGATTGTATTTCATAATAATGTGATTCTTTGTGAAATATTGCACTGCTTAGCTTCAAATGCCATAAAATCTGAATCCTTTACTTTTTTTCCTAAGAAAATTCACATTATCTAGATTGTGTGGGTGTATAAGAAGATACTAAAGGTCTAAATTTTTGTAATGGAAGTAAGTTAATGAATGAACACTCTAGATAGCAAGCTCTTTAATAAAAATAAGGGGGGAGGCTATTAGTTAAGATAATGTGACTTTCTTTTCTAAATAACATTAATTCTGTTTCCTCTAAAAATTAAGGACAATTCAGAAATGTTTAAGACGTATATTCTACTGGAAATACATAAACACACACACACACACACACATATACATATATATATATACACACTACACATTTGGAATCACATAAAAGTGGGCAGAAACAGGTAAAAGATCCTTGATGTCCAAATACCGACAATGTAGATTAATTCTTTTTATAAGCCTGATAATACTATTCCCTTTACATATTTTCAAAAAACAGGAAGTTAAAGAATAAATAGGATGTTTTAACTCTTCTCAAAAATTTTTATTTTAGTCCTCAACTGTAAGTGTCTCAAACAGGATTATTTCTTTTTGACTTCCATATCCCCAGAGTCCATACAAGTGCTTGTCAACTAAAACGGTTATGAATAAAGGAAATCTACAATGTCAAAAGTAAACATTAAATGCAAATCTTTTCCTTGATTATACTTTCATTTTAAGCTCGATGAAGTTAAATTCAATTGTCATTACAGAAACTGTAAGTAAAATTGTATCTTTTGGAAACAATAGTGACAACAATAAAAAATCCCCAACAGCATATATGCTATATTTATGATTTATTGATTACCAAAAGGTCATTAGTTATAATCTGATAATAAGAAAGAAACAAGATTGAGAAATTCCTTACCCATTTTAAGTATGGGGTAGTATTTGCTGCTTGCTACAGAACTTGTGCTATTTGACAATGAAAACTAATAGAAATTTTTATAATATTCTGGTTATAGCATCATCCTTTAAGTATACAAATTCTCCCTGATGTTTAAAATGAAGGCATTTCTCCAGGTACAACAAAACTGAAAAAAAATGTATATTTACAAAAGCCAGCAATGAAACTGACTATAAATGAAATGATGTGACTTCTAAGCATATAGTCTACTTATCTTAATCCATGACATATTTATATTCCAAATTTAACTCCAAGAAAATAAGTATTTTGTAATTCTAAATAGTCAGGTGGCTATTACTAATAAGAATTTTAATACTAATCTTATAATTTCTTCCTTTGTTATGGTGAACCCATAATGTTTCTTTAGGCTAGATGACAGCAAATGGATTAGTAATGTGATTTTACATACTTTTAATTTGTCATATTGAAACATTTTAAGAGTTGCTTTTGGAAATGAAATTTTTCTATGCTTATATCCAGTATAGATCAGTACTTCTCAGTATATTTAATTAGACGTATAATAGTATAATACAAGTATATTAAGAATATCTTAACTGGATCTTAACTATAAAAGCAATTATCTTCATCTATAATAAAATACAGCTATTCAAAATAGAGTTTTTAATCTTATCTAGGTTATTAAAATTCTTCCCATACAGCATAGGTTCCTAAAAATTTTAATACAAATACAAATCATATAATACTATAAGCAGGGTATATATGTATATCTTGATTATATATTTAACAAATGTTATGCATTGCACAGTTGAAAGGATGATGGTAAAATAGTAAAAATTAAATATAAAATGAAAAAATTATATTAAAGATTTCACATTGAAAATAAAACATAACATGGAAAATGGAGTAAGACATATCTGTGTTTGAATATTGGCTATGGCCTTTATAAGCTCATTTATCAAACAAACATCTATTGAAAACAAGCATCTAATGTATGCCAGGTACTATGGATACAACTTTGATTGGATAAGACAGAGAAAGTTCTTGCCCATATAGATGCTATATTCTTGTAGAAGGAGGAAGAAATAATGGAACAAAAACTAAATAATTGGGTTAGGTGGGGAAAAGGAGCTTCTTTGATAATTCTGTCAGAAAAAGACTTTCAGAGGAAGTAATATTTGCATTGAGACTTGTAAAATAAGAAGCCAGTTATTTTAAGTTAGAAGAGTATGCAAATTAAGCACAAAGGTGATGACATGATAAAGAACATGGTGAGTATATGAGGAAGAGAAAGAAGCCCAGAGCAGGTAGAATTAATAAGCAATTGAAATATTGAGGCAGATGAAGCTGGAGAGGTAGTGTCAAACAATGCGGGACTTTATAGAACATGGTAAGGAATTTGTTTTTATTCCAGAAGCATAGGGAGGAATTGAAGGCCAGTGGGAGATGCATCTGATTAACAATTTAAAAAAAACCATGATGGCTACAGTGTGAAAAAAATGAAGTACAAGGGAAAGTAAGTGTATAAACAGGGAAATTAAGTAGGAGGCTATTGAGTGGTTCAGGTGATAGCTAATGGTGGCTTAAACTTCATACTAAGAGTGGAAATGGAAAGAAATAGTCAAATTTGAGATATATTCTAGAAATAACACAACAGGACATGCAAAATGGTATGTTCTGGGGAGAAAGGTTAATGATGAGAAAAGAGGAAGAATCAAAAAAGATTTCAAAGCTTATGGTTTGAATCATACTGAGTGGATGGTTGGTAACATTTACTGAGATGAGACAATTAGGGAAGGAACCTGTTTATATGTGGGAAATTAATAAGTAAGTTTAATGACTGTATTCAACATTCCATTGTCTATGTCAAATTGCAAGAGAATAAGGACGTGATGCTCAGAGAACAAGTATAAGCCAAAGATGTAAGCTTACAGATAGTATTTAAGGCTGTGGCATCTAAATGAAATCCTGTTGGTGGCAGGCACAGTTAGAAAAGAGGTACCCTCAAATAGGATATGCAAACAGGACCGGGCTGAAATCCTGAAGTAACCAGCATTTAAAGGTAGAAAGAGGGGGAATAGTTAGCTAAGAACATTGGTGAAAAATGAAAAAAGGTTTAGTAGGAAAACCATAAAAATGGGGTGTCTTGAGAACTGAAAAAGGGAATTTCAAAAAGCAGGGCCTGGTCAGTTGTGCCCAACACAGCTGAGAGTTAAAGATGAGAATGGTCCATTGCATATGGCAAAAAACTGCTGGTGATTTTGACAAGACTGAGGAGGTGAAGGGCAAATGCAGTCTTCTGAGAAGTACATAAAGGGAAGTGAGAAATGGGCAATAGTTGGAATATGATGAGGGACCAAAGGGAGCTTAACTTTGTAGATTTCAGAATATGTTTATATGTTGACAGGAACGATTCAATAGAGAGAAAAGAGTGATGACATGAAGAAGTCCAAGAGAAGGCAAAAAGAGATGAGGTCGAGAGCAAAATGGATGGACTGAACTTGGAAAAAAAGGATACTTCCTCCACTGTAAGAGAGAAGGAAGAAAGGTGAGTAAAGATAAGAGGAGTTCATGGACTGGGTAGTGGGAAAGTAACCTTGGGGAGGTGTTTAACTCTATAAGCTTCAGTTTTCGGAATAATAGTGTCTCCTTTTCTCAGCATTATGAAGATTAAATTAGATGAGATAAAGTAGGTAAATAGCAATTGGCATACTGCCTGCCACTCACTAAATATATTTCAATAAATGCCATCATAATTATTTGTCAACCTATATCAGATTGTAGGCAAATTTGAAACCATTTAGAGAATACCATTTCACATAATACAATTAGAATAAAGATAATGTCTGTACTGCATTGAAGCCTGCATTGTTTCTATTCCTGTCCAGTAGTTTCATTTAAAACTGAACAGGACTGTTCATGTTATAAAAACACAAACTCTTTAGAGTAGTTGTACTTGTTTAACATTAATGGTTTTTTTTTTTGAAGAACAACAAAAACTGAAAAAATAATGTTTACTTTGTGCAGAAATTTTCAGCGGCCTTTCAAGGTCAGAATTTTGGACAGATTTAGTGTTGCAAAAAAAGCAAAGAAGCAAACTACAGAACAGATCTCCAGATGAAAATTCTGTTTTCATCTTCATCTTTTTTTCACAGGCAATTATTATGTTACACTTTAAGTAGACATAGATAGGCTTATTGGAAAACAATTCTAAGAATATAATCTATATTTTGAAAATTCAACATTCCTACACTATACCTAATACTTTCTGAAAAGGCTTACAGTGGTGAGTGCTATACCTCTCTCTCCCTTACAATTTTCAAATCACTCCCTTCCTCCTTTCTTATTGGGAAAACTAACAGTGGGCATTTTTCCAAACGTGGATCCTCTATTTTATCAGGAAATCTGACTTCACTGTCCCCAACTTGGAAATATCCTTCTGAGTTATCAATATATTTTTAGTTATTGCTTTTATGACAGTTATCTAAAATCAATGAATGGGTACTACACACTGTTGACTTATCCTAACATTTTGATTTTTATGAGAATGGAAATTATTC
The DNA here is from genome assembly GCA_027257055.1 of Cephalopachus bancanus. Lineage (NCBI taxonomy): Eukaryota > Metazoa > Chordata > Mammalia > Primates > Tarsiidae > Cephalopachus > Cephalopachus bancanus. Next base: position 8,715,523 of record JAPVLO010000060.1, read on the forward strand.
ATTCTGTGAAATCAAATCGTTATAACAGTAACCATGACTTCAATCATAGGAAACTAGAAGCTGATTTCTTTCTTTTATATATTTTATTTTATAACATTTCAAATTTATATATGTAAATATGATCTATAAAAGCATATAATAAAATATACTTATCAATGGCTATCACCCAAAATGTCCTTCTGAGGGTGAATTTCTTGACAAAGGGTTGCTAACTTACAGGTGCCAACCACAAGAATAAGGCAGTAGAAAAGGGAGATAAAAGTCATAAACAAAACATAAATTTAACATATATTAATTGAATCAAATAATGCCTCAACTGAGAAATTTCATTGTAACAAAAAATAAAGAAACATATTTATTGCACTTCACTATGAAGGTGCATATATATTACTGTATAAAATTCGACTTGCTTAAATGTGACTTTATTCAACAGGTCTTTATAATATTTTCTTCATGTGTAAGGACCCATTTGAGGAGATGGTCCAGTGGATGTTAGTAACAATATTATTTTTACTCTTAGAATAGCTCTGGAATATGGAAATCAACTTTTTAAAAATCCTTGAAATTTTCTTAAATAGTATGGTATCTTCTTAGTAACCAAAAGTAAAAAATAACGTTCTGACTGGTTAAGTAAACTCATTAAGTACAAATTTATGTTGAAACTAAACATAGAAAATAACCAAAGAAATAACACATCAGTTTATTTTATTTGAGGAGAAAAAATGGCTTGAAAAGCACTGAAACAGACTCAACGTGAATCTTAATGAACAGTACACAGGGCAGCCACACGCCTCCCTGCCCTGCCTCACGTACACCTTCTCCTCTTAGTTTATTAACATTCTAAATCTTGCTTCCAAGTTTGGCCTGTAACCACTTGACTTGATAAAGTAGGTCACTTGAAAAGGAAGAAAGCCCAATAAAATGAATTACAAAGACAACAAGATTAAACTGATTGCACTGTTTTCATACACTGTAGCTGAAATTCTGCAAATATGCAGTTGGCTGTGGTTTGGCATTTAACAGTGTGTGATCAGTAAGAAGGAGGAAATTTTATTCTCATTAACTGTTGCAGATTTACTGCAGTGAAAAAGGGCTATGTAACCTGAGATGTGACAGTACAGAAAGATCAAAGCCATGGACTGGAAACTAAATAAACCCTCTGGCTACTTCCTGCAAGGAAAATTCACTTTGGCAATGTAAAACAGAGCCCAGTTAAAAACTACTCTCAGTTTTATGAGCTGTCATAGCAGCTCAAGTGGTTTGGGCTGGCTGAGTTTAGAACATTATATTTCCTTGTTTTTGTCTTAGATACTTCTGTAAGCACTTTTATAGACACCCCCACCCCCTACTTTTCTTAAAAACACAACCAAAAAACCTCTTTTCTTTTCGTTGAAACTGAGAAGGTAACCACTAAACTTATTAAAGCAGGTAGGTCTTCATTTGCACATTCCTTTCTCATTTACTACAGCTTAATATTTTATTCTAAGATTTATTTGGCAATATAAGTTTACTTTAATAATTCATCTACAATCTGTGCAGTTCCTATTCAAAATAAGAGCAAATCAGTTTACAGAGCCCACATGGCTCATATCTGAAGTATGAGGTATTTGGAATAGCACATCTGTAAGGACTATGGGCAATGTGGAGAATATGGGAACTCATTAATATTACATTTAAAAACCTATAGGTCCTAGGTTTCAGTCTTTTTAAAAACAAATATTTAGTTTACTATTTCTAATATAAGAAAAATTAAAGACTTGTTTATAATTACTTAAATCACATTTTTATATCAATCAAAACACAGATGGGCTAACATAAATCTACCTTAAATTAGGAAATATCCCTGAGTTAAAGAGTAAGCTCAATATCAATAAGTCCAGACTTAAAGGAAATAAAAGATGACATCATCTGCTTTTCTCTTTTTTTAGAAAGGGTAGTGATGCCTATCAACCAACTGTATACAATTATGTTATTCTCATCAGATTATGAATAACAAATCTTTATAATGGTAATTTGTATTCTAGTCCCTTACAAAAACCTAATTACCTTAGGTATATTTCATTACCTTAGTTATAATTTTTTTTAAAAATAAGAGCATTTCTAGGTCAAATATGTCAATGAACAGTCATTTTTGCATAAGGACTTTTTATTTTCTTTCCATTTACATATATAAGTAATTTATATATCTTTAAGGCCAACAAAAATGTAATTAATACACGTGAAAAGTATATGAACTTCAACACTAGATCATCAATCTTACATGCTGGTGATATAATTAATTTCCCAGTCACAACTGGATTAACTCCCATGTCATTTTCCTAGTGTAAAGTTATACCATAATGGATATGTTAACATTTTTAAAGGATCCAGTCATATTCAGATTGCTTTTAAAATTTATAGACTCAGTTATTCTGAATTTTCTCCTAAATTAGAATACTAATAAAATGACAATAAATTTAGTTTTCTTTGGGAGCATCTTTGGGTTTTATACACAGCTTATGTGCATGCCTCCAAAAACTTTGCTCAGATTAGCAGATTGAAAATTAACATCAGTTTAATGAGGGTAATTCTTTCACCGGCTTTTTTTTCTTGCTTCCAGTTTCCAAAGAACAGTATGTCACTTAAAATAATTTTCCAAGTCAGGACTATAATTTCTCTAGGATAAAATATCTTCCCAAGTTTCCAGGATTATAAGCCTTGATTTTTGGCTCGTATTTCTATATCTCAGTAAAGTTTACAATTTGCTAATGCTGATGTGTGATAATCTAATAAAGTCTGGCTTTAAAGGTTACAGGCCCAATTTACTAATAAAACCTAATTCAATTCTCCTTGGGAAATGCAAATCATTAGTGTCCAAGCAGTGGAACTGAATTTCTTTGCCCTTTCAAAGCTAGAAGGTTGTCTCTAAAAAATGTCTATAGAAATAAGAAAAAATAAGGCTGAATATAATAAACCCATGAAGATTAATTTACAAGTATTTTAAAAATAACACCATCAGGTATGCAAATTTTTACAATGGTTAATTAGCCGAATGATTTGCATGAGACATTTACCCTTCTTGACTGAGATGATCCCATTCATTTCATTCCTATTTCTTAAACAACTGGGTTTAATCTGTAGAGAATTTAGTGAACTTAACTACTTAAAAAATTTAAAGGTAGTAAAAATTACTTAATGTGTTAATAAACCCTTAGCAGCAAATCTGAAGCACCAATTTGCAGTAAAGCATGTCAAATGTATTAAAATAAAACAGGTAACTTTTGTGCTGCACAACAAAACCTATCTGTCTTACTCTGAATTTTAGTAACATTTACTCTAAACTTTCCAAAGCAGTCTACTGGTAGACTAATATATCTGCTTGTCATCTGGAGGCGGTAAAGGTGTAATAATAAGAGGGCTAGTTCTTACCAAATCTAAGGGCTTCACTGTTAGCTACCTGGTTTCAGGGTACTTGTTTAAAAATCTAAACCTTAATTTTCACATAGTTAAAATAGGGACAACACTACATTTTGTTATATATACCTCACAATCTTGTTGATAATCAAATGGGATAAATTAAGATTTAAATGCAAGGTAAATGCAAGTTGTTGGTCTTTACAGACTTATGTTTAGACCAAAAAAGAGAGCCTTAAACATTTTAATTCTTTGAAACTTTCAGAAGGCTACTAAGACATTCTATTGTCTTAAAAGAGTAATTGGGAGAAATGCTGTGGGAGCATTCAGAAACAAATGAGCCTTCATGTAAAGATTGTTACATCAAGAGTCTTATAGTATAAAAAAGTATTATTGGTTTGATTTACTCATCAGAACTGTGTTACGTAGCTACTGCCACTCTTGTTCTCCTCTTTTTACCATTCCACAAGTTTAAGAGTAAAATTACCATTTCATTACCTTAGGTATAATTTTACATGTAAAATAGTATTACTTCTTATGGTTTTATTCATTTCAAGAGATTTTACCATACACTTCTGCTTCATTAATACAGATGAAGGTAGGAAGAACTTACAAATTATTTCTGTTGGTTGTACCTAGGTATGGCATTTATTACAGGTCTTGAATTCGATATTTACATATATTGAAAATACTGTCATCTGGATAACTGAATACAATTTATAATGAAAATTTGCACAGATCTGAATATTTTTAGATTGAACCATATATTGTGCCTGAAACAGAGCAACTTTTAAAAGTAAATGGGATATTGTCTTGTTACCCAACTCACCTGATGCTAGAAATTCTACTATATATGTTTTAATCATGATTTAATAAAATTTTGTTTAAGTTGAGAAGCAACTCTTACAAATATCCCAACCTATATCCAGTTAATGACAAATATTAGGTAACTATGCAAGTGAGTATGTTAGGAACACAGAGTAAATAAAATGTATGACGTTGCCTTACATACACAAGACATTCAATGACTTTTTAATAAATATTATACAATGTTTAATAAGCTTGTCTTAAAATGAAAATATGTTTACATAATTAATAGTAAATCAATGAATATGTTATAATGTTTTAATAAATATATTAGAGGGAACCCCAAAAACCCAGAATTTATTTATAAAAAATTGTGTATTTATTCTTGTATGTTTAAACTTCAGTCACCTTCAAAGTACACTAATGCAATACAACTATCAAGATACTTTTTCCACTGCTCAAACGTTTTTGAACTCGTCAATTTTGATACCCTTTAAGTGCTTCTGCTGCTTTTTGTTTCACCTCTTCCACATTGGTAAAATGTCTCCTTTGAAGACTTTTTTTCATTGGGAAAACAAAAAACAGTTGCTTGGGGCCACATCAGGTGAATAGGGTGGGTAAATAGGGTGAATAGTGCTGAACACTTAGTACGGTGTGGACAGGTTGTTCTTCTAAATCACCCAGCATGAAATGGGCAAACATGTTGAAAGAATCTCCAAAAAAAAAAGTTCAATGAAGCTGAACACAGCCTCTCACAACACTGCTAGCTGGTACACTGATGTCAATGAGTTCTTAGAACCCAACAGGGGAAGGCTGTACCACAAGAGGCCCAATCTCCAAAAAATAATTCTCGTTTTATTTTGGGTCCCTCCTCATAAATAGATTAGGTCAATATTCTTAATCATACTATGTAATTTAAATTATTGGAATTACAGATGTGGCAGTGATGTATTCAATTTTATGCTATCAAAATATCATATGTGAATAGCATTCTTATTTAAAAAAAGGATTTTCAGTAAGGAAGAGGCAAAAGATGCCTGCTTTAAATCCTTTAAAAAATGAAGCATTTGGCTGGGCTTGTGGCTCAGCCTGCAATCCCAGCACTTTGGGAGGCCAAGGTGAGTGTATTGCCTAAGCCCATGGGTTTGAGAACAGCCCGGGCAACTGGGTGAGACCTTGTCTCTACAATGAATAATAATAATAATAATAATTAGCCGGGCATGGTAGCACACCAGTAGTTCCAGCTACTTGGAAGGCCGAGGCAGACGGATCACCAGAGCTCAGCAAGTTGATGCTAGGGTGGCCGTGAGGGTGCCACTGCACTCCAGCCTGGGCGACAGAGTGAGACTCCAACTTAAAAAAAAAAAAAGTGAAGCATAGGTGAATATTCCTAAATATATCTATTTTGACTTCTTCTGATCTTATATACAAGGTTTAGATAAACCAGAACACCAGTGTAATGTAATCTAACATGTGGATAAAATTTGCAGCACAAAAGTAGTGTTAAAACAAATGCTTATTCCATGGATAAGTGTACCTTACAATACTCATTATACCTATTTTATTTGACATATAATAACTTATTTATCAGTTTTTGTTTTTATCTCTGATGACTTCATAAGGAAAAGTCTTAGAAACAAAGTTACAGAGCTAAAGGAAATACACAACTAAAGGCTCTTGTTCTATAATGCCTTTCACAGAGGTTTTATCATTTTAAATTCCCATAGTACGTGTTTAAGAGTACCTCTTTGCTCTAATGCGTGAGTTATTAGTATCAGAAAATCTCTGGCAACTGACAGGTGAAAATGGTATATGACTGCTTTATTTTGTAACCACCATATCTAGAAAAATTACTAAAGTCAGGAATTTTTTAAAAAAGGCTTTATCTGCTGAGAAAAAGTACTAAGAAAATAAATTTACAAATAAAAAAACTGTGATTATTTCTGATAAAAAATTAATAACATTAAATAAAGCAGTGTTTTAGTTAAATAATTTTAAAACATTTTATAAGTATTTACCAATTAATTTACTTTTTACAGTCCTGAACAATTGGTTTCAATGTCTATAAAAGGAAGTGTTTCTGGGAGCCTCTTTTCACTTTTTTGATCCTACCATGTAATTTCTACACTATTGTCACTGTAATGAAGGTCACTAAAACTTAAATTATTAGAACAAATGAAATAATTTGGGTTACCAATTAAAAATTAATAAAGAACTCACAAAAGAAGAAACTTGGCAGACTTATTTATTTTCTTCTCAATACAAAATAATTTCTTGCTTGGCCAAATTAAGGATTATAACAATTTGGTTTCTCTTTTGAATAACTGCTATAAAACAAACCCATAATATGTTCTAGTAATAGGTAGTTCTGTAAACACTATACAATGCCTTTTAGACAGAAAATAAGTGATTTTGAGGTTTTTTAAAAAAAAAAAATTAGTAAACTAAATAGATGAGTGCAACTGAAGTGGTATTATAGCTAAAGAAATAGGTCTAATTTTTTACATGTAGAATTCTAGAGCTAGAAAAAATTATATATTTAATAATGTGGATAAAAGATTATATCTTATATTTTAAAGAATTTGTTACTTCTACTCAGTATGATTTTTAAAAGTACAACCAAAATTTCTACTGTGATTTAATGTTTGAAAAAAATAAATTAGAAAGACTGTAATAGAGGGTATATATGTAATATATAATACTAACAATACACACAAAAATTAAGAGTAAAATGTTCTAAGAAAGAAAAAAGAGGCAGACTATAACACACACATAGAAAATGGAAGTGCAAATCAGAAGGCTCAGACAACATACACAACTAGTGCATCTTTGACCCCACTGAAATTGTCAGTAAATGACATCACTGTGCCAACCACAAGGACTCCAGGCTCTCTGAAAAATATTTTTCAAAGCCCCAAGGAAACCTAAGCAGTCTCTGCAATTTTTTTCTAGTTTATGAAAATTGGATTCCTATAAAAGAAAAATGGACCATTTTTACTGTAACAAAAACTGATTTGTAAAAGCTGGAAGCAGTTTAAAAATACTCTTAGCATGAGGTTCTTGTTAGTCTTGAAAAGTAAAAGTTACAATAAAAAAAAGGTCCAAAAGTATGGTGCGTATACATGGTATATGACAGGGAAAAAAAGCTAACCTTGCTCCTATTATTTTTAATTAGCTTCAATAGTAACTTCCACTTTGCTTTCTAACACCAGTTCAGATCTTGGGAGGGAAGATTTACATTTGATGCTCTGGGATTGGCAACTCCATAGCTGATGCCTGAGAGTCCTAATGCATTTTGCATTAGGTCTAACTGTCGGGAAATCCTGGCGCCAAGAGGTTCAAACTGATAGTGACACATGTCTAAAACCCAGGATTCACTGTCCAACTGCCAGTATCTATTTTATCAAACATTCAGTCTTTCATGTAGAATGAGACAGATGAATTTAACAGTTTTCACTGTTTCCAATTAAATTGCCTTGCTATATTACAAAAACTCAGGCATTCAGATTAAGGCCCCCCTGACTTGGATTTTAAGAAAAATGCACATTTGAACTGTTTAAATATTTCTCCAAATCTGGCTTAGTTTCTCAGATTTTAACACGTTTGTCCTATTACTGAACTTTGTCATTTGGAGAAGACATGCCTTTTATTTTGAACAATTAAAAAACTCTTGTGTCATACATATTAGCAATTTATTCTTTTTACAAAAACTTGGGATCATCTTCTTTACATGAATCCACTCAATCTTTCTGAAATGTTAAAAAAACAACAACACAAAAAAAGAGCGAAAAGCCATGAGAACTGGCTAAAAAGTATGCCACTTGGCACTGTCATATCCTGTTTCATGTTTCATCCCATATACTGCTACCCAAATCATTAAAAACAGTGGTAATGATAAAAGTTTACCTTTGTACACTAATCTTTTATTATTACTTTTTTCCAGATAACTTGACAGTGCTTATTTGTAAAGACATATGAAAAAGAAACCACGGAAGAATTTGAGTAATCTGGGCCATTTTTCTGACTTAAAGAAAAAAAAAAAAGCCACTCCAGATAGAAAAATATTCCTCTTTTTAAAGTATTTAGAGAATCAGCTTTTTCAATATTTAAAATTCAATTATGACATTATATTCTTTCATAGTTAAGCCAAATTCTTCATGTTGTTCATTAAGTCCGCTTATTCTCATCTTCAAAGTGGAGATGAAAAACAGGATTTTAACAACTTCTGTTTAATGAATTTGCATTTTCTTGGAAAATATTTCTATTTTACTTAAAATCAGCTAAAATAAAAAAATTTCAAAATAACATTTCGAATCAGTGTTATGTAATGAGATATAAATTTATCTATTGAATATAAGAAGTAGAAAGGTAGCTGCTAATTTAACATTTCACATTATGCAGCAAAATTATCACATCAAAATGTGTGAATAATTATGTAACAATTTAAAATACTTAAATCTTTATAAAGTGGGAAAAAAATCCATGGCAACTGTCAAGAGCAAAGAAGTCCTATTCAAAGATAAATCCTAACCAACCAAAAATGACTGACTAAAAGTGAGAAAGTAAATTATTTCAGAGTAAGTCAATGAAATGGAATGCAGAAAAGAACAACTAAGAATCTTTGGTTCTACTATATATTCTGTATCTCTGCTGATACAATTTAGAGTCCATTTTCACTTAATCTATTACTACAAAAAAATGGGAAAATTCATTGTAAATTATTGCTTCTAAAAATAAAAAAGTGATACAGTTAATGTAATTTAAGGTCTAAAAAATTTAAAAAGACAAGGGATGAAAGATTTAATTTTCTCAGGGGAAGTTCTTCTAAAAGGACAAACAATTCTCAAATCAAAATGATTATAATAAATAAGTGTATCATTCTTTTGATTTGAAAAATAGTCTACAGTAAGTTTTTTAAACTAATTCTTTAAGTCAACATTACTGTGATGTATCTTTTAAAAATTAAAACAAGCTACTTAAATATTTTTACACTTGAACAGGAACTGAAAATACAAATGTAAAAGTATTTTCCCAAAGTCATTAAAAATTTTTTATTGACAGGACTGAAAAATAAAATCCTGAAATCTTTGGATCCAGTACATAACTTAGTTAATAGAATATATCTCTCAAAATATTTTTATTATCTTTTGAAAACCAGAAATGGAGATTTTGCTAAGCTGAACAAAAAAAGATGATTTTGTATATTCAATTTTAATGAAAATGTTTAGTTTCTTAAAAGTCACATAATTATATAAAAAAATAAAAACAAGCCTTTCTCAAATAGTAATGCATGATTTATAGAAGTCTGCTTTCTTTAGATTGTCAGCATCTTCAGGAGATACAAAAAATGTTTTGCTCATAGTGAACATAAATGGCAGAACAATTAATCTTATACATGCTATCAACAAATTCTTCAATATCAATTTTAGGATCATAAGCCCAAATCATTTCTTCCTTTTCCAATTATGTCTCAGAAAACATTTGTACAATGAATTGTCAAATGATAGGGCACAGTATTTATAATGATTAAACAGAACTTCTACTCAAATAATTATAATTAATTCAGTCAGAAGCATCAGAAGTAATCAAAAGCCATATGCTTTCTAGTATTTAACTATGCTTAGTTTTTATTTCCTAAGGTAATGAGTTTCTTACTATGACAATCTAGTACATGGATCAAACAATTTCTTAAGTATTATTATTATTTAAAGTCTACTACGGATCACTGAACTACACATTAGGTTGCTACATTCCATGTAATACTCTTATCTTTTTCATCATAATTTTAAACTTTGGGTCATGCCCATCAGTGAGTTGTAAAATCAATTTAGTCAGTTGGAATCTGCATTAAAAAAATGAAATAAAACAGAACAAACCAATATATCATTGTGCATTACAAGTAGGAAGAGTATCATTTAAAGAATTTTTTTATATATATGTATATAGGGAGATACATGTTTGTAAACAAATATGTATGTATGTATTAGGTTGCAATATGAAAAGTATTTGCGTTAATGTAGACTGTTGTCAAAAAGGTGCAAAAAGGTGTGTTTTGTTTCCTCCAAATCAAGCAGCATGTTATATTGAACAGAACATAAACGTTGGTGACATACAGACCTGAGTTCAAATTTTTGCTCTATCGTCTTACTTGTGTGAATTGGTTACTAGAACTTCAATTTTTAGGGCTTTGATTTCTTCATCAGTAAAATGGATATAATGTTTAAAATGCTGCTATGCAGGCTAAATAAGATGAATATTTGTAACGTAGATTACACACAATAGATCATCAATAATGGCTGAAATTATTATTATTGGATTAAAATAGCTTATTATAAGTGATCATTAAGAGTTACAGCACTTTTGTTAAAACTTTACTATTCATTTAAAAAATACACAAACACATCTCCTAAACAGAAAATAGCTTATGCTAATGAAAAGCACAATTTTAGAAGAGAACATTAAATCAATAATTTAAAGAAAACAATTACTAGGCTTAAAGGAAGATAAGACTATTCACTGGACCAGCTTATGATGAACTCTCAACAATCAGCCTAAATTAAAATATTACACCTCTAACAATGATATAAAAAGGAAAATACTATTTATACTTTCTGGCAAGATTTTCAAAATTTGTGATACCATTAGTAAGAAAGCTGGATATGTGCTGTAGGGAACTTTATTATAACTGCAGAACAATGCTGGCCTGACAGATTATTTTTTCTTCAATATTTTACTTGAATGCTATCTAGGGAGAAAAAGTCTTCAATCTAACCGAAGCGTCAACTTCTTAAAACAGTGATGTCTGAATAATTGTTAAAATATATGTCTTGTGTTCCCATTTCATATTTTACCAGCTTTGGAAAACATTCATGAAACAATCTGTGTTTATTAATTTAGCAAAAGTATTGTCTGTTTCAGTAGATGGCCTATATTAAGTGATGAAGCATATTTTTTTCAAATCTGTGATTTCCACTTTAACATAGAAAATGTGACTTTATAAGTTAATTTAAAATCAAACAAATATGTTCTTGAAAATATAAGTTTTTTTGCTCTCTTAGTGAAAAAAGATAGAGAAATGGGGAGTGAAGAAAATTCTAGCTTTTCAAAAACAAGGGAAACACTGTACATTAAATTTTTCTCGAAAGACTGTTTACCTGCCAGGAAAAGAATGTTGCCCAACAACATCTCCATTTTGAAGGTGAAAATCATTGAAGAAATCTGGACTTATGGCTCCTTCAGAGGCAATTAATCCATCTAAAAAGGAAGAAAATGATCACCAGTGAAACATACTTGTAGGAAATAAAAAGGAAACTATAAAGCTACACAATATGAAAATAACATGTATGTTTAATCTAGAAAGAACAATGTTAGCATGACATGTTCTTTTCTTGGGACAGAAGACCATATGCACTTAAGTGTTTGGTTCACAACAATTCAGCATAATAATCTAAAATTCACTGAGCATCTACTATGTATTACCTAGTAATTCCTAGTACTATGCTTGTACAGAGATGAATAAGACAGTCTCTGTCTCCAAGTAGTTTACAGTCTTGTAGAGAAGACACAGAAAAAGATAAGGAGATGAAGCAAGGTAGGCAGGGACAGTAAGGATGGCTCAGACTAAGTAAACTGCACAAAGAAAGGCAAAGAGGCATTAAACAGCTTGGTGCTGGTAAACATGTGTAGCATGATTAGGGAATCAGATATATCAAATAAGTGATTTGCTAAATAAGCAATGCTTGACAATTTAATTGACAAACATTAAAACACACACACAGATGTATATTAGAAATCTTCACAGGATTACATGCCCTGTGTTCTTAAAAGGATATATTATTCATAACTTAAACATTTCTCGACTCTATCTTCATTATAAATATTAATTATTAATACAGTCCCTAGAGTTATCACGTTATCAGATATATATGTCTACCTATGCTAAATAGCTCTACTTAACTAGGCTTTTTGAATTAATTTTCTTTGCTTATAAAGTGTTTCATTTCTTAAATCTAAGTTTTTATTATAACTTTGTGCTGATTTTAGAGTTATCCTACTGTCCTAATTGCTCCAATCTAAGACTATAGATAACCCATTTTGATAGAATTGTGAATAAGTTAAGAATAAAAAAGAATCTGAGAAAAAAAGGTCTAAGTGATGGCTTCAGGGCTGTTAACTATTTGGATAGCTAGGAAGCTTTTTAAAGTTTCTTTTCCTGAAAGTATACTGTGCTGTTGAGTGACCTCTAAACAAATGTTAGCTAGTCACATCTACCATATAGTTTATAAAGTTGGCTCACAGTACAGGCAAATTATTCAGTCATTAAATGATCATTTTATACATAGCACGTGCATAATAACACTGTGCTAGGCTCTGTGGGAAATATATAAAATCACAATACATAATCTCTGTTTTTAAGCATTTTAGTTTAAGTGAAATATAAGACAGATACTTAAAATGCAATTAAAATAAAATAAAATTAAAATAAATACTTCTTGTGGAGAAGTAATAAGGTAGATACAGTAGGAATGGATATAAGTATCGAATGAGTGGTAGAGGCAGTAAAAGCTATGGAAGTATTACTGAGTTCTATAAGGGCCAGAAACTCCTACTTGGGGATGGCAGAAGAGGAGGCAGAGGTGTAACTGATTTGAGTCTTTAACGATAGGTAAGATTTAAATGACAAAATCTGTTTGAGAAGTAAGGGTCTTAAAAATTGAGAATGGTAAGGCTAAGTAATGGAGTTGGCAAATGAAAAAGTGAGGTATTAATAATTTGTATTTCCATAAGACTCCCATATGACTCATTTCATACGTATGAGTCCATTTGTTACACATCATATATTAATGGCTTGCATTATTACTTAATTGTTGAGTTGTTAATGGATACCTTTGGTATTTGCATTATTACTTTATTAATTTTAAAATACTTAAGAGGTTGCTTTAGTTTCCACTAAAAGTGTCAGTAATATTTAATCCAGTTTTTATGTCCTCTAGAAGTTAAAGATTCTATAAATAAAAGACCAGCTAACCACTACAAAGTACAAAAAAAAAAAAAAAAAAAAATCATGGGAAATACTAAGACACTACAAATTGAGAGTAGAGCAGCTAAAACAAAAATCAGTTTTGTAGGAATCTAAGAATTGGTGAAAGTGGCTAAAACTAATAAGATTAAGATCACAAATATCAATAAATTTCTGGTAAATTAAAACAAAATAGTTAAGAATTAGTGCTTAAGAAACCTGCCAATTTTAGGGAAACAAAGTTAAGTAAAATGTCAAAATAAAATGTATACTACACATTGAAAATGAATGCAAAGACATTCAGCATGTCAGTAAAATAAAATAACAAAAATGTTTTAGATATAAATACAACTAAATGAAAAGATGCCCCAATTATGTAAACAAGTTTATATTTATGAAATATGACCTAATGAAGTAATCCAGATTAGTAAGAAATTAGATGGAAAAATTGATCAAATTCTCAACACCTTATTTTTTATTCAGAGATCCCATTGTCTTCAAAGGGTGCAATAAGTAGCAAAAGAATAAACAGAACACAGGGTACTACAAACTGGGAAATTAACAAATAGAGATTCAAAATATTCTGAGTTTAAGGACTCAGTCAGAAAGTTTTTAAATACAGAATACAACCAGTTTAATAATATGATAGACCTAATCTCATGTGAATAAAAAAGAATCTATTTATACTTCTGAAGTTCATTTTTAATTATCCTAGAGTACCACAGTTCATTCAGCAAACTGATTCAGCAAGCTACAGTACCCTTTATGGTTTGACAGATGTGAGGCAGCTCTGACATGTGAGCAATCTTTCTTCACTAGAATGAGGTATAAAATTTCCATTAAAGCCTCATCTGAAGCACTTCAAATTCCTCGGAAATATCAATTTGTTTCTCAGCATTGTGTATTCAAAATTAATTCTTTTAGGGAAATACTAAAAAAGAATCACATCATCTTGATTATGAACCCTAGATAAATCTAGGAGTATCCTTCTTAACGGCCTCCTCTAAACTTGTTTCAAAGATAGTAACAAGGAACCAAATAATTTCATGTAACATTTAAATAGCCAGAGAACACAGAAAACAGAGCACTCTGTAAGGCACAGAATATTATATACATTTTGGTTACTAAATTATATAAAATCTTTTAGACCATAGTTATAAAGCACACCTTTCAGAGATGCTCCAAGTAATAACAATAAAGACAGCTATGAACTAAATGGCATATACACTAGAACAGAGATGAAATCAAATCAAATACATTGTCAGCACAGGTATTTTATCAACCTTCTGATTTTTAAAAACCAGTTAAAAAACTGGTTTATAAACACTGTGAATAAAAATAAAAAATATAAAAACTCAGTATCTTCTTATATATCATATATTGTTACTAAAAGAAACTTTATGTTTCTTTACTTCTCTCTCTCTCTCTCTTTTTTAACAAGACAGAGTCCCACTATGTTGTCCAGGCTGGAATGCAGTGGCTATTCATAGGGGCAATCCCACTACTGATCAGCATGGATATTTTGACCTCTTTTTTTCCAGATTGGTCAATTAGCCGCTCCTTAGGCAGCCCAGCAGTCTCCAGCTCCTGGGAGGTCACCATACTGATGCTGAACTTAGTGCAGACACCTGATCGGCATAGCACACTACAGCCCAGAACTCCTGGGCTCAAGCAATCCTTCTGCCTCAGCCTCCTGAGTAGCTGGACTACAGGCAAACACCAGCACACCTGGCTTTATTCATATTTCTTTCTTTCCTTTTTTTTTTTAAGCAGGTTTTATTGAGAGGACAGACAAGCTCCCACAATAGGAAGGGACCTGAGGGGGTGGCCTATTCTTACTTCTTAAAGTCAAATGAGAATATAATATCGGGCTTTTTGGTGAATTAGCTAAAAGTGAAATTGTGACTGTATGGAAGAAAATGGATGTCAATAATATAGAAAATGAGAAAAGGAAATAACTAAAATGATATTTATTTATTTAGTTATATCTGATAAGACACATAACAGAAACACAAAGGTAAATGAAAACTATGGTTTTTACAATGATCCTGAGAGAGGAACAAACAATTTTATATTCCAGAAATATATTCACATACTAAGAATAAGATTCATCACGATTAATGACAACGAAAAAAGTGAAAAGGCATTTAAAAATGTATAGTAGCAACACAACTTTATAAATTATACTATCTTTATGGGTAAAAGTACTAAAGCAAACAGTTTCATTTTCATAATAGCAAAAGGAAATTAATCAGAGACTACAATCAGTAATTTTAGACTCTAAGGAAAAATACTGTAACTAAAGGACATGATGATGTTCTATTTCATAAGGCAACACAGATTCTTTTTTTAAAAAAAGCAAAGGAGAAGTAGATGCATTTGACTGACATTTAATTTTTGATCTTTTAATGGTTTGAAAATATAGACGGCAATACTAATGACTAGAAAGTAGCAAATGCTATTCCATTTTAAAGTACAAGGTAAGACCCAGAGTTTAGTCTCTGTGGCTGAAAAGTGACTAAAGCTGCTTTTATTGGAAGCAGCCTAAACTTTAGGAAGACTCAGAGGCTTTATAAGATGGCTCGAGCATTCAAATAAATCTGCAGTATTACAGATTTATTTGAAGTTTCTGATGATACAATGAAATACAATAAAAAAAGAGACTGACATCTAGATTACTATGAGGCATAGCATGAAATGCTACTGAGATTTATTTAGTCCATGGACTATTCATGGAAAATGAACAAGTAAAATAATTCTTAAATTAAAAAACTATAGACAGCTTGCTATACGAACTATATCTTTAAAGTCACAGCATGTAATTTCCACTGTTAAATGTTTATCACATCATCAGGCTATAGGAATCACTAAAACTGAAATGTTTCTAAATTTTGGTACACCAAAATATACATAATTCAGTCTCCTTACAAAAGCATAAGTTATATGCTTTAATTATAAAGTATTCTATAGAAAAATATTTAGGATGTTCATTTTGAGAGTTAATTCAAATGAATATATTTTGGAATGTGGTATGACTTTTTAGAAATCTGTTCTGAAATTTTATTTGTATTAAAACAAAGTGAATACTGAGGTGGTTAATAGTTTTATTCAGTTTTGGAAACTGGTAATTGGTTCATGCTGAAAGGTGGCTATCAATCTTCAAAGCCAGAAACTTGATTCCAAGAATATTCTGATTTCTATTAACAAAAATTTCATATCATATATATTTTACATCATTTTACCTCATGAATACTGAATGTGTAAGGAACAGCTGCTTGCCATTACTGAACTAAGAAATTCTGGTTGGTTGAAATTAATGATCTACCCCATCTGGTTTGAAACACAAAGCAGCATTTCATAACTACTGTAAAGTTCAGTTAGGAAGAAATCTATTCAATTTTCAAAGTAAGGCATACATTTTCCAGGATTTATGTATCTATGTTAAATGCAAAAATAATACATAACATATATGGGATATCTGTATAATACACAAGTAAGAAAACAGAAGAATGAATATGTGAATGGTACAGTGATTAGACATGATGGCAATTTATACAATCATCCAGTCATTGATCACATCAAATTGTTCTGATACAATGAGCTAATACATGTAAAATATTTAGAAAATGTATATTGAGACACGTAATGCATAACAGAAATACATAGTAGAAAAAATCCAAAAGGTGAGTCATTAATTCAGATATATGACTTTAATTCTTTTAATTTCCAACCTGCTACAGATATTACTTAGAAATCCTTTCCTTCTTCTCATCAGCTAAATT
Organism: Cephalopachus bancanus; assembly: GCA_027257055.1. Classification (NCBI taxonomy): domain Eukaryota; kingdom Metazoa; phylum Chordata; class Mammalia; order Primates; family Tarsiidae; genus Cephalopachus; species Cephalopachus bancanus. The sequence goes on from JAPVLO010000060.1 coordinate 8,732,524, forward strand.
ACTTCAAAGAAGTAATATTAATATTGGCAACAATATAAAACATTAAAATCCACAATATGCAAAAATTTACCAATTTTTGTGTCAAATTCATCACCGGAAAAAAGTAGTTCTACGGAAAGGTAGTTCTACAACAAAGTTATAATATATGTGAGATTTATGCAAATATTAAATTTTACCTTGAAAACATTAGTACAGTTTAGAAGAAAAAAATAAGTGCTATAAAGTATCTAAATCTTCCCAAAAGTCACCAGAGTTCAGAAGTTTGAAAGTAAAGCAAAATCATGGCAGAATTAAACTGTTAAGATTAAATGTATTGGAAAATAAGACATAAACTAATAAACTGTACATTTAATAAATGCAGAATAAAGAAAAATGAATAATACATTTTTGAATAGAAGTCAGAAATCTTTAAGTTGTTCCTTTAAGCTACATATCCTAGCTAATAATAAACTTCTAAGAGCAATTAATTTTCTGAGCTATAGCCTTTTTTATGGAGATTACATAAAAAACTAACTTGGAAAAAAATAATGGTAAGTTAACAGGTTTGCTTTTTATATAGAGATGTTACATCTGAAATCACTAGCAGATCATCTTAAACTAAAAGAAGCCTTCTTAAGCTTGGGGATGTGCAAGGTCAGCAGACCAACGTCTTTATTTACATCACACAAATTGTTTACTTTTGATTTGGTTATCACCTTACCTGAGTTGTAGAAGAGGTCAGGTCTTTCGAGAATATCTCCTTCATGGATGTATGGCTCAATTCGATCATCCCCATATAAGTACTGTTCACTCTCATCCATCTGACGACTCTCTACCATCTCCAGCCACTGAGAGTTATGCCAGCGAAATTTTTCACTCTGAATTTTCTTAGCCCATTCTTCATCATATTCCTGTAAAAAACAAATAGTCAAGTGCTATTACATAAGCTTACTTTCTTGGCATTCAGATAGCAATACTTTTGTCTCATGAGAATTTTGAGGGCCTTTGTTTGGGTCAGAGGAAACATTAAGAAAACCTTTTCAGAATTATTCTATATAACAGTCAACAAAAAGTCATTACATATATTAAAAAGTCTGTTTGGATTATCAATTAGAAAGCATTCAGACATTCAACTGCAAAACCAGCAGCAGCCAATCCCATCCCTCCTAGGCAAATCTTCATCAGATGTAAGACCAGGACAGCCCAACCTTTCAATTCATGGATTATCAATCACTAAAGACAAAGGCTAACACTGGAAAAATTTAAATTTTACAAATTCCTACTTAAAATATTACCTAAATATTGCCAGGATTCAGATAAGCAACAGACTTCAGCTTCCGAAGAGTTCTTGTGGCTATAATTACAGCTGACCCTCAAACAACATGAGTTTGAACTGTGCGGGTCCACTTTTACAGGAATTTTGTTCTGCCTCTGCCAGCTAAGTCAGCAAGACCAACCCCTCCTCTTCTCCCTTCTCCTCAGTCTACTCAATGTGACAATAATAAGGATGAAGACCTCTATGATGATCTACTTCCACTTAGTAAATATATTTTCTTAGCAACATTTTCTTTTCTCTCTCTTAAAGAACATAAAATATGTGCTAATCGACTGTTTACGCTATCAGGAAGGCTTCTCATTAACAATAGGTTATCAAGTTTTTGGGTAGTCAAAAGTTATACATGAATTTTTCAATTACAACAGTTGGTGGCCCTAACCCCACTGCACTTGTGGCACTAATGACAGGTGGCTAGAATTAAAACATCTTTTACTATATCTTTTAGTTTAGACAACAATAGGGAAAAAATGTACTATTAAAGTATTTCTTTTAACTGTTGAAATGGTCTCCTAGAGAAAAAAATAGTAGAACAGAAGTAATTTTGTTCCAACCACAAAATAATGATGTTATATAATTGTAATTATTTTTTAAACATCTGTCTCTTGTTTCGACCATACATTCTTGAGGAGAAAGACTATAGCTTATTCATGGCTAGGTATAGCTGTAACACTTGTCACAGAGAAAGTTCTTGGTGAATTGTTTTGAAGGACAAATAGGCAAATCACTATAATAAGCTACAGCAGAATCCACAGAGTCTCATAGGTTGTCACTACTTCTAACTAATGCATTCACTTAACAAGGGACGGTAGAAATGACAGTACAGTCAGAAATAAAAGACTTCAGATATTTCTTGTCATTCTAAACCTCGGATTCTTGATTTTAAATTCCTCTGTCATAGCCTTAAACACATCTGGGTGTAGCTGTCTAAAAAGGAGTTAGAAGGGTGCAGAGCAAGAGCACTTTCAAGATGATCACAAAAACTAAGAGGTGAACCAAATGCGCAGTTTGGTCAAATGCTGAACTATTTTCAACCTCAGCTGAAACTCAAGTAAAAAATCACCATCATAGAATAAATGTGGGATGTACACATGCATCTGCAGTTTTATATATTAAATGTAATTATTATTGTAATTTTCTTGTTAAAATTTTACTTGTTCAATTTTAAGTTGTGCATTAATCAATAAATCTCTTAGCAGTGTCAGTTGTCAGACTGTGAGTTCTATAGTAGGTTTTTGTAAATATACAGATACTCCCTTTCAACTGAGGTTGGTGAAGGTATTTTTTGACTATGGTACTGCTAATGGCAATTTTGCCATCAAATTACTGAGCTTTCCTTCTTTTTTAATAGTTATCTATTAACAGTTCTATTAGCTGTAAATCTATTTCCTAATATAATTAAGATTAAATTATTTAAAATTAAAAGCTATCATAACCATTGTATAAACATAATAAACATTTATTATTCAACTGACAATTTCAATATTTAAAAACCACTGAAGATCTTTACTCTAGTTACATCTACGATGCTAACCTATATTTGATATTGACTGATGTGGTCACAGTGATTGAATATGATGGTATTAAATATATTTGTCCAGTCACTGATCACACACAAATTGTTCCAATAAAATAACACAGGTATAGTAATTAGAAAACATATTGAGAACACTTCATAAATATTAGCCATTAATGTTAATTAATTCAAGTAACAGCTCTCTGAAATTGGTACTATAATTACTGCCATTTTACAAATGAGAAAATAAGGACCAGAACACTGGCTGTGGCTATTACCCCTGCAAAACTTGCACCAGCAATATGGAAGAGTTAGAGCATAAATGACCATTTCTCAGAGTCCCTGTAGAATGAATTCTTCATTGAATGCGAATATGATAAGTGAACTCCAAGGTCAATTTTCAGCTTTGTGAATGGGTTGACTTGTTGACCAAGCACGGATATCAGGGGAAATGGTGTCTAATCTGGTAAGTATATTATATAACACATTCATTGTATTCTCAGTCTGCACTCACTGATCTGGCCACACTTGGGAAGGTACTAGGGAAAAGGGAGTTGGAAAATAACATGCGCTAAGATGTTGTTAGAAGAAATTTTGTTGGCTACAGATTTTCATGATTTATTTCAGGTTTCCAAAGTTAAATAAAATACTAAGTGATGCTTAATTAAATAATATAGGTACTGTGATCAGCTTCAAAACAATATAGCCTAAATGCTAAATATAATCCTGAACCTCTTTAAAATTCAAGTGACTTCATAAGAGCACTTTTTGTTTTCACATGTGGTTCTGTGCATGTGCTCAACTAAGGTTAGCTGCAAAAAAAAAAAAAAAAAATCATCATATTAGAAATGCCAGATAATTGGCAGGGCCCGGTGGCTCAGCCTATAATTCTAGCACTTTGGGAGGCCAAAGTGAGTGAATTGCCTGAGCCTGCAGGTTCGAGACAAGCCTGGGCAACTTGGCAAGACCTCGTCTCTACAGTAAATAAAAAAAAATTAGCCAGGTGTGGTAGCGCGCGCCTGTAGTTTCGGCTACTTGGAAGGCTGAGGCAGAAGGATGGTCAGAATCTAGCAGGTCGACACTGGGGTGGCTGTGAGCATGCCACCGAACTCCAGCCTGGACAACAGAGTGAGACTCCAACTCAAAAAACAAAAAAGAAATGCCAGATAATTTACAAAGAATGATCATATACCCTTGTAGTAGGAAAAGAGAATGAATTTGTTATAGTCATTGAGGTAAAACATTTAATGCATAAATAAAAAGCAAAATGGTATTTTGGGCAAGAAATTAAGCATACTAATTAGGTTTTTCCCCTAGAAGTTGGTCATAGGTTACCAAAACCCCCAGAATATGCCTTACAATACTAGAAATACTATTAACTCCTCACTAAGTACTGGAATTAATTTAATGCTGTTGTTTCTTTTAAGAATAGTAGGTTATTTTGCTTGGCAAGAGGCATACAACTAACTTTTCATTTTGGTAGAAAAATTAAAAATCTAATTAAATTATCTGAATGAAGAAACATTCAAAGAAGAAGACAGAAAAACGTGATTAGATTGTTTCAGTATTATTTAAGTTTAAGCATATTGATTCCTAGTGTAAGAACAGAATTCAGTCAAGTGCCCAAAGCATATTTCACTAAGAGTGAAACTTACCTCCTACTAATACTTGTGAAATGTTACAGAGGTAGGTAATATTTTTTAAAATCCTTATACTACATCTCCATAAAATGTAATATTCTGCATAAACAAATTCCTGCTCACTCTGGGTTATCATTTTACATCTTTTAAGATTTTAATATCCTAATTTAACAATAACAAAAATACATCTAATAAATGTAAAAACGTATGACAAGGGAGATGTCTCTTCACAAATAATATCCCTTCTAACTTCAGCCTTATCACCATATGACCTCACAGCAATATTCTTATTAATGAACTTACACATTTTTAATTCAAGTCTGAATTAAGCAGAGAGATTATCCACTCTATTTGACAAAAGTACAAACACACAAACCAAAAATATCCATGATCATCGATGGGTAACTTTCTGGGTAAAACTTATTTTCTAAAGCAGTGAGTTAGCACTGATAGTAATAGTTGAATTAACCTTATGCATTCCTTTAAAAATGTTCACCTTCTCTCTTTTATCAGTTTATGCCTGGATTATCCTATAGAGCCAGAGTATCTTTTAACACTATAAGTCAAAAAAGTACAGTAGCAATGATACAGATTGTAGTCATTTTCTTCTTTAAAATAATTTTATTCCAATTTTAAGCGTTTTTGTAATATGAAACAATAGGTTCAATCTCTATGACTAACACAATAATTAACATGCATGACTGTTTACTGGATCACAATAAAAACACTAAAGTTGTTTTCTAAACTCTTTGTAAAAAAGCAAAACAACTTTTTCCTCAGGAAATATGAGACGGAATATGCTATTCTATACTAAACTGAGTAATTTAGGATATTGAAAATTATGTCTTATAAAATATCCAACAATGATTACAGAATCCTATTACAGTGAATCTATTACAACGACAATAAGAGTTTTCATAAGAGGTGGCATTGAGATTTAATAGGTACATGTGGCTCTTTGTTATAGATCATAGATCGAAAATTATAAAACTTTGACCAAATAATTCCAAGGTCTTAAAAGTTCTTTTTGGCCAGGCACAGTGGCTCAAGCCTGTGATCACATCGCTTTGGGAGGTCAATGCAGGAAGATTGCTTAAGCCCAGGAGTTTGAGACCAGTCTGGGCAATAAAGCAAGAGCTCGACTCTACTAAAAAGAAAAAAGTTATTCTTTTAAAGTCTCAAAGAGTTATAATGTGACACTTTGGAAATAATATTTGGAGTTTTCTGACTATAAAAGTAATATTTTTTATTGTTGAAACTTGAAAATTATAGAAAAAAACCCCAAAAAACTTTTAGATAGATGAACCACTGACCACTGAACCACAGCAACTACCAACATAGATCCCACCAATTTTCAATGACTTTCTTAACTCCATTATTAATGGCTAACTTTGAAAAATATTTTCAAAAGAATATATATATATATATATATTTAAAATTTATCAGCTAAGTATGAAACATTAAGACATTGTACTGTGTGCCATATAAGTCTGCTCTAGTTTGTGATAATGCAGCCTCAGGTTTTCAAATGTTTACCAAATAAAGCATCTAAGAATGAAATATGCCATAAGAAACAAAGTATTCATTTAAATATTTTTATCTCTCTTTTTTCCTTACTAAACATTAGTTAGAAACAAATGAGATAGCACTGTTTTACTGTATGATGCTGACCATTTATCTTCAAGTTTCTGAAAAGGTTTACCAGATTTCTTGAAAATCAAATATTTTAGCTTATGGCTGTTGAGATTCTATTTAGCAAGTATAGTAAATTAACAGGCTAAGACAGTGGTCTCAAAAGTTTTACACTTCAGGAATGATTCAAAAGCATATTTTGGGGACAAATACTAAAAATAAACCAACTGCCACTTACTATATTGTTTTATCAAGGGGCCATTTGACTTAAAAAATGTGGAAATCTCAAAATAAGGAAATACAGAACTTGCCCAAAATAAAACAGGTCAAAACATTACATGCCCCTTCCTGTCAAACCTTTCTCCTTTTTTATATTTACCCTCTTTAATTTCAGTGAAAATCAATTAATACTTTATCATATTCCAATGGACCATAATTCTAGAATCCCAAGTCTCAGCTATCTCCTATATGTGTTCTGGGAATCCTCAATGAATATAGTTTAATGGCCAGGGCAAAGTCAGACTTTTTGTTTCCCAAAGTCTGAATTTATAGATATTAATAATATGGTATGATACAACACAAAGAACATTGGATCAGGAGTCAGGGGCTGGGTTCTGATTCTAGTCCTGCTACAAATTGAAGTATGCAACCTTCTTGAAGTTATTTTAATCTCTCTTGGTTTCAGATTCTTCATTTTATAAAATGAAAAAAATCTAAGACTTACTTAAGCTCTAACATTCTATAAATAAAAACCTATGATTAATATCAGTACTTCATAAAGTGGTTGAAATAACTATCCCAATAACTGAAAAATACTGGCAGTATGAGTTTCTTTTAAAAAGTAAAATAGCAACTCTAAATAAGTGTCCAGTGTCAAAAAATTTTAATCAATTCAACATATATCAATTCAAGTAAATTCTTCATAACCCTTCCCCCAATTTCCATGCCCCTCTTATTATTCACTCCCTGTATCAGGAAATAACTGTGAGAATTCAAGGATGTCACAGATCAATCACAACCAAGATATATCATCAAAATCTATCAAGTCTTTGTGGAATTACCCTAGGAGTATAGTTGAATTTTCTTTAGTTTTGAAGTACTTCTTTTCATAAGGAGTACACCCTGGTGAACTGGCTTTGAGACTTGAGTTTACTCTGCATTAAAAAAAAAATAATGCTTTGTCTTTTATTTTCTTCTAATCTTATCTCCTGACATTATGATCTTAAGCACAGTTTCTATAAATTTTAAAGTGTCATGAAAGACTTATGGTTTGATTTTACATGGAATGTGCCATCCTTTTTGAAGTCCTATATCATGTTGTTTACTGCTTAACCACTGAAACATTATGAAGCCATAACTAGCCTATTATCAGAGTCTGTTCACTATCAGGAAAACTCTTTTGTCACTGGCTTCTGTCACACCTTGTATCTGATTAACACACTATAGGATAACATAGAGCTACATAGATCTGCTTTGTGTTCTAACATAACTGATGGAAAACAGATTTTCCTTTCTTCTTTAATGTGGCAGCCCCCTAATTGAGTCTGTAATATGGTTTATTTAATATAAATTTTCATACTAAATCAAGGTAAGGCTAGAGTAATTTAGTTTCTCATTAAGGTTAAGGTGGTAGCTGCTAAAAAGATGCTTTTTATAACTTAGAAAATATTTCTCCCAATGATATAGATAGATATACACATAATCAAACACATGTATAATAAAGTTGTTGACTTCTGTGCACATACTACCTAATATCAATAGAACTATCCCAAGTGCTCACCTTTGGTCTTGGCTGCAAAATAAAAGCTATAACTAAATATAATTTATATAAGAAAAAAATTACGATTTTTTTTCTTTCATACTATGGGTTTTTTAAAGCCCAACTGTTGCCAATTTAAAAAGTAACATGCATAAAAAACAGGCAGGGAATGCATTCACACATTTATATGTAAAATTTGTACATGGATATATATTTAAATTTTAACAAGTTGGAAAAATATCCTAAATTTCTTCCGTTTTGTTTATACAATGTAAAAATGAACTCTAAGAGAGGGTTAACTTATCTCGTTAAACCTAATTTACACTGTATGGAATTAAGAAATAAAAATCAAAACACAGAAATGAAAATTTACCAAGACTGCAAAACAAGCAAGAGACAGCTCTACCTGCTTTGGAAAGAGAAGACTTCAGAAGCTTCTATCAACAATTCACTTGAAAATCACTGCTCTGTGCCTAAATACAACCTGCACGCTCACTAAAAGTGACTATCACCTACCCATTATAACCTGCTTCCTACCCATCTCCTGCTTTTGAAAGCCTGAGTTCTAATGCTAACCCTAACCCTATAAAATCTTCTCTGTAACTTCTTTTCACAATGTTGTGAGATGCTTTTAAAAGTGCTCTTCCTGCCAGGGCGCTTCAGGGCACGCAGGCGCATGATGCCTCAGTCTGGGAAACTAAGCAGGGTCCCTCCGGGTGAGCGCTTGGATGGGAGACCTCCCGCCCAGGGAATGGCGCCCTCTGCTGGCTTCACCCTGGCTTAAAGAAAAAAAGTGCTCTTCCTTATGGAGGTAATGAATGATAAAGCTCCCACTCCCCCCAAAAGTGCTCTCCCTTGCTGGCAAGATTATTAATAAACCCAGCTTTTTCGTCTGATCACAGGCTTTCTAGGTAATTTTTGCAGAGACCATAACAATTGATGACACAGACACTACATTTAATCTATATTTGGTTTATTTTAATAAACCAGCCTTATTAAGTATAATTTTTTTCCTAGCACCTTGTTTCTCAAGTTTACAATACTGGAGTTTGTTATTAATTCCAGATTATGAAAATATACAGTCTGCTAATCATAATTATTAAAAAGGGAAGAATTACCAGTCAAAAACTCAGTGACACAAACCTATGTTAGCACCAAATCACACACAGGCCTTTCACTAACTAGAAAGACATTAGTCTTTTACCGAGACCTTAGTTATATCCCTTTTTTCCTGAACACCCAGTGAATGCAGTGTACCATTAGTACAGAACATCTACTGTAGTAGCACTGCTCCTGGAAGGCCAGTTCACATGTTTTAGAGAACAGTGTCTTGGTGTTTCCTAGAGTCCAGGTTGTAAACTTTCATATTCAAGAAGCTCTGTGTTGTTAAGATTCATATTCTCTGTCTATCTTAATGTTTGGCACACAGTATATACTTAATAAACATGTATTAAATGATTAGCAACCCAGAAATGTCAGGGGAAGAATTTTTGAAGTCCTCAGATACTTCACACAAAGTTGAAAAAGTACTGAACACCACAAATCTAATTCAGGTCTTAGAAACTCTCTAGATCAAAAGTGTAAGTTATGCTCTTCGCTTCATGATTCCCAAGGTATGGATGAGAAAAGACAATGGTCAGCTGACTTGTAACTCCATGGAAGACCAACTAGCTACAGGCTCCTCTTCTCCTTGCCTCCCTGTTGCTCTCTGTACTTTCATCATTCCCTGTCTCCCCAGGTAACCTAGTCACACAGGTGACAACTTGCTGATGAGGCCACAGGGACTGCATCATGTAACACAAGTCATGCAATCCTCCTTGGCACAGAGAGTACCACCACCACACATCTGTTTCAGTTCATCAGTTGAGGGCTTGGGCCCAACTACATTAAACAAATCATCACTAGTGTAATATCTGCCTAATTTTGGGAACAAGTCCTTTATTGCAGAAGGCATATTTTCCCAAGGTTTGCAAAGCATTAGTCTAATTTTTCTTAGTCTTATTCCACACTACCTGTTTTGAGGAGCAAATAAATTTGCTTTCTTTTTATTGTGAGTCATAAATCATGTTTTCATTTTTATTTATTAAAAGTATTTTCTAACTTGCCTTGTTTTCATGGTTTTTGCTTGTTTGAGTCAGGGTCTTGCTCTCAGACTGGAGTACAGTGACTGGAGTACAGTGGCACTACCATTGTTCACTGCAGCCTTGACGTCCTGGGCTCAGGTGATCCTTCTTCTTCAGCCTCCCAGTATCTGGGACTACAGGTGTGTACTACTACATCTGGCTAATTTTTTTTTTTTTTTTGGTAGAGAGAAGGTCTTGTTATATTACCCAGGTTGGTCTCGAACTCCTGGCTCAAGCAATCTTCCTGCCTCAGTCTCCTAAAGTGCTGAGATTATAGGCATCAGCTACCGTGCCTGGGTGTTTTCTTAAAGCTAAATAGCTTTGAGCTATACATGTTCCCATTCTCTATTTCTTGGATATTTAAATTATTTTTATTATTTTATTATTATAGTATATAGTCATGCTGAGATTACCAGGAAATTGATATCTAGAGGTAAAAAATCTTAAGAGATCATCAATTTTATCCTGGGCTGGTTTCTAATAAGCAATTTTAAAAGTTTTTTATTTAGCCACAATGAATGTTAACTGGACAAAGGCTTCACATTCTCCCTTGATAATCTTCAGTGAGCACCATTTTAAAGCAGCAGTGTAGGCAGAAGCCAGAATTAGTATAGGCTGAAAGGAGGATGTGGTTGAAATGAAGAAATGAAGAAAGTAAAATACAGACTTTTTAAAAACTTTGGTTCTAGAAAGGAGAGAACTAAGACAGTATCTAGAAGAGAAAGGAGACACTAGGCGGAGGTGACTCTAGTTTAAGATGAGAGATTTTAGCCAAGAGTTTGGAAGTAATTTAAAATAAAATACTTTTATTTTATAATATATATATATTCATGTTTTATACAAAATAGTTTTATATTAAGGCTGAGCTGGCTTTTTAAACTATCATTAACTACAATCTAAACCAAAGACATTGAATTTGTATATCTAAGCAAATTATTATCCTCTACCTTTCCTCAAGGGAAGGTAAACAAAAAATATGTTAAAAGTAAAGCACAACAAACTGACAACTCTCTCTTTTCCTCACTGCTTAGAGTAAGATAATCACATATGGAACTTTAAGATGTTTCTTTTTCTTATACTATATTCTTTCTATACAATAATGACACAGTGATCTATTAAAATAGTGCATAAGCCATGAAGTTGTTCCCTAGGCACACTAAATATTCTATATTCATAATCTCTGTGACTTGAGATCTATATGTGTGAAATGTCTTGGCAGAGCAAGGATTTAAAATGTAGTTTCTTTTGTCTGACTTAGTGATAAAAGCTAAAATGTTAATAAATCCATGTAGTCCTAAATCAGTAATGAGATACTCAGTCAAATCCAAAAAGCAGATGATATCAAATAAGATGAATTTCTGAAATAAAATGTGGGAAACTCACGAGGAAACTCCTAATGGTGAATGTCAAGTTTCATCATTAAATAACAAGCAGAAAGGCCAACTTGGTAGATTTCCAATGAAGTTATTAATTGATTTTTAAAAATGTTATTCTGATTTGTTTAAAAAGTATAACTTAAACTTTTAAAGTAACTGAAGAGACTACATTAAATAAACTTTTAAAAAGATGAGCCAAATCCCGTTCAAAAAATGAAGCAAGCTGGTTGTATATAGTAATATATGCATAGAAATAATCTAGTATCTGGCACATCCCTGGTGCAAGGCCCAAATCCAGGCAGAAGACCATGGTAGGAAGCATAATTTCTAGAGAAAAGTCTTCAGGGTCAGCAAATTTCTAACCTAAGACTTATATCATCCCTCTGATAACATCCCTCTAGTCATATATCCTTCAAAAACTTCCAAAATCATGAATAACAGTAAGACTTTTGTACTTCCCACATTCCAAAGCAACTTAAAAAACAACTCTAGGCATACAGTAAAAATTATCAAAAAACTGAAAACATAGCTGACACAAAATTTGATATATTTAAAAAATTTAATTGCCAAACTGTGAAGTTAGTTGTATGAGTTTTAACAGAAATTATTTTCAAACGACCTGCTCCTATACAATAATTTATCTGAAAAACAAGTGATTCTGAGATGACATGTGGATCAGACTTAAATTCTGAATAAGACTTCTTTACGTAAGGAGCCTATACACTTAAAAGTTGAAAGCCAAAGGACTGACTAAAGTTTAAAAAGTAAATTTAATATAATAATATTTCCTGAATCATATCAAAATACAAAGTTATGTTTACATTAAATGCATGGTTCAAAAAAATTTTACAATATCTTTTTTTTTGCTCCCCAAATGAAACCTATTATGCTTGGTGAAGAATAATTACTCACCGCTATAATATCTAATGTATTATCACAGACCTTTCGGATTTCATTATTTTTATCATGCATCAGGTCTATGAGATATGCTGGAGCCTCTGAATAAAAATGGTTAAAGATATAAACTGCAAACATTTTTCTAAGTTTAAATGCTAAATTGAAATTTAACTTCAAATTTTAAAATACCAGAATTAATACATTATGACCAGAAACATTTCATATTTCATTTGTTAAAAAACAGGTATAGTTGGGGCATGAAAAAGAAAAGTCTAGAAAAAATGGGTAAGGAAAACAAGTCAGTAAATCTCAGAAAGTACAAGACTATATATTTGAAAACATGAAAATAACTGAAGAGGGAGCTCTAGAGCTGTGTAGCTATAAATGCTTTCTTGATCTGCCTTCTTAAAAATTCATACAAAATTTCATATAAAAATAAACAACAGAAAAGAATCACAATCAAATCCCATATGGATATTATAAGAAAAAAAGAGAAAACATGATAAAGAGATTTTCACATAAGAGAAAGCTGGAACCTAATATTTCAAAAGCAATAAAAGAGTGTTTAAAAATAATAGACTATATATAAACAAACAACATAAATCAGGATTAGAACCCAGAGAAATAAACAATTAAGAACCCAAACTAAAAGTACAAATCATTTCAGATACATGAAAACTAAATATAAGAACAAGAGTAAATAAACACAACAGATAAAATCGTAATAGAAATTGAAAACAAAAGGAAGACAATTTATAAAATTAAAAATAAGTTAAGAGAGATAAAAAGATTAGGAAATGATGGATATTAAAGACAAATTAATAAAATAGAAACTTCAAAGAAGAAAACCAAAGTAACAAAACAAAACAAATACTAAAAATTATAATTCAAGAAAACTTTCTTGAAATTGAAAAAAATGACTTAAAACAATATATGGAAGGCATAATTTGCATACTTGGAAAAAAAATCAATGGAAGATGATACACTAAGTCAAGTTCTAGTAAAACAATTTGATATTAAAGAAAAAGAACACTTCTTTGGTCTTCCTGGCAAAAAGATCAAGTCACTTATAAAGAAAAGAAAAATACATTTTCATATGATTTTTTGACAGATAACAATAATTAGACTGACTACAGACTTCTCATTGGCAGCAATGCAGTCCAGAAGACAGTGGAAAAATACCTTCAAACTGCTAAGAGAAATAAAATGTCAACCTAGAATTCCATACTCTGCTAAATTATTATTAAAGAGGACAAACTATTATTTTCAGATACAGATTTTATTATTCATAGATAATATTCACTAAGTATAAAAGAGTACAGAGTTCAGTAGGAAAGAAAGTCAACTCAGGAATAAAGGAATGGAATTCAAGAAAATATAGTAAGAAAACAGGTGAATATATTGTAAATTTTAAACAAATACTAGTTTTAAAAAATCAATAATTAAAATAGTGATTAATGTTGAGATGTTACAAAAGTGTTATAAAATCAGGTGACGGGATTGAGGCAAGATGGCAACAGAACCCGTTGGAGTATGAGAGTCTCTGCATGGGTGAGTGTGCATAACAACTAATCTGTGCCCGTTTGTGTGTGTGAGTGGGTGAGTGAATGTCCAACTGAGGGGAGACATGGGATCAAGCACCCAAGGACCCCCTGCAGAATCAGCTGTAATTTGCCACTGCTCTGAATTCGGCACCAACCACGTGCAAAAGGATCTGCCATTCCCCGGGCACCTCTCAGGAAAAGGCAGCAGAGATAAGCTGCCTCTCAATAACTGGCACCTGGCTCATACCACCACCTGTGGCAATGGCACAAAAAAATACCTGTACTTCTATGTTTACTACAGCACTATTCACAATAGCAAATATATGTAATCAACCTAAGTGTCAATCAATGGAGGATTGGATAAAGAAAATATGATATATGATATTATATATACCCAAAATACTACTCAGTCATTAAAAAAAAAATGTCTTTTGCAGCCACATGGAAGGAACTGGAGGCTATTATCCTAAGTGAAATGACTCAGAAATAGCAAGTCAAATACTGCATGTTCTCATTTATAAGTGGGAGCTAAACAATTGGACAGAGTGGAATATTAGACACTGGAAACTGCAAAAGGTGGGAGAGTGGGAGGTGGATGAGGGCTGTAAAATTATATACTGGATACAATGTTCATTGTTTGGGAAATGAGTACACAAGAAGCCTACACTTCACTGCTAGCGAGATATGCACGTAGGAAATCTACACATGTACCTCCTAAGTATATTTTAAAATAAATAAATAAATATGTTCAATTTTGAAAATTATGACTGTTTTATAGATACAAGAAAATGTGCTAAGGAGGTTAAGTAACTTCCAAGGTCCTGCAGCTAGTGAATGGCAAAAGGTAAATTAAAATAAGGTTACTTGATTTCTAATGCTCTTTAGGAAACAACATACTATGCCCCTTTAGGTTGGTGGAAGATATTCAAGTGGCAGTGAGCAACAAATGCCTGGGTTCAAGGCAGAGGTTTTGAAAATACTAAACACTTAGCATAGTTGGCAGCTGAAGTCATAGGAACAGATTGCTTTTCCATATATAGTAAATAAGGCAAGATTAGAAGAGGACCAAGGATCGTACTAGAAACCTGTGATATTTACGTTTCTAGAGAAGGAAGTTCAGATATGTTTGTTAAGTTTCTTAGGAATCACAGCCTGACACATTGTTCTCATTATATTTTACCTATACACTAGAATTTGGGGTCAATAGCTTCCATGGAAAATAGTTTGTCTTCTAAATTTATTTCAAAGTGTGGTGTTTTTTATATTATTTTAACATTTGCAAGAAAAAACTCCCAAAGGTACACCTTTAAATATGTGAAATATTGTTATCTACTGCACACATTGAAAGGATACGTGTTTCCTTGATTATGACATCTCTTGTGGCTTGGTGGAAAACCATCTGGTAGAAGACATAAATTATTTGACACACAAATTCATCATCTTCTTGTTGAGCTGAAAGGAAACAAAAACTTCAAATGAGAATATTATGTTTTTATACTAAATTGAAAGACATCGAGGGGAATAACAGAGAATGAGAAAATCTAAAAGGAATAAGGAGACAAGAAGAAATTAATCAAATTAACTTGTATGTATTTAATGTGAAATGGCAACACTTACCACCACTTATTTTTTTCATCTATCACAGGAATTCTTTAAACAATTCTAATTGGTAAAATAAATCTGGTTCTATTTTGTCTCCATAATATTGATTTCACATGAGAAAAACAATTTTTAACAAAATCATACCTTCTAAATTTTAAGTTTTTGGTAGTAACTGAACTATTGAAAAAAGTTATTTCCTTTAGTTGAATAATATTAACAAATTAAATTTTACATATTGGTATAAAACAGTAAGCATTTTAATTTCAATCTAATTAATTATGATAGTAAAAAAGTTATATAATCATAAAGGCTAATAAATGTTTACTATCATATAATGAGTAATTTAACAGAATAGCTGATGTCCAATGATTAATATGTAATGGCAAAAGTAAAATTACTTACAGAAATCTAATTGTAAGTAATGGCTATGAAATTTGATTATTAATAGTGTAGTTTGCTATCAACTCTTGGTAACAGTTCAATGACATGTTAAAAACAGATTTCCAGGTCAAGAGAGTATCCAAATAGTTGTGCAGAATTAATTGTGGGCCCCTCAAAGTCCAGTCTGTCCCAAATGATCTCTTTCATTAATTTTCCCAAGTACTACTCTCCTAAACGAAGCTGTTCTTACTATAAATTGTTTTCTTGGTAATAGTATATTCACTCACTTAACACCAAGGGTTTTTCCTGAATTGGATCCCACATCTTTAAAATAAAAATTTTAAAAAACCCCTAAGAGTTTTAATCATAAAAATACTTATATTTCTTTTTTTTTTTTTTTAAGTTGGAGTCTCACTCTGTTACCCAGACTGGAGTGCAGTGGCCGCTCTCGGCCACTGCAGCCTCGACCTGCTGGGCACAACGATCCTTCCGCCTCAGCCTTCTGAGTAGCTGGAACTACAGGCGCGTGCTACCACGCCCGGCTAATTTTTTTTTTTTTTTTTGACTTGTTGTAGAGATGAGGGCTCACCAAGTTGCCCAGGTGGGTCTCGCACCCACGGTCTCAGGCAATCCACTCACCTCAGCCTCCCAAAGGCGCGGGATTACAGGCTGAGCCACCAAGCCCGGCTACATATATTTCTTTAAAAGAGTACCATGTAGCCTCTGCTTGTGATAATCTCTTATCACAGAACATTAAAACAGAGTAAAACATTCTGAGCTGGCTCTGTCAGATCAATTACAAATATCTCCATTTTTCTCGATTATAATCATTGTGGTAAAGTAATTCCAGGATGCAGGTCATTTTGCTTCAACTTTCTTCAGCTCTCCACAAAATCTTCATTCTCTCTCTGTTAAGTATACTGCTTTTATTTTTTACTTTCCAACTACCCGGTATTTTTTTATTTCTAAACTGAAAATTTCTGGCTATGAGATGGGTATACCGAGATAAATATTACAATTTTAAAAAGAAATACTTCAAATATAGGGGCATTATCTTTACATAACTTATTAAAATACACTACATTAAAGAATTTTAAAATTAAAAATTCAAAAGAGAAAAACATGCAAAAAATAGACACAATTTTATTGGCCATATCTAAAAGGTCAATTAAAAAAATATAAACAGGTGCTCAACTTCATTAGTCATTAGGGAAATGCAAATTAAAACTATGAGGAGATATCTATAATTAAAGGACTGATAATGCCCAGAGTTGGAGGTGATATGGAACAACTCTTAACATTGCTGGTAGGACTGAAAATTGGCACGACTACTTTGGAAAACTGATTGGCACCATTTACCAAAGCCAAATATATGCAAATTCCATAACCCAGCAATTCTACACACAGGTACGTATTTAATAGAAATGAGTACCTATGATCACCAAATAAAAGGTTTAAAAATGTTCATAGGAGAATTATATATAACAGTCCTCATCCTTTCACCCCATACCTAACCCTACTATCCATCAATAGTGGAAAAGACAAATGGTGATATACAGGTATTTTATAAAATATATTATATATAGCAATGAAAATGAATAAACTTCTATATATAGCAAAGATGAATCTCTATACAAATATAAGGTAGGGCAAAGTAAACCAGATTCCATTTATATAATAAAGTTCAAAACCAAGCAAAACTAATCTATTGGTGACAGAAAAGATATAAACTACTTTGAAGGAGGTAGTAATGACTGGAAGGAGGGAGAAGGGGTACTTCTAGGGTGCAGGTCATGTTTTATTTTCTTACGTGGGTGATGATATGGATGTGCTCACACTGAAAACTCATGGAGCAATATACTTCTTTTTGTTGGTCCATATTTCAAAAATTTATTTATCTCAAACTGTGTATAACGGAGTAAAAACTTATGTTGAAAATGTACCCGTTATAAGGATGATATTAGTTCAAATATATATATGGATTCTCAGCAGACTGATTCAAATAATACAGAGTCAAATCTTTTAAAATACAACTATGGAAAATAAAGGGGGAAAACCTTAAAAGATCACAATAAATTTACAGAAATATTACAAACCATAGGAAAATATTTTAAACACTAATTTCATGTTGTCTTTTTATCTGAACAAAACGAAAAGTTGGGATTGAACAAAAGCTATTATAAATTACCAACGATGTCAACCAGCATGGCCATTTCTGCTTCTAACAGTAAGTTGTAAAATTTAGTACAATCTAAAACTTTTGCCCTTTTAAACAAGACCATAGAGATGGGTTTGCCAATATTTATTCAATTTTCTTCTGTTGTACAACTTTTAAACAATTAAAATGTCCGAATTTGTATAATTTTCTTCTCTCCAGGTTTGCAACTGTCCTAAATTTTAGCTGCAGAATCAAAATTCAGCAAGAAGCCTCTCCTCGAAAAAATTGGCAAATACTTAGCTTATAAACAATAGACATTTTGATTGTCACGTTTATCTCAATAAATACTGTACAAAAGTTGCTTGCAAATATTGAAACTTTTTTTTTTTCGTTGCTTGGAAACTAGCTCTAAATATTATTGGTAAAGACTTCTGCAACCTTCCTGCAAAGCTCCTACCATACCACTAGAACTTTTTAAAAAAAAGTTTTACGTAGCTTTCTTTCCTCCAGATCATCTATACAAGAGCCATTCCCCGGCCCTCCTCACCCCCTGGTTTTTTCTGTACAAAAATAGTCCCCCCAAAAGAAGTCCAGGATCTCTCTCATAGAAGTTTACTTGCCGGCATCGCGGTTTTTGCTGAGCGTGGATGGGATCGCCGTCCTCCTTTGTAGCTGTCACTGCTGCGAGTGATGGAGTCCTTTTCTTCTCCTTTTGAGCGTACCGGGCTTTTCTTCTCCATGAGGCTTCTCCCTCTCCTCTTTGCACCCCTCCCATTTTCCTTATCTCGGAAAAGCCCCCCACTCCGGTCCGCGGTCCGGCACTCACAAGTGCGACAGGGGCAGTGTGCTTTTGATGGCTGTGCCGGGCACTGGGCTGCTCTGGTAGGACATGTGCAGTCTGCTGGGGGCAGCGGGCTCTGGCATTTCAGCACCGGGGAGGTACATGCTGATCATGTTCTGGAGTTTCCGGCCTGGCAGGGCGCCCTGGAGTGGGAGGAGGAGGTGACCACGGGGGAAGCCGGAGCTGGCTTGGATTTGACCACCGAGCGTATGGAGCCGAGCGCCATGCCAGGGGTGCCCTTGAGCAATATACTTCTAATCTGTGTATGTTTCTTTATGTATGTTGTACTCCAAAAGTCCATTAAAATCATACAAAATGCATATATACTTTATCTGGTATAAGATAAACTGGGATAACAGTGTCTTTTTTAGGCATCTCATATTAGCACTTTTAACTTTTACACTGTTAGCTACTTTTTTTTTTTTTTTTTTGAGTTGGAGTCTCACTCTGTTGCCCAGACTGGAGTGCAGTGGCCGCTCCCGGCCACCGCAGCCTCGACCTGCTGGGCCCCGGCGATCCTTCCGCTTCAGCCTTCCAAGTAGCTGGAACTACAGGTGCGCGCTACCACGTCGGCTAATTTTTTGATTTATTGTAGAGATGAGGTCTCACCAAGTTGCCCAGGTGGGTCTCGAACCCGCGGGCTCAGGCAATCCACTCGCCTCAGCCTCCCCAAAGCGCGGGATTACAGGCTGAGCCACTGAGTCCGGCTGTTAGCTACTTTTAATGTGTAAAGTCCTAGATAACTTAGTCCTAGATAACTTAGCCCTAGTAAGACTACATTAGATTCACACAAATTTTGTATACACTATGGAGAACAATACGCCCTTGCCCTTTAAGAGCAATATGTATGTAAAGGGAAAACGCCAGGCCTGCACTGTCCAATGCTGTAGCCATAAGCCACTGCAGCTAATCAAATTACAATTAAAGTAAGTTAACAATTCAGGCTCTCAGTTCTCACAACCACATTTCAAGTGTTCTACAGCTTGAATACGAATAGCACATAAAAAATTTTTTCATCACTGAAAAAAGTTCAGAGGATAATACCCTCAATCTACAAGGAACCATGATATTTAAAATCAGTGTACAAATAGATATCAAGATCTAAAAAACAGGGTTTATACAAAGGAGATCCAATTCAAACCAATGCAAAGTTCAAAAGAAAGAAGACATGATGGAATATGGTAGTCTCCCCTATCCACAGTTTTTCTTTCTACGGTTTCAATTACCTACAACCAACCATGGTCTGCAAATATGGAACATTCCAGAAATAAACAATTCATAAGTATTATATGGTCCACTGTTTGAGTAGTGAGATAAAATTTCTCACCCTGCTGCTCTGTTCTACCTGGGACATAAAATATCTCTTTGTCCAGTGTATCAATTCTGTACATACTACCCACCCATAAGTCACTTAGTAGCCACCTAGGTTATCAGATCGACTAGCACAGATCACAATGCTTGTGTTCAAAGAACTCTTATTTCATTTAATAATGGCTCCAAAGCACAAGAGTAGTGATGCTAGAATACTGTTATAATTGTTCTATTTTATTATTAGTTATTGTTGTTAATCTTTTCCTGCACTTAATTTATAAATTAAACTTTATCATGGATATGTATAGGAAAAAACATGGTATATACAGGGTTTGGTACTATGTATAGTTTCAGGCATCCACTGGAGTTCTCAGATAAGCAGTGACTATTGTATTAGTTGTTCAAGGCTAGTGAGATAAAATTGGTCCTGAAATGCTTTATAAAAGCAACATTCTTAACTTTGCAACCTAAAGCTCTTTGACATTACTCTATCCAATCCTGGTTAGCAGTATTTTAAATTCATTTTTCTTAACTATATAGTTGGCAACAAAATGATTCATGTAACAAGATAAATACTATTTTATGATTGTAGACTTTGCATTTTATATTTAATACTTTAAGCCAATAACCTATTTAGACATTAGCATAAAAATAAATTAAGATTATTTACCATTTAGTAACTCAATGAGTGCAGGGATTATTCCAGATTTGGCTAGCAGTGCAGCACAAGAATCATCCATGGACACAGTTCCAATCATTATAACCACTTCTAAAACAAGGTCATCTTCTGCAGCACCTAGTAAAGTCAAACCATAGAAAGTTTTCACTGAAATGTCCCGATTCAAATTCGTTTATATTATCAGAAATGTCAATGTACAGAAGAGATACTAAAAGCTATTAAATCAGTTCCCATGAATTCTTGATATGCTTATCAATATTTTCATTTTCCAAGTTTCCATGCTTGCTGATGACAGTTCGTGGTGGGAGAGGCAGTAGGGAAGTGAAAATAAGTCTTTGAGAATCTAACTGAATGACAACATAGACACAGAAAATAAAAGACTCACTTGAATGCCTCAAACACTTTTGTGTGTGTGTGAGTGTATGTATGTATACATAGAAGGGGTGATATTTGGTAATATGACAAAGCAAACAAACAAAAAAACAAGAAGAAAGGTAGATAGGGAAAGGAAACTAAAATTAAGAAAACACACTGGAGAAAGAGAAGAGAACATACACATAAGAGGAGATCCAGTGATCACCCTTCTGGAAGAACCAGCTGTGAAGAGAAATGGTTTTGTATAATAATACAGCAATCACAAAATTCTGCTCTAGTAGCCTTAACTACAACAGAAATAAATAACTTAGTGATTATGCAAAAGTGAAATATTTAGCACAGACCTGGTTTTAGTTTATCCTTGAGGTATGGGACCAACTTGTATTCCTTAAGAATCAATTCCCAGTCTAAGTCTGGAATGGTCAAATTTGCAAGCGTTCCCAAACATTCAATCACAAACTCCTCTTCTTCATCATTAGAGATCTGGGCTGCAAGGTCCCCAACATAATCCTGGGTAAAACATAATTTTAATACAAATTTTAAATATTTTTATTTAATCTAATAATTAATTCATAGGAATCTAATACATTAAAAAAATCAATATCACAATTCTCTTATTTTCATAATCTTGAATTAAATTGCTAAGGACACCTTCATGCTTTAAGGCATGAAGACTACGATGGGGCTAAAAGGATAAGGGGTAGGGACCACGAGACAAAAACAACACTGAAATGTAACCTGAAATTTCTAGGAGTTAAACTAACAAAGAAGTTGATAAATAGCCAATTTGGGTCGTGACTTCATGTTTGATGAGAGCCCGGAACAACTTAAAACTTGAACTCCCAGACTATTTTAATAGACAGTCAAAAACAATACTTACAATAAACAAATTTTTAGTTGGTCCATCATGCTGGGAAATGTTTCTAATCATTTTCATCAGCAATGGATCCTTGAACTTCAGAGCTCTTTTCATGAGCATCTTCAGCCCATTTCCTAAAACAAAAAATTCCTTTAATAAAATTAAGGTTAGCTTAAGTTTAGTGAATTTTTTGTTTAGTTATCAAAAATACCGTAACAATTTATATCCCATAAAATGCATAAATCTTAATTATACAATTTGATTAATTTAGATAAATATATATACCTGTGAAATCCATACCACACATCAACATAGAGAATATTTCTACTCCTTCCAGAGAGTTTTCTTGTGCCCCTTCTCAGTCAATCCTATTCCTCAGATACAATCACTTTTCTTCTTTCCTCTTCTTTTCCCTTTCTTATTTTTAAACATACATTAGTTTTGCCTGTTCTAGAACTTCATATATATATATATATATATATATATATATATATATATATATATATATACACACACACATAGAATCACACAGTAAGTGCTCTTTTGTATCTAGAATATGTACTAAAGATGTTAAAAACATAAATACTTTTGACATTTGGAAAAAATCACACTTCTCGGAATTTATCCTCAGAACATATGAAAATAGAAATGTGTAAAGATTGAAAGGATGAGTACTACAGTATTGTTTATAAGAGAAAAAAAGCGGCAACAAATATATCCAAAATAGTGAAATAAACTATGGTAAAATCTTTTAATGAACAATTTTGCTGTTATTAACAATTATGTTTTGTAAAAGTATTTACTACTATGACATTTATTCAAGATATTAATTTTAATAGACTATGTCCCAATGTATGGAGAGAAGTCCACATTTTTATTTTAAAATACGCAGAAGCATTACACTAAAATTTTACTTATGATTATCTGTAATTGGTAGAAGCAAATATTTTAATTTTTTTCTATTTGCTCATTTGTACTTTTTACAATAAACAAAAAGTGCTTTTCAAATAAGGAAAAAAAATCACGTTATGACAAGCCATTTTACCAAGATAGTATAGAAACAATAACCGGATACATTTTTATTTACATGGTAACAGGCTGCTTTGCAAATAAAAAGTTTCATTTTATCTACAATTTTTTAAAAAATTTATTTTAAAGATGTAGGGCACAATTCAGGGTTAGGTATACATATGGTCATTGTACAGGTAAAGTTTGGGCCATACTTTGGTCCCCACTTCACCTGGTTTGAGATCAGGTACCCTTATTGATGAAGTGTGCCCCTCACTCCCCTGGGAGTTTCCCACTACTGCTAATCCCTTTCTTGTAGTTTGATAATTGTTCAGGGTCCTCTTATGAGTGAGAACATGTGGTACTCAGTAGAAAATGTTTTAAAAATAGATTTCATTAAGGCTAACTGACCATGGTTTGTAAAATGTTTTAACTAAAGAGTATCTTCATTCATGACATAAGAATTTCCATTTGACCTTTAAGATGATAGCTATAATGAAGAAACTATTTGAAAATAGGTTTTACATGTCTATTATAATTCTTAATTCCTAATTACCTATTTTCCGCCATATATCAATTACCATATGGCAAAGGAGTTACCTATGCTCAAAGGCACTAACCTTCACAGATAAGTTGTACATTCCTCTTGTTTGCAGCAAGATTAATGCAGAAGGAAATGAGTTCCAAGTCAATTCGTTCATCTGAACATTCAAAGAGCATCTTCATTAACTAGCAAGAAGCATAGGGTAAATTTTACTCAAAAAACAAAAATAAAACCACAAAATTTAGACACAATATTGTATCATAATGTGTTATCTTAGATTGTACATTGGAAATAATATAATACAAAGTCACAATGCAGGAAAACACAGGACTCTACAGAAGCCCTAAGAGAAAGCAAGTGCAGTTAGACAAAGGGAAAGGGCTGAGAGATAAGGAGGTAAAAGCCAGACCGTGCAGGGTCTTGAAGTGTATGTTAAGGACTTAGGGCTTCAAGCTAAGGATAATGGGAAGCTATTAAAGGCTTCTAAATAGAAAAGTGTCAGGATAAGATTTGTGTCTCAAAAAGATCTGGCCAGTATAGAAAACAGACAGAATGGCAAGAAAATGTGGGAAATCATCTAGAAGGCTACCGGAAAAGTCCAGGTATGATGACAGCTGCCTGGATTAGGTAGAGCAACAGGAACTCAGATAAAAGAATTGATTAGTGATATATCTAGAAAAGAGAACCAAAATGGAATTAATATCTGATTAGATGTTGGGGCTAAGGGAGAGGAAGAGTCAAAGATGACTTCCACTGAGATGACATGCACTGAGCAATGATATGCATGGTGGTACCAACATCTACTGAAAAAGGGAGACTAGAGTAGAAGAAACTTTAAAGCAAAGATGGTGTGATCTTGGTTTTAGATATGTTGAGTTTAAAATGCTTATGTGATAGTCTAGTGTACTGTTTAGTAGAAAGTTATTACATGCAGGCCTGAGTTTAGAAGAAATGTCTGAACTTGGTCATGGGTATAATGTGAGAAAAGAACTCTATATAATGATATTTAGCAGCAGTCTAGATTTGTCATGATGAGAGGCAATTGCTACAATGAAGGACAAATGAACAAACTTTATGCTATAGTTTGGAGAAGCTAGTCTTCTACTATTGGTAAATCAGCAAATTAACTTAGTGTGTATTATACAAAGATACTTTTCTTTCTGTCCAAATTGCTAACAACATATAGAAGTTAATTCTAAAATTTAACAACATAAAATTTTTTAATGTTTTATCCTTTTTAGAACTACATGTCTTTATGAATGCAGAAAAATGTCTTAGATATAGTAATTGAATAATAAACATTTATTTATTTTGGAGTTCTTTCTGTTAAACCATGTTTCGATTACTCTGTTACTTTGAGATAACTTCTGCATTTCAAAAAGGATATATGGTCAACATACAAAAATGTACTCAAAATAAACAATTGGAAACCAAAATTAAAAACACAATACCACTCCAATTGTTAGGTATAATTCTACAAAATATATTGATCTGTATGCTGAAAACTACAAACACTGTTGCAAGTGAGTGGTTGGCACATATCACTCACTTTCTCTTTAATCATAAATGTTGTGACTGATGTAATCTCTGAGTAGAGAATTATTATAAGTTAATAATGCTACAGAATAAAAAGATTCTATGGCAAAAATAAAACAACCTTAATTTATTGGATATATATTTAACAGATTTCACTATCAATCTGCCAGTAAAAATTAAATTACAAATAAAATTGTCAATATAAATTAAATTACAGATTACTAAAGCTGTAGGCGACAATCCTCTAAATTTTACTGATATAAACTTTTTTTTACAATAGTAAAAACGTGTTACACTGAAACAATGCTTTAAGAAGGCAAAATGTTTATTGCAAACAAAATTTAGTTCAAATCAGCCACTGTAGTGTGAAAATTGCCCTTAAAAATTTAGTTACAGGTAGTTTGTTTAGAAGGTGAAGATTTTTTTAAAAAAGTAACTTCCATGTTAAATCCTTTCTAGAAATAAATAATTAGGATCTAAATTTTTAAAAAATAATGCAAGGCTTGAAAATCTACCCAATTCCTATCCCCCAAATCAAGAGAAATTAGGACTAAATATGGATGGAATGTATAATGATATAGAATTAGTTTTTCATAATGAGAAAGAGAAACATTTAAATTAAAGCATTCAAATTTAAAAATAATACTTAAGCTGAAATTCCACACAAAACATTATATCTTTAATCTGACTGCTATCATGGCACTTTAAAAGTAAGTGTAATTGCTGACAACTACAAAATATTAAAACTAGATTTGCTCTATTTTAACTATGTCCATTGTCATCTTTTAATAATTTAACAGGAAAGCACTAAAAGGGCTTCAGCCTGTGCAATGAAGAAGCAATAGTGTTCAATCAGACAAGTCCCATATTGAGTATCAGATACCAAAGACCCATGACTGAAATCACTGTGTCTAGACTCTCTGGCACCTGACTTCACTTATTTACCAGTGACCAGAGGCCAACCCCCACAGCTTTCTGTATTCACACACACCTCTACCACCCCACCCCCCTACCCAAACATCTTTGAATGATTATGCCAGAACTGTGCATGCCTTGGGAATCTCTTCTGACTGGCTACTCCCTAACTCTCCTGTTTGAAGTGATGCTCTGGTTTCTGAACTTCAGCAGATAATGGCAGGCAAGAGCAAAGGGGGCTGTCAGAAAGGACGTTTACCAGCATTCAGCTAAAAAGAAGCATGTAGATCAAAGAGGGGCCAAACAGGACAACTGTGGTGGAAAACATGTGGGTCACTATGAAGATTCTTGCACACTGTTCTAGGGTAAAATATTAAATAACACTATGACATCACTATCAAACCACGCACTTTGATTGGCCATTCTATTAACAATAAATACTTTTATAAGCATCTGGATGACATTTGCACCTATTTAAACAGAACATACATCTCAGAGGTCTAAATAACAATGAACTGTTAATGTGTACTTTAAACTATTATTAGAATACAACCATTAACTCCTGGTTATCCTCAAGTATGTTTACCTGAAACAATCTACCCACAGAGACCATTAAGATCATGTATAAAGAAAGACTTAACCTAGACCCCAAATTTTGCATAATAGTGACATAACTGTGGAAAAAGGTTAGAATACCTTGGATAATTATGGGCAATAAAGTACAAAGGAAGCAAACCAATATAATATTGGGAGAGATTAGAAAGCATGTTGTATACATAATCACCTATTCTGGATGTTAAATATTTTCTAAAAGTAACTCTAATCTAATTATAGGTATATCCAATAAAACACATAGAGGAAAGACTACAGTGAAGTTATGAATGGGTCCAAAATGATGAGAAAGATTTTTACCAAGAGTATCTTACTTTTGAATAGTGATTTATAATTTATAAAGTTTCTTTATCTATTATCTAATGTAATTAATGAATAAAACTATACTCCACATTCTTTGTGACCATTGAAATGAATATGAATTACTACTGAGACATTGCTTTCCTACTTTCAAAGTCATTTTAGGATTATCTTTCAAAAATTCATTTGCAAAATTTGAATCTTTATAAAACAAAATTTATGTCATACTTTCAAAAAGAACAGACTATTGCATTAACTCTAAGACATTCTAACCTTGGCTATAGTTTTGTTTAGTAAGTAGGTTAACCCATTGCTGTCACAAATGAGTTTAAACTCTTTTTAACGTTATAAACATACTCTGAGTGGCCAATACCCCTAAAGGAGTATCTTTTTAATTCCTGAAGTAGACTTGGATATTTCATTTAATTTCTGACTAGTTTTCCACGATTCTTTTATTTTGCAAGGAACTTGGCATTGAGTGGGAATAAAATCATGTCTGTTTTTCCTTAAATATGTCAAAATTGGGCACTGTAAAGTAAAAGTTATAGGCTTGATGGCACTATAGGAACAAATATATTCAGAATAATAATTGGTTCACAGAATTCTGCCTTATAAAAAGCTTCAGTACATTTACAACATAATTTGGTAACACAACTTTACTATTCCCTTAAGAGCTAAATTTCAAAGAGAAAAAAGGAAAAAACTCAAAAAGTCTTGATTCCCCCCTGAACGAGTTTTGGAAAATTTTGTTATTGAAATATAGATCACAAATGTTCTGTAAACTTCATTGTAGAAAAGTATGATGTTAGAAAACCGTCTGGCAAGAAAACATGTATGGATAGGTATGAGATAACTTTCTACAAAGTTTTAAACTGTAATAACAATATCTAAAAAGTATTTCTAGACATGCTCTTATTTCTGATTCTTTCACTTAAAATAGAGTTTTACATTTTATATTTGAGATTATACGTTCTAAAAGAGTAGCATAACTGTAAATTCAAAATTCAACATAATGTTTTTCACCCCTTCTTGGTTTGCATTTATTTCTTTTATTTAATGTTATTATCTTGAATATCTAAATCTGGATAAAAATAGTCAATTTCAGCAAGAATATCATTCTTGTTTGGCTGCTTTCCAATTCATATCCTGTAGTCAATGAAGTTCTGATTCTAAAAGGGATCAGAAAAGGAACACCCTTTGAAACTGCAAATCAGAAACCTTTAGAACATATGGAGTGAGACTGTAGTAAATCACCTGTAATCTCCCCTTGTGATGGCTACTCTTTTATTGAAAACTTGTTTGACAAAGAGTTTGATTATACTCTGCATTGGCTACAGTCTGACATGCATTATCTTATAAGAAGCCCCACATTATCTCTATCAGAAGTTCTGCCTTGTTAGATAAGATGTGCTGTATATTCTTTCAGGGAAGTCTATTTCCTAAAAACAAGCAAAATTAGTTTGTCCTCTGATACAAAAGTCGAAGAAATTATCCTTTTAATTTTAAAATTACATGTAGGTAAAGGGTTAAAATTCTGGAATAGCATATTCAATTTTAGTACTGCTTCACTAATTTGGAATAAATAAGATAGCCAATTAGATTAATAAAAAGAGAAGTTATGGTGTATTTTTTGCT
This sequence comes from Cephalopachus bancanus, assembly GCA_027257055.1. NCBI lineage: Eukaryota > Metazoa > Chordata > Mammalia > Primates > Tarsiidae > Cephalopachus > Cephalopachus bancanus. The sequence goes on from JAPVLO010000060.1 coordinate 8,761,079, forward strand.
ACATGTCAATTACTTTCAAGTAGCATACATTTAATAACTATTTTATTGTATTTTAAAGATGTGGGGTACAATTCAGGATTAAGCAGATAAGTGGTCATTGTACAGGTAAGGTTTGGGCCTCCCTTTGATTCTTGCTTCGTAATAGCTCTTTTTACGGCTAACGAGGAATTGTCTAGTAGGAGTCTTAAGATAAACTGCTTTAATATGTATGATTTGTTCATATTCTTCTAAAGTGTTTTTAAAAGTATGTTATTTTAATTGTATATTACACACTCTGCAATTTTTCTATTTCAGAAAACCATTTTGTAAAAATAATGCAATATTAAAAATCAGTCCAAGCAGTGTTACAATCACAAGCTATTCAAATTAGTGGAAAATAGTCTAACAAAAGTGAATAGCCCAATAGTGGCTGTATGAAAATTAATTTGCTAAGAATAAAATCACATATATGTATGGAATCTCTACCCTATAGCATGTAGTCTATGTAAAAGAAAATCAGTGAACTCCCTCAAGATAAATAGACCTAATATATGAAATATATCAAGCAACTGAATAATATCCAAAATATTTCTTGAGGAGAGTTCTATAAAAATGAAAGAATTTTGACAAAGCATTTTCTCATCAGAGAATGCAAAGCAGTTAAAACTGTTAATCATAAACAAAATTAAAAGGCAAGTGACAAACTTCAAAAATACTGGCAACATGACAAAGAGTTAAAGTAGTTATATAAATTATTCGTATTTTTTAATAATAAAAATATTAACAAGACAATAGAAAAGTTGTCAAGGAACATGAATGATTTGCAACAGAATATGAATAATAAACATGAAAAAATGTTTGACTTCACCAATATTCATGGAAATGTGAATAAAAAGAAAGAATGAAAAATCTATATTTAGAGAAACAATAATATCCATGTTGTCAAAAGGGAAATAGTTGGAAATATAAAAACTTACAGTTTCTTAGAAGGCATTTTGACCAAAATGTGTGAAAGACACAAGTGTTCATATCTTTCAACTTAGTTATTCTACTTTTAGAAATTTAAACTTAAGAAAATTCAGAGATGTAGGTAAGCATTTACATATATGATGCCGAATGCACATTATTTTTATTTGCTTACATATATGCCATAAACTGAAAAAAATCTAAACATACAAATTAACAATATTTAAATTATAGCATACCATGCAGTAGAATATTATACAACTGTTAGAAATAATTTTTGAAGAGTGTTCAATGACATGGGAGCATACTTATGATCTGTTAATCAAACAATATATAAAAATTATATATTCTACACAATCCCAATATTTATATTTTAAAAATATTTAGGACAAACTCTACTAAAATGTAAATTGTTTCCTCTGGATTTGTTATAACAGAAAGTTATTTTCACTTTGATACAGCTCTTTACTTTCTAAATTTTCTGTGGCAAATTTTTATTATTAATAAGAAGAGAAAAAAATTTAAAGAAAAGAAGATCTGACAAATCAAGAGAAGAAAATTAAAAAATATATATTTCTTAAATATTTTTCTCAAAACACTTACCTGTGGTATACAGTCAGTGTATGCAAACATTGATTTAAAACGGTCATCCATACTTATGTGGTAAAGCACACACATTGCTATTTGTTTGTAGTTTTCATTGCCTAGGAATAAAAATTCATGGATATGGTGATATAAATAGATAGATAGATAGGCAACCAGATAGACATATTCAAATTAATGCACTAAAACTTTTAAACTACTGAATAAAATACTTATACAAACATAATCTGGAAAATACTTTGAGCTCTCTGTTTCAGATCCAAAGTTTAGAGCAAACTTCAATCCATCTGTGAAACATCACTGATTTCCAAGACAGAATGCTATTTTGAAAGGTATATTTTTGAAATAACAAACAAACAAGCAAAACAAAACAAAACTAAGCACTACCCTAAGAACTAATTGTTTTCATGAGCCCAATATGAAGTAGATTGGGTCAGAATATGAATAATAAACATTCATATTTATTGTTTATTATTGTCTCTCTACCCTTACTATTTTATCAAAATACTAAATATAGTTTATAGATAATGATGATGTATAAGAAATAGTAAATTTAAAAATATTTTTAATTCCTATGAATCAGAAACTGAAAAAATAATCCAAATGATGAAAAGAGTAAAACAGTATTTGTAACAAAAAAATAAAATACATGACTATAAAATCCTAAGGCTATAAACTAAGTACAGTCTAAGGAACGTTTCATAAATTCTGAGGGAAGATTACTCCAGTTTTCTATACCCTGAAACTGAAAACAAAAAGTGACTGACATATCACAGATTTGAAAAAAATGGGACTTTAATATATCATTTAATCCTTCTACCTGCTTTCATAGAGTGTGCATGTGTGTGTGTGTGCATGTGCGTGTGTATTTACACACCTTTTTTTTTTGAATCGAGGTCTTACTCTGTCGCCCAGGTTGGAGCGCAGTGGCACGATCATGGCTCACCACAGACTCCATCTCCTCAACTCAGACAATCCTTCTACCTCAGCCTCCTTAGTAGCTGGGACTACAGGAGTATACCACCACTCCTGGCTAATTACTTTTGATTTTTTGTAGAGATGAGTCTCGCTATGCTGCACAGGCTGGTCTCAAACTCCTGGGCTCAAGTAATCCTTACACTTCAGCTTCCCAAAATGCTGGGCTTACAGGGGTGAGTCACTGCTCATGGCTCAGATGGAGGATATTTTAAGGACCTATTTATGATCTCAAAGTCAGTGACATGTACCCCATAACTCTAAATTTTTTTTAAAAAAAGTCAGTGGTAAAATTAGAGTTACAAAAGTTGTTTTACTAAAATTTTTATTCATAAATCAATATCCTTTTTGAAAATTCTAGGCTATGAGAAATCCTGAAGATTCACTCATTTCCAAGGTTGTTAGGAATTCTTTAGAAGACATAAGCTCTGGCATTTTTCTCAAAGCTTAGCACAGAACATATGCTAAGTGGTTCAATAAATACCTGATGATTGATTCTATTTTTAATATTTAAAGATGAAAACTGACGAAACTGATACCTATGAATCAGAAACTGAAAAAATAATCCAAATGACTAAACATATTTAGTCAAAGACAGAAATGACTAGTTCTATAAGAGCTTCAGATTTGAGACAGAAGTCTTTTATGGAGTTTCAGGTCTTTTAAAAGTAAATTGAAAATATAGTGACTTTCATAACCCAACTTTGCTTTGTACTTCCTTACCACTTGATATAGTTTTAAATAACATATAAGCTCCAGGAAAGCAAGGACTTTATTCACTGCATTATCTCCAGTTCTAAGAACAGTACCTAGCACAAAAAAGGTCCTTCATAAGTAATTGCTGATTGACTAATAATAACCACTTATTAAGCATTTACTACATATCAAGAGTCATACTAAATAGACTGCATGACATTGACTCGTCAAAACAATCTATCAAATAGATCTTATCATCTCTATGTTTCAGATGAGGAAAAAATAAATACTTTTCACACAGTCTTGTAAAAGGTTGAGCAGGGATTTAAACAGGTCTCTCTGATTCCAAGATCTTTACTAGATTATAATAATAGTCTTAAACATTTTTATATCATAAGGTAAAACTGTTTTCCAAGTAAGATACTATTATTAGGTGTAAGAGACTGATATGCAACAGAATAGAATAAAACATTTTAGGAATATAATTTTTTTGAATCCAGACATCAAATATTTTACATCTTTTAAAATTGTTTGGCTAAAGCTATTGCTTACAATAGCACTAAGACAACTCCTTGAGATAAAATAAAAATGGTAAAATATATGTTAGTCAGATGAACAGATACTAGTAAATGTTTTCACCTTAACTAAAATCTATAAATTTATTCATTCAAAAAATTTTTATTAATTTAGCTACTTGAAATACAACATATGCAGGACACTTTATACATGAAATCATATTTACTTGTTACCTATTTTGTATCTTTTTTCATCATAGCTTTACAATTTATACAAAATTTGCAGAATATAGAGTTCAGATCAAATCATTTAAGGTAAATTTCACGTCTCTTCTTTTGTTTCAAGAGCTTTATTACACGATCTATGGAGAACAGAAAAGCTGAAATAGAGTTAGAGATGGGCCTAGGGATAATGACCATGGTTTTAAAAATAAGTGAAGATATAAGAACATGGGAGAAAGTAACAATTAAATCTTAAGATGAAGACTAGTAAGTCAGAATACAAGCAATGGCTATAGAAAATATAATATCTGCACTAATTATTTGAGGGTGACAATTTTATTTGGAAGGAAGTATAATGCAAAACTTGTGAAATTACTTCAAATAAGAGAAAAAGGGGAAAACACTGGGTGTTCTCAACCCCCCAATTTTTTTTTTAAGTTTCAAGTAAACTTTATTAGAGAAAAAAGGGAGAAAAGAAATGGAAACATGCCAGAGTTGGCACGGGCGAAAGAAACTGCCACATTTTGGTTCTTAAGATCAGAGCAATCTAAATATGTATGATTCACAGATTTTAAAGTGAGATTTTAATAAATCACATTTTTACACTGTTGAAGGCATTAATTTATACTGATTTTATTAATAAAGCACACTTGTGACAGGAAAACTTGGTTATACAGATTTTTATGATATGTAGTAAAAAATGAAAAATTTCAACTTCATTCCCCAAGGAAGTAGGTATCCCGTAAGTTTTGGTCAGATTATACTTCACAGTATTTCTTTTTTTTCCCCCTGAGGAATTGAGATATTTTAACAGGGTCTTAAACTCTTACATTCTGAAGGCAAGGCTCTCTCTCCCTGCTATTTCAGTTATTTTCTGTCTGTCCTTGAACTGTAATTCTAGCCCTTTTTAATTTTTACAAAATATTATTTGAAGATATTTTCTCTATGTAAAGGAGTCACTGAAAAGTTGGAATCCAAATCACACCACTTACTAAAAGGCAAAAGACACAAAGAGAAATCAATAACCAATATAAGAGATTCTTCAACATCAAAGTAAATCCTCAAACATTAAAATTCAATGTGAGGCTAGAAATGAAATAGGAAGCTACTGTATGCTCCAGGACAGTCTGTCTGTTGCTGGTGTCAATGGAAGAATTTAAAAAAAGCAATGTCCTGAGGTGGTGCATCATTCATGTAAGGTGAAAGGAAAGAAACTCACCTTTAAGACATAAGTACTCAATGAAAAAAATAACAAGAAATTCCTGAATACTGGAAGAAGCTTAAAAAGAAGAAGAAGAAAAAAAGAAATAAGAATAATAAGGAAGATCCTCTGGAGTTAATTACATATATATGTATACGTATACATATATATTCTTCCAAAAGTCAACTCAGGATCAAGGGGCATGTGAGAAGCAACTATGGAGAAGAATCCTAAAATTATAATAATTTCTAATAAGCAGCTGAATAATATATGTAAGAAACAGTTCTCAAATATAACAATAATTAGTATTTCTTTTACACAGCAAAACTAAATGTCTAATTTCAAAAAGTAGGATAATTTATTCTATATCCAGTCCTAACTGTGCCTTTGTGTACTTTGTTTCCTTTTCTCTTCATACTCATAGCCAAAGGTAAACACTCCTTGTTGTTCTCCCATACCAGGCAAATTTTTCTCTACCTGTGATCTTCTATTTAAAAAACTCTATGTTCCAAAGTTCCCATAATCTTTACCTGAAATGATCAGGATAGCCCAAAAATTTCTGAAAACTAAAGGACTGAAAAAACTGAGAAATTCTAGGAACACAAGGTTAAGGACAATCTTTTTTATATCACAGTTCTCTGAGAGAAAGGAAAAATGAAAGGGTTAAACAAACAATGATATTGTTCTTATTACATGTTCAGTGTATACTTCCCTCATTTAACCCTTACAACAACTAAAGTAGTAGGTATTTTCTTTGATTTAGAGATGAGGCAATGACATTTACTAAGGTTATAACTCTTTCAAAAGGAAACACAGATGTGAATCTGGGATTCAAAGCAAGGTCTAACTATCAAGCTCAGGAGTGTACTTTTTACTAAGCCTTCCAGGAGGCAGCAGAAAGGGTACAATCAATAATTCCAAATAAATATGTTATTTTCATCATTCCTTAGGGCACAGCATAGGAAAAAGATGCACCTAGATACTCCTAGAAGGGACTGCAGAGTTTGTTGGATCTGGGACTTTTGGGGAAGAGGGGAAAAGAGGAGATGAAATGCAGAAATGCAATCAGCTATTTCTCATTGGTAGGTTCCAATGGATGAAAGAAGTACCTGGTGGGGCAGATTGCATTATCCCAAGCAGTTTTGAGGACTAGAAACTCACTCTCACTAAATTGGACAATACCTGCTATCAATCTCTTGATTTTAAGAGAAACACAAGGTGCTAGAAGCTTAAAAGAAGCAGTAGTACTACAACATCATACTTAAGAGCTCAGGCTCTGGAAGCAGATTGCTTAGGTTCAATTTGTGGCTCTGTCACTCATTAGCTATAAGGCTTTGTGAATGTTATAAATTCTGTGTTTCACAGTTTCTTCATCTGTAAAAATGGGATAATAGCTGTACCTACTTCAAAAGGTTGCTATGTGAGGATTAGGTCAGAGAATTCCAATAAAACAATTATCATCAGGTGTGACACACAATAGACCAATTCAATAAATATAATTTCTTATTATCATTATTATGTTGACAATAACATTTGTTTCACCATCAGAAGAGTAATATATGTGTTCCTAATATACATGCTGCTTTGTGTTTTTCTATCCTCAAATCTAGAACTATAGTTAGAAGTAGGTGTAAGAGGTAACCAAGATTTCTCTGAGATAAGCTAGACAGGGTTCAGAGATATACTCTGGTCCTATGGCTGAGCTGCTTGTCTTTCTACCTAGATGTCTTCCGTAAAGCTCTGCTGTTGATAAGGTATGGGCTTAGGAGAGTCATCTTACACCCAAGTCTCTACACAGTGACCTGTATCTAATAAGAACCCATCATCATTCTCTTATTCTTATAGAGTTATACATTTATTAATGAAAAAAAAAAAACCTGAGAAAAGAAAATGAAATCTCCCCAACACACACACTACACAATCTCTCCTCCTCCACTCATGCTTCCTTATTCATAATGAAACTTCCTTTCACTCCTAAAGTGGGAATAGTCATGGAGACCATGGGCTACCAAGTAGATAAAAGAAAGAAGTCTGAGGATATAATTAGTTACCCAGTTTCATTTACCTGTAAACTGCATGTCCCAGACAAATAAAACCAGAACCTGCAGATGTGTTTTCCTATGTGTTTGAGTTGAGCATAACAGAACAACAAAACAAACAAACAAAAAAACTGGATTACAAGTAGTGCTGCAGCAGAAGTTTTTTTTGTTTTGTTTTGTTTTGTTTTTGAGGATGTGAAAAGTGGTGATAAAAAAGTTAAGGGACTATAATACTGTATTCTGGGGTCTATCTAGCCCAAGGTGCTGATGTATCTTCTGGATTTTGTCTAGGAAGAATTCAAACAATTGATTTACAAGGTTCCCCTAGAATTCAAACAATTGATTTACAAATAACTATAAAATTAATTTTTCTCCTTTTGCTATTTAGGGAATGAAAAAAGATAAACTGGCATTTGGTCTTCTATTCAGAAAAAAGATGTAAATATTTTATAAATGGCCTTGCTACCCATATGTTACCTTGATGATTTTAGTTCATATCCTAGAGTTACAAATCATATTATTTTCTTCCTACTCTAAAGAACTGCAATATATGAATGAAGACTACACTATAGTATATAAACCACATATCTTATTCACTGATTCATAAATTATACAAATTATTAATTGCTTGATAAAAATGTAGCCTATAACTTCACAGTATCTAGTAGATATCTGACAGCTCCAACAAAAAGACAAGGCATTTTAGAACAAAAGTGAATACCTGGAGTAGGATGTCTGAAATAACCTGAACGTATCAATTCAAACACAGCAGTGCAGAAAGTAAATGCTCTTTGGCAGCCAACATTTATAATTATGACTATAAGGCTAAACTGCAGATCACATAGCAATAAACAATCATTAGAGAGATTACATGGTTTAAGAAAAATTAAAAGCTTATCCTTTATTAAAAGCGTATAGTCTTCTTCATTCATTGGAAGAAAGAGTATCTGAGTTCTCACAAGATAAACGTCAAAAAAATCTTATATACCCTAAAGGAATTCCTGCAAAAAATGGGGGCTGGAAGATATGATTTTTCCATAAGAATTCATGACTAGAAGTCATAAACTCTAGCTAACCAGCTATGATTCCTCTACATCCTACAAATAGCAAGCATTTCAAACGAGTCCCTTAAAGACTTATAGACATCAATTATTCCCTAATGGCATCCCAAGTAAAAACAGGCTGCCAACAGTTGGTATGCTGGCATACCACCAAAGGTTCTGTGAATTTTGAGCAGAGCAGTGAAAAGACTGAGTATCTTGAGAACTGGGTCCTTAATGACTGGACGTGGATTAGTCAAATCTGTTCAAGTAATAAGGACAGAGTAGGAAAAAAAGGCCTAGTCATTATGATTCCTTTGGTATTTATGGTAATAAACATGAATCATGATGAACTCATTCTATTAAATGCAGAGGTCATAAGTGCTTCGATAGGATTTCCACAGGAATTCACCGTTAATTAGCTGGATCATTATTTGAAAGTGTTACTGAATTATCTTAGCATTTGTGCAGCCATTCCCCCAAAATTGGTCATTCCCAGCTGAGAGCAGTTAATGCCTTAACAAACTGGTCATTAACTTCAGTAACTGATTTTGTGGGAATTATTGCACTTATAAAGTACATTCAAGAGTTTATAAGAAACACTGAGTCTTTTTTTTTCTTTTTAAAGAAATTTACAGCTGTAGTTCAACTGGAGCAGCTGAAGGAGAAAAAAAATCAACTCTCTGGGCTGCTCTCATGATCGATTTTCTGCCAATTAAAGGGCAAAATACATGCTGATGGGTTTTGAATTTTAAAATGTCTTAGGTTTTTTCATCTCGAAGTGATTAGCAAAAACACCATTCAGCTACTAATTTTGTAAGACACTTGGGATTTTCCATTCACAGTTCAGTCAAGCAGAAATATGACTTTTAAACCCCAGAACTCAAAGCCAAATTTCCGCTTTTGCAGTAGAAGCAGCCCAACACTTTGTGAAAACAGAGTGAGAACACAAGTTATGGACCATATTATTAGCCAGATTCTCATTCCCTTCTACACCCCATGTCTTCTTTCAAAGTAGAACACTTCCTTTGAAGTCACAAAGGCTCCATGCAAAGATAAAGGGAAGTGGGAATAGAAGCACACCTATATTAGGATAGAACAGTAGTAAGGTGATATATTACACCTGGAAAGGCTGTAAGCCTACAACACGCTTCAAAAATCACAGGTGTCTTTAAATTTACTATGGATTTAGAACCCTTAAAGCCCTATCTATATAGTGAAAATGCCACAGGCAAAAACCACCACTTAAAAGATAATTGTAACAATTATTGAACATATATATATATATCATATTAAAATATACAAAAAATATTTTGAAAGTATATACGCTCATCTTTGATACATGCTTCCATATAATTTTATGACTAACCTATTAGAGAATATACTGCAAATACATACCCAGTATGAATAGATAGCCTTAAACTTGAATTAGGACAGACCAATTTTTAAGATTGCAGCTATACTGAATGATCTTTTGTTTCATAACAGATTTTTCCACAGTCAAATCTAATAAAGATTTGAGATCAATAAAAACAAACATTTTAAAATCAAGAGTTAAGGGGCGAAATGACAGAATTAATAGGTTACAATAATTACTATGAAATATCAAGTATAATGCTTATGATATGATTGTTCATGGATAAGTAATTTCTGTGTCCAATTGTTTAACTTTAAAAGTATAAGAAAGTGACATTGTAAATCTACCATAATCTCACTATATTAAAAGCTACTCACTAAGTGAGAACTCTAATATCCAACAGTTTTAATGAATTTTCATTCTTTTTTAGCATGCACAAATGTACATTTTGCTATGTAGCTTATTTTTCATGTCTTCAATTATTTTATTACATCCAGAGAATATAACTTATTTGCAATAAATCCTACAAAATACATATAATTGTGGTACAAATGATAAGGACCAAAAATAAAGCCCTTAACAATGACTGTTTTCTAGCCTACAGGTCCACATCATTGACTTAATGTGCTTTGGCCAAATTTTACCATCTAGAAATGGAGACACCCCAGGCAATATTCACACACACAGTATTGGAAACAGCTGGTGATAGAAGAATCTTAAGAAAAAAGGTTTCTTGATTTAATTGGGAAAACAGGAGGAAGCATAAATTTTACTGCCATTAATAACTTCAAGCAATCTTGATATGACTCTACCTCACCCTGACGGCAAGACATGTGCTTTTTGTTAAAGTGTTTGCCACATCTGACCCCTATTGTTTGCTCACTTGATCAGGTAAGAAAATGTAGGTTTATTTATAGGATAAATGAGGCCTATTAAAATTGAGAAACAGTGCAGTAGTCTATGAGGAGCTGCGTTCTGAAACAGATGTGTGAAATTCCATAACAGTTGGGTAATAAAGGGGCCAAACCAAGTTATTTTTAAAAAATCTACTTTAAGTTTCTTAAAGAAACCATCATAAAGGCAACCTAGTTTCAAAAACATGGAAAGCACCTCCTAATTGGAAACCACCTCCTAATTGGAAAACACATTACTCTGCCATTTCCAAACAGTTTTCCATAAATAATTCAGAAAAGGCAAATACTGCTCTTTTCACAAAATAAAGATGAGCTTATTTCTTCATTCTTCATGATGCTGCTGGTAAATTAAAAATTAAATCATTGATATGTAATGAAAAAAGTAAATTTAACATTATGGAAAAATGTCAAAGTTGTTCAGAACTTAATTTTGTCAATTTTCTTTTAAAGACATATGACAGAATGGTCAAAGAAAATAACTCTTAATTTCTATGTGATCAAAGTTTAGAGTCCAACAGTATCTGCTCTGGCGATCTCCAATAATAAGGGAAATCAGACTTGTCTAAACCGGAAGAAATCAAACATTTATCACTTAACTCTTGACCTGGTCTGACTCCCTACATGCTGATGAAATCTTTCTACAGTCCTGTGAAATGTCCTGAAACTCATATTACCGAAATGTAATCTAGACAAAAATGAATCAGATGCCATTCTTACTCTTAAACTCAATGCTGGGTCTACTCAGAGAACACAGAAACATTTATATCAATTTGGAACACCATAGAAATGCTAATTTGTCTTCTAATGAAGACACTATGGCCTAACATTACTTGGACTGAAAATATGAATCCTTTTGAAATGATCCACATAAAACTGTGAAACAGTCTGACATGTGCTATTGAATTTAGGAATCCCAATTTTCCTGCCATAACCAATAACGTTAGTTTCTGCACAAGAGAGCCATGCAAATTGACACATAGTTAACAACCCTTAGACTTAGAAGAATCAAAATTTATACAGATAGAAATTTGAATCAAAATGTAAGCAATGGCTCAAACCCTCATACTAGTAGTATTCAGTGTCACACATGTATCACTGAAAAGGATGGCTCTGGTGAATAAAGTGCAACTTTTATTATAGCTATTATAATTATCATAAATACAGAGAAGCTTAGCAACATCTGCAGATAACACTATTCACTCATTTCCCCGTTTTTTTTTTTTGAGTTGGAGTCTCACTCTGTCGCTCAGGCTGGAGTACAGTGGCATGCTCACAGCTGCCTCAGTCTTGTCCTGTTGGGCTCAGGTGATCCTTCCACCTCAGCCTTCCAAGTAGCTGGAACTACAGATACATGCCACCATGCCTGGCTATCATTCCCCAGTTTTAAAGGAAACGTTCTCATCTCTGCTTATAAATGAGCTAAGGGGGTATCCTAAGTCAGGGTAATTTGTGATACTAAATTCAACATTACATGGACTTTTGAATACTTTTAAAGAACAGTTTGCTAATCTAGGTATAAGCCTGTTATTTCATTTATTGGAACAGTACTTCTCAACCTTGCCTGTGGTGGTGGGCCAGGTTTTCTTCCCTCCCAATATGGCATGGACCTTATACTTTTGTAAAGTATAATAAAAATGAACTTAAACAAAATATGCATAATATAGAAGTCCAAAATTTTTATTACTACATTCATCAGACATAATCTTATTAGATCAAACTGCTATATGTGTTTAAATGCTACTTTCAATTTCTGGACTTACTCATTTTACAACAGTAACAAATAATAACACAGAGGCCAAGTACTGGTCTGTGAACCACACTTTGAGTATCACTGTATTAGAAGGCTCTTGCTCTGAATTACACAATTTACTAAAGAAGACTATACAATATAAGTGAAATTAAGGTTCTATTTCAGTGTTTAAAACAACCCTTTGGGCTGGGCTCAGTGGCTCAGCCTGTAATCCCAGCACTTTGGGAGGCCAAGGTGAGTGGATTGCCTGAATCTGCAGGTTCGAGACCAGCCTGGACAACTTGGCGAGACCTCATCGCTACAATAAATAAAAAATTAGCTGGGCACAGTAGCCCGTGCCTGTAGTTCCAGCTACTTGGAAGGCTGAGGCAGAAGGATTGCCCGAGACCAGCAGATCAACACTGGGGTGGCCATGAGTGAACCACTGCACTCCAGCCTGGGCAACGGAGTGAGACTCCAACTCAAAACAAACAAACAAACAAAAAACCCTCTAACCAGGCCTAGAAATATATAAAACTGTGAAGAAAATTGTTATATGTGTTCCTGGTCTCTCATTCGGCAGACAATAGTCCCCTCAAGTCTTTCCCTTCCTTTTCTTCTTTCCCATTATGACTAGCATTTGTATAGGGATTTCTAGTCATAAATAAATAGAAGTTTATTTGCTAAGCTGATTCTTAGAACAAACTTGTGAAATAGGTCCTATTTTACTCCTTTATTTTTTAAATAAGACAAAAGCTCAGTGAAGATCAGCTGACTTGCCTAAAGTCATTCAGGTAGTAAACAGTGAAGGGAAGACTCCTGCTCAGCTCTTTTGATGCTCATTCCTTTCATGTGCTCTTTCATCCATTCATCCATCTCACCCACCACCAAATATTGAGAACATATAATGTGCCAGAAATTGTTTTAGGCGTTAAGAATACAGAAGTGAATAAAACGGATGCAGCTTCATATTTTCATGGAGCTTATAGTGGCTGGGGCATGAGAAGGTGGTAGTGGTGGGAGGTGGGTGGTGCAGAGATAATAAAGAAGATAATTATATGAAATACATACATTCTGTGGAGATTAAGTACTATGGACACAAAACAGCAAAAGGATAAAGAGAACAACAGGAGCCGTTTTAAGTAGGGTAACCAAGGAGTGAGCCTGAAAGAGGTGAGGGAATAAGCCATAAAAAAGAAAAAGGAGAAGAAGAAGAAGAAAAAAAAAAAAAAGAGGGAAAAACAGTCTGGGCCTATAGAACAGAAAGTGCAGAAGTTCTGAGGTAAAAGTGTTACCTTTTAAGTTCAAGGAACAGTAAGGAGGTCAAGTTATTAGCAGAAAGAATGAGAAAGAGTACTAGAAGTTGCAGTTCCAGAAATGAAGAGAGAGAACAGAACAGATAAACCCTCGTAGCCATAGTAAGGACTCTGGCTCTTTTACTAAGTAAGATGGAAAGTCATTGATGAGTTTGGAGCAGAGGTGAATTTAACAGGATTTTAAATTTTAATTTAAAATTCTAAATTTTAACAGGATGGCTCTGTGCACAACATTAATAAGAGACTGTGGGAAAAGAGTGGAAGCACAAAGATCAGTTAGAATGCACTATATTAAACCAGGAAATAGGTGATGGTGTCTAGGACTGTATGGGTAGCAGCTGTATTTTGAATTTAGAGCTGACTGTATTACCTAAAAGACTGAACAAAGGGTAGAAGGGAAAATGAGAGTTAAAGACAAATCCTCCAGTTTTGATCTGGTAAACTAGAAATATGAAGCTACCATTTACAGATGTAAGAAAGACTACGAAAATAGTGGATTTAGGTGGGGGTAGGGTGGAGATCAGTTTAATGTTGAACCTGCTAAATCTCAGATGCAATAAGGCATCCAAGTGGTAATGTTTGGAATAAGAAAGTCAGGGAGGAGGCTGAGATTGTGTACTTTTCTATTTATATTTGGGAGTCATCGTTATACAGAGTATTTAAATGGAATGGATGAAGTTCCAAAGAGGGTAAGTACAGATACAGAAAAAATCGAAGGACTAAGCCATGGAGGCATTCTAATGCTTAGAGATTAGGAAGACCAGGGAGAAGCAGAAAAGAAGACTGAAAACGTCTGGATACTTAGGAAGAAAACCATTAAGAGTACTGTGTCCAGGAAAAAAGATAAAGGAGGAGTGAACTGTAACAAATGCTGTTCATAGGTGGAATACTACAAACACTGGAATTTGACCATTAGATTTAGCAAAGTGCAGGTCACTGGAAGTGATCAAAGTAGTGTGATTAGGGTGTTTGTGTGGGAGCTGTGGCGTGGGAATGAAAACTTGATTGGAAAAGACTCAGAAGTGTGTAGAACAATGAGGAGAAGAGAGGGGAGAAAGAAAACAAGAAAGAGGGCAGAAGGAGAGCAAGGGAGAGAGAGAATACAGAGAAAGAGAGAGAGAATGGGGGTATGTGAAAGTATATGAAAGCAGGAGGGAAAATGAAGACAAGAAATAAAGATGACTCTCAAGGAGAACTGAAATAGGAAGAAAATAAATAGTATGATAGCTGAAAGGTAAAATAAGTGAGAGTCAAGAAGAATCTTTTTTACGATGGAAGAAACAATAGCAAACTTGTATGACGACAGGAATGATCCACTAGAGAGGAAAAATTGAATGATACAGGACAGAAAGAATTGATGGAGCAAGAACCTTGAATAAGAGACAAGGAATGGGATGATGGGAGTGAGTACTGGCCTACATGAAAAGCATATGGGCCAGGTCATCCATAACAATGGGAGAGAAGGCGAAGTACAGATGCACATGGAGGTAAGTGAGGCAACAGAAACTCATGGAAGTTCTTTTGTTTCTACTTTCTCGTACAATCGGAAGCAAGGGAACGAGCTGAGAGCGAGGATGAGGACAGAGGTACTGGATTTTTTATAAGAAAGTAGAGGAATGAAATCCTTACCTAGAAGAGGAGGAGAATGATCAGATTAAGAAAATAAAGTATGATTGCTAGGCACCATTACTGATTAATTATCCAGAATTTATTTTATACTGCTGTCTCTCTGTGCTCAGGGTCTCCCATCTCTGTCCTGCCACATGATACCATACCTCCCCCAATTCTTCAAAAAGAGTCAAATAAATTGATAAAAATAATTCTCACTAAGATATAAGTAAATACTCAAATGCTCTAGGAGCAAGGCAGGCAATAAAACTAAATAACAATAAGAGGAAGTGAGGGTTATCTTGAGGGAATGGAAAGTTTGAGTTCTTTCTAGAAATCCAAATATAAATTTAGGAAAATATATTTGGCTAAATCAAACAAATCTTCTAGTTAGATTTGCGTTGCTAATTTGAGACTCCTGGAAAAGTATTACTATCAGGAGTGTTTACATTCAACAGGAATTAAAAGCTTTAAGAAACAGTTGAATTTGACCACTCATGTACCTAATCTTGAACTGTATCCCAAATCTTTAAAAGAAAAAAACTATAATCGAATTCACTGGTTTTGAAAGTATAGTCCCAGGAGCCCGGGGGGGTGGGGGGAGGTGGACACACTAAATCATGTCATTTTTATAACAATACTAACACATTATTTTTCTTTTTACAATAACTCTCATCTCGCATAAGTATACAGTTGTATTTTCCAGACTACATGACATATGATATCACAACAGGTTGTTGAGGGCTATATGAGAGCTAGCTGTTGCTGCTAAGCCTGACTGACTTGAGATTTACAAAATTTAAAACAATGTCACTCTTCTCAATCTTTTTAAAAGTTATTTTTCATAAAAATATTTATGTTAGCATGTGGCAGGTTTGCTATTTAAAAATGAACAAATATTTAAAAATTTGAATACAAGAGCCATAAGTATAACTCTCAATAAACAAAAGTTCTTTGAGATCCACAACAATTTTTAAGTGGTCCTGAGACCAAGAAGTTTGAAACTGACACTGCAACCATAGATCTCTTACAATCACCTAATGGAAAGAGAAGGCTTACAAGAAAGTAAGTGAAAAGTAGTAGCTGCCTAAAATTCATAGGTAGCTAACAAATCTGCCTAGTCATTAAGTTGGCTGTGCCTATTCTACTATTATTTTAGTGCAAAAATTCACATATATAGGATGAGACCTTTATATTTTATAAGGTTTATTACCTAGAGTTTAAATTCCTTTGAAATTCAAAATTAACATTATCACTCAATTTAAAATATATACCAATATGACTAACAACAGAAAAATATAACAGGAAAAAAAGTACAAATAAACTCAAAATTATTCACAAGAGATTTCTCATGAAATCTATAGGTTTTTATTAATTATTATTATTATTATTTTTCTTTTAAAGACGTGGAGGTACAATTCAGGGTTAGGTCCATAAGTGGTCATCGTACAGGTAAAGTTTGGGTACCCTTATTGATGTTATGTGCCCTCCCTCCCCTGGCAGTGTCCCACTACTGCCAATCCCTTACTTATAGCATTGTAATAAATGTGTGGGGTCCACTTAGGAGTGAGCACAAATACTCAGATCTTTGTTTCTGTGATAAATTACTGAATATTATAGACTCTAAATCCATCCAAGTTGCTATGCAATCCATAATTTTGTTTTAATTTATGGCTGTGCAATATTCCGTCATGTATATATACCACATTTTCTTTATCCAGTCCACTTTTGATGGGCAGCATGGTTGGTTCCATGTTTTTGCTATTGTGAATAATGCTGCAATAAACATATGTGGAAGTTTTTTTTTTTATATGGTGATTTGAGTTCCTTGGGTATATTCCCAGAAGAGGGATTGCTGGGTTGTATGAAAGTTGATTTTTAGATCTTCTAGAAATTGCCACACTGTTTTCCATAGAGTTTGTACTAGTTTACACTCCCAGATCCTCTCCAGCATCTGTTGTTTTTTGAGCTATTGATGATGGTCATCCTGACTGGAGTTAGGTGGTATCTCAGTGTGGCTTTAATTTGCATTTATTTGATGATGAGTAAGACTAAGCATTTTTTCATGTGTCCGTTAGCTGCTCATATGTCTTCTTCTGAGAAATGTCTATTCATATATTTGCCCACTTTTTTAATAGGGTTGTTTTTTTCCTTTCAGCATGTTTGAGTTCCTTGTTGATCTTGGATGTTAGGCCTTTTACAAATTTACAGTTGGTAAATATTTTTTCCCATTCTCTGGGCTGTCTTCCCACTCTCTTGATAGTTTGTTTTGCTTTGCAGAAGCTTTTCAGTTTGATGAGGTTGCACTTGTTTATGATATCTTATATGACATTTGCTTTTGGAGAGTTGCTCAGAAATTGGTTGTCTTTTCCAATTTCTGTAAGGGTGTTTCCTACATTTTCTTCTAGGATTCTTATAGTTTGAGGTTTTACATTTAGGTCTTTGATCGATCTAGAGTTAATTTTTGTGTATGGAGATAAGTAGGGGTCCGGTTTCAATTTTCTGTATGTGGTCAGCCAGTTTTCCAAGCACCATTTACTGAATAGGTTCTCCTCTCCCCAGTGGTTGGTGGTGGAGGCGTTGTCAAAGATGAATTGGTTGAGAAATTGAGGTTTTGGTTCCAGAATCTCTATCCTGTTCCATTGGTTGTATATGTATGTTCTTGTACCAATACCAGGCTGTTTTCATTATTGTAGCTTTATAGTAGAGTTTGAAATCTAGAAGTGTGATATCTCCCACTGTTTCTTTTGCTAAGGATTGTTTGGCTATTAGTGGTCTTTTATGTTTCCATAAGAATTTATGTAATGTTGCTTCCAGGTCTAAGAAGAATGATGTTGGTAATTTAATGGGTAGTGTGTTCAATCTTTAGGTTGCCTTTGGTAGGATGGATATCCTGACAATGTTAATTCTTCCCATCCATGAGCATGGGACAATTTTCTATTTGCTTGTGTCTTCTTGGATTTCTTTGAGCAGTGTTTTGTAGTTTTCATTGTAAAGGTCTTTCACCTCTCTGGTTAGGAAGATGCCAAGGTATTTCATTTTTTTGTGGCTATTGTGAATGGGATTGTGCTTTTTATTTGGTTCTCTGTCCATTTACAGTTGGTGTGTAAGAATGCGACTGTCTTTTGCATGTTTATTTTATACCCTGAGACTTTGCCAAGGTCCTTTATCAGTGCAAAAGGTTTCTGACAGATTCTCTTAGTTTTTCAAGGGATGGGATCACATCATCCACAGAGAGGGATAACTTAACTTCCTGTTTTCCTATCTGGATACCCTTGATTTCCTTCTCTTATCTGATTGCTCTAGCTAGGACTTCCAACACTATGTTGAACAAGAGGGGTGATAGTGAGCAGCCTTGTCTTGTTCCGGTTTTCAGTGGAAATGGTTCTAATTTCTGTCCATTTAGAAATATGTTGGCCATGGGTTTATCGTATTTGGCTCTTACTATTTTGAAGTATGTTCCATCTATGTCTAGGTATTCAAGGGTTTTCATCAAGAAGGGGTGCTGGATTTTATTGAAAGCTTTTTCTGCATCTAATGATTTAATCATGTGGCTCTTGTTTTTACATCTGTTGCTATATTTAATTACATTTATGGTCTTGTGGATATTGAACCAGCCCTGCATCCTGGGGATGAAGCCTATCTGGTCATGGTGGATGATTTTTGAAATGTGTCGTTGAATCCAATCTGCTAGAACCTTGTTGAGAATTTTTGCATCTATGTTCATCAGGGAGTTTAGCCTGTAGTTTTCTTTCTTTGTTGGATATTTACTTGGTTTCAGTATCAATGTGATGTTAGCTTCATAAAATCATTTGAGGAGAATTCCATCTTTCCTGATTGCCTGGAATACTTTCAATAGGATTGGTATCAGCTCCTCCTTGTATGTTTTGTAGAATTCTGCTGGAAAGCCATCTGGTCCAGGGTTTTTTTGTTTTGTAGTTTTCTTATGATGAAGTCAATTTCCTGTGTTGTTATTGGTCTATTTAGGGTCTCAATTTCTTCTTGTTTCAAACTTGGGAGGTTGTA
Source organism: Cephalopachus bancanus (assembly GCA_027257055.1). Taxonomy (NCBI): domain Eukaryota; kingdom Metazoa; phylum Chordata; class Mammalia; order Primates; family Tarsiidae; genus Cephalopachus; species Cephalopachus bancanus. The sequence goes on from JAPVLO010000060.1 coordinate 8,780,265, forward strand.
TAATGTCAGAAAGTTCTCCATTTCATTTAGGTTTTTGAGTTTGTTTCCATACAAGTGAACACAGTAATCTCTGGTAATTTGTATTTCTTCAGGGTCAGTAGTGACTTGATCTTTTGCATTTCTGGTTGTGTTTATTTGGGCTTTTTTTCTCGGTCAATCTGGCTAGGGGGTCCATCTCTATGATTTATCTTTTCAAAGAATCTGCTTTTTGTTTCATTTATTTTTTTTTTTTCCCTATGGTATTTTTGTCTTCTATGTCCCATTTTTAGGCTTTTATTTTGGTGATCTGGATTCTTCTGCAGAAATTGGAGTTTTGGTGGTCATGTTTTTTCCTCTCCCTTAGGTGATCTGTTAGGCTGTTAACTTATGATCTTTCCATTTTCTTGATATGTGTTCATAGAGATACAAATTCCTCTCTGAGTACTGTTTTCATGACTGGTGTTTTAAATTATTATTAAGCATACACTCTGTAAAACACTGCCCTGTCATTTATGTGATATTGAACTTTTATTCAAAAACCAGTGTTAACATGAACTAGGCCCTTCCAGAGAACACATTTTGGTTGGGTATTTATGCCTGCTTCTGTGCCAACATCAAACCGAAGCATATCAAACAATCCTCAGTTATGAAATATCTAAAGCAAAGCAACTAAGAGGTGCACCAAAATATCTGACCTATGCATCAGACAAAAAACTAGGAACATTTAGCTCTTCAAATTACTTTTGAAATGCATTCTCCAGGGTTCTGAAGAATACACTTGTCAAGAATACACTATGACAAGGAATTTCCTTGTCATCTCCCAACCCAGGATATTCTGACATAAGGAAGCACTCTTGAAACATTTCAAGGTCAAATAGTGTAAGGACTTTTGACAAGGAAATTTTTTTTTGACAATCTGATTCTTAGATGAGAAAAAAAAATTAAACACATTAAAAAAGGTAGCTTCACACCATAAAATAAAAACAAAAACTGTAAATACTGTATCTAACAATTAGCTAAGTAAAGCCATGGTTTTTAGGTCCAATTTAAATTTACACATAATCACATTTGCTGAGACCAATGGCTGTGATAGAGCTCGCAGATGGTAACATTAAGATACCAGACATAAGTAACTATGTGTCAAATTATAGGAATGACAGAACTGAAAAGATTTATGACTGATACTGACCTAAGCAGAAATAAATTTAGGATTCTTATGAAATCTCAGGAAAATAACATGTCAAAAAATAAACAAATAAGTTTGGCAATATTTAAGAAAAGAAAAACAAAGGGACATTTAGATATAAGGCTTTCCATGGAACTAATACAAATTTTTGAAACATTTTGAGTAATAATGTCTTATTTTCAAGATTGAAACTATTCAAAAAAAATCAATTTCAGTTAAGTGAAGATAGAAAATTTTAAATAATTATTTATAGTATTTCTTATTGTGTCTCTGTACCTTATTGTGTCCCTTTTTGTGTATCTGACTCTGGTGTCAAAAGTAAAAGCTAAATTTAAAATTCCTAAATAAAACACTTTATGTGACAAAATAATATTAAAATAATTTTTGGTTCTATTGAATTACAGTTCCCTCAGAGCCCCACAGAACAAAAGGACTGAGCTGTAACACAGCTTCTCCTCTTTCTTTAATGATTATTCAAATCAAAATCCTTCTTTAATTATATATTTTTTCAGTTTATTCTCCAAGTGAACTTTATGAGGAACGTTAGTCAGCAAAAACATCACTCTCACAACAGCAGGGGTCGCAATGTACTAGTTAAATGTTTCAGGAAAACTGAGAAGGCAATTAACTGTTCATATTACATAGATTTATTAGCACCTGAAAGAGTCACAATTCATTGTATTCTATTTAAAATAATCTATAATTAACTATAAAAAATATTTTTCTATTATGGGGCCCCAAAATTGTTAAAAGAAAACATACTTAAAAGCTGATAGTAATTCTATTTGAAACAGCAGAAAAGTGATTTCTGAAAAGTTCTACCATATATATAGCCCTACAAAAGTGTTTTTGGATCACTTTAAAAATAAGTCATTTCTGTATATGCCACGGGTAATTCTTTAATTCAGACTTGGATATTTATTAAACACTGAGTTTATTTCTAAAGGAAAAAGCCAACTGACCATCATGTTCTGCTGGATGCTCTTTAATTCCTTCTCTATTAGTACAGTAGAGAAAATTTACCCAAATTCCTTAAATATTTGATTTACAGAAGGTCTTTTTTTCATTTTTCTTTAAATTTCAATTCCATGGAATCACTCCAGGCACTTTCCAAAGAAAACCCTAATTCAGATTTTATCCATTGTTTGACACATTAAAAACTGACTAAAAATAAAACAAAAATTTTTAAAATCCAGCAGAAATAGTGATATTGCAGAAGGTTAGAAGATTCAATATTTTTTTATCATATCAGCTAGGAACATAAAATCAATCAATAGGTAATAACTAGCATAAAAAAGGGAACAGAATAAAAAACTATGCTTTTGTACATAGAAAAGGTAAATACTGTTTTGTAAACATTTTTGTTTTATTACATATACTATTGAACAAAATATAAAATACATCATTAAGTAATATATAAATTATATTGACATGAACACATATGGATATATATGCACACAAATATATATGCATCACATACAAATGTGAATGTTGGGCTGTATTGTAAAATATATTTTATTGTGGATTGAAATAAAAATGTTTGAAAGTCACTCCTCTAGATAAATGTTTCCTATTTTTTTAAAATCCATGCCCTTTATAACATGCTTCCTTACTACATCTTTTGTATATAAAGAATAGTGGCCAAGAATCACAGACATTAAAAGTATCACTGAATTACTCAATTGAGACGTTTAGCTTATTGTATTAGGAGCTAATGATTTAATTTTCTACACATGTAGCACATACATTAACAAGTGAAAAATGACCATTAGCGTAATATCAGGGAATCAATTACAGACTAAATACATTTTTTTAAACATAGGAGAGAGCCACAATAGAGCAAATTGTTTCTTCAGAGTTTAAAAAAAAAAAAAAAGGCTGGACATGGAGGCTCATGCCTATAATCCTAGCACTTTGGGTAGGAGGGTTCAAGATCAGCCTAGGCAAGGTAAGACCTTATCTCTATAATAAATCAAAAAATTAGCTGGACATGGTGGCCCACACCTGTAGTTCCAGCTATTTGGAAGGCCGAGATGGAAGGATTGCCTGAGCCCAGCAGGCTGAGACTGCGGTAACCTGAGCATGCCACTGCACTCCAGCCTGGAGAACAGAGTGAAAATCCTACTCAAACAAAACAAAACAAAATAAAACAAAAAACAAAAACAACCAACCAAAATCAAACCAACAAAACCAAAAAAAGATACAAGGTCCATGCAACAAAGCTCAAGAACATTACTAGGAAGATAATCCTTGGGATATTCATTTGTAATTCATTTTTTTAGAAGTATACAATTCAAATAAGTCAGTTGTTGGTTTTAAAGACCCCGGAAAAACAGAAATAGATCATTATAGGAGAGAAAATTTACTACTATAGAAATGTTGCTAGTACAGAAGAAATGAGAAGTGACAGTAAAGGACAGGAGGGAAAGCTGACAGTTTATATATAAAAAAGAAAAATACAGGGTGTTCTGGGGCCATTTAGTAAGGAGAAATCCTTGAGCACAGTAATTGTATTTATATCCCCGTATACTAAATTATCTTGAGACTTGCAAACTTGAATAAATTACAATAAAAACAATAACAGTTATGCACACATAGCTCTTGAACCTAGGCACTCCGAATCTAAATCCCATGCTTTCAACCACTACACTATTGAGGCGGTACCCCAAAACACCCAGAATTTATTTATGAAAACCTGTGTATTTATTCTTACATGTTTAAATTTCAGTCACCTTCAAAGTACTCTCCATTTGATGCAATACACCAATTGATATGGTTTTTCCACTGCTCAAACCAATTTTTGAACTTGTCAGTTTTTATGCCTTTTAGTGCTTCTGCCATTTTTTGTTTCACTTCTCCCACATCAGCAAAATGTTTCCCTCTGAGGACTTTTTAAATTGGGGAAACAAAAAAAACCCCAGTTGTTTGGGGTGAGATTAGTGAATAGGGAGGGTAGGGTATGGGGGTCATGCCATTTTTGGCCAAAGACTGCTGAACACTCAGTGTGTTGTGGGCAGGTGTGCTGGTAAATCACCCACGAAATGGGCAAACACGGTGAAAGAATTTCCAAAAAAAAAATTTCACTGAAGGTGAACACAGCCTCTCGCAACAATGTTAGCTGGTACACTGATGCTGATGGGTCCCTAGAACATGTACCTAGTGAGAGAAGCCTGAACCATAAGGGGCCGATCTTCCAAAAAAGAATTCTTTTTTTTTTTTTTTTGTGGTCCACCTCATACTGCTTCTCAATAAAATTTTAAATTATGTTCAGCATATTCAAGTTAATTTTTAAAAATCTTCAGGAAACAAAGATGTAACTGATTTTTTAAAAGATTTTTGCTGTAGACTGAATAGTTATGCTCCCCTCAAATTCATATATTTAAAACCAATATTCAATGTGGTAATATTGGGGTTGGGATCTTTGGGAAGTGATTACATGATGAGAGCAGAGTCATCATGTATGGAATTGGTGTCCTTATAAATGAACTCCCTTGCCCTTTCTGTTGTGTGAGGACACAGTGAGAAGACGGCTGTTTATGAACCAGGAAACACGCTCTCACCAGACACTACTTCTGTTGACGCCATGATCTTGGATTTCAGTCTCCAGAACTGTGAGAAATAAATTTCTGTTGTTTCTAAGTCACCCAATCTATAGTATTCTGTTATAGCAATCTGAATGGTCTAAGAAACCTTTGTATGAAATGATTAAACACCCCTAAAGATACAAGCCTAGAAAACTTATAAAAAGACTCATTTCTAGATATTTATTTTTTGATATTTTATGTATTTTTATTTTGACAATAATTTCTTTTTTTTTCTTTGAGTTGGAGTCTCACTCTGTCACCCAGACTGGAGTGCAGTGGCCGCTCCCGGCCACCGCTGCCTCGACCGCTGGGCTCTGGTGATCCTTCCGCCTCAGCCTTACAAGTAGCTGGAACTACATGCGCGCGCTACCACACCCGGCTAATTTCTGATTTATTGTAGAAATGAGGTCTCGCCAAGTTGCTCAGGCAGGTCTTGAATCCATGGGCTCAGGCAATCCACTCATCTCAGCCTCCCAAAGCGCGGGATTACAGGTGACAATAATTTCACATATTTATAATTTCATAACATTTACTGCATTATCTCATTTAACTCTTCCCTATTAATGTGTACTATTATTATCCACACTGGAGGTGAGAAAACTGACGTATAGTTTTAAGGAACTGCACAATATCACATAGCTGGTATCTGATGAAGCTAATATTCAATCAAGTAGTCTAGCTCCACAATCATAGCTTTCATAAATATGTTCTGTGCCACCACAGTTGCTAGGTGGTCTCTTGTACAGTAGGATTTGCTATTATGATGTCTTGGGATGAGCTATTTAAGAAATTTCATAATCCTGAAAATCCAACAATAACTTTCCGGATAGTTTGGCTGCTTGCTCCCCGATGTTCCACTTCTACTCCTTCCAGTCATTTTCCCACTCCCTTGAAGATAGGCATGGCCATGTGATCTGCCATTATCAACAGAATGTAGGGAAAAATTATATTTGTCACTTCAGAATGGAAGATTTTAAGAGGAATTTGCAATTTTCCATATTCCCTGTTCTCCCTTCCCCAATGCCATGATGGCCTAGAGGCTCTATTAGTCTGGGTTCTTGACTGACGCTTATGAACCAGCGCTCCCTCATCAACCAGAATGGATATACAATATAAGGAAGAAATAAACCTTTGTTGTATTTGAAGCCATTCAGATCTTAGCACTGTTTATTAAAAATCATAGCCTTGTCCTCCTGACTAAAATACTTAATAGATTTTTTTTTTCCTGGATAGTGATACATAAAAGGGGAATTTTGAGGACACGATAAAATAGTAACGATTGTAAAATTTACAAATAGTTTTGTTCCAAAAGCTCATTCTGAATCAGTTACTTGAGATTCAGCACAATGCTGTTTTCATAAGCTCACCTTATAAAGGGCATGAGGAAGCTTATTTGACCCATAATTTAAATAAAAACGAGTAGAAAATAATAGTGCCTGTATTCCCAGCACTTTGGGAAGCCGAGGCAAGAAGATTTCTTGAGCCTGGGAATTTGAGACCAGCTAAGACAACATAGTGAGACCTCATCTCTACAGAAAAATATAAAAATTAGCCAGGTGTAGGTGGCATGTGCCTGTGGTCCCAACTACTTGGAAGATTGATGCAGAAAGACTGCATGAACCCAGGAGATTGAGGCTGTGGTGAGCTGTGAGCATGCCACTGCATTCCAGTTGGGCAACAGAGTGAGCTACTGACTGAAAAAAAAAAAGTGCTATTAAAATATTCAATGAAAAAATAAGTAAGTAAACAGATATAAACTTGTAGATATTATGAACATATCTACATTCTGAAGTATTTATAGAGTTTAAAGGCACAGTTCTCTAGTATATTTTAATTTCTCTTCTAAAAGTACATTTTCCCCTTTCCTTAATCCTGGAATATCAGATATTCTCTTGCTTACTACCTATGATTGCCACAGCTTGTAATATATAATAGAATGAAAAGGAGGAACTGAAGAAAGATACTAAGTTAACAACATAAACATTTGAAGAAGAAAAAAAGAGACTGCTTAAGCTAAAAGTCAATGACTTGTGAACAACAAATCAAAGAGAAAAAAGAAAGCACGATGACATTCCTTATCTAAAAAGGAATGATCTTAGAGCCTACTTATTTGTCCTCACATAGATCAAAAGTTGTCATGTATTTATATGTGGATACTAGTTCCTCAACATGGCAAAAGAGCTGAGCTGTGACCAACTTCCCTTCTCATTTTTGTAATTATTCAAGTTACAACATCTTTTCTTATATATGTATTTTCAGTTTATTCTTCAAAAAAAGTGTTGTAGAGATTTTTATGTGTAATGCCATTTGGCCATTTATCTGTCTTATTTACCCTAGAAAGATATAAGTTACTAAGGCAGGACTCAAATGTCTCAACAGAATCATCTTGCTTTCCATTGGTTTTCACAGATTAACCAAGAACATAAATGGAAACTTTTAAGATTATCCAACTCTACCTAGGTAGTGTAAGGTTAGAATAATGCCAACTTTTTACTCTCCCTAGTTTATAAAAATCTAATGTCCTAAGAATCCATAATATTTCAATAAAAAAAGAAACACTGTGAAAGTGACGCAAAAGGAAATAAAATGCTTTCACTTGCTCTCCTTACTCAAAGCTTGAAGATTCCTAGATCAATATCACTTCTCAGTAATACTCAAAACTTGCTATAATATTATGTATTTGCTTAAAGATACACATATTTCTCTGACTGCTATGTCTCCTTTAGTAATTTCTTCTTTCACCTTTTATTTACCTATTGGACAATTGTTTGTTTTTTAACCCTTATCTCTTCTGAGTTGTAGACTCATGTTTCTCTCTGCCCATTGAACTTCTTTGTCTATGATGTCTCCAACATATTTCAAACTAAACCCATCACAGACTCCCTTAAACTACTCCCTTCACATTTCTATATTTCTATTTCTGGCACTAACATTTTAACAGTCAATGATTTTTTTTTTTTTTTTTTTTTTTTGAGTTGGATTCTCACTCTGTCGCCCAGACTAGAGTACAGTGGCCGCTCCCGGCCACCACAGCCTCGACCTGCTGGGCTCCAGCGATCCTTCCACCTCAGCCTTCCAAGCAGCCGGAATTCCAGGCATGCGCTACCACGTCCGGCTGATTTTTTGATTTATTGTAGAGATGAGGTCTCGCTGCCCAGGTGGGTCTCAAACCCGTGGGCTCAGGCAATCCACTCACCTCAGCCTCCCAAAGGCGCAGGATTACAGGTTGAGCCACCAAGCCCGGCTGCCAATGATTTTTATGACGCCCTTTTTTCTCTATCATTACTCACATCCCAACAGTCTATGTCATATTCATTTTACCTATAATATGACTCTTTTGCCCTTTCCTTTTACTCACACCTGACATACTACTACTACTTCTCTAAAGTAGATTCTCTTTCTTTTTTTTATTTTTGGAGTCAGGGTCTCACTCTCTCACCTAGGCTGGAGTGCAGTGGCGCCATCACGGCTCTCCTGGGTTCAAGTAATCTTTTCATCTCAGCCTCCTGAGTAGCTGAGACTATAGGCATGCATCACCATGCCGGCCATTTTTTTTTTTTTGGTATTAGTAGAGATAGGGTCTTGCTATGTTACCCAGGCTGGTGTTGAACTCCTGGGCTCAAGTATCCCTCCTAAAGTGCTAGAATTACAAGAATGAGCCACTATGCCCAGGCTGAGGTGTTTTTTTACTTCTTGTCTTATCTACTAACACAGGCTTTTGGTCTCATCTTTGAACTTTAACTCTAGTGCATCAAATAAAATGTCAGATTAATTTCCTTAGGGCAGGGTTTTGGCTATAACCTTCCTACCTCAAGAACCTGCAATAATTCCTACCACTGGTTACATTAAGTATACATTTCTTAGCAATGCCTTAAACTCCATAATACTACTTAAGAGCATAAACCCATTTTCTAAATCTATCTCTTACTTCTTCTTAGTCATATTTTATACTCAAGTTAAAATGGCAGTTTACTTTTCCTCAAACTGGCCTAGTTCCATCCGTGCCTTAGGTAGTGTTCATCATTTTATCCAAAATACTTTTTTACAGCATCAGTTCTTATTCCTTCATAAATATTACCCTGTTAAAATGACAAATTTTTCAACGGCTATTTCAAAGGCACCTTACCTATGATGTACTAGTATGGGAGTTGCTATAGTTTTAGGTTGCTGTACCCTACAAATCTCAAGATGAAATATCATCTCCAGAGTTGGAGGTGGGGCATAGTGGAAGGTGACTGAGTCATAGGCACAGATCCCTCATTAATGGCTTAGTGCTATTTTGGCTCTATTAGTTCATGTAAGAACTGATTGTTTAAAATATCATGGCTGGGAAAAAAAAGTAGCATGGCTGGGCACAGTGGCTCAAGCCTGTAACTCCAGCACTTTGGGAGGCTGAGGTAGGAGGACTGCTTGAGGCTAGGAGTTTGAAACCAGCCTGGGCAACACAGCAAGACCCCAACTGAAAGAAAGAGAAAGAAAAAGAGAGAGAGAGAGAGAGAAGGAGGGAGGGAGCGAGAGAAGGAAAAAAGAACAGAGGCTCAAGTCTGTAATCCCAGCACTTTGGGAGGCCGATGTGAGAGGACTGCCTGAGCCCATAGGTTTGTGAACGGCCTGGACACCTTGGTGAGACCTCATCTTTACAATAAATAAAAAAATTAGCTGGATGTGGTAGCATACACCTGTAGTTCTGGCTACTTGGAAGGCTGAGGTAGAAGGATCACCTGAGCCCAGCAGGTCTACGCTGGGATGGCTGTGAGCATGCCACTGCACTCCAGTCTGGGGGATGAAGTGAGACTCCAATTTAAAAAAAAGAGAAAAAAATAGAAGGTAAAGGGAAGGAAAAAGGAGGAAAGGAAGGAAGGAATGAAGGAAGGAAAGAAGAAAATCAAATAGCCTGACACTACTTCCTCTCGCTTGCTTTCACTTTCACCATGTGACACACCTGCTCCCTTCCCACCTTCCACTGAGATTGTAAGCTTCTTGAGCCCTCCTCAGAAGCCCAGCAGATGTGGTGCCATGCAGAACTATGAACAAAAATAAAAATTTTTCCTGTATAAATTACACAGCTTCAAGTATTTCTTTGGAGCAATGCAAAATGGGTTAATACAGAAAACTGATACCAAGGAGTGGGTCATTGTTATAGATACCTGAAAATGAGAAAGTGGCTTTGAAACTGGATAACAGACAGAGGGTAGAAGAAATTGGAGGGCTCAGAAGAAGACAGGAAGACGAGGGAAAGTCTGTAACTTATTAGAGACTGGTTAAGTGGTTGTGATCAATACGCCAATAGAAGGATGGGTGCAAAAGTCAGGTTGAAGAGGTCTCGAAGAAAATGAAGAACTTATTGCGAACTGGAGCAAAAGTTGCCTTTGTTACACCTTAAGCAAAGAACTTGGCTGCATTGTGTCCATGCCCTTGTGTAAGGTAGAACTTGAGAGTGATAACAGAGGATCTGGTAGGAGAAATTTCTAAGAAGCAGAGCATTCAAGAAGTGGTGTGGCTGCTTGTAACAGCTCATGATCACATATGGAAGCAAAGAAATGACTTAAAGTTGAAACTTAGAATTAGAAGGGAAGCAGAGCAGAAAAGTTTAGAAAAGGACTTCTGGCAAGATGGCGGCAGGACAGGTGGGACTGTGAGAGTCTCTGCAAAAGCCAGTGTCCATAAAGTCTCTTTGCATGAGTAGGTGTGTGCTGGTGGGTGAGGGAAAGTCCCATCTGAGGTGAAACTCCAGCTCATGCACCCGGGGCTGTCCTCTGGAGGTGCTGCAACCTCCCACCGCCCTGAGATTGGAGTCGCTGGCACACAGGATCATCTGCCGCTCTCGGGACTCTCCTGAGAACAATCTGCCTAATATAACTGATTCTCATAGCCTGGCACCTGGTCCATACCACCACCTGTGATGGCAAAGCAGCTGGAGCCCGATCAGATCTGTGGAGAGAGAAGATCGGGAAGAGCAGGAGAGGAGCCTCGCCTTCGATGAGGAAACCCTGACTGCAGCCATTTTCTCGTCCCAGGACCAGGCAGAGATCTGCATTGCCCAGCCCAGCTCCACCCAGCCTCCAACTGGGACCTAAGGTAATCCCATCAAAATGGGAGAGACAGAAGCCCCTCCCCCATGCTGGAACAGTCACAGATGCATCAGATCTGAGGGGAGACCTGACAGGTAGCAAGCCAGGTGAGTCCAGATCTGAACCACCCTCCTCCTGCAGCAGGCCTGAGGCACATGACCAGGCTGAGGGCAACCCTATCAGCCTAGATTGAGAGCAGAGGGGAGGAGGTGGAGATCAGAGCTGAAAGGAAATTAGACTTACAGGAACCACCACAGAGAAAGTTTGCGTGTGTGTGTTGCTCATTTTTGTTTGTTTGTTTTAGTTTTATTCCTCCCTCTTTCTTTCAGTTTTCAATAACATTTTCGTACTTGCTTTGTTACTATTATTTTATTGATTTTTTTTAGACTTCCTGTCTGTGTATAAGTATTTTTGAGGGAGAGTATATCAATAAGGTTTTTTTTTTTTGTCAGTTTGTGTGTTTGTATGATTGTCTGTATGTGTTTTAGTTTTTTTACTCTTTTCCGTCTTTGTGTCTCTCTTCATTTATTAGTGGGTACATCTCTCTGTTTTCCCTCTTATTCCTCTCTCCACCTTCCCTTACCTCCCCCTCCATTCCTTTTTCCATTCTTTTCCTTTTTCTTACCTCACTTTGCTTTCAGGGAGCAAACCTATACCCCCACTGCATGGGCTGGACAGATTGTAAGGCAGTGGGAAGTGGGTTCCAGGGGGTCCACACACCTGTCAGTGGATACTGGGATCTGTAGATGGATTCTGAATCACAGCTCCTCCTCAATTAAATCTCAGAACTGCAAGAAGTACAGCCTCCTACCACAGTCCAGCTTCAGAATTGAACAAAGCCAGAGAATCCACATAAGGAAGAATAGGAGATTGAGCAAACAGAAGTAAAAGCTACCCCCCCAATCCCCGAAAAACAAAATTAAAGAAGAGGAAAAAAAAGAAGGAGGGAGGAAAATCTACAGAAATGAAGAAAAACCAGAAGAAGAATATGGGTCTCGCACAGATCCCTGGAAGGTCAGCCACTGAGAATACAGGCTTTGGAATGCAAACAATGAAGAGCCCCCAGAATGACTGGTCTCAAACCACAAACCCAGATATCAAGACATTAATAGAGAGAATAAACAGAATCGAGGAGAGACAGGAGGAAAGAATCAAGGAGTTGATAACTGAGATAACAGCAATAAAGAATACAGTGAATGAAATAAATAACAAACTGATAAGCATGTAAAGCAGAATTAGCCAAGCAGAAGAAAGACTCTCAGAGCTTGAGGACCAAAATATGGAACTAACCAAAACTGTCAAAAACATAGAAAAGAAGCTTTAAAGACAGAGAAAACTTTCAAAAGATGAGCGATTATTTCAAGATGCTGAACCTAAGAGTAATTGGACTGACTGAGGCAGATAGAGAGACAGAGACCACCCTGGAACAAACATTCCATGAAATTATCCAAGAAAACTTCCCTCATCTCATCAATAATGTGACCATTCAAACACAAGAGATTCAGAAACCCCTGCAAGACAACAAACGAGTAGACCAACTCCTAGACACAAAGTAATTCGCCTACACAAAGTAGGTATAAAAGAAAAAATCCTGAAGGCAGCAAGAGAAAAAGGTCAGATTACCTACAAGGGAAGAGCAATTAGAAAAGCAGCTAATTTATCCACAGAAACACTTCAGGCAAGGAGAACTTAGAGCCCAATCTTCAAAGTTCTCAAAGATAAACAATTTTGACCAAGAATTACCTATCCAGTTAAGCTAAGCTTCATCTACAACGGGGAATTAAAATCTTTCCCAGACATTCAATCCCTAAGAGTTTATGCTGCCTCCAGACCAGATCTACAAGAAACACTTAAGAAACTATTAAACACAGAAGGAAAAAAAGAATGACAATGCCCTTCACAAGAATGCAGGAAAAAGATTGAAAACACACATAAATCAACCCAAAAACTAAACGAAAGAAAACAAACAGCAGCAACAACAACAAACTCTATAAGAACCTCATGATAGCGACAAACTTTTACATTTCAATAATTAGCCTGAATGTGAATGGACTAAATGTACCACTGAAAGGACACAGAATGGCAAAATGGATAAAATATCATGAGGTAGCAATATATTGTCTCCAAGAAACTCATCTCACCAGAAAGAACACCCACAGACTCAAAGAGAAGGGGAAACAAAATTTCAGGCAAAGAGAACACAAAAGAAGGGAGGAATGGCAATTTTAATATCAAACAAAATGCCCTTTAAGCTATCAAAAATTTTAAAAGATACAGAAAGTCACTACATAATGATAAAAAGTTCAATCCATCAAGACATATCCATCTTCAGCATATATGCACCCACCATAGCAGCACCAACTTTCATAAAGCAACTTCCAGGTAAACTTAAAAAAGATATTGACTCAAACACTATGATAGCTGGGGACTTAAACAGCCCACTCATGATCCTAGACAGATCATCAAGACAAAAAATCAATAAGGAGATCCAGAACCTCAACGTGATGCTTGACCAAATGGACATATGATACCAACAGAATACTCTACCTAACAACCATGGAATATATATTCTACTCATCACCACATGGAACATATTCTAAAATCAACCACATCTTCGGCCATAAATCAAGCATAAACAAATTTTGCAAGGTTGAATTCCTGCCATGCACCTTCTCAGACCATGGTGGAATAAAAATAAATATTAACACCAACAAAGCTCCCCCAAAACCCACAAAGACATGGACAGTAAACAGCATGATGCTAAACAACTCCTGGGTCAACATGGAAATCAAAACAGAGATTAAAAGATACCTGGAAACAAATGAAAATGAAGAAACATCATACCATAACTTCTAGGATGCCATGAAAACAGTACTAAGAGGGGAATTCATAACTCTACACACACATATGAAGAAAATGGAAAGATCACAAGTTAACAGCCTAACAAATCACATAAGGGAGCTAGAAAAGCAAGACCACCCAAATCCCTAACTTCAGCAGAAGAATCCAGATCACCAAAATAAAAGTCCTAATTAGGGACATAGAAGACAAAAAGATTAAAAAAAAAAAAAAAATCAATGAAACCAAAAGCTGGTTCTTTGAAAGGATAAACAAGATTGATGGTCCCCTAGCTAGACTGACCAAGAAAAAGAGAAAAAGCCCAAATAAACACAATCAGAAATACAAAAGGTCAAGTCACAACTGACTGAAGAACTACAAAAGATTATCAGACACTACTATGTACATTTATATCGAAACAAACTTGAAAACTAAAAGGAAATGGAGGACTTTCTGACATCACAATACCTCCCCAAGTTGAATCAAGAAGAAATCAAGACCCTAAACAGACCAATAACAATCCAGGAAATTGACTGTGTCATAAGAAAATTACCTACAAAAAAAAAAGCCCTGGACCAGATGGCCTTCCAGCAGAATTCTACAAAACAAACAAGGAGGAACTGATACGAATCCTACTGAAAGTAATCCAGGCAACAGAGAAGGATGGAACTCTTCCCAAATAATTTTATGAAGCTAACATCACATTGATATCCAAACCAGGTAAAGATCCAACAAAGAAAGAGAACTACAGGCCAATATCCTTGATGAACACTGGTGCTAAAATTCTCAACAAGATCCTAGCAAACTGGATTCAACGACACATCTCAAAAAAATCATCCACCATGACCAAGAAGGTTTCACCCCTGGGATGCAGAGCTGGTTCAACATTCGTTAGACCATAAACATAATTAAATACATCAACAGATGTAAAAACAAAAATCACATGATTATATCATTAGATGCAGAAAAAGCTTTTGATAAAATCTAGCACCGCTTCTTGGTAAAAACCCTCCACCATCTAGGCACAGGTGGAACATACCTCAAAATAGTAAGAGCCATCTACGAGAAACCCATAGCCAGCATACTGCTAAACGGACTGAAATTGGAACCATTTCCCCTGAAAACCAGAACAAGACAAGGATGCCCACTCTCACCCCACCTTTTCAACATAGTTTTGAAAGTCCTAGCTAGAGCAATCAGACAAGAGAAGGAGATCAGCAGTATCTAAATAGAAGAAGAGGAAGTCAAGTTATCCCTCTTTGCAGATAACATGATTCTACACCTCGAAAACCCAAGTGAATCTGTCAAAAACCTCCTTGCACTGATAAAGGACTTTGACAAAGTCTCAGGGTATAAAATCAATGTGCATAAGACAGCCGCATTTCTATACACCAAAAATAAACAATCAGAAACCCAAATAAAAAGCACAATCCTATTCACAATAGTCACACACACACAAAAAGAAATACCTTGGCATCTTCCTAACCAAAGATGTGAAAGACCTTTACAGTAAAAACTATAAAACATTGCTCAAAGAATTCAAAGATGACACAAACGGATGGAAAAATATTCCATGCTCATGGATTGGAAGAATCAACATTGTTAAGATGTCTATCCTACCCGAGGTAATCTACAGATTTAATGCAATACCCATTAAATTGCCAGCAGCATTCTTCTCAGACCTGAAAATGACAATGCAGGAAAATTCATAGGGAAACATAAATGACCACGAATCGCCAAAACAATCCTGAGAACAAAAAGTAGAGTAGGAGGTATTACACTCCCAGACTTTAAACTCTATTATAAAGCTAATAACCAAAACAGCCTGATATTGGTACAAGAATAGGCACACAGACCAATGGAACAGGATAGAGATTCCAGAAGCAAAACCTCCATTTCTCAACCAACTCATCTTTGACAAAGCTTCCACCACCAACAACTGGGGAGAGGAGAACCTATTCAGTAAATGATGCTGGGAAAACTGACTTACCACATGCAGAAGATTAAAACAAGACACAAAAATCAACTCTAAATAGATCAAAGATCTAAATGTAAAACCTCAAACTATAAGAACCTTAGAAAATGCAGGAGACACCGTTATGAAACTGGAACTGGCAATCAATTTCTGATCGAAACCCCAAGTGCCCATGCCATAAGAGATGACAGACAAGTGGGGCCTCATCAAACTGACAAGCTTCTGCAAAGCCAAAGAAACCATCAAGAGAGTAGGGAGACAGCCCACAGACTGGGAAAAAATATTTGCAAACTGTATGTCTGACAAAGGCTGAACATCTAGGATCTATAAGGAACTCAAACATGCCAAAAAGAAAAGAACAAACAGCCCCATTACAAAGTGGGCAAAAGATATGAATAGACAGTTTTCAAAAGAAAACATATGAGCAGCCAACAGATACATGAAAAAATGCTCAGCCTCATTAGTCATCCAAGAAATGCAGATTAAAACTACACTGAGAAACCACTTAACTCCATCCAGTCAGGATGGCTATCATCAATAACTCAAAAAACAACAGATGCTGGAGAGGATGCAGTGAAAAGTAAACACTTCTACACTGTTGTTGGGAGTGCAAACTAATACAGCCTCTGTGGAAAATAGTATGGTGATTCCTAAAAGATCTAAAAATCGACTTTCCATATGACCCCATAATCTCCCTTCTGGGAATATACCCGGAAGAACTCAAATCACTCTATAAACAAAGATACCTGCACACATATGTTTACTACAGCATTGTTCACAGTAGCAAGAACATGGAACCAACCACGCTGCCCATCAAAAGAGGACTGGATAAAAAAATGTGGTACATACACACAATGGAATACTATGCAGTCATAAAGAAGAACAAAATCATGAACTTCATCACAGCAACCTGGATGGACTCAGAGTCTATAATACTGAGTGATCTTTCAAAGAAACAAAGAACTGAGTATTACATGTTCTCACTCATAAGTGGACCTTGAACAATTACCATAATACTATAAGAAAAGGATTGGCAGTAGTGGAAATCTGCCTGGGGAAGGGGAGCACACCTAGTCAACAAGGGTACCTGCACAATGAACATTTGTATACCTAACTCTGAATTGTACCCAACATCTTTAACATTTAAAAAAAAAAGAAAAAAAAGTTTAAAAAATTCCAGCCTGGCCATGTGGTAGAGGAAAAAATAGCATTTTCAGGTAAAGAACCAAAGGACAAGTGGAGCAACCATTTGCTATAGAAATTAGCATGACTAAAAGGAAACCAAGTCTTAATAGTCAAGACAATAGGAAAAAGTCCCTGATGCCTGATGTCCAAGGAGCCTCCTCAGGACACTGCTTCAGACATCACAGGTGCTCAAAGGGGTCCAGGCACAGCTCAGTTGCTGTTCAGGAGGACACATGCCATAAGGCTTGGTGGCCTCGCCATGATATAGAGACTGCAGGGGAGCAAAAGCAAGAGTGAAGGAGGCTTGGCAGTTTCTACCTGGTTTCAGAGGATGTATAGGAAAGCTTGGGAACTCTGGCAGAAGCCTGCCACAGGGGCAGAGTCCCAGCAGAGGTTCTACTAGGCCAGTGCTGAGAGGACAGGAAATATGGGTTGGCGTTCCCTACACAAAATCTTCAATGGGCCACTGCCTAGTGAAGCTATGGGAATGGGGCCGCCACCCTCCAGACCCCAGACCAGTCGTGTGCATCCTTTGCCTGGAAAAGCCACAGGCATTCAACTCCAACCAATGAGAGCAGCCACATGGGCTATGCCCAGAAAAGCTAGGGAGAGAAGGCTGCTCAAGGCCTTGGGAGCCCACCCCTCATACCAGTGGGCCCAGGATGAGATACACAAATCAAAAATAATTTTGTAGCTTTAATACTTAATGTCTGCCCTGCTGGGTTCTGTACTTGCACCAGGCCTGTTGCCCCTTTCTTTTGACTAATCTATCTCAATGCCTGTACCACAACTGTATCTTGGAAATAAATAACTTATTTTTATTTTACAGGTTCATAGGTGTAAGAAGGGACTTGCCTTGAGTCTCAGATGAGACTTTGGACTTTCGAATTGATCCTGGAATAAGTTAAGTCTTTTGGGGACTATTGAGAAGGAATTATTGTATTTTGGAATGTGAGAAGAGCATAAGATTTAGGGGGAAAGGGGTGGAACGGTGTAGTGTGGACTATTGTGTCTTCCAAATCTCTTGTTGAAATGTTGGAGGTGGGGCCTAACGGGAGGTGACTGGGTCATGCGAGAGCAGATCTCTCATGAATGGCTTTGTGCTATTCTCACTCTATTAGTTCACACAAGAAATGATTGCTTAAAAGAGCCTAGCACCACCTCCTCCACTCTTGCTTCCACTCTTACACCATGTGACATGCCTGCACCCTCTCTGCCTTCTGCCATGGTTGTAATCTTCCTAAGGCCTCACCAGAAGCCCAGGAGATGTGGGCACTATGCAGAACTGTATGCCAAAATAAACCTCTTTCCTTTTTAAATTATTCAGCCTCAGGTATTTCTACATAGCAATACAAAACAGACTCATACAGGAACATTATCTCTTTTGAATCCCAATATATTTAAAGGTTGAAAAACATTTCTCTATAGGGCTTAGCACTGTGCTTTGCTATAGTTGATCACTGATATTTTACTGAATTAAATTGAACTGCATATACAGGGAAGTAAAAATAAAACTACCTAGTTTGCAAACAAAGATAATATTTATGAGAAAGGTATCTGTACTCAGAGAAAGACAAGTCAGCAATATTTACAAAATGTTTACTTCATATCAAATAATGATAATATTTATGAGAAAAATGATAATAATAGCTAATATTTATTAAGAAAATACTGTGTATTTTGGCACTTAGTGTATTCCAGGCACTTAGCATGAAACACCTCACTTAATCTTTAAAATAACTCTAAGTTAAATAGAGTTATTTCTCCAATTTTAGAGATGAGGAAACTGAGTCACAGAGTTTGGGTAACTTGCCCAAGGTGACATGATTAGATGTAAACAGTCACAATTTTAATAAAAAGTCTGACTCCAGAAATTGAGGTCTAGACAAGATGAAATATTAACTTATTGTATTACACATTGTATCTTATATCCCAGAATTTACTGCTTGTTAACAAATTATGAAATGAGTATCATGTGAGTAATTTCCCAACAATCTCTTTTAAATCATTTGTTTCATCATGTTACAAGAAAAGAATTTCATAAAAGTAACTGGATACTGAACAAGCCAAACAGACTATAAATTCCTTCAGGACAATGACCATAACTTATTTATCTTCATATTCTAAGTATCTACTCTAATATTTGACACATAATTATGTCAGAGTCAAAATAAGTGAAGAGTCACAATAATTAAATTCAAGGTCAATCCATTTTACTTTTAAAGTTTTCCTTTTTCCTCCTAAAATGTCTGCATTGCTTTGGTTTCCCAAAATCAATTTTTAAAATTACAAGTTACCCCTCAATAGAGTAACTTGTAAAATATATAATAACATTCTTGTGCAATATTTAAATATATGGAGAAAGCTGCAAAAAATAATAAAACTGAAGTATTGAAACACAGAAACAAAGAGTTAAAAGATAAGTAAGAATTTGCTTTCTGATTTTAAAAGGCAATGGCATTGCGGGAAGAGGAAAAAAAAACACACAGGACAAGTAGACAGGCCCTTAGGCATAAAAGAGCCTGTTTAGGGAACTGTAAGTGCTTCAGTTAGGTCATAGTGTAAAGTCCATGTTGGGGATTGGCATGAGCCCATAAAGACTGACACTAAATAGATCAGAAGGGGTTTTAATGCTCTGTTAAGCAAATTAACATTATGTTGAGCACAGAGCGTTAATTCTTGCACCTATCTTTGCTATAGGCAGATCTCTTGATAGAGGCTAAAACAAAATAACATTATAAACTGAATCCTCCAATACAACGTTTTCAAACTCATGCTACATCAAAATACCTTTTTTCATATAGTAAGAAAGATTCCACAAATTCATTTATTTGCAAGTCATATTTTAAGAGCATGGCAGACTATAAAGAACTTAAATGATACCTGCTTAAAGAAAAGTACTGAAGAGAAAATATCTTTTCCTTCTTGTTCCCCTGTCTCATTACTTTCATTTTGATCAGTATGGGTAAATGAAGCTAAAGGGTTACAAGTTCCTATTCTATTTCATTTCAAAACACCATGGGAATCCTGGCACAGGTCATTTTTCATTTACTCTGATTATCTTTATTATTTCCCAAAGAACATACCCAGAATGTTTTTCTGAAGTTCAGGAGGTTTTTCAACACAGAGCTCAACTTTCCAATGATGCTGGAAATTCCAAGCAACACGTGATGAATTTTAAAAAGCATACCTAGGAGTGCAGTGAGTTTGGGAAGCAGTCCAACTTGTACCATCTTATTCCTCAGTCCTGTGTCAAAGGATAGGTTTAGTAAAAGTCGGAGGGTAATATTCAGCAGATCTTCATGCTCACAAGGTACCATTTTTACCAGTTTTTCAACAATATCCATTTCCACCTAAGTAAAATAATAATACAAATACAGTGAGGTTCTATTGCACAACAAGACAAAAAAAGAATACAAATATTTGTCTTTACCCTCATGTATATATGTTTTCCAAGTAATTATGTGTTAATCTTATGCTCCTATTTCAATCTATAAACTTTCCTGAAATCAATCTTTTTTAAAATTTGGAGTCTCACTCTGTCACCCAGGCAGGAGGGCAGTGGCATTATCACAGCTCACAGCAACCTAGACATTCTGGGTTCAGGAGATCTTTCTGCCTCAGTCTCTCGGGTATCTGGGCTAATTTTCTTTATTTCTGGTAGAGATGAGGTTTCTGATATGTTGCCTAGGCTGGTCTCAAACTCCCGGACTCAAGCAATCCTCCTTCCTCAGCCTCCCAACGTGTTGGGATTACAAGTATGACCTACTGCACCCAGCCTGTAATCAAACTTTTGAGGATGAAAATATACTTCCATATCATCCCCTCCTTCCTTCATTTAATTACATCAACTGGAAGACAAATTACATTTGGTCCTTGAAAAGACTCTGCATTATTGAACATAACCTACTTAGTACCAGGCCCTATGCTAGATCACTCATATTGGCCTTCAAGAATTCCTCAGTCTAAAAACACAGCAGATAAATAGAACAAAGAATGAAAATAAAATGTGATCAAAAACTGAATGCACAAAGTGCTCTGGAAGCAATGTGGAGGGAACTACAAACCTACTTGAAAGAACAGAAGATTTCAAGTAAGGAGCAAAGTTCTAAAAAAATGAGTAAGAATGTATTCTCTGGTTAAGAAAGGCAATCGCGCTCTAGGATGAGGAAAAAGCCAGTGGATAGTCTGTTAGGTTAAGAGGTTGTTTAGGGAATTGCAAAAGTGCTTTAGAATGATCATAGTATAAGTATATGTTGAAGAGTAGCAGAAGCCTAAAAAGACAGAACTTGGACAAATCAGAGGCTTTTAATGCTGTGCAAAGTTTAACCTTATCCTATAAGCAGCAGAGAGTCCTGAATGATTTTAAGTCCAGGGGTGATGTGGTTAGGTCTTAGGCTAGAATTCAAATTCTCAGACACCAGCAATGTCTCAATCTTATAAGAAGGCCTATTTAAGAATAATAGTCTCAGACCCCTCCTTTGTACAGCCAATAAAGTGGATGTAGATACCATTACACGTACATGAAAAAAACAGGTCTGGGGCAGTCAGGGCAAAAAATCATTTCAAATTTTTCATGTTTAATGAGACAATATTCAGCGAATATTTAAAAATTATATAAGGCACAGGAGAGAAGCTGGGTTACAAGCAACAGCTGAAACTTTAGGACAGGAATCAGTAAACCATGAGCCTAAACTGGCCCACTATCTGTTTTCATTCAACCCATGAGCTAAGAATGGTTTTTGGCTTTCACATTTTCAAATGGTTGAAAAGAAATCAGATGACATTTCATGACACATAAAAATTATATGAAATTCAGATGTGTTTTGACAAATAATATTTATTAGGACACAGCCATGCTCACTTGTTTACAGGCTGCCTCTGACTGCTTTCATGCCCCAACAGTAGAGGTGAGTAGTTGCCACAGAGACCATATAACCTGCAAAGCCTAAAACATTGATTGTTAGACCTTCAAAGAAAAAGTTTGCTGATTCCAGCTGGAGAGCTTGTTTTGAAGAACTCACACAGGACAGAACTTATTTGGCAATGGAAGTCCTATATTCAGATTTTTTCAAGTAGCGATCAGAAAAAACATCTCATGTCTTTTAGTTACAAAGCAACGGCAACAAGAAGAGAAATTCTATATAAGGGCATTTAAAAAATTATTACCAAAGGATTTATGAATAACCTCACTCTGTTTTTAAATTTATTATTATTTCTTTTATTTATTTGTGCCACCTATTTCATATCTTTATTGCAATCTTTCACTTAACTTATAAAAATCACACTAATAATTAACATTTTTCCTTTCATTCCATGCCAAGAAATAAAACACACATTTTTTAAAATGCTAAGCTGACAAACCAACACTTGATTTTCTCTTCAGACTTCTATCTACTACTCCATCCACACTGTAGCCACATCCTAGGGTTCTTCATTATAGAGTACTAAACCATCTATAAATACTTAAAACATTAAACATGAAACCAAAAGCTGTTTCTTTGAAAATATCAAAGCAGTTGATAAACCACTAACCTAGGGGAAAATATAATCAATATAAGAAACAAAAAAGAGAAACTCACTTCAGTCCTTCAGACATTAAAGAGGAAAAAAAGGAAAAAGACCAAAAATTCCCAAGAATCTATACAAGAATCACGACAACTAAAAAGTGACTTTAGAAAAGTCAGAAGACATAAGGCATACAAAAGTCATATGCATTTATTTATACTATCAGCCCAAAAAGGAAACATAATTTAAAAACTACCATTTATAGTGGTAAAACACATATAAATGTAACAAAATGTGTGTAAAATATGTATGCTAAAAACTACAAAATGATAGACTATATCAAGAAAGACCTAAATAAAAGGAGAGCTATACCATTTTCATGGTTTGGAAAAGCCAAAATGGTTAATATATTGATTCCCCACAATGCAATTCCAATCAAGATTACAAGACTAAAAAATAGACATGCTGATTCTAAAATTTGCATAGATAAAAAATACAGAATCATCAGAATAATCCTAGAACAGAATAACAATGTTGGAGACCTCAGATCGCCTAATTTCAAAACTTGCTCTAAAGCTACAGTAATCAAGAGAAAGAGGTATTGATGAAAGCACAGGCTTATAGCTAATGAAATAGAAGACAAGAGTCCAGAAATAGAAGCACACATATATGGCTAACTGATTTCCAACAAAGGTGCAAAGGCAATTTCAATAAGGTACAAAAACAATTAAACAGAGAAAGTCATCTTTTCAACAAATGATGCTGGAACAATTGGACATCAATATTCAAAAACATGAATTTTGGTCCAAACCTTACACCATATACAAAATTAGCTCAAAATGGATGGATCACAGATGAAAGCAACAACAAAATCCCTATACAGGCTGGGAACAGTGGCTCATGCCTATAATTCTAGCACTTTTGGAGGCTGAAGTGAGAGGATTACCTGAGTCCATGAGTTTGAGACCACCCTGGGCAACTTGGCAAGACCACATCTCTATAATAAATAAAAAGAAATTAGCCAGGCATGTTGGTGCATGCCTGTGGTTCCAGCTACTTGGAAGGCCGAGGCAGAAGGATCAACTGAGCCCAGCAGGTGGAGGCTGTGGTGTGGTGGCCAGGAACATGCCACTGAACTCCAGCCTAGGTGACAGAGTGAGACTTCAACTCAAAAACAAAACAAAACAAAACAAAAACAAAAAAAACTCTATACAACTTATTTTTAAAAACATAGGAAGATATCTTATTGAATTTGAGTTAGACAAAGATTTCTTAAATAAAACAACAAAATACAGTTCATTAAAATTTTTTTTATATGCTGGATTTCATCAAAATTAAAAATTTCTGCTTTTCATAGGAGAATAAAAAGACAAGCCACAGGAAAAAAGGAAAATACTTGTAAAACATCTAACTTGTATCCAAAATACAGAAAGAAGTTTCAGAAGTTGGTAGTAAGAAATTTAAGCAATCTAACCTCTCTGTTGTTCCACTCAAAATTATATTATAATTTATTTCCTTATTGTTACATTAATGTTATGGTATTTTTTATTAATATAACTATGTTACATAATGTTAATATATTAAAAAATCTGATGATTTAATGTATGAATTAAAAAGTTTTTTTGGGTAAACTAAATTTCCTTTAAAACATATATCTAAAAAGCAAGGTCAGTATTATTTCACATCAAGAGTAAAATGAATACTTTATTTAAATAAATAATACAACCTCACAAATAGATCAGCCACCACTCCAAGTTCTTCTATAAATATAAATGCCACAGGCTTCAGCTAATGCTAATTTAGGTAATCTTTTTCTTTTGAAAAGCAACAGTATACGTACATATTGGTTGTTACAGCAAAATTTAATAATAAAATTACCTGGAGCATTTGTTATTAATTTGTATTTCCATTGCCCAGAATGGAATGCAAAATATGTGCCATTAGTCAATCAGATGGTTAAACACTAGACTAGTATTTATTTAACACATCATGTCTTTTTGGTTGATAAAAACCATATTCCAAGAGCTAAATTCAGTTAATCATCTCAACACCCTCTCAATTATATTTCTATAAAGTAGAACTTATAGTTAATTAGTATTTTTAGTAAACATTCTAAGTAAAGTGACAGCTTACCAACAATCTAATCTATCTGCAAGTTTATTTCAGGCTTTAAAAAGTATACCTTTCAGTGTTTCTGGATGCCAACATTTAAAAATCACTTACTGTTAATCTTACTAAAAATGTCTTTTAAAAAACAGCATAAAAATAAAAGACCTAAGAAATTTTTGTCTAGGAGGCAAAGAAAAAGAGTATGAAAATGAGTAGCTAGAGATCTGTTTTCTCTAGCAAATTAATGTCCCTGATCCTCTCTTCTACTCTATCTGCAAAGTTAGGAGGCTAGATTCACTAATCTGGTCATGAATTTAAGGTCAGTCAAGTTCTAGAAATCCTGATTCTATAAGATGCTCTCAAATAAAACATATACCTTCCACAATAAAAGATAAAATGCATACCATCTATGGTAAAACTCTAGGCAATCAATATTTGCACAACCTCAAAGAATAAATTTTCTGAACCTCAGAGTTTCCTCCTCAATAAAAAAATGAGGCTTAATGAGACTTTTTTTTTTTTTTTTTTAGTCGAAGTCTCACTCTACAACCCAGGCTGGAGCACAGTGGCATGATCAAGGCTCACTGCAGCCTCAACCTCCTGGGTTCAGGAGATCCTTCCTCCTAGGACTATAGGTATGCACCATGCCTGCCTAATTTTTTTTTGGTTTGTTTGTTTCTTGAGATGAGGTCTCACTATGTTGCCTAGGTTGGTCTTGAACTCCTGGGCTCAAGAAATCCTGCCATCCTGGACTCCCAAAGTGCTGGGATTACAGACATGAGCCGCCATGCCCGGTCAAGACAATTTATATTTCTAACTCTATGATCTTACCAGAAAATAATTTTTAATAATATTGTTAACATGCTTTTGATAGAATGAACACACAATTAGTATATTACTTAAATATAAATCTAATCTATACATAGTAGATACATGCTGATGCAAATCAATTTAAAATTTGAAAACCTAGTAAAGGTGAACTTAATCTGACCATTTAAATGGAAGAACACACTTCAATTTATAGCAAGGAGGAGCAATTAGCCACACCCTAACTATTCAGTAACTTATATATTACCATGTAATCATAATCTTAAATTTAAGATCAGTGACAACAATTTTGATTAATCTCTCTAAAGACAAATTTAATCTCAAAACAGTATCAAGTATATAGTGAGCATCAATAATTTATATGCTAATGATAAGAATGACATACTAAATATATAGGGATAAAATATAATTTCATATTCAATAATTTGAATTCAAGGCACTTATTAAATTTTATAAAACAGTCTCAGGTTTTCAAAGAGCATGCCATATCACTCACTATAGCATAAGCTACTTTCTACTTCATTTGAATTTAAAAGAATAAAAAAGAGTAGGGAGAAATACTATACATTTAGAATATCTAAAGGAGAAGCCACTTATGTCAATAATACACAACCATATAATGACATATATGGTTAAAAAATGGTCGTCAATGGAGTTAAGGCTAATGATCCAATAATTTCATTTCGAAGAATCTACTCCAAGAAAATAATGAGAAATATAAACAAAGATGTTATGTAAAAAAATGTACAGTAAAGTGCTATTTATAATAGCTAAAATTATGAACAACTCAAATATTCAAAAACAAGGAATATTTAATATATGACCTATTTAATATAATATTGCACTTAACAAAGACGTTTTAATGACACGGTAAAAAGCAGATAAGAATTTTTATTCTCTCTTTATATATTTATGTATTATTTATATTCTATATAGGGGAAAATAAAATATGATCAGGCTGCATTTCTCAAAGATCACTGTATTAATAATAAAAGATGTCAAGTAGTCAGCTAGCATAATAATTCAAATAAGAAATAAAGAAGGTATGAATAAAGAAGGCATGAACTAATATAATGGCCCTGGAAATGACAAAAAGGGAAAGTTTCAAGAGATTTTTCAGAAGCAGAGTCAACAGCTTGTGGCTACCAAGTAGAACAGTAGGCAACAAAGAAGAGATTGGGCTAAATTGTAATCCTACAATCTAAAATCAGAAATGCAGGAGGCAAAATAGTTTAGGGGAAAATAGTAAGACCAGCTGACGCTAAAGTACATTTTTGAGTGTAAAATACTTTCTACAGATTATGTTTAATCAGGCAAGATTCATTCTATATAATACATTAGAAAAGATTTTTATACAGAAAACTCCAACATTTTGGAATATTAATTAATATGAATTATATTTCCTATTAAAGCCATTTCAGTGAGTTATTGCTATTATAAGATCTTCATTCAGAATTATCTCAGTAGGAGGATAAAATGTTTAATTTTCATCAAAATATTCTAACTTGAAAATGGTTAGTATGGCCAGGTTCGGTGGCTCAGCCTGTAATCCACATTTTGGGAGGCTGAGGTGAGTGAATTGCCTGAGCCTGTGGGTTCGAGACCCACCCGGGCAACTTGGCGAGACCTCATCTCTACAATAAATCAAAAAATTAGTAGGGTGTGGTAGCGCGCGCCTGTAGTTCCAGCTACTCAGAAGGCTGAGGCGGAAGGATCGCAGGAGTCCAGCAGGCGAGGCAGCGGTGGCCGGGAGCGGCCACTGCACTCCAGTCTGAGCAACAGAGTGAGACTCCAACTCAAAAAAACAAACAAACAAAAAAAAGAAAATGGTTAGTATGGACTGTTTCAAGAAAAAGTTTTTAAGTTACCATATCATTTTTATTCTCCATAAAAATGCTGAGTTTCTTCAAGAATGACACAACTAGAATAAGCAGTTCAAAATTGTCCCGATCAAGAGCCTTCACCAACATGTGAACTATGTTCTTGTTCCTCATCTTCAGTTCTGTACGAGTATCCTCAGCAAGATTCAGAAGTAAATAAAGAGCAACTAGAAAAGTAAAATAAATGAAAATTAAATGATTAGTGTACTGAATCAATATTTTTCCTCTGACAATCTGTGAATGACATGAATCAACAATTTGAAAAATCATTTCTACTCACCAAGATAAACAGAAATAGTTCTAAAAGGTAATATATTATTTTGAAAATGTTAACTGATTAGTAAATTGGCTCATTAGAAAGCATATGTATATACAGAATAGATAAATCTAACATTTATTTCATATTTCAATAGATAAATATTCAATAGATAAATATCTATTTATTTTATGCTTAATATTTCTGTCACATTCATATTTCATTCACATTCATATTTCAATAAATATTTATTTAACACATATTTGCGATATAAAGGCAAATCACACTTATAAAGTATGACTATATGCCAGTCCTGCTGATATAGAAATGATAACTCATTTTAATTCTAAAACAATTTTATAAAAAAGAAGTATTATCAAAAGTTTACAGATGGGAAACCCCAGATTCAAATAAATTAAATAAATTGTCCTACCCACACAGCTAGAAAGTAGTAAAGCTAAATTAAAATTCAAGCCCATCAGAATCCAAAGTTCACATATTTACACTATTGCATAATACTGACTTTCCACAAAAGCGATGTGAAAAGGTTTTAAAGTTGGGTTTAAAAGGAAGCAGACTTCTGCTTGCAGCCAAGGTACGTATAGTAGGTTGATAGTGTCCTACCAATGAATCCAATGATTAGTGCCCTAATAAGAAGTCAGGACAGAGACAGATACAATGGGAGAGACTTGTGAAGATGGAGGCAGAGACTGGAGTGACGCAGGTACAAGCCAAGAAGCACCAAGGATTTCTGGGAGCCACCAGAAACTAGAAAGAGACAAGAAAGGATCTTTTTTAGAGCCTTCAGAGAGAAGGTCCTGATGACACCGTGCCTTTGGTCTTCTAGTCTCCAGAACTGTGCCCATTGTTTTGCTAATTGATTACAACAGCTTGGGGAATTTGTAGAGTAACAGGGATTGAATTTTAAATCTTCAACTGAAACTGCAACAACCACTCAGACTAAAATTCCAACAGTGGACACCAGACAATAAAGGACAGTGATTCTTGAAAGATGAGAAATAGGCGAGATGGCCTCAAGACTGCCCCAGAATGCTGCCTTGGGAATTTTTCAGGTCACCACACAGGCAGAGAGAATCCAGGCAGAACTTGACAGAATCTCTGAGTTGAGGAGATGGAGCTGAGAGTCCAGAGAAGCCAAGTTGACTAGAGTTCACAGAAAAGAGTATTATAGAAAAGAGAGTTGCATAGAGAGAAACTCTGGAGTTTTAGAGAGGTCTCCCTTAAACATCAGACTACTGATTGACACATGTATGTTAGGAACCTAAGTGAGGCTGAGTACAGGACAAAATGAGTGAAAGAAAAATCAGAGGATGCTCAAATAGGCTGGATATAATGCCTGATTCTACCAGTCATACTGGAAATGTCATAATTCATGGGAGAGTGGGTAGAGTCTTCAGACAGTCCTTGCCTCTGTAGAGGGAAATAATTAGTTTAGACTAAATAACTCCTCATGTCCAGACTAACAAATTATAAGAGCAAGATCTAAAAAGAATCAAGCTGTTTCCAAGTAATTTAATTATGAACCAAGACAAAGAGGAAGAATTATTTATAGGAATAAAAAAGTCTACACACAACAGTGTAAATTTCAAAGTCTTGCAGCCAAAGATTATCACTAATTCAAAGAAACAGGGAAATGTAACCTACACAGAGGAGAAAACTCAACTAATTGAAACTGTTCTGGAACTGACTTAGAAGATAGAATTAGGAGAGGAACATTAAAAACTATATAACTGTATTCCAGATCTTCTAAAAGTTTAGTAGAGACACAGGAGGTATAAAATATATTCAAACTTCTAGCAATTAAAAACTACAATGCTTGAGATTGCATACTCTCGAGTATTGTTAGTATTCAGTTTTTAGTTATTAGTTTCAGAAGAAACTAACAGTAGTTTACAGATGGAAGAAGCTTAGTGAAATTGAATGCCCAATCATAAAAACTATCCAAAATTAACAAACATAGGGAAAAAAATGGCAAAAATGTAAAGAGTATTAGAGAATTGCAGAACAACTTCAAGTGGTCTAATATATGTGTAATTGGAGTTCCTAAAGAAATAATAGAAAAAAATTCAAATTTACTGAAAACTATAAAGCCAGAGTTCCAATAAGCTCACTATACTCCAAGAACAAGAAGCATAAAGAAAATTATACCAAGGCACATCATAATCAAATGTTCAAAACAAATAATGAAGAGACAATCTTAAGAGCAGCCTGAGAAAAAGAAACCTTGTATAACAAAGATAAGGATAACAGCTTATTTCTCATTAAAAACAATGCCGATGCCTGATTTCTAAAAGAACTAGAAACTGACCTTCCATGTGACCCAGCAATCTCCCTACTAGAAATATACCCAGAGGAACTCAAATCATTCTACAAAAAAGATACCTGTACATGCATGTTTATTGCAGCACAATTCATAATAGCAAAAACATGAAACTAACTGTCCTGCCCATCGAAACCGAACTGGATTAAATAAATATGTGGTACATATACATGATGAAATGCTATGCAGACATAAAGAAGGACAAACATATGAACTTTGCAGCAACTTGGATGGATTTAGAGTCTATAAATACTCAGAGATCTATCACAAAAATAAAGAACAGAATATCATATGTATTCTTTTTCTTTTTATTTTTTTTACCATATATATTCTTAAGTGGACCCTGAACATTTACTATAATACTATAATGAAGGAATTGACAGTAGTGGGATACTGCGGGGGTGGGGACACAATATCAATAAGGGTACCTGATCTCAAACCAGACACAGCGGCGACCAAAGGGAGGCCTGAACTTTACCTGTATGATGTCCACTTGTATACCTAATCCTGAATTGTACCTTACATCCTTAAAATAAAATATAAAAAAAATAAAAAATAAAAATAATGCCAATGTAAATACGGCAACAGTGGAGTAACATCTTTATAGTATTAAAATAATTGTCAATCTAGACTTCTAAACCAGTGATAATATTAAAAAGAAAAGAAAGACTTTCACACATATAAAAGATGAAATAATTCATCACAGGTAAATCTGTATGATAAGAAATATTAAAGGAAATCCCTCAGGCAAAAAGAAAATGACACCAGACAGAAATATGAAAATACAGAAGTTATAAGATCAGTGGAAGTGGTAACTATATTCATAAATACACAAGATTATTTTCTTATTATTTAAACATCTTTAAGATAAAATTAATTGTTTGCACAAAAACAACAATGCATTGTATGGTTTATAACATAAGTTATAACATGATAAATATCAAAAATGGCATAAAGTTGGGAGAGAGAATAAAGGTTTTAACACTAAACCTGAAATAGTACAATATACCTGACAGCAGATTTAGCTTATAACAAGTTAAAGATGTATATTTAAAGTAGATAACTTATGATTAAGTATGCATAGTGTAAACCTTAAAGCAATCAGTAAAACAACATAAGATACCTAAGCCAAAGATGGAGATAAAATAGAATTTCAAAAATGCCCAATCTATAAAAAGGCAGACAAGGAGAAAAAGGGGAGGAAAGACACACACACACATGCAAAGCAAAACTATATACTGTTCATAAGAAATACACTTAATATAAAGGCATAAATAAGTTAAAAAGATGGACAACCATATACCCTACTAACATTAGTCAGGCAAAACTATATACTGTTTATAAGAAACACACTTAATATAAAGGCATAAATAAGTTAAAAGGATGGACAACTATATCCCATACTAACCTTTGTCAGGAGAAAGCCAGATTGGCTACACTAACATAAGAAAAAGCAGATTTCAGGCCAAGAAATCATACCAGACATAATGAAGATCATTTCATAATGCTAACAAGGACAATTCATCAATAATACACCTACATCCTACATCTTTATGTCCCCTCAAGAATAAAGCTTCAAAATATGTGGAACAAAAACTGGAAGAATGCAAGAACATAAATAAATCCACAATTACAGTCAGAGAATAATTTTACTCTCTCAATGGTTAATATAAAAAGTAAAGAAAAAAAATCAACAAGATAAAAAGACTTGAGCCGGGTTCGGTGGCTCAGCCTGTAATCCCGCGTTTTGGGAGGCTGAGGTGAGTGGATTGCTTGAGCCCATGGGTTTGAGACCCGCCTGGGCAACTTGGCAAGACCTCATCTCTACAATAAATCAAAAATTAGCTGGGCGTGGGTAGCGTGCGCCTGTAGTTCCAGCTACTGGGAAGGCTGAGGCGGAAGGATTGCCAGAGCCCAGCAGGAGTGGCCACTGCATTTCAGTCTGGGCGACAGAGTGAGACTGCAACTCAAAAAAAAAAAAAAAAGACTTGAACATCAACATCAACCAATTTCATTTCATTGATATTTATAGAGCAACCCATACATCATAAAACAACAGCAGAATGTTTATTTGAGTGCATACACAACCTTTCAGAGAGACCACAGTTCTAGGTCATAATAACAAGTCTCAGCAATTTAGAAGGAATTACAAAGTATTTTTTCTGATGACAATGAGCTAAGCTGAGAATTAATACCATGAAGATCTCTGGAAAATTTCCAATTATTTGCTTTTCAATAACCCATGAGACAAAGAAGAAGGCAAAAGACAAATCTAAAAGTATTTGAACTGAATGAAAATGGGACATATTAAAATCTGTGAGATGCTACCAAAGCAGTGCTAAAGGGAAATTTATAGTACTAAACATCTTTATTAGAGAAGAAAGGTCTTGAATGAATAACCTCAGCTTCCACCTTAAAAACAACAAAATGGGAGCATAATAAACTCAATGTAAGCTGATGAATGAAAGTAATAAAGATTAGAGTATAAATCAATGAAACAAAATTTGGAGGGCTAACACTACTTGATATCAAAATTTTCTATAAACCTAAGTAACAACAACACTGTGTTATGGCATCAAAATATAAAAAAATAATAGCACAAAATAGAGTCCAAAAATAAAAATGATTCTGACAAAGACATAAACCAATTCAGCAGATAAAAGTTAGTCTTTTCAACAAGTAGTGTTTGGATAATTAGATATCCATATGCAAAAAAGAATAAAGAACTTTGATTCATTCTTCACACCACATATAAAAATTAACTCAAAATATATTACAGATCTAATTTGCAAACTTTGATACTATAAAACTTCTAGAAGAAAACATAGGAGAAAATTCATTGTAACCTTTAGTTAGGGAAAAAATTCTTTTTTTTTGAGTTGGAGTCTCACTCTGTTGCCCACACTGGAGTGCAGTGGCCGTTCCCGGCCACTGCAGCCTCGACCTGCTGGGCTCCAGTGATCCTTCCGCCTCAGCCTTCCAAGTAGCCGGAATTACAGGCATGCACTACCACGCCCGGCTGATTTTTTAAATTTATTGTAGAGATGAGGTCTCGCTGCCCAGGCGGGTCTCGAACCCGTGGGCTCAGGCAATCCACTCACCTCAGCCTCCCAAAGGCGTGGGATTACAGGCTGAGCCACCGAGCCCGGCTGGAAAAATTTTTTAGATACAATACTAAAATCATTACTCATAACACTAAATAAATTGGACTTTATAAAAATTTAAAATTCTATTCTTCACAAATTACTTTTGAAAAATAAAATTTTTGCAATCATATATCTATTAGGGTCCTGTATCCAAAATAAAGATATATAATAAACAATACAATTAAAAACAGGCAAGTGTTATGAAGAAAAACTTTAACAAAGATAAAGAGATGGCAGATAAGCACATGAAGAGATGCTCAACATAATTAGTCACTAGGGAAATTCAAATAAAAACCACAACAAAATACCACTACATATATTTTAGATTGGTTAAAATTAATAAGACTGACCACATCGAGTATTGGTAAAACAGAAAACAACTGGAACTCTCAAACACTCATTATGAGAATATAAAATGCTATGATCATTGTGGGAAACCATTTGACAGTTTCTTTTAAATTTTATTTTATTTTGAAGATGTGGGGTACAATTCAGAATTAGGTCTACAAGTAGACATCATACAGATAAGTTTGGGCCTCCCTTTGGTCCCCACTTTGCCTGGTTTGAGATCAGGTACCCTTATTGATGTTGTATCCCACCCCTAACCCCAGCAGTATCCCACTACTGCCAATATCCTTCTTATAGTATTATGGTAAATGTTCAGGGTCCACTTATGAGTAAGAACATGTGGTACTATGTTCTTTGTTTCTGTGATAGACCACTGAGTATTATAGACTCTAAATCCATCCAAGTTGCTACAAAGTCCATATGTTTGTCCTTCTTCGTGTCTGCTTAATATTTCATCATGTATATATACCACATTTGTTTATCCAGTCCAGTTTCAAAGGGCAGCACAGTTGATTTAATGTTTTTGCTACTGTGAATTGTGCTGTAATAAACATGCATGTACAGGTATGTTTTTTGTAGAATGATTTGAGTTCCTCCGGTTATATTCCTAGTAGGGAGACTGCTGGGTCAATTTCTAGATCTTTTAGAAATCACCACACTGTTTTCCATAGAGGTTGAACTAGTTTGCATTCCTACCAGCAGTGTAGAAGTGTTCCCTTTTCTCTGCATCCTCAACAGCATCTCTTATTGTTTGTTTTATTAATGATGACCATTCTTACTGGGGTTAAGTGGTATCTCAATGTGGTTTTGATTTGCATTTCTCTGATGATTAGTGAGGCTGAGCACTTTTTCATGTGTCTGTTGGCTGCCCGTGTATCTTCTTTTGAGAAGTGTCTATTCATATCTTTCGCTCACTTTTTAATGGGGCTATCCTTGCACTGATAAAGGACATTGGCAAAGTCTCAGGGTATAAAATAAATGTGCAAAAGACAGTCACATTCTTATATACCAAAAACAAACAGGCAGAGAACCAAATAAAAAGCATAATTCCATTCACAATAGCCACAAAAAAAAAAGGGTAAAGAAAGAAAGAAAAAAAGAAATACCTTGGCATCTTCCTAACCAGAGAAGTGAAAGACCTTTAAAATGGAAACTATAAAACACTGCTCAGCCGGGCTCAGTGGCTCAGCCTGTAATCCCATGCCTTTGGGAGGCTGAGGTGAGTGGATTGCCTGAGCCCGTGGGTTCAAGACCCGCCTGGGCAGCGAGACCTCATCTCTACAATAAATAAAAAAATCAGCCGGGCATGGTAGCGCATGCCTGTAGTTCCGGCTACTCAGAAGGCTGAGGAGGAAGGATCGCCGGAGCCCAGCAGGTCGAGGCTGCGGTGGCCAGGAGTGGCCACTGCACTCCAGTCTGGGTGACAGAGTGAGACTCCAACTCAAAAAACAAAAACAAAAACAAAAACAAAAAACACTGCTCAAAGAAACCCAAGAAGATACAAACAAATGGAAAAATATCCCATGCTTATGGATAGGAAGAATCAACATTATTAAGATGTCCATCCTACCAAAGGTAATTGACAGACTCAATGCAATACCCATTAAATTACCAATGTCATTCTTCTCAGACCTGGAAATGACAATACAGAAATTCATATGGAAACATAAACAACCATGAATAGCCAAAACAATCCTCAGCAAAAGGAACAAAGTGGGAGGTATCACACTTCCAGATTTTAAACTTCCTTATAAGGCTACAAAAAACAACCTGGTATTGGTACAAGAACAGGCATACGGATCAATGGAACAGGATAGCGATTCCAGAAGCAAAACGGAAGCAAAACCTCAATTTTTCAACCAACTAACTCATCTTTCAACAAAGTCTCCAACATCAAGCACTGGGGAGAGGAGAACTTATTCAGTAAATGGTACTGGGAAAACTGGCTGACCACATGCAGAAGATTGAAACAGGACACCTACCTATTACCATACACAAAAATCAGCTCTAAATGGATCAAAGAACTAAACGTAAAACCTCAAACTATAAGAATCATAGAAAATGTAGGAGGCATGCTCTCAGAAATTGCAGTAGGCAACCAATTCCTGATTAAAACCCCAGATGTCCATGCCATAAGAAAAAAAATAGACAAGTGGGACCTCATTGAACTGAAAAGCTTCTGCAAAGCAAAAGAAACCATCAAGAGAGTGCGGAGATAGTCCACAGAATGCAAAAAATATATGCCAAATGTATATTTGACAAAGGCTTAGCAATCAGGATCTACAAACAACTCAAATGTGCTGAAATGAAAGGCAGTTTCTTATAGTAAATATACAACCTATCACATGATTCAGTCATTCAATACTAGATATTTAGCCAAGATAAAAGAAGGCATATCTCCATACAAAGACCTGCAGATGAATGTTCACAGTGGTATTGTAATTGCCAAAAACTGGAAATATTCCAAATGATTAACAAGTGAATATGAAGAAATAGTATTCAATAAAAATGGATGAACAACTGATAAATGCAACAATATGGATGACTCTTTAATTATGCTGAGTGAAAGCAGACAAAAAGAATACATACGCTATGATTTTACTTATATAAAACTCTAGAAAATGCAAACTAACCTAAAGTGACAGAAAGAAGACTAGTGACTGCCTGGGAATGAGGGAGAAACAAGGAGAAAAGGGAGACTACAAAGATGCATAATGAAACTTTGGGAGTGATGGATATGTTCTTTATTTTAATTACAATCATAGTTTCATGGGTTATTAACAGATGTTAAAATATACCAAATTTCATATTTTAAAATTGTACAGTTTATTATCAATTATACCTCAATAAAAATAAACTCAATAAAATAAAGAGGGTATAAAATATTTGTATAAGTAAAATATTTGGTTAGGAACAGAACTTACAATTTTACATTAAAAAAATTAACAGTGCTTTGAAACTATGACATGAAAAAAATTGATTTCTTGGGATCTGATGCATTTCTAGTTATATGCTAACATGGATAATACCTATTATTTTCTAGCCTATTTTATGTTATAATTATTATCTTTTTTAACAATCAAGTACTTTTAAAATTATTTTTTAGGCATAATGATTGATAGTGCTCACTTAGACTTGTATAGTGTAAATGTAATTTATTTTTTACAGTTTAACTGTAGGGGTACGTGCACAGATTAGTTACATAGGTATATTGCATGAAGATGATGTTTAGGCTTCTATTGAACCCATCACCCAAACAGTGAGCAAGGTATAAGATAGGTACTTTTTCAACCCCTTTCCCCTTCTTTCCTCCCCACTTTAAGAGTCCCTAGTGTCCGCTGTTTACAGACAGAGTCTCACTATGTTGCCCAGGCTAGAGTACAGTGACATGATCATAACTCACTGCAACCGTAAACTCCTGAGCTTAAGAAACCTTCTGCTTTAGTCCTGAGTAGCTGGGACTACAGGCACATACCACTATGCTTGGCTAAACTTTTTTGTTGTATTTGTTTTGTATTGCTTAATATGTTACTTTTTTGTTTACTTAATATGTCACTTTTTTATATTGCTTAATATGTTACAGAGTCTCACTATGTTACCCAGGCTGGTCTTGAACACTTAAGCTTCAGAGATCCTCCCCGCTCTGCTTTCCAAAGTGCTGAGATTACAGGTGTGAGCTGCTGCACCTGGCCCCTATTTTAATATTAACTTTTGAAAATGTGGCGTTTCCTACAACAGGTAAGGCTAAATCACTCTAATTCAAATATTTTAAAAATTCAGTATAATTAAAAGTGCTAATAATTCTCAGGGGATAAAAATATGTTGGGAATTAGCTATTTCCATGTACAAAGTTGATCAAACAACCAATGAACTAAATTAACAATAAATAGCCAAGTAGAAACCAGAAATTAAGTGTACACTTAAAAACTCCCAACATCCTCAATAACCGTCACCAGATTTTGCATCATATCAATGACCTAAAAACCATACTATTGAAATTTTACATTTTTCAATAAAGCTTAGAAAAAGAAATTTTTTTTTTATTAAACAAGAGAAATAGTTCTGAAGATCTTTACATAAATCTCCTAGGAAAGTAACAGAATAATTCATTTTATAAAACAAGTAAATTAACATTTGGAAGATAAAGTTTCTTACTATTGAAATGATCACACAGATTAAAAAATTCTAACAAAAAATGATAAGTATATATATGTTTAGGAGCTAAATGGGGGAAAATAGTAGAGGAAAATTTAAAACATATTAAAGATGGAAGAACTTGCAGCATGCATAAAATTTATATAACTTTTAGTTATTCTGGTACTAGCTTTACTAATGTGACAAAAAAGGGAACAAAACAAATGTAAAATAAATCCTTTGTTGATTTTCTCATTGCTTAGGAATTCATACCTCGTAATAGCTGTTCCTGTTTTACCACAAGTCCCTGGTATTTTTTAAAGGTTTTTTCATAATCCTTTTTCAAAGTTTGGTTTTCAGGGTCTTCATCAAGTAAACAACTTAAGTTAAGGATGAGACTTATTCATTGAAGAAAAAAAAACCTACTGAAAGATACTATGAACAACAGCAGTATTAAATTTTATATGTAACTTTATCCAGTTATTTTCTTCAACCAATAGTTTACCTAAAATGTTCTTTTCTGCACAATAATTGTGCTATACCAAGAATTATTTGCCAAATGTTCCTAAATTCCCTTGGGTGAGCAAATGTTAAAATTTCACCAAATACTTGAATTCCTAGAAATTGCATTTTAATATTTTACGTAGGTGCACAAGTCTACAATTTTCAACAGATTATCAAGTGAGACCATTATCTAAAAAGATTACTGCCTTAAAGTAATTTAGTCACTAAAAACACTGGATTCCATTTCAGACAGATGCTGAGAATATTCAAAGGATGCTATAAAAGCCTTTTAGCACTCTCCTCAGACTAGAGATGTCGAGAGAGAAATATGCCAAAATTAAGCTAAACAATTTTTTTTTAAAGTCACACTTTTGGTACAAAATAGTCCCCTGGACATCTAGCAGAAATAACCAGCTACTTCAGTTTGACTTCACGATTCCCAAGGATGTGAGTCAAGTATATGATCACAGAATCTGAGGGAATGCAGCTGACCTTGTTGAATGCAATTTGAATCAAAACACAAGGAAATTTAGGACATAATAAAAGAGTAATATTTCAAGAGAAATTGTCAGAATTCTGATGTCATTTTTATATCCCTTCAATTACCATAATCCACTAATTTTCCTCATATCCTAACATCTCCAAAATTGAGAGGTCTTATAATCCATGATACACCACAGTTTAATCGAAAACATATTTTCCTTCCTTACAGTTTTATAAATAATAGTTACTCTTACAATCAATGGTCTCTGATATAGAAATACAAATATATCTCCAAAAATATCTGTTCTTGCAATCACAAGGTATAAATTAATGACTACTAAAAAGTACCATTAATGGTGCTTTTCATACCTCTCCAGCTAATGAATTTTGGGTACACAGAAGCATTTAGGAGTCTTGGGACTCCCGAACTGATGTAAAGTCTCCAGGATTATTGAGTTGTCTACATAGTTGAGTCAATACCAATCTAGATATCAGGAGTTTATAGTACACATACAAAGTTCTAAGCCTGGAAACATCCTAATTAAGAAAAGTCAAAGCTTGTGTGTGGGTGTGCATTATGCTGTCTTGGATTTCCAAATGACAATAGTAAAAGACTGAGACATTTTGTACAGAATAGCCAAGATTAACCTATATATCATTACATAGATAAAACTCAAGACTCAAGAGTCCCTGGAGGCCAAAATTAATTTTTAAAAATAGGTCCACCTTTTCCACAAAGGGAAGTTAAAAAACATATAATACTTCACACAGCAAGAATAATGTTTTCACTAATTAAAAGACATCAATAAACATCAGGCTCAAAGAAAAGTTACCAGCATGGCCTGTTGATCTGCAAAACATGTCATGTTAGGACAGATAAGAATAAACCAGGGCCTTTGATCTAGAAGAATTAAGTTGTAGAGGAAAAATGATAAATATCTTCAAATCTGAAAATTGTGATGTTGAAGAGAATAAACATATTCTATAGTACTATAGTGTACGAGACTATAAAGGGACAGAAATTATCAAGGGATAGAAATTATTGGGAAGTGAATTTTAGTTCATTAAGCAAAATAATTAATAGAGCACAACCTACAGAATGGGTAAATCAATGCCCCTATATGACCATTTGTCAGGGAAGTTGCAGAAAAGGTTCTTACATTGCAGGATAG
This sequence comes from Cephalopachus bancanus, assembly GCA_027257055.1. Lineage (NCBI taxonomy): Eukaryota > Metazoa > Chordata > Mammalia > Primates > Tarsiidae > Cephalopachus > Cephalopachus bancanus. Next base: position 8,819,792 of record JAPVLO010000060.1, read on the forward strand.
GTTAAAACAGATAATTCCTAAGATTCCTTTCATAGGTTCTATCATTCTATAGGCCTCTCAAATTTGTATTTATTAAGAAAAGTAATTTTCACTTCACTAGAAAAACATTTCTTTTACCTAGGTTAATCACCAGATTTACACCCATGCTAATCAGTCACCTTAGCACACAGGTAGAAGTACATAAGCAGCAGAGGTCAGCCAGGTTTCAACTAATCAAAGGATCTTAGTGGACATAATGATGTAGCCACATAGAGGCTCATCTATTATGTAACCCATCACTATTACCTGCTCCTTTTAGCTATTAACTAATCAAAGTTGTGAAGAGACAAAAAGTATGTATCAACCTATATTCATTTGATACTTTAAATCTACTTATTAACCTTCAATACACTTTGCATTGTTTCCAAGTAATGCAATTAACAATTTTTTAAAAAGAACAAAACCATGCTATCCTTCCAAAGTTTATAGCAACAGGTAATAGAGGGTGGAAATGCCACTCTAAAAGGATATCAGCTTTCTTCTTCTTAGAAAGTTCTTCTTGCCAAAGCTCATGTCTTTTTAACTCATGGTCAATAATATTCATGCACAGAGCTCCAATTTTATAATGAGTGATAAGTCCATGAAACTGAGAAAAGCTTTAAAGAAAATTTTAATATAAACTTAAAGAAATATATTTTATGGGTATAGGAAATTTATTTCAGTAAAATTTATTTTCTACATGGTAGAAACCATGTAGAAAACAAATTTAATATATAAATTTAATACACATATTTCAATAAATGAGTATATTCACTCTACAGTAGAAAAACGTGACATAAGATTACTTTAAATATACTTAGCATATTACCTTTACCTGAAATATAATTATTCTTAAAAAGTTAAATATTAAACACATTTTTTGTAATTAACCACCATATTAACTACTCAAATGTACTAAAAATAAATTTTTAGATTATTATGTAACAAAACAAATAATGTAACAATACTAGACATATGTTTCATTTATTGTATAAAATTGACGTCAGAAAATAAACTAGTAAAGTATTAGGAATCAGGCTTTACACTTGATTTCTAGACAATTCAATTCAATAAATATATATTTGATATACCAGCACATTTTTAGAATAGAGGCAGCAAAAAAAAAAAAAAGAACAGAAGCAGCAATTCTCTAGGAATTGGCTAGAAACTTTTCATAATGTCTCAATAAACATCTTTTTTCTTAAGACTATATGCATATAAATAATAAATATGAATACATAACAGGCATGTGTTTGCACATAGTGTATCTCTAACAGTAACATTTACTGAGCATTTGCTCTGGGTTCGGTTTTATTCTAAGTTTTTATTTTTATTTTATTTTATTTTTTTTTTTGAGTTGGAGTCTCACTCTGTCGCCCAGATTGGAGTGCAATGGCCGCTCCCGGCCACCACAGCCTTGACCTGCTGGGTCCGGCGATCCTTCCACCTCAGCCTTCCGAGTAGCCGGAATTACAGGCATGCGCTACCACGCCCAGCTGATTTTTTGATTTATTGTAGAGATGAGGTCTCGCTGCCCAGGCGGGTCTTGAACCCGCGGGCTCAGGCAATCCACTCACCTCAGCCTCCCAAAGGCGAGGGATTACAGGCTGAGCCACCGAGTCTGGCTCTATTCTAAGTTTTTAAATTCTGAATTTGTTTAATCCTAAAAACTATCCAAAGAGGGTACAACTATTATTATCCAAATCTTACACATGAAGAAACTAAGGGATAGAGCAGTTGAGTAATGTAAACAAGATGACACAGCTAATGGACAGTGGGGATGAGATTCAAATACAGTCTATTACCAGAGCCCATACTCTTAAACTCTAAATCATTATACTACCCTCTTGTGTGTACATATGTGTATGTGTATATGCATGGGTGAGTGTAGACTGAATGACAGACAGAATAACAGAGAGCAGGAAAGAGAATGGAAAACCCATAAGAATAAGAATTCAGAGGCAGAGCATATGCAGACTCACAGAAAGACTGAGAGAACAAGCAACCTACAAACTGAACCAATGAGACAGAGAGCATTAGACATACAGTAGTCCATTTATTTCATAATTTTTATACTTACCTGGAAAAGCAAAAGAAGATGTAAATTATGTTGGTAGCTAACTCAACACTCTGCTTCCAGTCTTCTCTCAGGACTCTTGCTAACGCACCAAGGGCAGTTTCTAAAGAAAAAGAAGACATACAAAAATGATCACTCCCCTTGCCTGTAGTATAAAGGGTGATTGGTTTTAAATGTCTACTTATTAATAAGTAACAAAGCTAAGATAAAACTAGGACAAAAAGTAGGATGCTTCTTTCCAACACAGAAAACTATTTTAAAAATTAAGTTATAACTTTTACTTAAAAACTCATAGCATGCACTTCAAGTTTATAATATAAACAGAAGTAATAAGATATGATTCAGATAAAGTAACACAATATGTATATTACAGGTGACAAAAAATAATAAAAGGCCATTCATTTCTTGATTTGCATTTATACTTGCAATCTCACAACTGCAGTACTGATTTTTTTCTTTTTTTAACATCTGACTTAATGTATTTGAGAAATCATAATTCAATTGTCTTTAATAGGTACTCAGGATCTATCATACTTCATGAACTGCATTATCAATATTTGTTATGGTAATGAAAATGTTCCATCTTTCAGCTTTCTGACCATAAGAATTATCTGTATTAGTTATGAATTCACTTAGGGATGAATTTTTTAAGCAAACTAAGAAACATCCTAAAATAGAATATCACAATACTATTCACATTCACAATGCAGAACACTGAAATAGTATAAGCTTTGAACAAAATTATTTTGGAGTCAAATAAATAGGTTGGCAATGCACATTAACATGTAAAGGCTCCAAAAAAGTCCTATTAATAAAGTATCTGGCTTAGATTTGTTCAATTTAATAATTTCCAAAGGCGTTTGATCAGAGAAAATAGTATTTTCTTTTGAGTCGGAATCTCATTTTGTTGACCAGGCAGGGGTGCAGTGGCACGCTCACAGCTATGCAGTTCCAACCTGCTGGGCTCAGGCAATCATTCACCTCAGCCTTCCAAGTAACTGGAACTACAGGTGTGCCCAGCTTATTTTTTGATTTATTGTAGAGAAGAGGTCTCACCAAGTTGCCCAGGCTGGTCTCGAACCCCTGAACTCAGGCAATCCTCTCGCCTCGGCTTCCAAAAATGCTGGGATTACATGTTTGAGCCACTGCGCCCAGCCAGAAAATAGTATTTCTTAAAATACTATTCTATGTAGAAATACTGTCCTACAATATCATGAATTTAGGCATAGATTTAGTGACCTATTTGACAAATTTTATTTCTTTTTTTTTGAGTTGGAGTCTCACTTTGTCATCCAGACCGGAGTGCAGTGGCACGCTCCTGGCCACCGCAGCCTCGACCTGCTGGGCTCTGATGATCCTTCCACCTCAGCCTTCCAAGTAGCTGGAACTACAGGCACGTGCTACCATGCCTGGCTAATTTTTTGATTTATTGTAGAGATGAGGTCTCACCAAGTTGCCCGGACGGGTCTCGAGACTGCGGGCTTAGGCAATCCACTCACCTTGGCCTCCCAAAGCGCTGGGATTACAGGCTGAGCCACTGAGCCCAGGCTTTATTTCATTTTTATCCTGTAGTATATAATAATGCCTCAAAAAACATAGTTACAGGAATTGTACATAGGTTATCAAGAAATAGCCAAAAGAAAATACAACGTTTACAAAAGGTCAAAAGACAACCCGAAATTATGTATAAATTGAATACACTTATAATTAAAATCCCATTATGACTTTTCACAGAATATGATAAAGTGACCTCAAAGTGACATATAAGACAAATGTACAAGACCAGTGAAGCCAAACTTGGGAAGAAAAAAAAAACACAACAATTTGTAGTGTTTCTCTTACACATGCTAAAGTTCAAGTCAAAATACAAAACAAAACATAACAACAACAAATGGTACTGTATCGGTACCGAAATCATCAAATAGATCAATGGAACAGAAAGAGCAAGAACATTAAAACAGCTCCATGAACATATGGGAATGGTACTTGCTATGGAATAAGTTGTCAAGAAGTATCTATTCAGTAAAAGAATGGCAAGCATTTAATAGAAAAGGAATTTCAAATACTTATTTCAAAGTGAATGCCTATTTCAAGTATTCACTAACTAGGTTGGAATAACTGGCTACCCAATATGGAAAAAAATTAAGTTGCATCTCTAACCTCCCACCTTTAGTAAAAATGAATTCCAGGGCTAAGCATTTCTGGAATGGCAGAGTAAGGACCTCAAAAAATTCACTTCTCTATAGGAGAAGGAGTGAACAGGTAGAAACTGTCAAAATCAACTTTTTCAGAACTCTGGAAATTAACTAAAGGCTTACAATAATTCACAGGGTATTTATTTAAGACAGATGGCTGAATATTGGAAGAACAGTGAGCTCTGTGGCATTTGAACTTGCTCTATTCCATCCTCTCTGTGCAGTTATGTGGTAGCCTTGAAAATCAACAGCATCGCAACTACGATAATCTGTGAAAAGCATCAGCTTGGCAAGGACTGGAGGGGGCATAAGAGTCTGAAGTTCCCCAAAAGTCTCATCCCAAAGAACTGTTACTATGTGTCCTATCTGGATGTGTGCTAAATAGCTCATTTCTCAGGGTCTGTCTTTATTTCACCTGATTCAGAGCTTGCTTCTGCTCACAGCCTTACCCTTAGAATATTTATTGAAAACTACTGGTGTCAGTATCACAGTTGCCTGAGGCAGCCTTACCAGTTGGGGTTAGCAAAAGGCTAACCAAAAAACTTAAATAGAAAAAACTTGGAAATGAGATAACTACAGGGGTTTTGAAAAGCTCTAACAGATGCCTAGGACTTTAGAAGGTTGTGCACAGGTGCAGAGATGAGTGAGTGACAGAGAAAGACCTGAGAAAACCTTGATGTCTCATCTCTGGCTGAACCTGAAGCAATGTGCAAGAAGGAAGTCAAGGCTAAGGACTGGAAACTACCTGCTGGAGCACTGAAGACACGCCCAAACACACACACACACACACACACACACACACACACGCGTGCGCGCGCGCGCACATACACACACAGAGCCCCTAAGCAAAGGCTGAAAGACTTACTGTCAGGCATTTAAGGAAATCTCTGTCTAATTAATAGCTGACCACTAAGTTAACTAAGCAGAAACTTCAGTGACTGCAAAGACAAATGATACAGACTTTACAGAATTAACCTAGAACACTCATGAAGCAAATAATTAGCATCAAGAACAAACTCTGGGGATAGTGGAAATTGATTTCCAGAGCTTCCACATGATATTATTTCAACAACAAAAAATTTGAGATATATTCCCCCCAAAGCAAACAAACAAACAAAACAAGACAGTATGGCTCACACTTAGGAAATAAAGCAGTCAACAGAAACTATCCATGAGGAAGCTGAGAGGTTGAACTTAAAACAAATATTTTAAATCAGATATTAAAAATATGTTCAAAGAACTGAAGGAAATCATGTCTAAAGAATAAAAGTATGGAAAGGCATGAGAATGATGTACCCCCAAACAAACAAACAAAATCAATAAGGAGATATGAATTATAAAAAAGATCCAGATAGAAATTCTATAATTGAAAAGTACAATAACTGAAATGAAAAATTCTCTGGAGGATCCAATAGTAGTTGTGAACTAGAAAATGACTAAATGAAAATAAAGACGGGACAACAGAGACTATTCAGTCTGAAGAACAGAAAGAAAAATGAAGAAAAAGCAGAGCCTCAAAGATCTATGAGGCACCATCAAGCATAGTAACATACATAATGGGAGTTCTAGAGATGACAGAAAATGGCATTATTCATTTAACAAAGTATCAGAAGGCCCTAACTTACATGGTTCAACTTATGATTTTTTGACTTTATTATAAATACTGAATGCATTTTTTACTTAAGAGATTTTTTATTTACAATGGGCTTATCAGGATATAATCTCATCATAGGTCAAGAAGCATCTGTAATGCCCCCAAACTTCTAGGTTTAATGAAAAACATTAATCTGTACCTTCAAAGAGGTTCAATAAACTTCAAGTAATATAAACTAAACAACAACAACAACAACAAAACCCACTTAAACACATAATAGTCTAACTGGCAAGAATGAAAGGCAAAGAGAATGTTGAAAGCAGCAAGAGAAAAGCAACTTAACATGTATACAGAATCTTCGATGAGCTCAACAGCTGAGTTCATGTCAGAAACAAGTTGTAGGATAACATTCAAACTGCTAAAAGAAAATGCTAACATATTCAAACTGCTAAAAAAAATCACCTCTCAAGAATTCCATATCCAGCAAAACTAACCTTCAAAAACTAAGGAAAATTAAGTTATTGCCAAATAACCAAAAACTTAACAGAACTTCTTGCTAGTAGACATTGCCTACAAGAAATACTAAATGGAGTCTTTCAGGCAGAACTGAAAGGACATTAGACAGTAACTTAAATCTACACAAAGAAATAAAGAGCATCAGTAAAAGTAACTATATAGGTATATAAAGACAATATAAAACTATTTCTGATTGTATACTATTCCATCTGATTTACAAGAAAAATACCTATAGCAATATGTGTAAAACTGTGTTCGTGGGCTTATAACGTGTAAAGCTGTAATTTGTGTAACTATAATTGTCAAAATGAGGAAAAAATGGAGGTATAATGGAGTAAACATTTTGCATAATGTTAAATTTAAGGTGGTATTAATTTGAACTAGATTGTTTTAAACTGTTAATTGTAATCAGGGCTGCCAGTTAGAAAATAATTCAGGAGAACATAGTTAACAAATAACAAAAAAAGTACTAGAAAATACTTAAGACACACACACAAAATACATTTAACACAAAAGAACAAAAAGGTAAGAGACATACAAAAAAACTAATATGAAATGTTAGATGCAAATCCCACAAGTAATTACGTTTGTGTTAAATAAACACTCTAATGAATAAAAACGAATTTTTAAAAAACCTCACAATCCAACTATATGCTACCATAGAAACATTTGAGATTCAAAGATACAAATAGGGTGAAAGTAAAAAAATGAAAACAGACATATCATGTAAAAAAAAAAAGAAGATTTTTTTAATAAAGATAATAGATTGAGAACTGTCATTTCTAAACATAAAAGAAGAAAGGATTGGAATTCAAAATATAAATATCCAAGACATAAAAATCATATATATGTGTATGTGTGCACATATACATAATACTTAAGATATAAACACAAACTTCGCAGGGCAGAAATTTCAAAAGTCTAGTAATAAGAGAAAACAATCACATACATTAGAAATCAAACAAATAAAACTTAAAATAAGAGATGATTATGGCCAGGCATGGTGGCTCACGCCTATAATCCCAGCACTTTCGAAGACAGAGGCAAGAGGATTGCCTGAGCCCACAAGTTCGAGACCAGCCTGGGCAACATGGCGAGATCTTGTCTCTACAATAAATCAAAATATTAGCTGGACATGGTGATACATGTCTGTAGTCCCAGTTACTTGGAAAGCTGAAATGGAAGGATTGCCTGAGTCCAGAAGGCTGAGGTTGTGGTGGCCGTGATCATGCCATTGCACTCCAGCCTAGGCAACAGAGTGAGACCCCGATTAAAAAAAAAAAAAGACGATTATTACCAGCATCACAATGGCAGAATTTAACAGTTTGATATTTTCATATTTCATTGGTATGAAGATATATTGGAGGAAATTTGGCAATATCCCTTTAGATATTATGATCTGTATTTCTGTAGAACCTTTATTTCTATGTACAGGCCTTAAAGAAACCCTTGTTTGTGTACCATAAGAAGATATGTACAAAGATGTTCATTTCTGAAGCAATACTCCCTACTGAAAAAAGCAGAAATAATATAATAACCATCAACTGAGGAACTGCTAAAGAATACATATAACTTCATAAAATATAATAATCAGATCAATTTAAAAATTAGTTACATTTATATATATATCTATATATGTGCAATCTCAAAATGTTCCTGTATGAAGAAAAAAGTTACCAAATAAGAAGTATAATGCATAAAGATATACTCCATTTTAACACAGAAAAAAGGTGTTCTCTTTCATGTGATGCAAACCAGATAATAATGACATCTTTTATATTTTATTTTTAGCAAAAGAATGATCAGAAAACTACACATTTAAAACAATACTATAGTAATATTACTGAGAGAAGGGTTTTAAGAATGTTGTCTCTCCATTTTTGTCATTACTAAGCACTCCTAGTGAAAGGAAAGTAAACATGATACCAAATTCAATCTAAGTGAAATTACAAAGATTAATAGATGTTTTGGCACCACTGAGAAAAAAATATTAGAACTCTAAGAAAAACATTATATATATACTTATGTAAATATATGAAGATATATTGGAGGAAATTTGGCAATATCCCTTAAGATATTATGATCTGTATGTAAATATCAAAAGTTTGATCTCATATCCCAATTTAAGTAATAAAAGGTTTCCAGAGTATAAGAAAGTAAAAATAGTGAGTGGATTGCCTGAGCCAGCGGGTTCGAGACCCACCTGGGCAGCAAGACCTCATCTCTACAATAAATCAAAAAATCAGCTGGGCATGGTAGCGCATGCCTGTAATTCCGGCTACTCGGAAGGCTGAGGCGGAGGATCGCCGGAGCCCAGCGGGTCGAGGCTGCGGTGGCCGGGAGCGACCACTGCCCTCCAGTCTGGGCAACAGAGTGAGACTCCGACTCAAAAAAAAAAAAGAAAGTAAAAATACAGTACCAGAATGCTTGAATTTCCTTGTTTAAATGAAATGGTTTGTGAATTTTCCAAGGAATATTTAAATGCTATCATCACATGTTCAGAAATATGAATAGAAAGGATGGTAATAAATATGTGCAATTCCTAAATTTAGTATGAATTTAGTATAAATAATTTTAACTTATTCCTCTATTATAATAAATTTTTAAATGTTTTATATCAATTTTTCTATTTTTAATATTTGTTGCTATAAATTACCATTCAACAGTAGTTCTTCCAAGTTGTCAGGATTTCGAGCAAGCTGCAAAATCAAAGCAGAGCCCCGAACCTTGTCAGGAATATCTTCATATAATAACTCAATGTATTCATCCATATCGTTAATGTTAGCAACTTCATCAATCTAAAACAAATGAATAAGCAAGAAGCATTCATCAACAATGCTCACCAGACCAACTATCAAAGAAATGATATTTTGTGATCAATATATGCCCTTTATAACAATAGACAAATTTCCAAAGAACTCAGAGTAGCAATCTTTTTGGATGAGGGGTACTTTAGACAATTGAGTGGTAGGACTCCAAACAAAACCATATGATAAAATGGGAAGTATATGAACTCTAAAATTTTTCTGTCAATATAAAGTATCTTAAAAGTAATATAAAGTATCTTATATCTACTATAAAAGAGTAAATAATATTTCAAAACATTGTAGTAAGAATACTTAAAACATTTTTATCTCTTATTTATCAAAATGAATTATGTCTAAAAAGCACAACCAGTAATTTTGTCTTTTTCAATTAAATACTGGTTTTCTACCTTTTCCATCTGCCCCTAAATTCAATCATTTTTTAAAAATTCTACATCTGATTACTATGATTGTGTGTATAATTGGTAAAAGGTAATAATTTACAATTAGTTTTCTATTTTACCAAAATCTATATAGTCTTACCTCCATTCCTTCAAAAGGAGATGGATCTTTAGGTTTGTTTGATTTTTCTTTTCTCTCTGTAAAAAAAATTATTTTTAATAAGCAGAATTCAGCTTTTATGATTTCTGGATAATTTTTATATTCAGCAGCTAAGTTTAATTCTAGCTAAGCTGAGAATATTAAACAGTTTATGAAAGTCTTTGTATGTATAAAAATGTTCATCTATAATCCACCTGCTCTAGTAAGACTATCAAGGAGAGTATAAATTAATGAAACCTATAACTAATTCCCATAATTAATTCTTAATTATGGAGGCAGCAATTTTAACTTCCTCTTCAGTTAACTTTTGGGATTTGCAACGTATATAGCCAGAATTACCAACAAGAAGCAAAACAGGCTATTCTAAGTATCCTCTCTTTCCCTTTCTAGTTCAAATTTAAGGTGGAAATAGGAAAGTCAATAAGGCAAAGGAAAAAATATTGCTTGAGTAACATAAAAACTAAAGTGAAAATTAACAAAGAAAAAGGAAACAAAATGACATCTGTAAATATATGGCATACGAGGAACATGTATTACATTTATAAAAAAAAGAAGACAATAAAATTATTCAGAATGTAAAATTTGCCATTATAAATATAAACTTATTAAATGAGCCAATTTTTTTAAAAGCTAAAATAAAAAATAGATACTAATTTTTTTATCAAGTAAAATTAATATCATAAATTACAAGGCAGATACTTAATGTTTGTGTTAATTAAATCCTCACTTATTTCCCAATAAATTAAACAGGGATCCAAAGGTGTTGAATACAACTTTGAGCCAATCATTATATCAAATTGTCTGATTAATGGCATAATTTCATTTTTTAGCAAAAAAAACTATCAAAAATACTTTAGTGATCTTGCTCATAAACCTAAGTAATGCATGTCCACTAAAGTGAGTCCAAATAGTGCCAAAATTTTAATTCTATAATTAGAAAATAAATATGTACAATGGAATTAGCCCTTTTTCTTTTCAGAGGATAGCAGCATTCTTGATATGGTCATGTATGCTCAACAGCTAAATTTTGCTTCAAACAGATAATTTACTATGACAGTGGTTGTAACTAAGCAAAGAAGAAACATGACTTAACATAATCAAATGATTATTATTGTTTTTTTTCAATCACTTTTAGCAAAATGTTTCTGGCTTTGAAATACCAAGTACCAAGTAAGAGTCAAGAAAGAAAAATTGAAGAATTTTTTTTTTTGGTTTTTTTTTTTGAGTTGAAGTCTCACTCAGTCACCCAGGCTGGAATGCAGTGGCATATTCACAGCCACCCCACCATCGACCTGCTGGGCTCTGGTGATCCTTCCACCTCAGTAGCTATAACCACAGGCACGCACTACTGTGCCCGGCTAATTTTTTTTTTTTTATTGTAGAGACAAGGTCTAGCCAAGTTGCCTGGGCTGGTCTCAAACCTGTGGGCTCAGACAATCTACTTGCCTTGGCTTCCCAAAGTGTTGGGATTACAGCTACCAAGCCAGACTGAAGAGTTTTAAAAATAAGTGTATATTTAACACAGTAAAGCAGTTCATATGTCTTCAACTATTAATATCTAGATTGAGAAAAACATTAATTTGATTTTTTTTTAGTCAGAATCTCACTTTGCTGTCTAGGCTGGATTGCAGTGGCATACTTATGGTAACCTCAGCCTTGACCTGCTGAGCTTAGGCAATTTTCCGCCTCAGCCTTTCAAGTAGCTGGAAACACAGGTGCGCACCACCATGCACAGCTAATTTTTTTGATTTATTGTAGAGACAAGGTCTTGCCAAGTTGCTCAGGCTGGCCTTGAACCCCTGGACTCAGGCAATCCTCTTGCTTCTGCCTCCTAAAGTGCAGGCATGAGCCACTGCACTTGGCTCTAATTTGAAATATTTTATCCATGTATGATGACATGGAAATTTGTTCATATTCCTCTAATTTCTGGGGACAGCATCAGGGATGCTTCTACTTACCTTTTCCTGAAAATGAATCACGGCGGTTCTGTAGGTAGTACAACAGCTGTTCTACCTCATTTAGTTTTGAGGGATGAATGAGTTTACATTCTTCAACCACCTTCTTTGCCAGGGAAGTTATGTCTGTGTTGGCATTGAGACTCTTAAGTCGAATGCTGTAAATATATCAGAATTTCCCAACATTGGTATTATAAAAGTAAGTGAGCACCAATAGTATACTTTAAAATAATTTATAGATGATAAATTATTATAGAGTCCTGGTAATAAACTCTTAGTAAAATATAATATAGTATTAGATATAATTAGGCTTAGAAAAATACAAGGCAACAATTTTCTTTCAACGAGACAAACTAACAAAAAGAATATAATATATTTTTCTGACTCTCTAAGCAAGACAGCATATTCAGAGACCCTGTTTTAAAATAGTATTTCTGAAGTAAAATATATATAATCTTTAGTCATTATTGGATATGAGACTCCATACTACCACAAATAAATTATTTTCTTGACAATACCAACAATTGTATATTTTTTTTAGTTAGGAACAAGACACAATTTTCAGATTCAATTCAGTAGTTCTGGCAGTAATTATATAGAAGGTAGAAGAGAAAAAAAGTGAGATGAATTTTAAGACCTATACGAGGAATTTTGCAGAACAAATGAATACACTTTATACTTAGGTAAGTACATTTAAAACAATAATAAGCCAGTCCCTCACTCTTTTCCAAGTTAGCCCAGGAGATTCACTGGAAGTTCAGTAAGGAGAAGATTGTTAAGAGTCTGGAAACAACAGCCTAGTTACATGGATTCCATGGCACCAGGAAGAGCTTTGAAGACCTAAACCTAGGTTCAAAATGAAGAGTCAAACTGGTATCAAAAGACTCTGTCAAGTAGATGCTCCCACGCAAAGCTTTTTTAAAAAGAGAAACACAAACAGGTAGACGTATTAATTAAACTATGTAGAATTATTTATTGGTGAAGATGGCTATTTTTTATTGGGTGGAGACCTCAGAGCAATGTCCTATACTCAGCATCTGTGAGATTACTATTCAGATGTAGATGATGTCTCCTAAAACCAGTCTGCTATAATGATTTCAATATTATTTCCAGCTACATGGCCAACCCAAATCTGGTTCTTCCAGGATTCTATGAGCTACCTAAAAGCCTTTAATAAATTCCTTTTATGCTTAAATTTGCTAAAGTGGCTTCAAATTTTGCAATGAGAACCCTAGCAAAATCCTATCCCTTTATTTTATTTTTTCTTTATTTGGGTTTTTTTTTTATTGTTGTTGTTCCTACCTTTTAAATCTTTCAAATTGCTGACTATATTTTTGCATAGTTTTAACTGCACATCAGAAGGCAGAGATAGAAAGAAAGGCCCATTCAGAGAAGAAGTCTAAAAGATCTCTCCAAGCTTAATTTTTATAAGAAGCTGTAAAATATTAAGTTTAAATAAATCTGACTGAAAAGAGGCACAAGAGAAACTATAAATATGTATTTTAAAAAAATTTATTAGGATTATTTTGGAGTACTTTTAGTTTTACAGAAAAATTGTGCAGACAGTGCAGAGTTCCCATAGACACCTTCTCATCTCCACAACCTCCTATAGTTTCTCCTATTTTTTCCTATTATTACCATCTTGTATCAGTGTGATACATTTGTTACAAATGATGAACCAACACAGACACATATAAACTAAAATCCAGTTTACATTATGGCTCATTATGTGTTGTATCGTTGTATGAATTATGAAAAATACCCAATGTTACATATACTCCATTGCAGTATATCATACAGAATGCTTTTATTGCCCTAAAAATGCCCCAGCTCCATCTCTTCCTCCCGCTGAATCACTGGCAACTTCTAATCTTTTTACCATATTTACAGTTTTGCCTTTTCCAGAATGTAATATAGTTGGAATTATATAGTATGTAGCTTTTCCAGATTGGCTTCTTTGCATTTAGGTCCCTCCATGTCTTTTCACACTGATAGTTAATTTCTTTTTATCACCAAATAATACTTGATTGCAGGGATGTACCATAATTTATCCATTCATCTATTCATCTTATTTTCTTCCAATTGTTGGCAATTATGAATAAAGCTGCTATAAACATTTGTGTACAGGTTTTTGTGTGGATCTGTTTTCAATTCATTTAGTAAATATCTAGAAGCAAAACTGCTAGATCATAAGGTAAGTCTATGTTTACATTTGTAAGAAACTGCCAATTTGTCTTCCAAAATATATACAGCATCATTTTTCATTCCCACCAGTTATGAATGAGAGCTTCTGTTGCTCCACATTCTTGACAGCATTTGGTATTGTCAGTGTTTTAGGTTTTAGCCATTCTATTAAGTATGTAGTGATGTCATATTGTTTTAATGTAAACAGGCTTTCCAATCTTTTTTTTTTTTTGAATGGGGGGGCGTCTCACTCTGTCACCAAGGCTGGAGTGCGCTGACACAATTATGACTCACTGTGGCCTCGGCCTCCTGGACTCAGGTTATCCCTCGGCCTCAGCCTCTCAAGTATTTGGGATTACAGGAGTGTGCCACAACATCTGGCCAGATTTTTAAATTTTTTTGTAGAGACATGGTCATATTATGTTGCCTAGGCTGGTCTTGAACTCCAGGGCTCAAGCAATCCTCCTGCCTCAGTCTCCCAAAGTGTTGGGATTACAGACATGAGCCAATGTATCCAGCTTCAATCTTTATTTTAGATTTATTTTCTACCAACATATGTATTAGCAATCTGATTCATTTTCTTTTCATCCAGAGTAATAGCCAGATTTCCTGCTTTTAATGTGTAGTTGCTCTCCTAAATCATCCATTTATTACAAAAGAGAAAGAAAAATAGATGGAACAAGACTTCTTCAGAGAACATCAGCTGTTTTGTTCCTATAATCATATTATCTTCATTAGGCACCCCATGCCTGTTATGAACACCAAAACCTCACAAAGTAACTAGATTAGTTTGGGGGCCATAACCATGTTTCTTGTGAAGAAATCTTCAGAAAACTGTATATCTGTTGAGGATGGGCTTTGTACATTTCTTTTCCCACTACTGGATAATAAAATATAGTCTTCTGGACCTGAGCCATACCATTGACTAATCCAGTATAATGACCCTTTCACTTCTTAGCCTCCTTACTATTGATAAAACCTTTTGAATCAACAAACCACATTTCCTTTTGGTCCCACAATATAATTCTTCTTCAGCTCTTGTACAATCAAGGTTAACTATCACAAGGTTGAAATACTAGGGTTTTTTTTCCTTACTAAGATTTAAATCCGCTTACTCTAGCCAAAGTCAGTAGTAACTCTTTCCAGGTGGCTAACTTTTTATTGAACGTCTACCTTGTCTAGAAAGCCTGCAGAGTTTCGTATAATAACAATACTCTTCCTGAATTCTAGTTGAATAAGGCTGCTGATTGCATTCTAAAGACTAAAAACTAAATTTCTCTCCTGAAATGTGGATGCATGAGGTTCTAAAGACAAAGACCCTGATTTGCTAGCTTTTCTTTGGAAGTCAAATAAATAAGATCTCAAGGGATTTGCATGCAATCTCAAAAAGTACAAAACTCAGGCAGTAATCATGAACACACAAATGGAAAAGGGAGTGTGAGAAAACATAAAAATGTGTGAGCATGTAAGTTAGGATTTACAGTCTGAGTATGTATGCATGTATGTATGGGTATCTACACAAATAAGAAGACCAATTACAAGATCCTAATAAGATACTAGGCAGCTATTCTTTGCAGGTTACCATACACCAGGGTTTCTCAATTGCAATACTTTTGAAATGTGGGCCAATAGTTCTTTTTTGTAGAGGTTGTGTTGTGCATTGCAGGATATTTAGCAGCACCTGGCCTCTACCTACTAGATGCCAATATCACCTCTCTAGTTATGACAACCAAAAATGTCTCCAGGCACTGTCAAATGTCCCTTGTTGGGGGAAAAAACCTCCCAGTTGAGAATTACCAGTACACACTTAAAATACAGTGTTTTATAGTGTGCTAAATACTATCATATGTACTTAACAGCCTGTATACACTTAATACTCCCAAAACACAGACAGGACAGAGATTCTAACGAGTTCCTAAATCGTTGTTTTTTTTTTTTAACAGAGGAAAGACGGTTGAGAGAGAATACTAGCTGATCTCAGACCTCTCTACTTTCCCAAAACTATAGAAGGGAGGTAAGATAATCACCAGCACAACTGCAGGCTAATGAAAAAGACCAGTTCCCAAGGGACTTCTAAAAGTATTGCAAAAGCAGGAAGGAAAGTGTGTAGGATACTGGAAGATCTAAGACTAATTCCTTGAGTCAGAACAAGCTTATTACTAACATTTTTCAGAAGATTAGATTTTTAAGGGATGAATTCAAGGTCTGGTTCCCATTTTGGGAATTTCTGAAAGACATGTACCACTTCCTATAACTTTCAGAAAGGAAGAACAGAGAATCCTTTAATACAGAAATTTCCTAAATTAAGCTAGAAACAAAACAAAACCCACATAAACATCTTTTATTATTGATTCCACAAGTTAGTAGTTTATATTCTATTATATACATTTACTAAATGGGACAAATTAGAATATATGAGGGCACCACCCAAAACAAACTGAAATTAGCTTTTGGAGGGCAGGTACCCTGCCGTATACTCAAAATTTGTTTCTCTATATCAAACAGTCAACCAAAGTTGTTATCTGGAAGTTCTGAGAAAACTGTCATGATTTGTGGAAGAAATGTCCCAAGTTGTGGCAAACAGGTGACTGGTTCTTCCATTATGATAACATACTTGCCCACACTACACTGAGTGTTCAGCAGTTTTTGACGGAAAAAAGTATGACCCTGTGTCCCACTCTCCCTATTCACCAGATCTCACCCTGAGCAACTTATTTTTGTTTCCCCGAAAGAAAAAAGTCCTCAAAGGAAAACATTTTACTGATGTGGGAGAAGTGATACAAAAAAATGGCAGAAGCACTAAAAGATGTAAAAATTGATGAGTTCAAAAACTGTTTTGAGCAGTGGAAAAAGCATCTTGATAGGTGTACTGCATCAAATGAAGAGTATTTTGAAGGCGACTGAAGTTTAAACATGTAAGAATAAATACACAATTTATAAATAAATTCCAAGATTTTTTTAGTTCTCCCCTTGTACATGTTTCGACAGGTTTCCATTAAGCTTACGAAAGCCTATTTACCTGGAATAAATATGCTCCATATTTATAGTTTAATATAATCTCTCCTTCATCAAGATGAAGTATGTCTAAAAGAATGCCATGATCACTTAGCATCTATGGAGATTAAAATAACACTAGATTTGTATAAAGTCTGTATAAGTTTCACTACTTTCAAAATGTGCACAAATAACTTACATTTTTTGGCATTCCTTTCGTTCTCCCAACATGGGATCCCCCATTTCTCCAAGAATGGTAGCTTCCACTTCATATTGAACAATGAGTGCTTTTTCTGATGGATGTACATCAATATTCCCTCCTTTAACTTTCCTATAATACAAAATAAAAGAGGCATAACTAGATTAATAACTCTAAAAATGTCTGTGGTTTTTGTCTAGTTTCTAGTTCCAGAACCTGTGAGCTGGATTAACATGCACATTTGAATCAGATTTATTCTTGACTTGGGATAACTCTTTTTCTCTAACTCTGTATTATATATATCCTGCATAAAGTATCTTTATGAATAGCTCTACCTAGAAAAAGAATAAACTTACCCAAAGGATCATGCATTAGAGCAAGTAAATGAAACATGAACAATTAAGATGGCTTTGGATTAAAAAGAAACAACCTGCCCATTAGTTTACAATACAGTATGTATCGTGTATCATCTAACATAATTGTATAAGTTGTAGCACTAGTACCTAAATGAAATCACACTGAAATTACATAACAAAAAAACCATTTACAGGTCAGGTACACTGTATAATCATGTATCTCAAATTACAGTGTCAACAGTACGTTACATAAAAAGGCCACATATACTCTTTCCTAGTTCATAAAGTTACAAAATGAACTCTTAACTGCAGTAAAACAATGACAAATTTGTCATTTGGCCATTTTAGGCGATGAGTTGTACTGGAATCGATTAAGTAACAGAAATAAATATTTCTCATTCCTAGTACTAACTAGCAGCTAGCTAACTAGTAGGGTTCTTAAGCCTGATGAGAATAAATAGAAATATGACAACACCTTAAACTTATTTTAATTCTAATACTCAAAAATTTAAACCTTTTCCTTCCATTGAAAATAATGCTTTGGCTTATAATGCACAATTTCAATGGAATTTTTTAAATGATACGTTCACCAGAATTCTTTATGAAAAGAGGGAGAAACTGGAATACTAGGGTTATAATTAACAGTCAAGTGTAGAGATAGGGTAGAAAATTAAATACACCAAAGTATAGAGTCTAGGTAGCAAGTGAAGTGATAGCAAGAAGCATAGAACAAAGTTTGTAAAGAATATAAACAGAAACAAGGTGGGCCAGCAAAAATCAAGGAATTCAGAAATCAGATGTAAACATATATTAAATAGGATGCCACAGATTCCAAAAGATAAGACAAATGGATATAAATTAAAAAGCTAGAAAAATTATAGGAATCAAAAAACTAAGGAAAGCTGAAAAACAGATGTAATACAGCACCACAGAAACTATCTTAGTTATAAAGCAAACTCGTTATTTATTTCCTGATGACATAGCATAGAAAACAAACCCAATTCTGAACTCTTTATGTAAATAACTATATCCAGTTAAGGGAAGAGAAGAATAATGACAAAATACAAGTGCAAATGCTAAGGGCAGCCTCGTCTCACCACCTGCAAAATGGGTGTTCTACATATTAGCAGCTGGGGGAAAAGCACAATTCTTGCCCTCTGGAGTCTGATATCTTGTGTTACTTCAAAAGAATAAAATAATTCAATAAAAACTCCCCCAAACTCACCATTCCTTCTTAGTTTCTGTTTGCTTTTTGCATATATGTATGTTTTTTGAGGAGCTGGCTAATTATTACAAAAACAACTTATGTTTATTATAGGAACAAGAAAACATAGAAATGAGCAAAGAAAAAATAATAAAAAACTTAGATGCAATCATTAGTTATCTTTTTACCACAAATATATACAGATATTTTTTCTATCTCTATATAAACAATATACCAACAGAAAGTGAAAGCTACAGAATTTTTTTTTTAAAAAAGAGGCTTAAGTGTAGCAATCTGATGAGGTGAAACTACATTTGAATAGCACTTTCTGTAAGATTGAAAAAAGTATTGTTTATACCAACGTGGGAGCTGCTAGAGATTGTCGGTGGTAACCCTTACTTCCCTAGTTCCCCGTGGCACTTCCACTATACATATGAAATACACATAGTACAAACTAAGTTAATATTACACATACTATTTAGCAATATACTCTTAAATCTTACTGCATAGTGACTTTATCTAAGGGAATCCTTTTCCTTCAGAAGTTCATATACTTACAACCCAGCTATTCTGTTTGTTGAATAACTTGATTCTTTATTTCTAACTGGTATTAAACAAAGTTTACAGGATTCATATACAAAACATTCAAAACCACTGTAGGTTACTTGGTTGATTTACAAGCAGTTCTTTAAAGGCTTAAAACATTTTGTAATTCAGTCACTCACTATTCAAGTAAATTGAACACCATAGTTTCAAATTCCCTTTTGATTGGCAAAGTATTCCAGCTTGTTTGGATACAGTTATTAATTATATCTGCACGTAACTTATGGCAAGTATATTTCTGGTGTTGAATGTGCAACATCAAAATTTATATTTGTATTATCACCACAAAACGAATTATCTTATCTTTTTTTTCTTTTTCTTTTTCTTTTTTTTTGAGTTGGAGTCTCACTCTGTCACCCAGACTGGAGTGCAGTGGCCACTCCCGGCCACTGCAGCCTCGAACTGCTGGGCTCCAGCGATCCTTCCGCCTCAGCCTTCCGAGTAGCCGGAACTACAGGCGCGCACTACCATGCCCAGCTAATTTTTTTTTGATTTATTGTAGAGATGAGGTCTCGCCAAGTTGCCCAGGCGGGTCTCGAACCCATGGGCTCAGGCAATCCACTCACCTCAGCCTCCCAAAGCGCTGGATTACAGGTTGAGGCACCGAGCCTGCAGAATTATCTTATCTTAAATGCTGAACTTTCAAACTTAATTTAAGATAGAATTCATAATAATGTCAGATGTTTAACTACTGAGAGAATTAATTTCCAATGCTGTACTTGTATTCCATTAATTAGATGAAAAATTTAAGCTATTATTAGAATTAAATGATTTTCTATTTGAAGCATCCTATGATACAAATATTAAATTGTTGTCTTTTACTTGGTGAAAATTTCTTCCACTAATGGAGCCTTCTCGATAACATCTCTGCGTCCTTTTGTTTAATATATGAGCCAAAAAACTGGAGCCAAAAATGTGCTAAATAGATTCAGAAAAATAGTTTTTAAAAAAGGCTCAATAAGAAATCCTTCACAGAGTAATATAAAATACATGTACTACAACTGCATGTGATAAACTGTCATCTTTTGGGGCAATTTTCTTAATTACTAACTTCTCAAGCATATCCTTATGTTCCTAGACTTCATGTGGTAGATAATAAATGCTGATGAACATTGTGTTGTTGTCCATTCTCAATTATCTTGAGATACAAAAATGCAGTCTTTATAAGTAGTTCTTTAAAGATTCAAAACAGCTTGCAATTCATTTACTCTCTATTCATGTAATAGGTACTTTTTTGAAAAATTATTGCTGTCAAAAGGATCTACTAGAAAATAAAGGTGCACCAAAAACTAAAAAAACAGTTGTAGCCTTACACCATGCAACTAATAACAAAGCCATTGAAGGTATTGTTCTGACTATTCTCTATATGCTCTCTGGCAGAATGGCTAAGCATCTATTTCCTGCATATCTTCATCAATACTCAACATGTAACTGTCCACAATTCCAAGTGACCCTACCAACTGGCAGCACATATTCATGCACCTCACATTTTACAACATAGATATGGCACAAGAGGAACTCTATTCATTGTAATATGTCTTATATAGTACTAGACAACACCATGGCAGAATATCGACATACAAAGTAGAAATCTACCAAATCCATCCCAATTTATTTTAGTATATTACTGTTGAAATGTTGCTTAAAATTTTTTTAAAATTGGGACAAATGTTAAATCAGATGGGAGGTGGGATGAGGAAAGAACAGCTGAAAACCAGGACTGTTTAAGTCAAAGAAGCAAGAACTGATGACCTTAATCAAATCCAGTCCTTTCTTGCCTTCTCAAAAATGCTCTTCAGTAATTAACTTGTCTATTTCCATCTACAAATAAACAAATGAAAATGTCTCAAGTTAAAAAACAAAAGAAAAAAAACCCCCTATTTTCATCCCATAAAACCCTCTCATTACCACTGCTTTTCATTATTGTAAAACTTTAAAAAAATTTTTTTAACAGATCCAAAGTTACAAAATTCCTTTTATTTTCCTTTCCTTTTTTTTTTTTTTTTTTGAGTTGGAGTCTCACTCTGTCGCCCAGTTAACTTTTTTCTCAAGATACCTAAGAGTACATACCCTATTACTCCATGAAATCGTAGGTCCACTGCCCACCCCCTCAACATCCTTTGTGTTATAGCTGTCACATGCATCTATATATCTTATAAGCCCACACAAGTTTTTAAAATTTTTGCTTTAAAATCATATGTACTTTTAAAAAGAGAGGAAAAATAATGTTTTATATTTACCCAAATATTTACAATTTCTGATGCTTTTAATATATTTTCCATATGGGTCACACCAAAATAAGTTTTATATTTCTATTACTAAAATAAGACCCGGTAATGGAAAATCAAAGGATTACATAATTCAAATCAATGTTCCTTCTAAGAAAATCTAAAAAGCTGGGGCCAAAAACATTTATGTGTGTATCTGTTTGAAGATATAAGAGAACTAACAAGGCAGAAAAAAATTACAGTGCCAAGATCCAGGATGCATAGAAAATGAAGAGGTAAGTCTTTAATTTGAGGCTGCTTTTCCTTAAAATGTTTGCTAATTGAAAAGAGATGGCTGAGAGGCCGAGAACCTTTTAACAGCCACATATAGCTAAGGGCACAAAAACTGGAGACTAGGCTGCACTAAACAGCAGTGGCCCTGTTATAGCTCCAAGTTTTGAGTTGGAAACAGAACTACATCCTAAGTGTAATTGTGGGACAGGTGCAGATTGTTCCCCAACAAGACTAAAAAAGCCCAGCTTAATACATTTGATTCCCTGAGAACCAATAAAGTTGAATTTTTTAGTACCCCTTACTACCTATCATAAACAAAAAATAATCCTCTTTGGATAAATAAAACATCATCCTAGGCCTGAAATGATTATTTGTACATTTATATTCTTATACATAATGCTCAAAAAGTCATTATGCTCAAAATTAAATAATTTTCAGAATTACATTTTTAAAAAAATATCTAGAGTTAAAAATAATCAAAATCAAGAAACCAATAAATAGGCTTAAGAGCATATGAGATACAGCTAAAGAGAAAATTTGTGATATAAAAAATAAGTCAGAAGAAAATATCCAGCATAAAACATAAAGACAAAAAGGTTCCCCTTTGTTGTGCCTAACTTGAAACTATCATCACGAAACTGAAATCAGTGAAAGCCAAACATGTAAATTGCTCCCCCCCCCGCCCCGCTCCCCTGGGGCAAACAATAAAAGTTGTTTCAAATAAAACACATTATGAAAGCCTAAGAGGAAAGTCTAGGAAGTTAGACATTTTTGGAGACTAGAGACTATGAAACGGTAATGCATATAAAGAGGAAACTAGAAATCCATAAGCATGCTCAGGGCAGGACACACGATCAGGAAAAAACCTGAGAAGGGCATCAGCTATTACCTGTGGCTGGTCTTTAGACTCTGTGCAAGCAAGTGACGTCTAAGGTACAGTTATAAATTGCCTGACTACGTGTAGAGTGTCTAAACATACAGGCAACCTGCAAAGATCCTAAGAGTACTTTTTCTTCTTTTGTTTCTTTTTTTTCTTGGCAAATTCTAATATCCAAAATATCCAATTTTCAACAAAAAAGTATCAAACATGCAAAGAAACAGGAAACCATGCCCTATTTGCAGAAAAAAAAATTAACAGATACCATCCACAGCACAGTATAAACATTGGACTTATTAGACAAAGACTTTTATATCAACTGTCTTAAATACACTCAAAGAGCTAAAGGAAACCAGGATAAAGAATTGAGGAAAACCAGGAAACAGTATCTCAGGAAAATAATATCAAAAAATTATGATAAGGATCTAAATAAAAATATTGGAGTTAAAAATTAAAATAAATGAAATAAAAAATCACTACAGGGCTTCAACAGCAGATGTAAGTAGAGAGGAAAGAGTCAACAAGCTTGAAGAGAAGTCAAATGAAATTGCCCAGTCTGAGGATCAGAAAGAAAATAGAATGAAGAAAAATAAAGAGCACCTAAGAGACTTGGTAAAGGATAGAGAAAAAGAGGCAGACAGAATATGGGAAAAAATAATGGTAAAAAAATTCCCAAATTTGATAAAAGAAAAATTTTACACATCTAAAAAGCTCAATGAATTCCAAAGTAAGAGAAACTCAAAGAGATACACAATAAGATACTCTACATTTTTTTAAAGAAAGATTTTGAATCAATAACCTAATCTTATACCCTTAGGAATTAAAAAAGAAGAGCAAACTAAACCCCAAGCTAGCAAGAATAATAGAGCAGAGTTAAAAGAAACAGAGTCTAGAAAAAGAATAAGAAAAATGAATTTAAAAGTTGGTTATTGGAAAAGGTCAACAAAATTATTTGGCAATTTTTTTGCTATACTGACTAAGAAAGAGAGAGAGAGAAAACTCCAATTATTAGAATCAGATATAAAAGTGGGACATTACTACTGACTTTAAAAAGATTAAAAAAGATTACAAGAGGATAATATGAACAATTGTACACCAACAAACTGGATAACCTGCATGAAAAAGAAAAATTCCTAGAGACATACAACCTACTAAAACTGACTGAAAAGAAACAAAAAAATCTGAACAGAACTTCAAGTAAAGAGGTTGAATCAGTAATTAAAAACCTCCCAACAAAGAAAAGTCCAGAATCAGATGGCTTCAGTGGTAAATCCTATTGAACATTTAACGACAAATTAACACCGATCCTTCTCAAACTCCTCCAAAAAAAAAAAAAAAGAATAATAGAGAAAACACTTCCTAATCATTCCATTAAGCCACAAATACCCTGATACCAAAGTGACACAAAGATACTACAAAAAAATTATAGGTCAATATCCTTTATGAGAACACATGCAAAAATCCTCAAAACAATAGCAAACAGAATCCAGGAGCTTATAAAAGGGCATGGCCAAGTAGGTTATACTGCAGGAGCTACAGGAGGTTCAGCATATCAATGTAGCACACCATATTAACAGGCTGAAGAAAAAGATACATTGAAAGGACAGACGGAGAATGGGAAGCCATTTTTCATCTTGTTCTTAAACCCTGACACAATGATGAGAAAATAGAAGCTATGCTTTTGGAGAAATGCACACTTTAGGTATAATTAACTTTACCGACTTTGTCTTTTCAGAAACAGACTTCCAAGTATCAGAAGTATCTCATAGTGGCAATCAAGCTTGCCTAGAGTAAAGGGAATTTACAAGGCTTAAGACATCATGCATTGGGCAAGGACTATAAAAGTCATGAAACCTGTA
Source organism: Cephalopachus bancanus (assembly GCA_027257055.1). Lineage (NCBI taxonomy): Eukaryota > Metazoa > Chordata > Mammalia > Primates > Tarsiidae > Cephalopachus > Cephalopachus bancanus. Next base: position 8,844,289 of record JAPVLO010000060.1, read on the forward strand.
ATTACAAAAGTTATAACCGCTCAGAGGGAGAGCAGGTGGAGATTCGATCTTCTAGTAAACTGGGCACTATCTACATACAGGGAAGCCAAGGATCTCCCGAAGCTACCCACTGGGAATGCCTCGGAGATAAGGGGAAGTACACCCTCCTTTACGTCTAAGGAATGTCGTTTGGGAAGGTGCAGGAGCATTAGAATCCTTGTCACGCCCTTCTCTAGGGGCTGTGATAATGTGGGCGAACATTAATGGGTCTCTGTATCACGGATCTCCAAGACATCCACAGGTGATCGACAAGGGGGTCATGGCAGTCACGTGCAACAAATCCAAGAAAAGGATTTAAGCCAGGACTCTGGGGGGCTACAAGGTCACACTCACCTAGAGTGTAGGCCCACTCCCTGTCTGTGGTGGGGTGAACTTTTCTTGAATAAATCTTTTCTTCTGTCACCTCTGTGTGTCGCAATTCTTTGCAATTTACTCAGAACTCTGGGTTCCCAGAGCGCACGTCCGGCTTGCCAGCCCTGGCAGTGCTGCGCGCCTCCCCTTGCCTCTCCACCCTCACCCTGTCCGTCCAGTACCATAACATACATGATTATCTCAATTGACAAGAAAAAGCTTATCTCAATTAATACAGAAAAAGCATCTAATAAAACCCAACAGCCTTTCATGATAAAAGCACTTAATAAGTTAAGAACAGAATAAGGGCATATATGAAAAATCTACATCTAATACCACATTCAGTAGTGAAAGAATGAAAGGTTTCCCCCAGCCGGGCTCAGTGGCTCAGCCTGTAATCCCGCGCCTTTGGGAGGCTGAGGTGAGTGGACTGCCTGAGTCCGCGGGTTCGAGACCCGCTTGGGTAACTTGGCGAGACCTTATCTCTACAATAAATCAAAATGAGCCGGGAGTGGTAGCGGGCGCCTGTAGTTCCAGTTACTTGGAAGGCTGAGGCGGAAGGATCGCTGGGGCCCAGCAGATCAAGGCTGCGGTGGCCGGGAGCGGCCACTGCACTCCAGTCTGGGCAACAGAGTGAGACTCCAACTCAAAAAAAAAAAAGAAAGAAAGAAAGAAAGAAAGATTTCCCTCAAGATCACAAGACAAGAATGTCCACCTTGCCCACTTCTATTAAACATAGTACTGGAAATTCTAGCCAAAGCAATGAGGAATGGAAAAAACAAAAGGCATCCTGATTGAAATGAAAGAAGTAAAATTATCACTATCTGCAAATGACATGAACTTATATGTAGAAAAATCTAAAAAGAGCACAAAAATTTGCTATAGCTAATAAATACAGTAAAACTGAAGGATAAAATATCAACAAACAAGAAAGAAATTGTTTTCCTACACATAGCAATGAAAAATCTGAAAAAGATAATGAAGAAAATTTCATTTACAATAGCACCAAAAATAATAAAATACTCTGGAATAAATTTAACCAAGGAGTAAGTGTATACTGAAAACAACAAAACTGTGCAAAGAAAGTAATAAGATACCCGGGATCGGTGGCTCAGCCTATAATCCAGCACTTTGGGAGGCTGAGGTGAGTGGATTGCCTGAGCCTGTGGGTTCGAGACCCGCCTGGGCAACTTGGTGAGACCTCATCTCTACAATAAATCAAAAACATCAGCCGGGTATGGTAGCACACGCCTGTAGTTCCAGCTACTTGGAAGGCTGAGGCGGAAGAATCACTGGAGCCCAGCAGGTCGAGGCTGTGGTGGCCGGGAGCGGCCACCGCACTCCAGTCTGGGCGACACAGTGAGACTCCAACTCAAAAAAAAAAAAAAGAAAGTAATAAGAACTAAATAAATGGAAAGAAATTCTGTGTTCATGGATTGGGCAATTTAGTATTGTTAAGATGGCAATATTCCCCAAAATGATCTACAAATTCAGTACAATCCTTACCAAAGTCCCAATATCTTTTTGCAGAAATAAAAAAGTAAATCTAAAATTCATATGGGAATACACGGAAGCCTTAATAGTGAAAACAATCTTGAAAAAGAACAACAGAATTGGAGGACCTTCCCAAATTCAAAACTCCCTACAAAGCTTCAGTAATCAGAACAGTGAAGTACTAGCATAAAAACAAACAAATAAATCAACGGAATACAACTGAGAATCCAGGAATAAATCAGTTGATTTTCAACATGTAAGCTCCAACCATTCATAGAGGAAAAGATCAACACTCTTCTTGACAAATGGTGCCTGGACAACTGGATATACACATGTAAAAGAATAAAGTTAGTTAACTCAAGATGGATTAAAGACACAGATTTAAGAGGCAAAACTATCAAACTCTTAGAAGAAAACATAATGACCTTAGATTTGGCAGTGATTTATTACATAGTGATGCCAAAAGCAAGAGCAACAAAAGAATAAGTTGGACTTTACCAAAATTAAAAAACTTTTGCACACGAAAATCTTGCATAACAAGAAAGTGAAAAAACAACCCAAAGAAAGGGACAAAATATCTGTAAATCATGTTTCTGAGTAGGGTTTATAGTATCCAGAATATATAAAGAACAAAGAGAAAAGACAAATGGTCAAGCAGTACATGAAAAGCAGCTCAATATCATTAGTAATTACAGAAATGGTAACCAAAATCAAAATAACACTCTACACCCACTAGGATGGCCATAATTATAAGACAAATAAAAAAGATCCGGACTCGGTGGCTCAGCCTGTAATCCCGCGCCTCTGGGAGGCTGAGGTGAGTGGATTGCCTGAGCCTGCGGGTTTGAGACCCTCCTGGGCAGGCGAGACCTCATCTCTACAACAAATCAAAAAAATTAACCGGGCGTGGTAGCATGCGCCTGAAGTTCCAGTTCCAGCTACTTGGAAGGTTGAGGCGGAAGGATCGCCTGAGCCCAGCAGGTCAAGGCTGCGGTGGCCGGGAGCAGCCACTGCACTCCAGTCTGGGTGACAGTGAGACTCCAACTCAAAAAAAAAAAAGAAAAAGAAAAAAAAGAAACCAGAAGAAATGAACAGAAAATAACAGGTGTTAGTGAGGATATGGAAAAAACTGGAACTCTCATACATTGCTAGTGGGAATGTAAAACAGTGTAGTCACTGTGAAAACCCTTTAGTGGTTCCTTGATGAGTTACAGAATTACCCTATGATCTGGCAATTCCACACCTAGGTATATACCAAAAGATCAGGTCCCCTCCCACTGTGGGAGCTTTTCTGTCCTCTCAATAAATCCTGCTTTCTCAAAACAAACAAACAAAAACAAATGAGATACTGATACATGCTAAAAAGAAAACAGGTGTTCAAACAAAAACTTGTACAGTCATGTTCATAGCAGCTTTATTCCTAATTGCCAATAGGTGGAAACAACCCAAAAGTCCATCAACAAATAAGTTATGAATAAAGCAAATGTGGTATACCCATACGATGGAATACTGTCTTCGTCATTTTGTGTTGCTATAACAGAATACCTAAGAATACGGTAATCTGTAAAGAAAGGAAGTTTATTTAGCTCATGATTCTGCAGGCTGGGAAGATCAATAGCATAGGCCTGGCTTCTGGCAAGGACTTTTATGTTTTATTATAACATGGCAGAGAAAGAAGGTCAAAGGAAAAGTGTGCAGAGAGAAAACCTCAGGAGTTTCCCAGCTTTATAACAACCAGCTCTCAAGGGAACTAATCCATTTCTGAGAGAAGTGATCCAGTCTTGTCAGAGTGAGAACTCTCTCACTACAGCAACAACAGTACCACATCATCCTTAAGGGATCTGCCTCCATAAGTTAAACACCTCCCAGATCCTACCTCTTAACTCTGGCACACTGGGGACCAAATTTCAACAAGAACTTTGGTGGGGATAACCAAACCATATCCAAACCATAGCAAATATTATTCAATGATAAGAAGGAATGAAGCGCTGATAAATGCTACAACACAGATACAACTTGATTACACTATGTGCAAAAAGCTTGACACAAAAGTCACATATTTATTTCACATAGCACTTATAAATATCAGTATATTACTTCTGATAAAACATTGTTTAAAGTCTACATTACTTGCAAGAGAAATGCCATAAAGGTAGGGAGCGTACATATGTATAATTCACCAAATATGTTTTTTTCATTTGGTAGAATGAGTTTTACCTGGTAGAATCTCAAATAGTTATTGAATAAATGTCATTCACCCATTTCCCAACATATTTGTTAAAAAGTTTACTACAACATATAAGTCCCATATGATTGGGCCATATTTCTTTCTAAGCTCGTTTTTACTTTATTTAATAATCTATGTTCCAGGCACAGTACGGAGTGCTGGGAATACAATGGGAAGCAAGACACATAGTACTTTACCCTTATGAAGTGTATAGACCAGAAGGAAATACAAGTCATAAAGTAGTAAGACTAAGGAAAAGCAAGGTATTAGGTATTCTCAGAACCTAACAGGCATATCTGATCTGAATTGTGAAGTGGGAAAGGGGAGGCTCATGAAAACTGTCTGGAAAAAGTGATATTTAAGCCAAAACTGGAAAGATGAGGAATTAGCTGGGTAAAGAACAGGGCAATTTCCAGAAAAAAAGAAGGGCATATAGGAACTAGAAACTAAAATACATAAGGATACAAAAGAGGTTATTTTTGTAAGACTGAAATATGAAATCACTGGGGTACAAGAGGAGGAGAGAGAGATGAAGCTGAAAAGGTAGGTACACTTTCCTCTAAGGGCAATGGAAAGGGATTGGAGAGTTTTTAAAGGAAGCAAAAGGAAAAACAAACCACTGTATGTTAAATGTCTATTCACTTGTTTGTGTATCTCACTGAGAATATAAACTGTGTCTATTTAGTCATTTCTGCAGTGACCAGAACAATGCTAAGCACACACTAGGTATTTGGTATTTATTCAATATATATTGAATCAAAATACTAACTGGTAGCAGAACAATGAAACCCAAGATTTCTGATTCCATAATTTACTACACAAACAAACATATGCAAGTATTACACATAAAGCGACTAGAAATTGCTCAGTAATAGTAGCTATAACAAAACCAATGAAATTAATTAAAATGGAAGCCAATCAATTAGATTTAAAACATACTGCTGACTGCTGTCTTGATAAAAACAAAATATAAAGATAAAAATATTGCTGAAGAAACACATGTAATAATTATCACAGAGACAATAATTAAAATGTAAGTACATTACATCAATACATCATAAATCTTTCCCATTAGTCCTATATAAGTTACTTGTCAGTTCTATATTTCTTATCTGAAAACAGACAATCCAATTATTTATATTGTCAAATCCGACAAAAATCAGAAATGTATTTTTCAACCGTTTCAGATTCAAACCTTACTCTACTTCAAACACCACAGTGACTTATTCAGTTTTATTTTCTGGACTCTAGATAATATGGCTTTAAAAGGCCAAGCTCCTAAACAAACCTATTGATAATTATGTCCTACATAAATTACGATGTATTTTTGATAGTCGAATGAATGAAATGAATGAGGAAAGCAAAAATAGACATCCCCCCCAAAAAAATCCAGACTTCCATAAAGTAGAAGCCACACTTCTTCCCCCTTTGTCATTTCAAGACCCCATGGCAGTGAACCCCAAACTGCGGACAGGGAGCGAAGGCACCAGAAGACTTCATTCCCAGGAACCACGGGATTTATGATGGGAAAATGGAGAGTCTGAGAGGAGGGAAGAAGGCAGACGCAGCCTCCCTCCGGCACCCCCGAGACAGTGTGATGCAGCAAGGAAACCATCTGGGTGCTGTCAGGGCCGTCCATGCAGGTAGGAGGCTGGAGACACGCACCCGCAGGCTCTCTCTTTTCCCTCTGCACCTTTTCCTTTCCTCTCCATGACTTCTCTCTCTGCCTCTCCTGCCCTCTTCTGCACTAGCCTTGCCCAGTGACATCTCACAGTGAACCCCAGGACATCTAAGAACGGCTTCGGAGCCCCAGCAAGGAGAGTGGGGCAGAGCCCTGGGGAGTCGTCACCTTCGGAGGTATCGGGCGTCCTCCCCTTGCATGGCGGCGGCGGCGTGGGAGGATGAGGATATCCGAGAAGCCCGCGGGGCCACTTCCGGGAACGGGGGCCAAAGCACCCTCACACCCAGAGGCGATGACAGTCCCGAGGCCAGCAGGGCGGGGCAGCGGCGGCGCTGTGGTTACCACGGTGAGGTCTCCGGCTCCTCCCACAGCTCCGGGCCCCCAAACACTGGAGCTGCCGGGACACGCCCAGAGTCGCCGCTGCGGGCCCTCGGAGCGCATGCGCTGGCGCTGCACCGCAGGCACGCGCAGCCTCAGTCCGGGGCCCGGCCCGGCGACTCACTGATGTTCCCGGGGGCGGGCACAGCCTTGAGCTTGGGGGCAGCCTAGAGCGTCAGCGTTTAAGGCGTGGCCCTAGTCCCCGCCCCCTCGAGGATGGGACGGGCAGGGGCAGTAAGTCTGCAGAATGAGACTGTCAGGTCCTTGGCTTGAAAAGAGGGAAGGGTAACCTTTCAGTTAGTGAATGCAGTAGAGCAGTCCACACTTTGACTAATCCCTGTAAACCGAGGTCTCTTTTTTGCGGCATTCTGAAAAGGCACTGCACCAATTGAACTGAGAGGCTCTAACTGGTGGAGATGGTCTGACCCTTATACAAATGGATATAATTAATATAACTTGAAAGTGGCAAATTTGTCACTTCAACGTTGGTATTCTAAATCTAGAATGCACCCCCCCACACACACACATACAAAAACAGCTCCTGAAATTCCAGTTCCTTCACTAATTATTCCTAACTCAAGGTACATGTAGAATTGTTTCATTTGAGGCAGGCAATTGTAGGCAATTCAGGATGTAGGAAAGAAGGGCCTTTTTTTTTTTTTTTAACGGTAGCAAGTAAATGTCCTCTGCTTTAAGATCTATTCCCATGGGCTCAGCTATTACAACTGTGCAAATGACTTAGATTCATTTATCCGACAAATGTTAATTGGGGGCTGGCTGTGTGCCAAATACGAAACCAGACTCTAGGAATACAAGGAAGCACCTCCACTCTCCCTCCTCACCCACAATCCTGTCACTTATTTACCATTTTCTAGTCTTATATTGTTATATAACCCATAGTTGCTTTGCTATTTTTTCAAATACAATAAGTTGATGAAATTATTGATTATCCTTTATGTGGAATACACCATGTTCATACACTATATGGAATATTAAATACAGAAATACAGTCCATATCCTCCAAAAGATATTTTTATCTGTTCACTAATTCACACTAGCTTCATTATTTCTGCCAGTGTTATAGTCATTCTTTCAGGCTACCAAGGAACAAAATTTGGAGCTAATTTTGACTTCTTTCTCTGTATCATGCCCTCTTATTAAGCTGTTACAAAAAATTCTGTCTTTTCTTCCTTCAAGAAATTTGTTTAATCCAGCTCTTCTCTATTCTCACTTCTACCAGTAGTCTAACCAATTCAAACCTGGAGAACTGCAATTCTTTCCTTACTGGACTTACTCTTTTCTGTGTTTTCCCAAATATTCATACTGAAAAATGTTAGAACATTTTACAAATTATCACTCATGACACCTTCAACAGTAATGAAGCTGAATCAATTACTTAAAAAAACCCATAATGCTTCAAATTGGAAGATCAAAATATAATATACATTAGTATGCACAGCTGATATAACAAGGATTCGGCAATGAAAGCTCTGTGAACTCAGAGAATTTGTTTTGCTCACTTCTGTGTCCTCAGAACAACCTCTAGCCCGTAGTTGGCACGGAATAAATATTTGTGTTGAAAAAAAATGCATACCTGAGCTTGAAAAAAACAACAGCAACAAAAACCTAGAGGAAATGCCCATAGGCCAGAAAGAAAGCCTAAAATCAGAGCAATAAGCAGGTAAAATGAAACTGGTACAGAACTAGAGGAACTGTCAGTGTATGGCAGGAAAAGTACAAGATAAACCTGGAACATTTTGTGCTTGAAAGGAAATACTCAAAGACTAATGGGATTGTGCAAAAAAAAAAAAAAGACACTAGTCAATTTGAGAAAGATTGACTATCAAAAGGAATAATTCCTGGGATTGATTTAACACATTAAATAAATGAAAATCGAAATCCATAATGACCACAATAGAGAAAAGCAGGGGAAAAAAACCCACTTTCATTGAAAGTAACTACTACATCAGATCTTTACTCTAACAAATGGTCATTAAAGGAAAGAATCAAGAATTTAATCCAATCATTTTGGAAGTAAGCCGTAGTTTACCTCTTCTTGACAAGGGAAAGCTTGTCTTGACTGAAAACACCTGCTAGAAGTGGAGAAAAATAATGGTAGTTACTATTTTTCAAACCCCAATAAATAATGGATTCAAATAAGCCTCATTATTTGAAAACAAAGTGTGGCAAAGTTTCACCTCGTGTATTAAAGTACTTGATAATTCTAACGGGAAAGAAATGTCAGCATTTTAAACAAACAATTATCATTTGGTAGTGGTACTACCTGATAGTATGTATAATAGGAAGTATGCAAGATCGCCTATAAAGGGTTTGTGCCAATAATTAACCTGAATCCTACCAATCTGTTAAATCTAACATCTAGTAACAAGTAAAGAAGATTATTCTAAAAAATGGGGAACATACTCAATTAGATATAAAGACGTATCTTCACAGAATAACAATTGTAAGGTGTGTCATTGTAGAGGAATACAATACCTCTACGAGAATGCAATGGGACGAAAAAGAAAACCAGACCCATATATACATGTAAACTTGAAATATAACAGACATAGTTTTTCAGATTCATTGTGAAAAAATGGATTTTCAGTAAATCATTATGAGAGTTATGCATATAAAAAATTAAATTGGATCCCTATCTCATGCCATATATAAAAATTAATTCTACATTGAATAAACACAAATGCAAAAAACAGAACTTTAAAACATTTAGAAACAAATATAAATTATCTTTATAACTTTCAGTTAAGAACACATTTTTATTTATTTATTTGAGTGGGGGTCACCCGGACTGGAATGCAGTGGTGGGACCATGGCTCACCACAGCTTTGACCTCCTGGGCTCAGGTACTCCTTCCACCTCCCTCCCAAATAGCTGGACTACAGGCATGTGCCACTATGCCCAACTAATTTTTTTTATTTTTGTGTAGACTCAAGGTCTTACATGTTGCCAGGATTATCTTGAACCCCTTAGGCTCAAGAAATCCTCCTGCCTAGGGCTCCCAAAGTACTGGGATTACAGGCATGAGCCACCATGGCCATACAGAATATATTTTTATTTTTTGAGTTGGGAAGTCTCACTCTGTTGTCCAGGCTGGAGGGCAGTGGCATGATCACAACTCACCACAGCCTCGACCTTCTGGGTTCAAACGACCCTTCCGCCTCAGCCTCCCAAGTAACTGGGACTCTATGGGCATGCACCACCACACCTAGCTAATATTTTTATTTTTTGTAGATGCAAAATCTTGCTATGCTACCTAGGCTGGTCTCAAACTCCTGGACTCAAGCAATCCTCTCGCTGCAGCCTACCAAAGTGCTGGGATTACAGACTTGAACCACTGCAGCCGGCCAGAACACATTTTTAAAATAAGATACAGAGAGCACTAAAATTTTTTTAATAACTTATGATTATCAACCAGGGCATCATAAAGTAAAAAGACAAGTTTTTAAAATGATATCATCTGTTTGCATCACTAAAAACTAACAAAGATTAATATTAAGACTACTTAAATATTCCCTGTAAATAACAAAAAGACAACTCAATGGGATAAATGGGCAAAAAATTAAAAAAAGAGAAAGTAGGAATAACAGGGAAACACAAGATAAAACATGAAAAGATGCTCAACCTCAATAGTAATCAGGAAGTTGCCAATTAAGACTTTAAAAAACACTGTGCTGATCAGGGTGCAAGAAATGAGTCTGGCAATAGTAGGTGCTAGTTGAAATGTGAAGCCCTGGAAGTTATTTAGTAAACATTTCAGCTGTGACTGTTCATAGGGAACACCACTTGAAACCAAGGATCTTGGATTATTTTGTAAAGTCAAACTGGCACATACCCCGAATCTCAGCAATTCTCTTAGTTCTACACTTCAGAAAATTCTTCCATATATGAACTATGAAGCTTGTTCCAGAGTTATTGGAGCAGTATTAAGCATAGCACAAAAGAGTATCTGAAAAGAAACTCCAAGTACTTTTGCAGGTGAATGGATAAATACAGTTAAATATTTATGCAATACAGTATTATGCAGCAGAGAAAGTTAATAAAGTAGAACTACACATAAACAACATAAATGAATTTTAGAAACATTGCATTGAGTAAAAAAGCAGATTGTGGAAGATTAAATACAGCATGATACTTTTAAAATATTATGGTATAATTTATACACAATAAAATGCATTCTTCCACATTCTTCCTGGCCTACAGTTCTGAGTTTTGACAAACACGTAAATCATGTATTAATAATTATCTACACAATCAAAATATAGAGAATTACTCCATTCTCCAAAATTCCTTTGTATTCTCTTTGAGTTATCCTATCTCCCCAACCCCAAGCTCTGGTAAATACATTCTGTTTTCTGTTTTTATAATTTTTTCTTTTCCAGAATGTCATATAAATGTAACCATATGTGATATAGCTTTTTTAGTCTGATTTCTTTCACTTAACATAATGCATTTGAGGGCAATTCATGTTGTTTTTAGTAATTCATTTCTTTGTATTGTTAGGTAATACAATTGTACCACAGTTTATTCATTCACCAATTGAAAGACATTTGGATTGTTTCTAGCTTTTAGCAACTATGAATAAAACTTCTATAAACATTTACATTACAGATTTTTGTGTTAACTAGTTTTATTTACTCCTGGACAATTATCTAAGACTAGGCTTGTTCAGTTATATAGTATATATGAGTAACTATACAGAACTGCCAAATTGTTTCCCAAAATGCCATTCTGCATTGCCACCAACAGTGTATGAGTTGAAATTGATCTAGATCTATGCCTTACCAGCACTTAATATTTTCAGGTTTTTAAATGTGTCTGTTTAGCCATTCTAATATGTATGCAGGGGTCTCTCATTTGATTTTAATTGCATTTCCATGATGATTAATGGTATGAGCATATTTTCATATGCTTAATTATCATTTCTGTACCATTTTTGGTGAAGTCTCTGTTCAAACTTTGTATCTACTTTTAATTTACATTTTTGCCAATCTGATCAAACTGAGCAGAGAGATAGCAACAAATTATTGATACCTGAAATGAAAAAGAGGACATCAATCAAATTCTACACAAACAAAAAATATAATAAAAATATTTTGAACACCTTTATACCAATACATTTAAGGACATTATTGAAACGGGCAAATGCCTCAAAAAATATATTACAAAAACAGAAACAAGAAAAAATAGAAAATGTTAACACTCTATATCTCTTAAAGAAATTGAACACCTAATTACAATCTTCCCTGCAAAAGCACTCCAGACACAGATAGCTTTACTGATAAATTCTACTGAACTAATTAATATCAATGTACACACTCTTTCTGAAAATAGAAAATGAAGAATACCTACCAGCTAATTTTAGAAGAATTATCCTGACATCACAATCTGAAAATACTACAAAATAAAAGCTACAGACAAACATTCTTAGAGAACATATATGCAAAAAATCTTTAATAAAATATTAGCATATTAAGTAGCAATACATAAAAAGGATGCTACATCACGACCAAATGGGGTTTGTCCCAGGAACACAAGGTTGGTTTAACTAATGAAAATCCCATAATATAATTTGCTATATTGCTATATTTTGGATATTTGACCCTCCAAACCCTATGTTGAAATTTCATCTCCAGTGTCGAAGGTGGGCTAATGGGAGATGTTTGGGTCATTGTGGGGGGATCCGTTATGTATGACTTGGTGTTGTCCTCCTGGTAAGTAGTGAGTTCTTGCTCTATTAGTTCCCATGAGAGCTGGTTGATAAGCTTGGCACCTCTTCCTCCTTCTTTCCTCTTCTCTCACTATGTGATTTCTGTACATGTTGGCTCCCCTTTTCCTTATGCCACGTGTGGAAGCAGCTTGAAGTCCTCACAGAAAGAGATACTGGGCACCATGCTTCATGCACGGCCTGTAGCACACATGAGCCAAATAAACCTCTTTTCTTCATAAATTACCTAGTCTCAGGTGTTTCTTTATAACAACACAAATGAACTAAAACAGATATTAACATAAAGGTGAAAAATTATATAATCATCTTAATAGAGGCCAAAGATTAATATGACAGAATTCATGATTGTTTTGTTTTTAGAAAAGAGATCTTGCTATGTTGTCTAGGGTGGTCTTGAACTCCTGGGCTCAAGAAATCCTCTTGCTTCCCAAAGTCCTGGGATTACAGGCTTGAGCTACCACACCAGGCCAGAATTCATGGTTTTAAAAAGCTATCAGCAAACTAAGAATAGAAGGTGACTTCTTTTATACCATAGACTGTAAAAGAAGAGTAGCAATGCAGGTTTATTTCTGGGCTCTCTAATCTATTTCATTTGTCTATACGTCTTCTTTATGTCAGTATTATACTGTTTTAATTACCATACCATTTTGAAATTAGGAACTATGATGCCTCAATCTTTCTTCTTCTTTCTCAAGATGGTTTTGGAGACTCGGGGTCCTTTGTGGTTTTATATGAATTTTAGGATTGTTTTTTATATTTCTAAAAAGAATGTCAGTGGATTTTGATAGAAACAACATTGAATATGTAAATGACTTTGGTTAGTATGGACATTTTAACAAAATGAAGTCTTCCAATCCATAAAAAAGATGTATTTTCAATTATTTGTATTTTCTTTCATTAATATTTTGTAGTTTTTAGTATGCAATTCTTTTACCTCCTTGGTTAAGTTTATTACTAAATACTTTATTCTTTTTTGATGTTATTGCTAATGAGACTGTTTTCACACTTTTCTGATCATTACTTGTGTATAAAAACACAACTGATTTTTGTATGCTGACTTTCTATTCTTCAACTTTACTGAATTTTTTTTATTAGTTCACTGTGTGTGTGTGTGTGTGTGTGTGTGTGTGTGTGTGTGTGTGTGTTTTCATTCTAGAGTTTTCTATATATAAGATCATGTCATCAACAGGCAGAGTCAATGTAACTTCTTTCTTTCTGAGTTGGGTGCTTGCTTTCCCTCCCTCCCTCCCTCCCTCCCTCCCTCCCTCCCTCTCTTTCTTTAATTGTTACGACCAGTACTTCCAGTATTATGTTGAATAGAAATGGCAAGTGTGGGCATTCTTGTTCTTGACCTTAAAAGAAAAGCTTTCAGGTTTTCACCACTTAGTATGATACTTACTATGGGTTTTCATATATGGTGTTAATTATGTTAGAATAATTTTCTTCTATTCCTAGTTTGTTGACAGTTTTTATCATGAAAGGGTGTTGTATTTTGTAAATGTTTTTTCTGAATCTATTGGGGTTGATAATATGGTTTTTGTCCTCATTTTGCTAATTAATGCATCACATTAATTGATTTCAGTATGAATCTTTCCTGCATCCCAAGGATAAATCTCATTAGACGTATATTCCTTTTAATGTGCAGATGAATTTGGTTGTCATTTTTTGGTAGATTTTTGCATATATGTTCATCATGGATATTGACCTGTAATGGTCTTTTTTTTTATTAGTGTCCTTGTCTGGCTTTGATAGTAATGTAATGCTGATCTGATTAAAGGAGTTTGGGGATATTTTCTCTTTTTCATTTCTTTTGGGAGAGATTTAAAAGGATTGGCATTAATTATTTATTAAATGTTTGGTAGAAATCACCAGTGAAGCCATCTTGTCCTTGGCTTTTCGTTATGTAGAGTTTTTGATTATTCTTTCAAGATTCAATCTTATTAGTTGTAGGTTTTCTATTTCTTCATGATTCAGTCTTGATAAAATGAATGTTTCTAAAAATGTAATCATTTCTTCTAAGTTATTCAATCTGTTTATATATAATTGTTCATATTTCTATGGCATCAGTTGTAATGTACTCTCTTTCATTTTTGTTGTTATTTATTTGTGTCTTTTCATTTCTTTTTTTAATCTGGCTAAAGGTTTGTCAATTTTATCTTTTTAAAAAACCAACTCCTAGTTGCATTGATTTTTTCTATCACTTTTCTAGTCTCTGCTTTATTTTTGCCCTGATATTTATTATTTCTTTTATCCTGCTAACTTTGAACTTAGTTTTTCTTTTTCTAGTTCTTTAAGGTGTACAGTTAGGTTGTTAAGATATTTCTGTGTTTTTAATGTAGGTATTTATCACTATAGTGCCAGCTTGATGTATCCCATAAGTTTTGGCATATCATGTTTTTTATTCCATTTATCTCAGATGTTTTCTAATTTCCCTTTTTATTTCTTCTTTAACTCAATAGTTGTTTCAAGAGTGTGTTGTTTAATTTCTACATACTTGTAAGTTTTTCATATTTCAAAATTTTTCCTTTTGCAATTGATTTCTAGTCTTATTCCATTGTGGTCAGAAAAGATGCTGAGTGTGGTTTTGATTCCCTTAAATTTGCTAAAACTTATTTTTTATCTACTCTGGAGTATGATCCATGTGCACTTGAGAAGAATACATTCTGCTGCTCTTGGTTAGAATGTTCTGTATGTCAGTTAGGACTGTTTGGTCTATAGTGTTGTTTAAGTCTTCGTTTCCTTGTTGATTTTCTATCTGAATGTTCTCACATTTCCTACTATTTTTGTAACATTTCCTACTATTATTGTAACATTTCCTACTATTATTGTATTGTTGTATATTTCTCCCTTCAGTTATGTCAACATTTGCTTTATATATTTAGATGCTCTGATGTGCTCTGATGTTGGACATACATATATAACTGTTATATCTTCTTGGTGAATTGACACCTCTACAACTATGTAATGTCCTTTCTTATCTCTATTGACAGTTTTTAACCTAAAATCTATTTTGTCTGATATAAATATAGCCACCCCTGCTTTGTTTTTGTTACCATTTGCATGGAATATCTTTTTTCCAGATCTTTACTTTTAGTCTATGTGTGTCCTTAAATCAAAAGTGAGCCTCTCAGAGACAGCATATAGTTGGATTTTGTTTCCTAGTCCCTTCATATATGGTCGAATAATCTTTGACTAGGACATCAAGAATGCACAATAGGGAAAGGTTATTCACCTGTTTAACAAATACTATTGGTAAAACTGAATATCTATATGTACAAAAACTGGACTCTGATTTTATACCATACACAAAAGTTAACTCAAAATGGATTAAACATTTAACATAAGATCTCAAAGTATAAAACTTCTGTATGAAAACATAGGGGATGGCCAGGCTAGTGGCTCAGCCTATAATCCCAGTACTTTGGGAGACTAAGGCGATTGGATTGCCTGAACGTGCAGGTTTGAGACCAGCCTGGGCAACTTGGTGAGACCTTGTCTCCACAATTAAAAAAAAAAAAAAGCCAGACATGGTAGAGCATGCTTGTAGTTCTGGCTACTTGGAAGACTGAGGCGGAGGAATTGCTAGAGCCCAGCAGGTCAACGCTGGGGTGGCTGTGAGTGTGCCACTACACTCCAGCCTGGGTGACAGAGTGAGACTCCAACTCAAAAAATAATAAGAAAGGAGAAAGAAAGAAAGAAAGAAAGAAAGAAAGAAAGAAAGAAAGAAAGAAGGAAGGAAGGAAGGAAGGAAGGAAGGAAGGAAGGAAGGAAGGAAAGAAAGAAAGAAAGAAAGAAAGAGAGAGAAAAAAAACATAAGGGGAAATCTTCATGATATTGATCTTGGCAACAATCTTATAGATATGACTTCAAAAGCACAGGCAACAAAAGAAAAGTTAGAGAAGTAGGACTATGTAAAAAAATTTTTTAAGCTTTTTCATAGCAAAGGAAACAAATAAACTGAAAAGGCATCCTATAGAATTGAGAAAAAAAAATTGCAAGCCATATATCTGATAAAGGTTAAATATCTAAAATATTAGGTCGAAGCATAAGTTTGCATTTATTTTTGTCATAGCAATACAACTTTTGCATTCCATGGACAAGTGGAAAACGCTATGAATTTATTCATCACCCAACATGTAAGGAACTCATACAACTCAATAACAAAAGCTAAGCAAAAATACCCAGCCTAGACAACACAGTAAGACCTTGTCTTTACTAAAAAAAAAAAAAAAAAAAAATCAAAAAATTAGTTGGACTTGGTGGCACTTGCCTGTTGTCCCAGCTACTTGGGAATTTGAAGTGGGAGGGTCTGCCTGAGCCAAAGACGTTGAGGCTGCCAGTGAGCCATAATTGTGCCACTGCACTGCAGCCTGGGTGACAGAGTAAAACCTCTACATCAAAAATACAAAAATGTATAATTCTATTAAAAAATAGACAAAGAACTTAGACATTTCTCCAAAGAACACATACAGATGTCCAACAGGTATTTGAAAAGGTATATTCAGCATCACTAATCATCAGAGAAATGCAAATAAAAACTATAATGAGATGTCACCTCACACCTGTTAGGATAATTATTTTTAAAAAAGATACATGTTGGCAGCAATGTGAAGAAAAGAGAATCCTTGCACAATGTTGACGGGAGTGTAAAAAGGTACTGCAGCTATAGAAAAATGTATGGGTATTTCTCAAAAAATTAAAATATGGATACCATATTATCCGCTTCTGGGTAGTTATTCAAAATAATTTAAATCAGGATCTTGAAGAGATATTTACACTCCCATATTCCCTGCATTATTTTCACAATAACCCAGATGTTGAAATTACCTAAATGTCCATCTACAGATGAATGGATAAAGAAAATGTTATATATACAATAGAATACTATGCAGCCCATATAAAGAAGAAAATTCTACCATATTTGACAACATGGATGAACCTGAGAACATTGCACCAAGTGAATGAAGTCACAGAAGGACAAATATAGCATGATTCAAATAGTCATCTAAAATAATCACACACATTGAAGCAGAGAGTAGAATGGGAGTGAGTTGCTTTTCAATGGGTATAAAGTTTCAGTATGCAAGATGATTAAATTCGAGATGTCTGCTGGACAACAATATGTTTATAATTAACAATTCTACTATACTACACACTTACAATTTAAGAGTAGACGTCACGTTAAGTGTTTTTACCAAAAATATTTATGAAAAGTTTACAGGTAACATCATACTTATTGGAAAAGATCAAAAACATTTTCTTTGATATTAGGAATAAAATAAAGATGCTTACATTTACAACTTTAATTCACTATATTCCTGGAGGCCCTAGGAAATTTGATTAAGAAAAAAAACATATGGATTGGAAAGGAAGAAGTAAAACTATTTCGATTTATAGATGATAATGTAGGTATGGAATATTAAGGCATCTCTTAAAAAGCTACTAGACCAGAGGTTGGGAAGATGGTCGCCAAGTCAGTTGGACTATGTGAGTTCCAGAGTGAGTGAGTGAGCATATGGAAAACTTTGTGTACATGCTGTTAAGTGAGTGGGCATGTGAGTGGCTGACTGAGTGAGGGCTAGGAAGCTAGTGGCCAGGGCTCTTTTGGTGCAGAGGGTGATGCTGTAACTGCTGGTCTTGGACCCTAGTGATTCCTGGGTTGCAGAAGCTGAGTGCCATTTTCTTTTCTTTTTAGCCCTTCCTGGGAAGAAAATGCTGGTAGAGACTGTCTAAGTAGGGGCTCAAGAGAAAGTGGCCAGGCCCCTGGTGCAATAGCTGGTGCTGCAGCTTCTCTGTTGGTCCTTGGCTCCTCCTAGGTCACAGAAGCAGAGCACCATTTTTTTTTTAAACAGACGAAAGTTTTCTTGTGAAAAGCGATGGGGAGAGACTATCACCCCAGGCTCTCCCTCACCGTTGGCAGGAGAGACTGCTGGCTCTAGGCTTTGCCTCACCACTTTAGCACCTGACAGGACACTGGCAGCAGGGGCTACAGAGGGAGTCTAGAGGCGAAGTCCCATGGAAGAGGACAAGAGAGGCACACCACCACCATTTTGAAAGCATGCAGGAAAGTGCTCCAACTTGCTCACCATGGAACAACAGACGCAATCTCTGTGACTGGCAGATCAACTACTCAGGAATTGATCATGACCCAGAGGGAATATCCTGAAAGCACAAACTTTGGAGGGACCTGACGAGCGCTGAGTTCCAGGCACCCCACCCCCTACACTGATCCAGCTGTGGGACAAAGGGTGTGGCCAGAAAACAACTACAAGGAAGGACTCCAAAGAGATTAGTGGTGAGTCTGGGATTGACCCAAACCCCCACCTCCCCAGCAATCCTCTAAATGTCAGACCCACAGAGCTGGACCACAACCGAGAGGGACAAACACAGGTGGAGCCTGAATGTCAATCGCAATAGGAGAACTCCATTCCAGGATAGACCTGGCTGGAACATCCCCTGTAAGTACATGCCTGGGGAAGAGACATTCCTGCACGTCCCCACCAGAGGAGATGTCCCTGATCATGGGGCAGGGGGTGAGGACTGCAGCCCCACCCACCTCCACTGCCCCTCCTCCTTCCCTGCTCCAGACACTGAGGAGAGAGTGAAAGAGGTGGCTCTACAGAAGAGACCTGATTAGAGGAACAATTACAGAGCCTGCCACAAGAGGGCAGGTTTTTAAAAAATTTTTAATTTTCTAAAAATTTTAAAAATTCTTTGGCTGTTTGTTAGTTCATGTATTTTAAAAATATTTTTCCTTTGTGCATGAATGTGTATGTGAGTGTTTGATCTGCATCCCTCCAATGTTTTTCCTTTTTCTGTTTCTTTCTTCTTTTGTCATTTTCTGTTTATGTGTGTTTGTGAATGATTGAGTGTTCATCTTTCAAATTCGTTGTTGTTGTTGGCTTGTTTTTGCTCTTATGTTGTTCTGGGGTTTTTAATTTTCATTTTTTATGGTTTAAGTTGTGTGTCAATATTTGTGTGAGGATTTGATCTGAATTCCGTTTTCCCCCCAGTCTTTCTGTATTTCTTCTCTATTCACTTTGTGCAAGGCATGTGTGTGTGTGTTTAGTTTTCTTGCTTTTTTTTGGTTGTTTCTTTTGTTACACTTTGTTGTTATTCCAGTTTGTTTTGGGGTGTGTGTGTGTGTGTGTGTGTTCAATTGTTTTTGCATTGGTTTCTGCTTTGCATCATAATATAGAGTGGTGGTGGGGAATGGGTCTCAGGGAACACATACCACGGTAAGTGAACATTGTAACTTACAAGTAGCTTCTGAATCCTAGCACCTCATCTACACCTTTATTCAAATTTCAAAAACTATAAGAGACAGCAAAGCTTCCCATCCACTATCCTGTTTTAAAATAGAATAAATCCAGAGCCCAGATCAGGGAAGAACAGAAGACTGAGCAATCATCAGAAGAGAAAGCCTCTCCCACTGACACTGAATAACAGGACTAAAGAGAAAGACGAGATCTGTCACAAATAAGGAAAAACCAAAGGAAGACCACAGGCAATTTCAAGAGTACCAAAGACAAAACTGCTGAAAAATCAGACCTTGGTGCTGAAAAATGGAAGTTACCAACAACTGGCCCCAGAATACGACAGGGATTAGGGAATGGATGGAAAGAGTGAATAAGACTCAAGAAAGACAAGATGCAACACTGAAAGAACATGTAACAGAGATTTTGGAAGTACAAAATTTCATCCAGGAAATAAATAGCAAGATGACAGGCACAGAAAGCAGAATTAATCTAGCTGAAGAAAGAAACTCAGAATTTGAAGAGCAGAACATGAAATTAACCTGATCTGTAAAGAATATAGAAAGAAGACTCAGAAAGAAAGAACAAAGCCTACAAGAGATTTGCGATTATATCAAGAGACTGAACCTATGCCTGATTGGTATCCCAGAAGAGGAAAGGGAAATGGAGAATAACTGGAGCAAGTATTCCAGGAGGTAATCCAAGAAAACTTTCCCCATCTCCCTAGAGATGTGACAAGCCAAGCACAGGAGATACAGAGAACCCCCACAAGACATCAAATGAGAAGCCAACTCCAAGATCCATAGTAATTCGCCTACACAAAGTAGGCACAAAAGAAAAAATCCTAAAGGCAGCAAGAGAAAAAGGTCAGACTACTGAGGAAAACCAATCAGAATAGCCGTAGACCTATTGGCAGAAATGCTACAAGCAAGAAGGGACTGAAACTCTATATTCCAAGTCCTCAAAGATAAAAAAATTCCAACCAAGAACTTCCTATCCAGCCAAACTGAGCTTCATCGGTGGAGAATTAAAATCCTTTCCAGACATCCATTCCCTAAGAGATTATGCAACTTCCAGACCAGTTCTATAGGAGACACTTAAAAAGGTATTAAGTACAGAAGAAAGAAAAAAAAGAATGACCACACACTTCCCATGAGAATAGCAGATCACAGAATCAATAGAGAATACAGTGCAACAAGAAACTTGAAAACACACACATGCAACAACCCCAAAGTCAAAAGAAAACAAGCAAAGAAAAAACTTTATGAGAACTTCATGAGGGGATAAACAATCACATTTCAATAATCAGCCTGATGTGAATGGGCTAAATTCACCACTGAAAAGACACAGATTGACAAACTGGATAAGAAACCATGACCCCATTATTTGCTGCATCCAGGAGACTCATCTCACTACAAGGGATGCACACAGACTCAAAGTTAAAGGATGGAAAACAAGTTTCCAGGCAAATGGATCACACAAGTAGGCAGGAATTGCATTCTTAATATCAGAAAAAACAACCTTTAAGCTATCAAAAATTTAAAAAGATGTAAAAGCACACTACATAATGATAAAAGTTTCAACCACGAACAAGAAATAACCCTCCTAAACATATATGCACCCAACACAGGAGCACCAGCATTTATAAAGCAACTACTAAGTAAACTAAGAAAAGATATTAACTCTAATGCTATTGTAGCGGGGGACTTGAATATCCCACTAACAGGCTTAGATAGATCATCGAGCCAAAAAATCATCAAGGAGATCCAGAACCTAAACTTGACACTTGGCCAAATGGACTTAATAGATACCTACAGATTATTCCATACAACAACCACAGAATATACATTCTACTCATCACCACATGGAACATACTCCAAGATTGATTACATGCTTGGCCACAAATCAAGCATAAACAAATTCCATGAGGTTGAAATCTTACCATGTACATTCTCAGAAAACAGTGGAATAAAAATAAATATCAACACCAACAAAATTTCCCCAAAGCCTGCAATGACGTGAACACTAAGCAGCATGATGCTGAACAACTACTGGGTCAGCACTGAAATCAAAGCAGAAATTAAAAGATTCCTGGAAACAAATGAAAAGGAAGAAACATCTTAACAAAACCTCTGGAATGCCATGAAAACAGTTCTGAGAGGAGAATTTATATCTCTACAAGCACACATCAAGAAAACGGAAAGACCACAATTGGAGAGCCTAATAACTCACCTAAGGCAGCTGGAAAGAGAAGACCACCAAAGCCCCAACATTAACAGAAGAATCCAAATCACCAAAACAGGAGCCCAAATATGGGACATAAGACAAAAAAATCATAGAAAACATCAACAAAACAAAAAGCTGGTTCTTTGAAAGAATTAACAAGGTTGATGGACCCCTAGCCAGAACGACCAAGGAAAAGAGAGAAAAAGCACACATAAACACAATCAAAATATAAAAGATCAAATCACAACTGACCCTGAAGATATACAAAAGATTATCAGAGATTACTATGTACACCTATATGGAAACAAACTTGATAATCTAAATGAAATGGAGGACATCACACAACCTCCCCAGGTTGAAACAAGAAGACATTGAGACACTAAATAGACCAATAACAACCCAGGAAATTGACTCTGTCATACATAAACTACATATAAAAAGAAGCCCTGGACTGGATGACTTCCTAGCAGAATTCTATAAAATGTACGAGGGGATGACACCAATCCTATTGAAACAATTCCAGGCAATTGAAAAAGATGGAATTCTCCCCAATTCATTTTATGTTACAACCCACTGATACCCAAACTGGGTAAAGATCCAAATTAAAAAGAGAACTACAGGGCAATATCCTTACAAACATTGATGCAAAAATCCTCTATAAGAGCCTAGCAAATCGGATCCAAAACACATTTCAAAAATCATCCACCATAACCAAGTAGGCTTCATCCCCAGGATGCAGGGTAGTTCAAAATTCACAAGACAATTAATGTAATTAAATACATCAGAAGAGGTAAAAACAAGAACCACATCATTATATCATTAGATGCAGAAAAAGCTTTTGATAAAATCCAGCATCTCTTCTTGATAAAAACCCTCAAATGCCTAGGTATGGAAGGAACATTCCTCAAAATTGTAAGTGCCATTTATGATAAGCCCACAACTAAATGGAAAGAAACTGGAAACATTTCCCCTGAAAACTGGAACAAGACAAGGCTGCCAACTCTCACCCCTCTTGTTCAACATCGTTGGAAGTCCTAGCTAGGGCAACTAGACAAGGGAAGGAAATCAGGGGTATTCAAATAGGAAAAGAGGAAGTCAAGTTATCCCTTTTTGCTGATGATATGATCCTATACCTTGAAAATCCAAGAGAATGTCAAAAACATGCTTGCACTAATAAAGGACTTTGGCTACATCTCAGGGTATAAAATAAGTGTGCAAAAGACAGTTGTATTCCTATACACCAACAACAGGCTGACCCAAATTAAAAGCACAATCCCATTCACAATAGCCACACAAAAAATGAAATACCTCGACATATTCCTAACCAGAGAAGTGAAAGACCTTTACAATGAGAACTATAAACCTGCTCAAAGAAATCCAAGAAGACACAAAGGGAAAAATATTCCATGCTCATGGACAGGAAGAATCAACATTATTAAAATGTTCATCCTACCAAAGGCAATCAACAGATTCAACGCAATACCCATTAAGTTACCAACATCATTCTTCTCAGTCCTGGAAATGACAATACAGAAATTCATATGGAAACATAAACAACCACAAATAGCCAAAACAATCCTTAGCAGAAGAAACAAAGCAGGAGGTATCACACTTCCAGACATCAAACTTTACTATAAGACTACAGTAATCAGAACAGCCTGGTATTGGTATAAGAACGGGTATATAGACCAATGGAACAGGATAGAGATTCCAGAAGCAAAGCTTCAATTTCTCAACCAGCTCATCTTTGACAAAGCCTCCAACAAGTGGTTACCGAGGAGAAGAGAACCTATTCGGTAAATGGTACTGGGAAAACTAGCTGATCACATGCAGAAGATTGAAACAAGACTCCCACCCATCACCATACACAAAAATTAACTCTAAATGGATCAAAAACTTAAATGTAAATCCTCAAACTATAAGAATCTTAGAAAACGCAGAGGACACCCTTATGGAAATTGGGACTGGCAACCAATTCCTATTCCAAACCCTAAATGCCCATACCTTAAGAAATAAGATAGTCAAGAGGGACCTCTTCAAACTAATGAGCTTCTGCAAAGCAAAACAACAACAACAACAAAACCCATCAAGAGAGCAGGGAGACAGCCCCAGAATGGGAAAAAATGTTTGCCAGCTTTATATCTGACAAAGACCTAATATCTAGGGTCTACAAGGAACTCAAATGCTCTGACAGGAAAAAAAACAAAGAGCCCCATTAAAAAGTCGGCAAAAGACATGAATAGACACTTCTCAAAAGAAGATATAGTGGCAGCCAACATGAAAAAGTGCTCAGCTTTACTCAAAATCAGAGAAATGCAAATCAAAACTACATTGAGATACCACCTAATCCCAGCAAGAATGGTCAACATTAATAAAACAAACAACAACAGATGCTGGCAAGAATGCAGAGAAAAAGGAACACTTCTACTGCTGGTAGGAATGCAAACCAGTACAACCTCTTTGGAAGACAATGTGATTATTTTTGAAAGAACTAGAAATTGACCTTTCATATGACCCAGCAATTCCCCTATTGGGAATATACCCAGAGAACTCAAATCATTCTAAAAAAAGGATACCTGCACATGTATGTTTGCTGCAGCTCTATTCACAATAGCAAAAATGTGAAACCAACTATGTTGCCCATTGAAACTGAGCTGGATAAAAAAATTTGGTACATATACACAATGGAATATTATGTAGCCATAAAGAAGGACAAACATATGGACTTTGCAGCAACTTGGATGGATTTAGTGTTGATCATACTCAGTAATCTATCACAGAAACAAATAACGGAGTAGCATATGCTTTCACTCATAAGCAGCCCTTGAACAATTATTATAATATTATAAAAAGGGATTGGCAGTAGTGGGAAACTGTCAGGGAAGGGAGGGTGGGATTGACAGTTGAGTGAAACTGCTAGGGGAGGGAGGGGCATACCTCATCAACAAGGGTACCTGCATAATCAACGTTTGTATACCTAACCCTGAACTGTACCCCACATCTTTATAATTTAAAATAAAAATAAATAAAAAGTAAACAGATTATAAAAAAGTACTAGACCTAATATTTAATAATGTCATAGAATACAAGGTTATTTTACAAAAATTAATGGCATTGACTTATACTAGTAATAAATGATTGAAAAATAAAATTCTAAGATATCACTTGTAATAATACATTAAATAATTAATACTCAGGGAGAATAACTCTACCAAAAATTGTTCAAGTCCCTTTTGCCTGAAAACTGTAAATGAGTACTATGAGAAGTTAAAGATGATCTAGGAAAATTGAAAAGTGCGTCATGTTTATAGAGTAGATGATTCAATATTGGTAGAACGTTAATTTCCCTCAAGTTTATCTATAGAGTCTATGCAATCCCTATCAAGTACCAGTAAAATTTTTTGTACTAGTTGACAAGATGATTCTATATTTTAAATGCAAAGGAACACTAATAGTTTAAACAAATCTGAAGAAGAAATTTTGAGGACCATCACGATTAAAAGATCGTGATACCTTTGTTAATCAATTCAGTGTGGTATTGGCAAAAGGACAGACATATACATAGATTGATAGAAGAGAATAGAGAACCCAGAAAAAGCCCAACTCAGTTATGGTTCAATTAAGTTTTCAGGTAATTTCTTAAAACTTATTAAAATTTATAGAAAGTTACAAAAATAGTACAGAGATATCTGTGTACCACTTAGCTTCACCCAATGGTTGCATCTTCCATAAATATCTTTTAATTAGAAAACCAAAAAAATGATGTTGGTACAATGTGTGTAATAATTTTATGCTATTTTATCACATGTGTAAATTCCTGTAGCCACCACCTCAATCAGTACCCAGAATTATTTCATCACCACAAAGATATACTGGATTTTACATTTTACTGTATTGACTGAAGCATAGAAACCTTATCTCTCTTTAAGTCTCTTTACTGTCTCTCATTTTAAATATAATCATCTCACATATATGTTCTCTTTTTTAAAAAAATAAATTTTATTTTCAAGATCTAGGGACCACTCAGGATTAGGTATAAAAGTAGACATTGTACAGGCAAAGTTTGGGCCTCCCTTTACTCCCCATTTTGCCTAGTTTGAGGTCAGGTACCCTTATTGATGTGTTTCCCCTCACCCTACCCAGGCAGTATCCTGCTACTGCCCTTTCTTAAAGTGTCATGGTAAATGTTCAGAGTCCACTTATGAGTGAGAGCATGTGGTACTCTGTTCTTTGTTTCTGTGATAGATCACTGAGTATCATTGACTCTAAATCTGTACAAGTTGCTGCAAAGTTCATATGTTTGTCCTTATTTGTGACTGTGTAATATTCCGTTGTGTATATGTACCACATTTAAAAAAAATTATTTTAAAGATGTAGGGTACAATTCAAGGTTAGGCATACAAATGGTCATTGTAGATTTAAAGTTTAGTCTTCATTTCGGTCCCTACTTCACCTGGTTTGAGATCAGGTACACTTATTGATGAAGTGTGCCCCCATTTTCTTCCTCTGGCAGTTTCCTACTACTGCCAATCCCTTTCTAGTAGTATTATGATCATTGTTCAGGGTCTCTTTATGAGTGAGAACATGTGGTACTCTGCTCTTTGTGTTTGTGATAGATCACTGAGTATTACAGACTCTAAATCTATCCAAGTTGCTGCAAAATCCATATGTTTGTCCTTCTTTATAGCGGTGTAATATTCCATTGTGTATATGTACCAATTTTTTTTAAATCTAGTACAGTTTTAATGGGCAGCACTGTTGGTTACACGTTTTTTGCTATTGTGAATAGTGCTGCAATAAATATGCATGTGAACTTTTTTTTCTGTAGAATGCTTTGAGTTCCTCCAGGTATATTCCCAATAGGGAGATTGCTGGATCATATGGAAGGTCAATTTCTAGTTCTTTTAGAAATCTCTGAGGAGTTCTGGAAAGATGGCAATGGTACAGGTGGGACTGTAAGATTATCTGAAAGTGAGTTCCCATAAAGACTGTGTTACTTTCCTTCCCCCACCCCCTGCCCACCACCAGTCGCACCATTCCAAGGCCTGGAGACCCTCGGTCCCATGCATGGCCAGCTACTGTGGCACCTCTGCAGCTTCTGTTCCACCTCAGGTGGCCCTGGGCTCTGGTTGAGTGGAGTTCCCAGCTCCCTCCCTGGCTACACCATCTCACCCGGCCCTAAGCTGGTCGCTGCCACCTGTGGAGGCCCTTGGATACTGCCTTGTGGAGATCTGGATTCCTTTGCTGGCTACACTGATCTGACTGGCACTCAGCCTGGCTGGGCATCCAGCCCAGTCTTGGGCTGTGGCAGCCCGGGGAGGCCCACCACACCTGCCCCTCAGAACTATAGGCTTGATTCCCTCCTGGGGCACCCCACCAGGCCTAAGGCCACCGCTGACAATGCAAGCCCCCAGCGCCTGTGCCTCCAGGATCTGCGCCACTGCCCAGGCTGAAGCATCCAAAGCCATGGCCAGTAGTACTTGACACTTGGAGTTCCAGGCCCTGCCCTGGGTTCTGGGTCCCCGACCAGCCCCATCTCAAGCCGCCGTCACCCAGGGAGGCTCTAGACACCCGTTCCTCAGAGATACCAGCTCCATTCCTGACTGAAGTGCCCTATGGGGACCCAAAGTCGCTGCCACCACCTGCTGTCCGCCCTTTCCACAGACTGTACTAGTGGAGAGAAAGGACAAGTGGAGAGAAAGGATCGGCAAAAGAGGAGCTGCCCACCACAGCCATTTTCCAGGCAGAGATTTGCATTGCCCCATCCATCTATGAGCAGCCTCCACCTTGGTTTCTAAGGTAACCTTGCCAAATAGGAGACAAAAGGCCCTCCCCTTTGCTGAATTAGACACAGGCAACTCAGTCCTGTGGCAGAACACTTAGGCAGCCAATCGAACCTTTCCAAAGGAACCAACCCAACCTATGAGTAAGTCTATCTGCCTGCAAAGGGTAGAGGCTAGAGATCAGAGCTGAAGAGACTTTAGACACTCAGGAAAGACTCCAGAGCTAGTCTGGTTTCTTATTTTTATTTTTTATTTTATTGTTTTGACTGTTTGTTTTGCTCACTTTTGTTTGCTTTTTGAGTTAGACTACTTGTTTGTATTGGGGTAAGCACATCAAAAGGCATGAATTTATTGGACTGTCTTTGTCTGATTACCAGTATGCTTTAGGGAATCTTGTTTGTTTGTTTTTTATACTTTTCTGGCCTTGTGTCTCTTTTCATTCATTAGTTGGTATTATGTCTGTTTTCCCTCTTACACTTCTCTCTTTCCAATGTCCTCTTGACTCCCCCTTCTTCCATTATTTTCCTTTTTCTTACCTCCTTAGATTCCAGGGAGCAAAACTAAACCCCACTGCAAGGACAAATTGTAAGGGAGTGGGAAGTGGGTTCTAGTGTGCCTATACACCAGTTGGTGGATACTGAGATCTGCAGATAAATTCTGAATCACAGCTTCTCCCTCAATTAAATCTCAAAACTGCAAAAAGTACAGCTCCAACCTACAGTCCAGCCTCAAAAGTGAACAAAGCCAGAGGATGCTCATAAGGAAAAACAGGAGATTGAACAAAAGAAGTAAAAGGAACCCCTCATTCCCTGAAAAATAGAATTAAAGAAGGGGCAGGAAAGAGGGAGAGAAAAACCTACACAAATGAAGAAAAACTAAAAGAACAATATGGGTCTCTCACAGACCCTTGGGAGGTCAGACACTGAGAAAACTGACTTCGGAATGCAAACAATGAAGAGCCCCCAGAATGACTGGTCTCAAACTACAAACCCAGATATAAAGACATTAATGGAGAGATTAAAAAAAATTGAGGAGAGACAAGAGGAAACTAGGAAAGAGTTGATAACTGAGATAACAGTAGTAAAGAATACTGTGAATGAAATAAATAACAAACTGATAAGCATGCAAAGCAGAATTAGCCCAGCAAAAGAATCTCAGAACTTGAGGACCAAAATATAGAACTAACCCAAACTGTCAAAAACATAGAAAAGAAGCTTAAAAAGACAGAATAAAACCTACAAGAGATGAATGATTACTTTAAGAGACTGAACCTAAGAGTAAATGGATTTCTGAGGTGAAAGAGAGACAAAGTTCACTCTGGAACAAACATTCCATGAGATTATTCAAGAAAACTTCCCTCATCTCATCAGTGATGTGAAAATTCAAACACAAGAGACTCAGAGAACCCCTACAAGACAACAAATGAGAAGACCAACTCCCAGACACATAATAATTCACCTAAACAAAGTAGGTATAAAAGAAAAAATCCTAAAGGCAGCAAGAGAAAAAGGTCAGATTACCTACCATGGAAGACCAATTAAAATAGCAGCAGATTTATCTACAGAAACCCTTCAGGCTAGGAGAACTTGGAGTCCTATCTTCAAAGTTCTAAAAGATAAACAATTTCAACCAAGAATAACCTACCCAGCCAAGCTAAGCTTCATCAGTGAGGGAGAATTAAAATCTTTCCCAGATATCCAATCCCCAAGAACTTACATTGCCATCAGACCACCTCTACAAGAAACACTTAAGAAAGTATTAAACACAGAAGAATAGGAAAAAAGAACAACAATCTTCACAAGAGTACAGGAAAAAGCTTAAAAACACACACGAACCACCCCAAAACCAAAAGAAAGACAACAAACAAACAGGAACAACAACAAAAACAACTCTATAAGAACCTTATGATAGGGATCAACTCTCACATTTCAATAATTAGCCTGAATGTGAATGGACTAAATGCACCACTGAAAAGACATAGAATGGCAAATGGATAGAATATCACCAGACAACAATATATTGCCTTCAAAAGACTCATCTCACTAGAAAGGACACTTACAGACTCAGAGTAAGAGAATGGGAAACAAATTTTCAGGCAAACGGAACACAAAAGAATGGAGGAGTTGCAATATTAATCTCAGACAAATACCCTTTAAGCTATCAAAAATTTAAAAAGATACAGAAGGCTACTATATAATGATAAAAGGTTCAATCCATCAATATCCATCTTAAACATATCCTAAACATATATGCACCCAACATAGGAGTGCTAACTTTCATAAAGCAGCTTCTAAGCAAACTCAAAAAAGATATTGACTCTAACACTCTCATAGCTGGTGACTTTAATACCCCACTCATAACCCTAGACAGACCATCGGGACAAAAAATCAGCAATGAGATCCAGAACCTCAGTGTGATTCTTGACCAATGGACTTAATTGATACCTATAGAACACTCCATTCAATGATCACAGAATATACATTCTACTCATCACTGCATGGAACGTACTCTAAAATCAACCACATTCTTGGCCATAAATCAAGCATTAAAAAATTTCAAAAGATCGAAATTTTGCCATGCACCTTCTCAGATCACAGGGGAATAAAAATAAACATCGACACCAGCAAGGTTCACCCCAAACCCACAAAGACATGGACACTAAATAGCATGATGCTAAACAACTCCTGGGTCAATAATGAAATCACAACAGAGATTAAAAGATACCTGGAAACAAATGAAAACAAAGAAACATCTTACCAAAATCTCTGGGATGCCATGAAAGCTATAGTAAGAGGGGAATTCCTATCTCTACAAATGCACATGAAGAAAATGGAAGGATCACAAATTAACAGCCTAGCAATTCACCTAAGGAAGCTGGAAAAGCAAGACCACCATAACCCTAACTTCAGCAGAAGAATGCAGATCACCAAAATAAAAGCCCAAATCCGGGACATAGAAGACAAAAAGATAATACAAAAAAATCAATGAAAGAAAAAGCTGGTTCTTTCAAAGGATAAACAAAATCGATGGTCCCCTAGCTAGACTGACCAAGAAAAAAGGAGAAAAAGCCCAAATAAGCACAATCAATAACATAAAAGATGAAGTCACATCTGATCCTGAAGATCATTAGAGACTACTATGTACACTTGTATGGAAACAAATTTGAAAACCTTAAGGAAATGGAGGACTTTCTGACATCACACAACCTGCCTAGGTTGAAACAAGAAGAAATTGAGACCCTAAATAGACCAATAACAATCAAGGAAATTGACTATGTAATAAGTAAACTACCTTCAAAAACAAACAAACAAACAAACAAACAAGCAAAAAGCCCTGAACGAGATGGCTTTCTAGCAGAATTCTATAAGACATTTGAGGAGGAGCTGATACCAATCCTACTGAAAGTATTCCAGGCGATTGAGAAAGATGGAACTCTACCCAAATAATTTTATGAAGCTAACATCACATTGATACCCAAACCAGGTAAAGACTCAACAAAGAAAGAGAACTACAGGCCAATATCTTTGATGAACATAGATGCTAACATTCTCATCAAGATCCTAGCAAACTGTATTCAACAACACATCTCAAAAAATCATCCATCATGGCCAAGTAGGCTTCATCCCTAGGACACAAGGGTGGTTCAACATTTGCCAGACCATAAATGTAATTAAATACATCAACAGACATCAAAGCAAAAACCACATGATTATATCATTAGATGCAGAAAAACGTTTTGATAAAATCCAGCACCGCTTCTTGATAAAAAACCTCAAACATCTAGGCATACATGGAATATACCTCAAAATAATAAAAGCCATCTGTGAGAAACCCACAGCCAGCATACTCCTAAACAGACAAAAATTGGAACCATTTCCCCTGAAATCGGGAACAAGACAAGGATTCTCACTCTCACCCCTTCTGTTCAATATAGTATTGGAAGTCCTGGCTAGAGCAATCAGAAAAAAGAAGGTGATCAGGGGTATTCAAATAGGAAAAGAAGAAGTCAAGCTATCTCTCTTTGCAGACGGCATGATTGTGTACCTTAAAAACCCAAGAGTATCTATCAAAAGCCTCCTTGCACTGATAAAGGACTTTGGCAAAGTCTCAGGGTATAAAGTAAATATGCAAAAGACAACCGAATTTCTTTATACCAATAATAAACAAACAGAAACTCAAATAAAAAGCACAATCCTATTCACAATAGCCACAAAAAAAATGAAATACCTTGGCATCTTCCTACCAGAGAAGTGAAAGACCTTTACAATGAAAACTATAAAACACTGCTCAAAGAAATCAAAGATGATACAAACAAGTGGAAAAATATCCAATGCTCATGGATTAGAAGAATCAACATTGTGAAGATGTCCATATTACCTAAGGTAAACTACAGATTTAATGCAATACCCATCAAATTGCCAGCAACATTTTTCTCAGATCTAGAAAAAACTATATAGGAATTCATATGGAAACACAAACAACCAAGAATAGCCAGAACAATCCTCATTCAAAACAAACAAACAAACAACAACAACAACAACAAAAAGCAGAAGGTATCACAATACCAAACTTTAAACTTTACTATAAAGCTACAATAATCAAAACAACTTGGTATTGGTACAAGAACAGGCATATAAACCAATGGAATAGAATTGAGATTCCAGAAGCAAAATCGCAATTTCTCAACCAACTCATCTTCGACAAAGCCTCCACCAATCACCACTGGGGAGAGGAGAACCTATTCAGTAAATGGTGCGGGAAAACTGCTGTCCACGTGCAGAAGATTCAAACAAGACCCCTATCTATCCCTATGCATAAAAATTAACTATAAATGAATCAGAGACCTAAATGTAAAACCTCAAACCATACAAACTTTAGAAAATGCAGGACACACCCTTATGGAAGTTGGAACTGGCATCTAATTCCTGAGTAAAACTTGAAACACACAGACCATAAGAGATAAGATAAATAAGTAGGACCTCATTAAACTGGCAAGCTTCTGCAAAGCCAAAGAAACAATCAAGAGAGCAGGGAGACAGCCCACAGACTGGGAAAAAAGTATTTGCCATCTCCATGTCTGACAAAGGCCTAACCTCTAGGATCTACAAGGAACTCAAATGTGCTGACAAGAAAAAACAAACAACCCCATTACAAAGTAAGCAAAAGATATGAGGAGACACTTCTCAAAAGAAGACATATGAGTGACCAACGGATACATGAAGAAATGCTTAATGTCAGTAGTCATTAAGGAGATGCAAATTAAAACTACACTGAGATACCACCTAACTTCAGTCAGAATGGTCATTATCAATAACAAAAAATAACAGATGCTGGAGAGGATGTGGTGAAAAGGGAACACTTCTACACTGTTGGTCAGAGTGTAAAGTAGTGCAACCTCTGTGGAAAGCAGTGTGGTGATCCCTAAAAGCTCTAACAATCAACCTTCCTTATGACCCTGCAATCCTCCTACTGGGAATATACCCTGAAGAACTCAAATCACTCTATAAAAAAGATACCTGCAAACATATGTTTATTGCAGCATTGTTTACAATAGCAAGATCATGGAACCAACCATGCTGTCCATCAAAAGAGGACTGGATTAAAAATATGTGGTACATATACACAATGGAATATTATGCCACCATAAAAAAGAATAAAATCATGAATTTTGTAGCAACCTGGATGGAATTGGAGTTTATAGTACTGAGTGATCTCTCATAGAAACAAAGATCTGAGTATCACATGTTCTCACTCATAAGTGTACCTTGAACAACTATTGTAATACTATAAGAAAAGGATTGACAGTGGTGGGAAACTATGGGGGGACAGGGAGGGGAAGGGAGGTGGGATTAACGGTTGTCAATATCTGTCAAGTGACGGCGGGTCATACCTCATCAACAAGGATACCTGCACAAGGCATATTTGAATACTTAACCTTTAACTGTACCCCACAATTTTAAAATAAAAAATATGTTAAAAAAAAAAGAAAAAGAAATCTCCACACTTTTCCATAGAGATTGAACTAGTTTAGTTTGCATTCCAACCAGCAGTGTAGAAAAGTTCCCTTTTAACCACATCCTCCCCAGCATGTTGTTTTTTGTTGTATTAAATGATGACCATTCTTACTGGGACTAGGTTATATATTTCAATGTGGTTTTATTTGCATTTCTCTGATGATTAGTAAAGCTGGAGTACTTTTGCATGTGTCTATTGACTGCTTGTGTATCTTCTTTTGAGAAGCATCTATTCATGTCTTTTGCCCAATTTTTAATGGGGCTGTTTGTTTTGTTTCTTTCAGCATGTGTGCTCCTTGTAGATCCTGGATGTTAGACCTTTGTCACATATATAGTTGGCAAATATTTTTCCCATTCTGTGGGCTGTCTCCCTACTCTCTTGATGGTTTCTTTTGCTTTTCAGAAGCTTTTCAGTTCAGTAAGGTCCCACTTGTCTATCTTATCTCATAGACACCTGGGGTTTTGATCAGGAATTGGTTGCCTACTCCGATTTCTATAAGCGTGTCACCTGCTTTTTCTAAGATTCTTTTAGTTTGAGGTTTTATGTTTAGGTATTTAGAGTTGACTTTTGTGTATGGTGATAGGTAAGGGTTCTGCTTCAATCTTCTGGGTGTGATCAGCCAGTTTTCCCAACATCATTTACTTAATAGGTTCTCCTCTCCCCAGTGCTTTTTTGGTGGAGCTTTTGTCGAAGAAGAATTGGTTGAGAAATTGAGGTTTTGTTTCTGCAATCTCTATCCTGTTTCTTTGGTCCATATGCCTGTTCTTGTACCAATATCAGGCTGTTTTGATTATTGTAGCCCTATAGTAAAGTTTAACATCTGGAAAGATGATACCTCCAATTTTGTTTCTTTTGCTAAGTTTTGTTTTGGCTATTCGTGGTTGTTTATGTTTCCATATGAATGTCTGCAATGTCATGTCCAGGTCTGAGAAGAATGATGTTGGTAATTTAATGGGTATTATGTTGAATTTTTAGATTGCCTTGGGTAGGATGGACATCTTAACAATGTTGTTTCTTCCTATCCATGAGCAAGGAATATTTTTCCATTTGTTTGTCTTCTTGGATTTCTTTGAGCAGTGTTTTGCAGTTTTCACTGTAAAGGTCTTTCATGTCTCTAGTTAGTTAGGAAGATGCTGAGGTATTTTATATTTTCGGTGGCTATTGTGAATGGAATTTTGTTTTTTATTTAGTCCTCTGCCTGTTTGTTGTTGGTGTATAAGAATGTGACTGTAGTTTGCACATTTATTTTGTAACCTGGAACTTTGCCAAAGTCCTTTATCAGTGCAAGGAGGTTTCTGATAGATTGTCTTGGATGTTTGAGGCATAGGATCATATCACCAGCAAAGAAGGATAACTTAACTTTTTATTTTACTCTTTGTATACCTCTGATTTCCTTCTCTTGTCTAATTGCTCTAGCTAGGACTTCCAACTCAATGTTGAACAGGAGGAGTGTGAGTGGGCAGCCTTGTCTTGTTCCATGTTTCAGGGGAAGTGCTTCCAGTTTTTGTCCAATATTCTGGTGGTGGGTGTATCATAGATGGTGCTTTCTATTTTTAGGTATCTTCCTTCTATGCCTACATGTTCAAGGGCTTTTTTTTCAAGAAGGGATGCTGGATTTTATCAAAGGCTTTTTTTTTGCAACTAATGATATAACCACGTGGTTCTTGTTTTTACATTTGTTGATGTATTTAATTACATTTATGGTCTTGTGGATGTTGAACCAGTCCTGCATCCTGGGGATGAAGCCTACTTGTTCAGGTGGATGATTTTTGAGATGTGTTGTTTAATTCAATTTGTTAGAATCTTGTTGGGAATTTTTGTATCTATGTTCATTAGGGATATTGGCCTATAGTTCTCTTTTTTTGTTGGATCTTTACCTGGTTTGGATATCAGTGGATGTTAGCTTTGTAAAATAATGTGGGGAGAATTCCATCTTTCTCAATTTCCTGGAATACTTTCAATAGGATTGGTATCAGCTCCTCTTGGTATGTTTTGTAGAATTCTACTGGAAAGCCATCTAGTCCAGGGCTTTCTTTTGTAGGTAGTTTTCTTATGATGGAGTCAATTTCCTTGGTTGTTATTGGTCTATTTAGTGTCTCAGTGTCTTCTTGGTTCAACCTTGGGAAGTTGTGTGCTGTCAGAAAGTCCTCCATTTCATTTAGGTTATCAAGTTTCTTCCCATACAGGTGTCCATAGTTGTTGCTGATAATATTTTGTATTTCTTTGGAGTCAGTTGTGATTTGATTTTTCAATTTCTGATTGTGTTTATTTGGGATTTTTTTTTCTTGTTCAGTGTGTCTAGGGATGCATAAATATTATTTATTCTGTCAAAGAACCAACTTTTTGTTTTACTGAATTTTTCTATGATATTTTTGTCTGTATGTCCTGTATTTGGACTTTTGTTTTGGTGATTTGGATTCTTCTGCTAAAGTTAGGGTTTTGGTGGTCTTGTCTTTTCAAATCCCTTTAGCTCATTTGTTAGGTTGTTAATTTGTGATCTTTCCACTTTCTTGATGTATGTTCATAGAGATATAAATTTCCCTCTTAGAAATGTTTTCATGGATCCCAGAGGTTTTGGCAAGATTTTTCTTTGTTTTCATTTGTTTCCAGGAACCTTTTAATTTCTGTTTTGATTTCTATGTTGACACATTCATCATTTAGTATCATGCTGTTTAGTGTCCACATCTTTGTGGATTTTAGGGAAATTTTTTTGGTGTTGATATTTATTTTTATTCCACTGTGGTCTGAGAAGGTGCATGGCATCTTTCTTCTTCCTTCCTCTTCCTTCCTTCCTTCCTTCCTTCCTTCCTTCCTTCCTTCCTTTCTTCCTCCCTCTCTCTCTCTCTCTTTCTTTCTCTCTGAGTTGGAGAGATTGACTGGATTGCAGTGGCACTCTCACAGCTACCCCAGCATCAACCATCAACCTGCTGGGTTCTGGTGATCCTTTCCACCCCAGCCTTCCAAGTAGCTGGAACTACAGACATGTGCTACCATACCCAGCTAATTTTTGATTTATTGTAGAGATGAGGTCTTGCCAAGTTGCCTGGGCTGATCTCGAATCCAACGGCTCAGGCAATCCACTTGCCTCAGCCTCCCAAAGTGCTGGGATTATAGGCTGAGTCACCGAGCCTGGACAGCAGTATTTCAATCTTATGAAGTTTGTTTATGCTTGATTTATGACTGAGGATGTGATTGATCTTGGAGTACTTTCCATGTAGTGATGAGTAGTATGTATATTCTGTGGTTTTTGGGTGAATTGTTCTATAGGTATCTTTAGATCCATTTGGTAAAGTGACAAGTTGAGGTTCCAGATCCCTTTGTTGATTTTTTTGCCTCGACTATCTATCTAGGGTTGTTAGTGGGATAAATATCCCACTTGAATAAGTACCCAGCTATAATAGTGTTAGAGTCAATATCTTTTTTTAGTTTACTTAATAGTTGCTTTGTAATCACTGGTGCTCCTGTGTTGGGTGCAAATATGTTTAGGATGGATATTTCTTGCTGATGGATTGAACCTTTTATCATTATGTAGTGTCTTTTTTGTATCTTCTAAAATTTTTGATAGCTTAAAGGTTGTTTTGTTGGATATTAAGATCATGATTACTGCCTTCTTTTATGATCCTTTCACATGGAAATTTGTTTTCCCTCCTCTATGAGTCTATGTGCATCCTTTGTGGTGAGATGTGTTTCCTCAATGCAGCAAACTATTGGGTCATGGTTTTTTATCCAGTTTGTCATTCTGTATCTTTTCAGTGGTGCAGTTAGTCTACTCACATTCAGGCTGATTACTGAAATGTGATTGTTTATCTATCATGAGGTTCTTGCAAAGTTTTTTCTTTGTCTACTTTCAACTTTTGAGTTGATGTATGTGTGTTTTCAAGTTTGCAGTCACAATGTTTTCTCTGTGAATCTGTGTTCTGTTCTCTTAGGAAGTGCATAGCCTTTCTTTTTTTTCTTTCTTCTTCTGTGTTTAATATATTTTGAAGTGTGTCCTGGAAGTTGCATAATCTCTTGGGGATTGGATGTCTGGGAAGGATTTTAATTCTCCATTGCTGACAAAGTTGCACTTGGCTGGGTAGGAAATTCTTTGTTGAAATTGTTTATCTTTGAGGACATTGAATATTGGACTTCATTCTCTTCTAGCGTGTAGTGTTTCTGCCAATAGGTCCACTGCTATTATGATTTGTTTCCCTCAGTAGGTAGTCTGACCTTTTTCTCTTGCTGCTTTTATGATTTTTTCTTTTGTATCTTATTTATTTTGTATCTTACTTGCAAATTACTGTGTGTCTTGGGGTTGTTTTTCTCATTTAATATCTTGCAGCAGTTCTCCGTATCTCCTGTGTATGGATGGTCTTATTTATGGTGACCATAACTTGGATAACATCCCAAAATACTTGCTCTAAGTTGTTCTCCCTTTCCTTTTATTCTTCTGGGATACCAATCAGGCATTGTTTTGGCCTATTGATATAATCACACATCTCTTGGAGTTTGTTCTTTCTTTCTGAGTTTTCTTTCTGTGTTTTTTACAGATTGGATTAATTCTATGTTTTGATGTTCAAGTTCTGAGATTCTTTCTTCTGCTTCCATGCTTGTCACCTTGTCATTTATTTCCTGGATACAATTTTTTATGGCCAAAATCTCTGTTACAAGCTCTTTTAGCATTACATCTTGTCTTTCTTGAGTCTTATTCACTCTCAACATCCACTTCTTAATCCCTGTTGTATTCTGGGGCCAATCATTGGTAACTTCCATTGTTTGGGCTCTGAGGTCTAATTTTTCAGGTGTTTTCTCTTTGTTACACTGGGAATTACCTGTGTCCTTCCACTGATTTTTCCTCATTGTGATTGATCTCTTTCTTTTCTCTTTGGTTCCATTATCCAGTGGCAGAGCCTGGAGCCAATAATCACTCCCAGCAGATTCATTCTAGGAAGGGCTTTGCTGATTTAAAAAAATGGCACTCAGTTTCTTTGCCCTGGGCAGTGCTAGGGTTCAAGCAGAGCAGCTGTGGCACCAGCTGCTTCACCAGGAGAGTCCTGGCTACTTGCTTCCAAGTCCCCACTCAGTCAGCCACTCACTCGCCCACACACTCACAGACACATATGCAAAATTTTCCGTATACTTCCTCACTCACACTGGGACTCACACATTTCTACTGGCTCAGCTGCTATCTTACCAGAAGTCTCAAATATATTCTCTATGCACATTTAGAACTATTATCAAACAGCATTACCATTTTGCTTCAAACACAAAACATTTTAGAAAACTCAAGAGAAGAATAAAAGTCTATCATATGTACCCATTTGATTACTGTATTTTTTCTTCCTTATGTTCCAAGTTTCTTTCTTTTATTGTTTGCTTTCTATGTGTTTCTATGTATTTTTTTAGAACAGGTTTGCTATTGACAAGTTTTCTAAATTTTCCTTCATCTGAGAATTTCATGGTTTCCCTTTAATTCCTAAAAGATACTTTAGACTTGAAAAATGTTGTGCCACTCCTGACTTCCATGGTTTCTGTTGAAAAATATTATGTCATTTAAATTACTTTTCACCTATACAGAATTTGTCATTTCTCTCTCATCATTGTTTATAATCAAGATATTTCATTTTGATTTAGTTTTGTGAATTTTGACTATGACATTCGTTGGCATGAATTTCTTTGGGCTCATCTTGTTTGAAGTTTGTTCAGCTTCTTGGATCTGAAAGTTTATGTCTTTTGCCAAATTTAAGAACTGTATTTTGCCATTAATTCCTCTGATACTTGTTTAGTCTCACCCTTTCTTTTTTCCTGATGACATGAATGTTAAGCTTTTTATTATAATCCCAGATTCTTGACCTTCTGTTATTTTTTCCAGTATATTTTATCTCTGTCAGTATTGGATAGTTTCTATTGTTTATTTTCAAATTCACTGATTCTTTCATCTGCTGTCTTCATTATGCTATTGAGTCTATCCATTGAGTTTAAAAATGTTTTTATATTGTGTTTTTTAGGTCTAACATTTTCATTTGATTCTTATTTATATCTTCAGCTCCTTTGCTGAGATTTTTTTCATTTGTTTTAAGCATGTCCATAATTTCTTAGTGAAGCTTGTTTATGATAGCCACTTAAAAATATTTGTCAGATAATTCCAACAGTTGTGTCATCTTAGTGTTAGGACCTGTTGATTATTTCAAGTTGAGATTTTCCTGGTTCCTGCTATGATGCATGATTTTTGAACTTTGGGTTTTATATTTGAGATGCTGCTTCTTATTCAAATCTTCTGCTTTAGCATCCTTTCTCTGATACCACACCACTTTGGAAAGGGAGGTTGACAAATTGCTACTGCCATCTGTGAGAGATGATCTGATCTTCCCAATTAGCCTTCTTTGACACCTTTGTGGGGTGCCTCATTACTGCCTCACATGGCTTCCACTTACAGCAGGATGGTGGGAAATGTATCACTGGAGGGTTGTGACTATTCTGGTGGGGAAAGGCATCTTGTTACAGCTGAGGGAAAGTGAAAATCTAGGCTCTCCACTTGTCTTTTACTGAGAAGGGTGGGAATTGGACTATCATTTTCTTCATAGTGTTTAGATGGAGTCATCGTGCAAATTTTTTCCATCTTGTTAGCTCACTCCTTTCCTGTTTCTGGCTAGAAAGAGATGATATTCCTTGGAGCTTTTTTGAGGGATTTTTGTGTTGAATTTTCCAGATTGTTGTATTTTCTAGCATCCAGCATGGGAAATATAAGAAAAAAAGAAAGGAAAGAAAAACAATCCAGAGAGCTTACTGCTATGGCATTCATTGAGTCCTGAGACCATTAGCCTCTCTGCCTTCTTCACTTCCACATTCAAAGTTTTAAACAAATGTTTATTTTATACATAATGTCCAGGAATTTTAGTGGCACTTAGTGGGAGTAATAGGGAGAAGTGCCTTTCCTCCATTATGATCTTGAAATTAAAGTTGTTTCAATTAAATTTTGATAAAAGTGTCAAATTATTTCAACAGAAAAAATATGATCTTCTAACAAAACGTTCTGAAACAACTGAATATGCATGTGAAAAATAAATGGGCCTCAGCCATCTTTTTTTTTAAATTTTATTTTAAAGATGTAGGGTACATTTCAGGGTTAGGTACACAAATGGTCATTGTACAGGTAAAGTTTGTGCCTCACTTTGGTCTCCACTTCACCTTGTTTGATGAAATATGCCTGGCAGTTTCCTATTACTGCCAATCCTTTTTTTGTATTATTATAATTGTTTAGGGTCTGCTTATGAGTGAGAACATGTGGTACTCAATTCTTTGTTTACAGACTCTAAATCCATCCGAGTTATTGCGAAGTCCATATGTCTGCCCTTCCTTATGGCTGCACAATATTCCATC
Organism: Cephalopachus bancanus; assembly: GCA_027257055.1. Taxonomy (NCBI): domain Eukaryota; kingdom Metazoa; phylum Chordata; class Mammalia; order Primates; family Tarsiidae; genus Cephalopachus; species Cephalopachus bancanus. The sequence continues at coordinate 8,884,844 of JAPVLO010000060.1, forward strand.
ATATCTATGTACCACATATTTCTTAAAAATCCAGTCTACTTTTGATGGGCAACACTGTTGATTTCATGTTTTTGCTATTGTGAATAGTGCCTCAATAAACATGCATGCACAGGTATCTTTTTAATAGAATGATTTGAGTTCCTTCAGGTATATTCTCAGAAGGAGGATTGCTGTGTCATATGGCAGGTCGATTTCAGATCTTTTAGGCGCCATCACACTGTTTTCCACAGAGGTTGTACTGGTTTCCATTCCCACCAACAGTGTGGAAGTGTTCTCTTTTGCCTGCATCCTCGCCAGCATCTGTTGTTTTTTGAGTTATTGATGATGGCCATCCTGACTGGAGTTAAGTGGTATCTCACTGTAGTTTTAATTTGCATTTCTTTGATGATTAGTGAAGCTGAGCATTTTTCATGTATCGGTGGGCTGCACATATGTCTTCTTTTGAAAAGTGACTTTTCATATCTTTTGCTCACTTTTTTTTTTTTGAGTTGGAGTCTCACTCGGTCGCCCAGACTGGAGTGCAGTGGCCGCTCCTGGCCACCGCAGCCTCGCCTGCTGGGCTCCGGCGGTCCTTCCGCCTCAGTCTTCCGAGTAGCTGGAATTACAGGCATGCACTACCATGCCCGCTGATTTTTGATTTATTGTAGAGATGAGGTCTCGCTGTCCAGGCGGGTCTTGAACCCGCGGGCTCAGGCAATCCACTCACTTCAGCCTCCCAAAGGTGTGGGATTACAGGCTGAGCCACCAAGCCCAGCTTGCTCACTTTTTAATAGGGTTTTTTGTTTTTTTCTTTTCAGCATGTTTGAGTTCCTTGTAGATCTTAGATTTTTGTTAGACCTTTGTCAGATATATTTATTTTTTCCCAGTCTGTGGGCTGTTTCCCCACTCTCTTGATGGTTCCTTTGGCTTTGCAGAAGCTTTTCAGTTTGATGAGGTCCCACTTGTCTGTCTTGTTTCTTATGACATGGACACTTGGAGTTTTGATCAGGAATTGGTTGCCTGTTCCAATTTCCATAAGGTTCTTATAGTCTGATGCCCAACCATTTCTGTATACCATATACAAAAATTAATTGAGGTCATAGATACAGACATAAAATCTAAAACTATGCAAACTTCTAGAAGAAAGCATAGAAAAAATACTTAAGACTTAAGGGTTTGTGAATGTCTTTTAGACATAATGCACAAATAACTACAAAAGAAAAAAATTTGGCTTGATATCATCAAAATTTAAAACTTCCCTTTGAAAGACACCATTAAAAAAATAAAATGGCAAAATCACAAACTGAGGGAAAGTACTTGCCATAAATCTGTCTGACAAAGGCATTGTTATAAAACTGTTACAACTTAATAATAAAGAACTAAATAACATAATTTTTAAAAAGCAAAATATTTGTTCAAAAACTTCATAAAAGGATATATATGGCTAGCTATTAAGCACATGATGACTCAACTTCTTTAGTCACCATGTAAATGGAAAATTAATTCACCATGAAATACACTACACTCCTGTGTCAGTTTTCCATTGCTGCAGTAACAAATGACTACAAACTTAGTGGCTTAAAGGCAAGTTTGTCATCTTATGATTCTGTAGGTTAGAAGTCAGCAGTGGTTCTCACTGTTTTAAAATAACGGTGTCAACAGGGCTTTATTCCTTTCTGGATGCTCTAGAAGAGAATCTGTTCACTTGCCTTTTTCAGCTCTAAAGAGGTTATTTATATTCCTTCTCTTATGGTGTCTTTCCTTCATGTTCAAAGTCAGCAGCACTGGCCCAAGCTTTTCTCATACTGCCGTCATCCTGATCTTCTTCTCTCGTTACATCTTTCTATGAGCACAGCCAGAAAAGTTTTTCAATTTTAAGGACTCATGTGGACCCAACTGGATAAGTCAACATAATCTCCTCATGTTAAGGTAGGTCCTTAGCTTTAATCACATCTGTCAAGTCCCTTTTGCCATGTAAGATAATATATTTACAGATTCCAGGGGTAGGAGGTGAACATATCTTTTCTGGGGGAATTAGGGAGTGTTATTTTGCGGGCCACAATACCCATCATAATGATTAATATTAAATTACTGGACAATACCAAGTGTTGGTAAGCATGTGGAGCTACTGGAAGTCATATACTTATGAGAGTATAAAATGGTACAAACATTTTGGAAAAAAGTTTCTCAGTTTCCTCGTCAGGTAAATAGGCACTTGTCATATAACCCAGCAATTTTACTCCTGCATATTTACCCAAGAAAAACGAGAACATATATCCACAAAAATTATTGTTCATAAATGTCTGGCAGTTTTATTTATAATGACAGAAAACTGTAAACAACCCAAATATTCATTGATACAAATGGGCGATATTCACATAATGGATACTGCTCAGCATTAAAAAACAAACACAAACAAACAAACAAAAACAAGGAACTACTGATATATGCAACAATATGGATGAGTGTTTAAAAAATTATGATAAAAAACTAGCGATACATATAAAAACATGAATGACCCATTATGATGAAAGAAGCATATGGTCTGATTCATAAGAAATTTTTGAAGAGAAAAAAATACCTGATCTATTATGACAGAAAGAAGAAAAGTGTTTGTGTTGTGCCAGTGATAGGAGGTGAAGAGATGGCAACCAGCCTGGAAGGAACCTCAAGGTAATGGTTACCCACACAAACACATTTCTCAAAACTCCTCAAACTGCATTCATTTTATTATATGGAAATTGTTCTTCAATCTATATAAAAAACTTCAATTGTTTTGAAAGAAATAATAAGCAAGACAAAAATAGGAAAGCAAACAGATTGTTTAAATATCATGTCAAACACCACTGAAAAGAAAATATGTGAACAATAAGAGAAAATAACACAATACTGTACAAAGTGATAAAAAGAAAACCACGTTAAAAAAAGTTAAGAAATAGGAAGTATAACATGTAAAGATTCATACTTTTTTTTTAAGATTCATAAGCTTTTGATAAAACTTCTAGAAAAAAAGAATAGAGTGAAAAGGGACAAACCAATATTTAAGGCCTGAAAAAATGTTCTGAGTTAGTCTAAGGCATAAATCACAGACAGAGTAAATAAAAGAAATGTGTACTTAGATATAACATATTGAAATTAAAGAATGCCAAAGATAAATAAATCTCAAAAGATCATTACTTAATAATTTTGTAGGTGCTACTTTTTCATCTCTCAACTGGATTATAGATTGCTTGAATAATGAAACTAATCCCCTTCAGCACTTGGAATCCCATTTTTGTAAGGTGTAGTGGTTAATAAGTTGAATTCTGGAGTCAGAACTTGGTACCTGGCCTACCACTTATTTACTCTTTGACCTTGGGCAAGAAAAAAATCAAACTCTATAAGCTTTGATTTTCTCATCTATAAAATAAGAATAATGGTCTCTATGTGCTAGAATTATTGTAATGTTAAGTGAGATAGCATACATGAATTTATACCAGATAAGTTAACACACAAATAATAATTAATATTAACCGAACCAAGTGTTTACAAATCTCGTTAACTTATTACCTACCTGTCTACCATTTAATACCATCTGCCATTTTTTAATCATCTGACTACCTACCTACCATTTAATTAATCATATAACTCTGAACACTTTATCACTCTGAGTCTACTTAATTTTTAAAAATTGAAGTAAATACCCACACTGAAAAAATTATGGCAAGAAGAAAATGATTTTATGTGTGAATCTTACAGACTTTAAAGTTATATGAAAATGATGAGGCATTATTCCTTCAACTTTATCCTTAAATTTGCTAACTTTATTTTGAATACTGTACTAGTCAGGTGTTTTTAAAAGTATTGAGAAAAGTGGTTGCTGACTCTCACATAGTCTTATCATTTAACAGGAGAGAGAAAGAGTACAAAACATTCACAAAACCACTGATGACAAAATCATTTAAACTCAAATAATCCAAGTTATACAACAATGCTAAGGATGGTTTCTGAAGGAATTTGGATTGCATTGGGATGACTTTTCTTAATAGTTTGCTTCTTCAAGCAAAACTCTACCTCCCAGAAGTGTTTTCTAAGCTCTGCACTTAGTAAAGTGGCTTCTCTGTTCTACTGCACATACTCTACTTGGTGGACATTATTTGTTTATACTTATGTATTCACCAATAAAAGGGATTAAAAAGGTATAAAATCATGAATGTCTAATGACATTTCCAATTGCAGTGCTTGGCACATAATATCACTCAAATGATGACAATTGCTGCTATATCAAATATAGCTGCTGCCATCAAGGAGCACATAATCTGGTAGTCATATATTAAATGAACAATTGTTGAACATATTGATGCCTGTCATAGTGGCAGCAAAACACAAGCAGACGGTTGGCACAATAGGGGAAGTAATCCACTCATCTTATAGGATAGAGACTCAGAGTAGAACTCACAAAAGATGAGCAAAAATTTGCTTAGCAGAAAGCATAGTAGGGATATTCTAGGGAAAGGCAGTAATATATACAAAGACACATAGAACACCATGGTATATTTAGGTATCTGCAGGCAGTCTGAGATAGAGAATTAGATTCGAGTGGAAGTGAAAAATAAGTTTAGAGAAGCCAGTAGGGACAAGATCATAGAGAGCCTGGTATAAGACAGCATGGTATTTGCATATTTCTTGCAGGCACGAAGAACCATGGAAGAGTTTTAATATAGGAAAGTCATATGTTTAGATTGATTGTGCTTAACAAAATTAATTGTTTTATATTTTATCCACACAGTGACGGGGGTAAGAATTACATTTTTTAAATATTTCAAATATGTTGCTTTTAAATTTCAATCCTGCTTTGCTTCAATAGCACATGGAAATTATTTCTTACCTTATAATTGCCTTTGGGATGTCATCAAATAGCCACTGGGATCCAAAGGGTCTGCATCCCCTTGCTATTAATGCAGTCATTTTGCCACCTTTCAAATTAATTTGAGCTCACATCGCACATCTTAATGCAAAGGAGATTTCAGTTAAAAGTACCCTTTAAAAATACATTCTCTTCCTAAGGGTGGTAACCTCTATTTTAACTAGTATGACATAAGACAATAACTATGACATCATTGGGTTGCTTCAAGGGTCAGAATAAGGAGGGAAGTAGCCCACTGGGATAATGAATAATGAATTCCTGTGCTTTTCTCTTTCTCCAGTTTATCTTGCAGCCAGAATAATACTTTGAAAATGTAGCCGTATGATGTACTAACCAAATAATCCTTAAAGATATATAGTCAAATGAATGTATTATCCATTATAAATAAGAAGGGTGTGTTTAGTCACTTACACCTATGCACATGAGTGAACACATATATTTGGGAATTTGTTTATGTGGGTTTATACATATGTGTTCAAGTGGAAGTTCCTTGCAAGAGAGGATAGCTCTCATATGCATTCTTTTGCAGACATGCACAAGGAAGGAAGAGGATCTGAGTATATTCAACTAGTTCAGATGTATTTATTAATTTAAATAAAATTTATAAAAATAAAATTTGTAACCAGGTGTGGTGCCTCAAACCTGTAATCCCAGCACTTTGGGAGGCCAAGGCGAGAGGATTACCTGAGCTCAGGGGTTCAAGACCAGCCTGGGCAACTTGCTGAGACCTTGTCTCTACAATATATCAACAACAACAACAAAAAATTAATCAGGCCTGGTAGCGCATGCCTATAGTTCCGGCTACACAGAAGAGTGAGGCGGAAGGATCACCTGAACCCAGCAGGTCAGCACTGGGGTGGCTGTGAGCATGCCACTGCATTCTAGCCTGGGTGATAGAGTGAGACTATGACTCAAAAAAAAAATTTGCTTTAGACTTTGGTATGCAAAAATGAATAGACAGCTCCTGATTTGAATTGTATCAAAATCTAGTAGGGATACACACCAAATAAATAAATGAATGAAATGTAAAGCAATATATTCTATGGTAGAGCTACAACATGTGTCTGTAGAAACCAAGGAGATAACTGTGGAATTATTAATAAGATACTTAATACTTATTAGCTAGAAGGCACTCTCCTAAGTACTGAAGCTATAAAAAGAATAAGATATAGACCTTATCCCATGAGAGCTACACGTCTAAGAAGTGGCAAATAGCATGTAATTGGTGTCTCGGCTAAATTTCTCACATACCTAATCCCTCAGGTCCTTACCACCAACCCCCAATTCTGTTATTCTAAACTATTCTTACCTGTTAATGTTGTTCTTATAAATAAGATGATACAATATCTCTTTTCACAATCACAGTGATAGAAATTTCATTTGAGTTACAGATATGAAGTGGATCAGATCTCTCATTCAATACACATTTGTTTAGTGCATGTTATGTGTTCCAGACATAACTTAGAGCTAAAATAGTAGCCCCAGAGATCATCTGATAGGATGGGATAAGTTCAGGCAATGACTATATTAGTAGAATCCAGAGGTTTCCTGTGAAGTCTTAGCAGCTCCCTCTCCACCTCTTTATGAGAAGGTACTGCCATAGTCTAAGTGTTTGTGACATACCTTCTGGGTCATTAAGAACAGAACCAGAACTGCCAGTTCATTCCAGATTAGTTCCTAGCAACTGCCAGTTGGCAATAATAACTTTGAAGTTGGGTGAAAAATGAATCTGTGCTTCCAAGGTTGAAATATATTATGTTCCAATGGGTGACATAATCCCAGCTTTTAAAGTATGGGGCCAAAATTGAATCATGTCTTTTTAAAATTTGACTTTAAACTTATAACTTTTGTATTCTTTTCCCTCTCCTCCCCTGAGAAACGGTGGAAATAAGTCTTTCCTATATTTGTTAGTGACAAAATATATTTAAAAATCATTTTGTTTTAGTCCACACTTCAACATCTTGTCCATATTTCCTATTTTATTTTTTAAGGAAGGAGATAGAAAATAAAATGCTGGTACTTGTTAAATTATAAAATGTTTCTCTCAACTCAGTTCTTTTCCTGACTGTTCTAATTGGCATGTGAATTTTTTTTTCTTTCCAGATGATTCAGACATTTGAGAGGATGTCAACACTGATCTAATTAAAAGATGCTAGAATACCATCACACACAAACAAAGCAAAACAAAGAAAACAAAATGCTGCTTGTCTTTCTTACATTTGAGGACATTTATTTACATAAGTTATTCTCAGGGCATGGTGATATGTATTTCTCTTTAAATGACTTCTTGACTGAGTCTTTATCAAAGTATTTCCACAATAAACAAGTGGACATGCCAATGAAAAATTTTCCTTCGGAACCAAGAAAGCATTAAAAGCTTAAACATTTTTAATTAAGTTGGTTTTATTTTAACTTATTAAAATATTTTCATAGGTTTCAGGATACCTATTGTTTTTAGACGTTGAGATGTTGGGTTAGGATTGACTCCAAGGTGATTTTGCTGCCAGTGCATTTGCGTTTATAATACCATAATATTGATATGGTCTTGGAGAACAGGGAACACATTCACTGTTGGTGGGATTGTAAACTAGTTCAACCTTCATAGAAAACATATGGAATTTTTCAAAGAGCTAAAAATTGGATTGCCATTTAGCCTAGCAATCCCACGACTAAGGATCTATCCAAAGGAAAAGAAATCAATATAAAAAGATACTTGTACTTACATGTTCATTGCAGCACTATTCACAATAGCAAAATCATGGAACTAACCTAAAAGTCCACCAACAATTGACTGGATAAAGAAATTGTGGTATATATAAGTCATGGAATATTATACAGCCATAAAAAATAATTAATCATGTCCTTTGCAGCAACATGGATAGAGCTGGAGATCATCATTCTAAGTGAACTGACTCAGAACAGAAAACCAAACACTGCATGCTCTCACTCATATGTGGGAGCTAAATGGCCACAAAGATGAAAATAATAGACACTGGGAACACCAATAAGGGAGTAAGTGGGGGGGGGGTTAGGGTTCAGAAATTACTTATTGGGTACCATGACCACTATGTGGGGAATGGGCCACCTGAGACCCAATTCCTACCACTACACAATATGTTCATGTAACAAACATGAATGTGTACCCCCAAATCTAAAATAAAAACAGGAAAAAATTAAACAAATAAGAAAAATCTGAACTGGAAAGTTAAGTATAAACTAAGGGAACACATTTTACTTATTTATTTTGCTGGTCAATTTGCTGAAAGCAGCAAAGCAAAATAGGCCATAGAAAATGCTCACCAAATAAGTTTTAAATTAGCATTTGTAGACAAAGAGAGAAAATACCAACTCTATATTGTTGTATGAAAGGAAGAGGGAGGAATATTTATTGAGGACGTGCTATGGGATAGGCATTAAGGAAACATTTTAAGAGGGAAAATTATCCATATTGTACAGGTGAGAAAATAAAGTTTGTACAAGTTAAAAGTGCCTAGATTATTTTTGTAAGATATTCTTCTATTTTATTTTTACCTTCTTATTATACATTAGAGCACAAGTACGGAAAACAAAGTCAGATGCAAAATTTAGTTATAAGGCAAATACTCTTGTAACCAGATCAAGACATAGAACTTGAAGACACAGAAGCTCCTCCATGTGCTCCTCTCCATGTCAGCGCCTTTCTAGTTTCCACAAGTGATCACTATTCTGGTGTTTATATCAGTCACAATATTGTTTTTCTTTATGTTCAAACCGATATGTGTAGCCCTAGAAATTATAGTTTAATTTTGCTCATAAATATATGTTTGTCTTGTAAGTCTCTTTTAATTTAAAGATTACTCCCTTGTTCCTTCCTTTTCTTTACAATGTATCTGTTGAAGAACTAGCTCTATTTGACCCATAGATTTCTCATATTCTGGCTTCACGCTCACATGCTGATTGCATACTTATGATGGAGTTTAATGTATTTTTTCTGCAAATAGGTACTTTGTGCTAATTGGCAGCTGAATCCAGAGGCTTGACTAGACTCATGTAGGATCCCTTGACCAAGATAATAAGTTATGTTGTATGATTTACTTGGGGAAACAAATTAACTCTTGTTTAATTATTTTTGATGTTAGCAATCACTGATACTCAGTGCCATCAGTCTTTATTAGTATTTCAGTGGTCATTGTGATTGTCTGAAGCTTATTCTCTAGTATATTCCTTGCAAAGTACTCATGGGGATAATGTTCCTTAAGGTCTTTCATGCTGATAATAGTTATCTGTGCTTTTTATACTTGAAGATCAGTATATAAAATCCTTGGCTTACATTTTCTTTCCTTGAGTAACTTAGATATTTAGGTGTATTTTCTTGTGGCATAAAGTGTTACTATTTAAAAGTCTATTGACAATTTAATTTGCTTTTTCTTATAAATAATATGCTTTTTGCCTAGAAGGCCAAAGAATTGTTAAAAAACTTTTTTAGAAAAGTCACTAATTTTATTAGTATATGGTTTGATGTCGATTTTTCTGCACTGATAGATTCAGTTACATGGTATGCTCTTTCAGCGTATTGATTCACACCTTTTTTTTATTTCAGGAGAATGTCCTTGAATTATAGCTTTTAGTAATCTGATTTTTTTCCCTTGGGTTTTCATCTTGAAAGACTCCTATTACTCATGTTGAATTTTCTTTGTTTAATATTTGCCATTTTTCTCTTCAATTATTTTTAATTCTTCATTTCTTTATTATTTAATTTTTTTCTTTTGGATTTTTATAATTAACACATTTTGGCATCTATTCACTCGTATGTTCTAGAATAGGCTACACTTAAATTATTTTAAATGTCTTATTCTTTCTTGAATTTTATCAGCATATTTCTGTGTTTCCTACTTTTGATTTATGTTCCTCTTTCATGTTTTATGTCACTTTATTAATATAATCTGGGTTTTTCAGAAATAATGTATTATGGTTCTGATCTTTCTGTCTTTTTCTTTTATGTCTTTCTGATGTGATTTCATTGTGATTGCATAAGACTTGACCTTGGAACACTTTGTTGTTCATTTTTTATTAAGTTAGTTTTCCTGCACTTTTAGATATTAGTAGTTTTTTGAACTTCATAGATCCCCCTCTTCTACTGTTCGCATACAGTCTTAAAAAATATAGCATCTTATGTTCTGAAATTTTCTGGTTCTGTTCCCCTTCCTTACTTTTACCTGCATTTTATTTCTTTTACACCTATTATCTCTTTCTTGCTAAATTATGATCCTAGCCTAAGCAGTTTTCCCACAGTATGGAGCCTTGTGCTGGAGGGAAGCTCTGATGGGTCAAGTTTGAGAGCTCCTAGAGAGTAGACTGCTACAGGACTTACAGCAGATGCTTTACACGTACATGCTACTGCAGTAAAACCCTTTTCAGTTTCCACCATGCTTCTCAAATTGGTCTGCTGTACTTTTCAGGGATTATCTGTTGGAGGTACTTGGTTCTTTTATTGTCAGGACCATTAAATGCCTTGTTACTGTCCCCTGCTTTTCCCCAAACAGTTGCCAACACACATGTTCTTATTGCTCTTAGCAGTTTTCTTCTACCTGTTTGTATTTTGAGGTTTGCATTGCATCTTGTTACCCAATTTTGTTGGATTTTTCAGCTTTGCTCTCTCTTTTTTATGTGGTGAGTTGGGAGGAAACAGCTGCTACTACTATCTTTCCAAAATTCCATAACAGCTCATCTTTTTATAGATAAGAAACCTGAGGCTCAGGGATTTAAAGTTATTTGCCCAAGATTACACAGTTAGCAGCAGAAGATATCTGCACATAAAAGCACGTTAATTAGTATCTGGTGAAGATAAACTGACTCATGTATGTTCTTTCCTTTCTCCTTCCCTCTGTCTCTTCTTCCTATCCTTCTTTCCTTCCTTCCTTACCTTCATTATTTCTTCTCTTTACAGAGCCCACATTTAAATACAATTATTTCTGACCTCAAAATGTCTACAAACTCATATAATATGCTATTCTTCTATTCCATAACATGAGATCACTGAATTTTTAATTCAACAGAACTATTTGAACAAAATTAATTCCACTAAAACGTATACCCATCTTGCTCTAAGAACATTTTCTAACCTGCTTTTAAGCTCAAATGCTTTCCAAATGAAATCTACAATTGTCAGATTCTTTGACACATGTTTTATCAAATATGACTTGTTAGAAGTATATTGATGCCCTTGTCTTTTATGAGTCTACTTGTAGGCATTTAATATTAATCCTTTAATTGTGTTTTTTCCTTCTGCCACCACCCAGGAAACCACATTTGATAAAAAGTAAATAAAAAAATCTGATCCTGAAAAACCTTGATTTCACATCCAAAGTTAAAACCATAGAATTAAAGAGATTTTAAACTTGGCCAAAGTCAAATGCTCTGCTTTAAAAAAATCTTATAAAACAAGTAGTTAACTATTCAACTCTGAGACACAAGTCCATAAAATCCTAAGCTCCAGTTCTTAGGGTGCTCAGCTCCTGATAAAACTTGACTAAAATGGATGCACTCAAAAGTTAAATGCCCATGAAGAATCCCAAGGAATTTATACTGTACACTCTAATATAAAAACCCCAATTTACTAATTCTCCATAACCTTCTATAGAAGATCAATTAGTGATTAGATCTTGGAGAGCAGAGTTTTGCTTAGGGTATAAAATCAGCACACACGACCTAAGGGATTCTATTTCAAGTCAGTTTCTTTATGAAATCCTGTTCCAGTACTTGTCTCTGTAATGGATTTCCCAGGTTGGTGAAATACCACACAGAAAATGCCATTTCCTCATTCTTCCCCCCTCAAACTTCCTGCTCTTACTGTGAAGGCTTAGTTCATACTGTTTGGATTTACTTATTGTGGTTGGCATAAAATTATCCTTCACTCATCTGTATGTAGTAGATAATGGTTATTTGGCTATAAATCTAACAGGTACTGAGTTTTATTTACCCTCTCACTCTGTGGGTACGCTATGAACAAATGGACAGTTGTTCTTGAAACATTTTCCATTTTTTATGAGATTTGAAACTGTTTCTCCTTGTTGCTTTGGGTGCTTTTTAGCAGCTTGAGGCACCCTCTTTCATGGTGTTTACTCTGGAGCTAGTGTGAACAGAGGATCTTGGAAATGGTAGAGTGTTAATATCCTGGAGTGTGTCTTGTTGCATGTAAAAGATTGCTTCTCTAGGCTGCTGGGAACTGCAGCAGAAGTAGACCTTTCCCAGCACACACAGACAAACACACATAGTCATGAACGGTCACATACCTATACTTGGCCTCTCACGCTCTCTGATTTTGCATGTGCACAACCAAACCAGGAAACCTGACCCTATGTTGATTGGAACATTGCTTTGCATTCATTTCCAGAATATTCAGAGCTGCACATATGTTTCTCATCAGTGCTCATGTTTGACTGTTCCAAGCAATTTTTAAAAAATTAAATAAATCTGTATCAAAAATTGTCACTTTGCATTAAAGGAGCACAATTAGGTCCCTTTGGGGGAGCAAACAGAAAAGAAAGAATGAGATGGAATAGTTCTGTTTCTTTACATGTATTTCCATAAATGAGAGTGGCGTTAAGACATAGTCATACATATGAGGTTCAAGGGATTTTAAATCGCTTTTTGACAAATCAAGCACAAAGTATCATTACTTACACAAAGAAACTCGTTTAAAACAGAGCCCATTAATGAAATGTGATTTAAAACTCATACCTGTTTTAAATATATGTTCAGAATTAAAAGTTACTGGACTAGAAACCGAAAGTTCAGTAAGCTGCTATCCTGAATATAGTAACTATAGTTTTGGAGGCACATTAATTGTTTCAAACCATAAGGACATGATTTGGCAAATTATCATACCTAGTATAATACACTTAGACCAAAAAGACTTCATAAATTTCTGAAAGTGCAGTTATTTGAATCTATCTTTATTTTACTTAACACCTGTAATGCTGTGACCCTTTAAGACAAAAGAAAAAAACCTTCATCATCTATTTCTATCATTTATCTTATCTATCTATCTATCCATCGATCATCTATCTATCTCTATCATATCTATCTATCATCTATCTATAGCATATCTATCCATCTATTGATCAATCATCTTTTATCTATCATCTGTCTAGCTATCTAGATATCTATCCTCATCTTCTGTATATTTGAACACAAGTGGCTAAGGTTTCAAGACCCAGATATCAGGTTGACATTATCTCTTGACATCTTACCAATCCTTTCGATTCATTCTTTGACCCTACACATTTTGGGTAGTGCTTTGTGTATTAATCATGTTGTTTATAGCCTATGTTTTATAATGCTTTGACATCTTGGGAGTTCTTGGGAACTCAGGAAGGGATTTCCCCTTCCAGGGTTAGCTAATTCCTACACATAGCAAGCAATTAACCTGGGAGCATGCCGTCAATACACAAGCCAACCAATTAGGGCTCATATCCACAATCACTTCCCCTATCAAACTCTCATACACAAAGCTAATACTCCCCTGCCTCAAATAACCCCAGGGCTAGCCACCAGACAACTAGACATTACCCCTAGAGCTCAGAGGCCTTCAAAATTATTCAAACTGTCCAATCCTAACCTTTCTCAGTGTGCCTACCCTGCCTCACTCATTTCTTTTCACAAAAAAACCAATTCAGGCTCTGGCCCATACTTTTCCCTTCTTTTCTCCTGCCTCCTGACTGACTCTGGTACTTCCCCACATGGCGCTGTGTGGTATGGCATGCCCCTCACTTCTTGGGAACTATAAGTAATAAACTATATCTTCAAAGAAATTATTTTTCTGATCTGTTGTCTTCATTATGGCTGGTTAAAGCAAATTCCAGGTATATTTTAGTACATCTTGGCATGGCATTCGTTTCTATCATTGACTCCTGATCTCTCTCTAGTCATTTCTGCTTTCCATTCTTAAGGACCCTCTCTGACTCTGGGCCTTGGTTACTCTTTTTTTTTAAGTTTTAAAACAAAGTTTATTAGAGAAAGAAGGGAGAAAAGAAAGGGAGACATGCCAGAGTTGGTATGGGCAAAAGAAACCGCGCATGACTACTCTTATTAGACATACCTAGGCATCCCTTTTTGGTAAGGGGTATTCCTATAAGACTCCAGTCCCACCGGGCTTGGTGGCTCAGCCTGTAATACCAGCGCTTTGGGAGGCTGAGGTGAGTGGATTGCCTGAGCCTGTGGGTTCCTGACCCGCCTGGCAATTTGGCGAGACCTCATCTCTACAATAAATCAAAAATAGCCGGGCGTGGTAGCGGGTGCCTGTAGTTCCAGCTACTTGGAAGGCTGAGGCGGAAGGATCACCGGAGCCCAGCAGGTCGAGGCTGCAGTCCGGAAGCGGCCATTGCACTCCAGTCTGGGTGACAGAGTGAGACTCCAACTCAAAAGAAGAAAAAAGACTCCAGTCCCAAGGAAGTCCCTTGGACTTGGGGTAGATAGGCATCATTCTAGGTGCTGGCCTTTGTAGTGAAAATGTTCCATCCCGCCAAGCCTAATCCTATCCCCACTGCTGCTTCAGGGGTGGAAACAAGTTCAACTGTGAGGGACTTCCGCTGGACCTGCTACGGGTTCTGCTACCATCTCAAGTCCACATTACTGTTACCTCATGAATCATTCTTCAGATCCCAATTCCCTCCATTGAAAGTAAGAACATTTTGTTCATCTTCCAAGCTTATATTTTCTTTCTGCCATGTCTACCTAACCATCTCCTCACCATTCATCCAAAGCCCTACCAATCCTTAAATTCTGTTGAAATCTTCTCCAATAATACCCCCTTCACAAATTTGAATACATTTAATTGGACATTCTATCATGTGTTGTGTTTTCCTCTCTATTTTGCATATGTTTTGCTTATCTAACTCTATCCCTAGATTTAAAAATACTTGACAGTGTAAGAAAAGCTTGACGTTTGGAGTCAGAGGGCTTGAACACATGTACTGATACTCTTACTTATAAGGTATATTAGTCTGCTCAAACTGCCTTACAAAATACCACAGTCTGAGGGGTTTATATAACGAAAATCGATTTTCTCATAGTATTGAGCTAAGATTCCCAGATCAAGTTCCAGCAGGGTTGATTCCTGGTGAAGACTCTCTTCCTGGCTTGTAGATGGCTGCCTTCTCACTGAGGCCTCACTTGGTACACAGGTGTGATGAGAAAGAATCAGTGAGAGCTTGTAAGTTTCTTTTAAGGACAATAAACCAACATGAGATCAGGTCTCCATCCTTATGACCTTGCTGAACCGTAATCACTTCCCTAGAGGTCTCATCTCTAAATACACATGAGGAATAGGGCTTCAACACTTAAATTTTAGGGGAACACAAATAGTCCAGGTGAATATGACAATATATATGAAAATTAGGATACTACTACCTAGAATTTCTTCTCCAACTCTACTAAAGGGCTGAATCATGTTTAGTGCTCAAAATAATTATTGCAGTAAATTTTAAGAAAATAATTTTATTGTCGTTGTTTTTACAAAATGGATACCACAGAACAATAAGTAAAATTATGTCACCAGAGATTCTGGGGTTAACTTTACAGGCTTCAAGAGTTGAATATCGACTACTAGAAAGGCTTCATACTTTGCAGCTAGTTCTTTCCATTGTACATTAGGATGAAAGACCGTCTGCTATAAAATTCTCTTTCTCTTTAGAAAGAAATCTTTTAAAACTTTCCAGAGGAGTCGTCTTATTCATCACATTGTCAACCTAGCTTTACACTGTAGTATGAAAATCTCACAGTTCTAGATGAGATATGGTAAGTTACTTCACGTATTTATAGAGGTCAGTTTTGTTCTAATTGGTATTTAGGTATTTCTTTTTCAGTAAGTTCATTCTATATCTGTTAGACTCTGTCTCTTAGACTCTTTTCCAGAAGAAACATAACCTGCTTTTTGGTGAGTATTAGGCAAACAATTTAATTCAAGTGAAAATTACCTTCCCAGGCTACTTCTTAGTATTTCAAGCTAGTTATCTAGACCTTCCAGATTCCTACACTATGAATTCTTTGAAATAATATTTCCTAGATGCTGCCACCAGTTGTTACCAACTCTTCCTTTGATTTCCACCCAAATTTCTCTTTGTTTTCATTTCCTTTCTGCTCCATTCCCAGTTAAGGTCTTATCATGCCCCAAGATAGACACATTATTTTCTTCTGTAAACATTTTCCCCCATATGAATTCCTGTTTTCAGTTAATAGCATCAGTTTTTGCCTTGTTGACCAAACTTAGAATCTCTTTTAATTTCCTCCCCCTCATCTCTCATATGTAACTGATCACTGAATCATGATGGTTCTATTTCTTGAACACATCTGATTTTATTCATTCATCCAGTAAACACTTATTGGCTCTTTTTCAGAAGAAATGTAACTCCTTTATGGTGAGTGCTAGATAAAAAGTTTAATTGATGAAAATTGCCTTCCCTTGAGAACTTTTTATGTGCTGGCACTAGGAATGTGATGGTGAATGTAATTGGGCCAGTCTTTACCCTCGTTGGTTTTATAGTCTACTTGGTGATAAGTTTTCTCTGATTAGGAAAGCACTGGGTACTCTGAGCGCATAGTCATAAGGGGATGTTAGGGCAAAAGGACCAAAGAGAGAAGCTGAGGTACAAAGTCACAGGACAAAAGAAATAATGTAAACAAAAGAAAAAATAGCCAACTGGAACCAATGTCAACAATTGCAACTGCATCTAAACCGTCTCCCCATTTCTCTTCCCTCTAATTACTCTTCTGTCTGTTGACAAACTTTCATTTGACCGCACCAACTTGATTAGCACAGTCCCGTTTAAGTACTTCTGATGGATTCCCATTACCTTCAGAATAAAGTCCAAACTCAGCATATCAGACAGCCTTGTCTGCCATAACCCTGTGTGGGACACCTTTACTCACTTCACATTACTTGCTATTTCCCAAGTAAAAATGCACTTTAAACTTCCATGGATTTTCTTTATTATCCTGTGCTTGTTTGCTTGGACTCATTTTAAATTCAGCTTTAATGTCATTGCTATGAAAATGTTTCTAACTCTTCAACTTCTCAAATAAAAAGAATTGTTGTTTAGTTTTTGTGTTTGTAGCTTATCTCAGCTCATGCTGTTTATATGATACCTTCCTAGCTAGACTATGTATTTCTCAAGCCCTTTGATATTTTATTTTAATAGTTTTCTAGCTCTTAACATAGTGTTCAACATATCATAGATGTTCAGTTAACATGTACTAAATTAAGTTGAAGTTGGTCTTTCATAAATATCCTTTTCTCTTTTCATAGAGATTAATGCACTTGACTTCTTGTGCTGATTTTTCTCCTTTCCAATTTTGGATGTCATTTATCCATTAAATTCAGACTTTGCATTTAACCAAGAAAACTCTTTGATAAAGATACAGCTGCTTGTGGAGTGCACTTACCATGGTGATTTATAGCTTACAGAATCACTTCTAAAATTTTCAGTGAACAGGAGAATGATCAATCTTTAGGAAAGCTGGGCTTGCAATAACATATATTTCCTTATGCAGGTGCCAACATCCCAGCATTAATTCGCAAAATCTAAAATAATTTTGTCATGTGACCCCTTCAATTGCTGATTTAAAACAATTCCCCTCCTACTTAGTTTAATAAATACTTATTGAATCAATTAAATAAATAAGTGTGGTATTCAGTTTTATTCGGAAGTGTTTACTGACAAATTTTCAGGCTAAAATGTCCAGATCACCATAACAATAACAAAAAAACAGTATCCTGAACTTCCTCAGGTTTCAGGCTCCCCTGCATCTAAACTATTTATCTAGAAGTGTGTGTGTGTGTGTGTGTGTGTGTGTGTGTGTGTGTGTCGCGCGCGCGCACGCGTCTCTATGCATTGTT
The DNA here is from genome assembly GCA_027257055.1 of Cephalopachus bancanus. Taxonomy (NCBI): domain Eukaryota; kingdom Metazoa; phylum Chordata; class Mammalia; order Primates; family Tarsiidae; genus Cephalopachus; species Cephalopachus bancanus. The sequence continues at coordinate 8,902,603 of JAPVLO010000060.1, forward strand.
CTGTTCTTTATATTAAAAAAGACTGTTTTTATAGCTCTGTGCATTTGTTTATGTGTGTTTTTTTTTGGCTTAGAATATTCATTTCACTTTGCTTTACTTTAAGAACCACTCTCTAAAAATCAGCTTTATTATTTTCTCCTCCATGAAGCATTCCCCAAGTCTTCTGACAGAGTTGAAGTATCCATGGAATCTTTATTAGAGCACATTCCACATTATATGGAAATTATCTTTTTACCATATATCTTTTCCTGTGCAGTGTAACTTTTGAAGGAAATTATTCATATTTTATTAATTTATTTTGTTCTTGCATTTCTGACACATAGTGAGTAATCAGTAAATATTTATTTTGACTTAACTTCGATGCTCAATGTATTTTATATGTCAAATGTATTTTCAGGATTGGAACTAGGCAGAAATATGAAGTTTGTCTCTTGTATTCTTGTGCTACAATCTCCTTTCTTAACATTCAGTACCTGCTCCTTTTTTCTTATGTTTTTATGGCAATCTTCTCTTGCAGTTAAGAATATGGTATAGTCATCAACACTAAGATGTTGTGAGGGACATACCAAAGGAATGAACTGTGTAATCGTAGACACAAAGGCATTTGTGTAGGAAAGATCTATTTTGGGGGGCATGAGGCTTTCTGGTTTAATCATACCAAGTATGCCACTACCTGCTATAATTCTTGCTGCTACCATTAATTATCTTGGAAATGCCACAAATCTACTATGAGTTCTTTGAAATTCCCATATGACAAAATTCAAAACACTATTTTTACTATTCTATCTTAACTCATATAGATTTATTTTCCTTTCTGGATTTCTCTTCTTTTACTTTTTTCCCTTTAAAATTTATGACTTATCTTTCATTGTCACTTTTCCTAGGAAAATAGTCATTGACTCTCAAAATAGAACTAATTGCTCCTTCTATGCTCCCCCAGTACTTTTGTCTGGATTGTGGACTTTCCTATAGTATTATAGCTTGTTATGTACTTATCTATATCTCCTACTAAAGTATGAATTCTTTGAGATCAAGGATTGTGTCTTCCTTTTATGTGCATCTCCCTTCTCACTCCATTTCAGTTCCTAGAAACCTAGCACAGTTTGCCTTCTGCTTGGTGGAGGGTTGTTGTAGCAAATGGTCAGTAAGTCAAATGAACCAGCATATATCTATAATAAACATTTATCTCTGAGCTATATGACTACATTAACCATTGTGTTTCATTTATGTTAATAGCATTAGCCAAGTAAGTTATACATATTATTATAACCATAAGATGATGCTGATTAACAGAGCCAGAGTCTGAATGGCAGTAGATAAAATGCAAGAATTAAGTGGGTGACTGACTGGTTGACTTACACACTCCCCAACCTCTGAAATCCAACAATATATATGATATTTATGACTAGCCTGTGCTGAAACTTATAGGCAAAGTCAATGCTGACCATGGTGCTGACGATTTAAATTGTGTGTAATGAGCTCTTAGGCACGTGGTCTTATACATCATCACAAAAATCAATCAATATCAGTTTAGCTCAAGTATATCAATTATAATTTATTTCATGGGTTATATTTTGATATGTGTCTATACATAGTGGCAGCAAAAGCCCACACTCTTCTGGTTAGTATTTCTCAATGCAAAGTAGATTGAAGCACAAGATACTAGCACCAATTAGCATTCACGAGAGACAGGGCTCTTCATTGAGCAAAATCAGATTTACTGTATAGACATTTATCCTTAAGTTTGCTTATTGGATATGTTTTGCTTCCAGACACTTATAGTAACACGTGAGGAAAGATGTTTGGAATAGGGAAGTTCTGAATTAAGTAGACCTGGCAATATTAACCTTGAGATAGATTGAGTACGCGTATTTGTCCTATTGTGTTAGCCTTAATTGTAGATGACTATTTTTATGTGTGTGTAGCTTAGGTGTAAGTGAAACCTCAATGTAGAGATAGTAAAATGTTACTATGCAGATTATTTTCAGTGTTTGGGTAAAGAACACTGGATAACATTTGAATATAGAGAAGAAGAAATTTAAAAAATTTTTGTTCAAACATTGTTGCTAAAACATTTTTAAAGACAATATCTTTCTGCATTGGAAGATTTTTTTTGTCTTGCACTTTTGGTTTACTTGTTTCATATAATTGTTGAGGGAGTGAATTGAGATAATGAATATAAATACATTTCGTAAACTACAACTTCCTATGAAATTGTAAGATTTTGTTATTACTATTTCATGTTGGATACTGTTTCTAAGACTTCCCAACTTCTATTCTACTTTTCAAACTAAGGTACGCATAGTCTGAGTGGCACATGAAGACTTTCTTGGGAATATAATTCTTGAAATAGATTAAAGGAATCTTTAATCCATTTCCAGAACTTTGACTTTGAAATCTTCTTGTTCCCAAAAGTGATGTGCCTGACAAAATATCTGCTTTGGAGGGGCAAGTGTTACTTTTCTACCTCCGTTCTCACAGTTGTCCTTTTCTTAGTTTCCAAAAGAATACTTAAGATATTATTATATAGTTTCCTGGGGCATGATAATCTGCATGGCTCAAAAAAATGGGATGCTTTGAAATATTAATGTGATATTGAGGAGATGTTTGCTTCTGGGTAACAAATCTATTTGCAAATAAAATTTCCACTTCTGTGCTTCTAATGAATTGAGGAAAGACATAATGAAATTGTTTGCTAATATATTAAAAATTAATTTTTGATTATTGATCATATAGCATTTTCAACATATACATTAATTATTACAAATAGGTATATAAAATATGGTCATAAAATTTTCATTTCCATCCCATAAGAACTGTTTCTCAGTGCATATATCTATTTTTTAAATTGTACTAGAATTTATGGTGAACTCAGTCTCATTATAGGTTATTTATCCACAAATACATTAGTAATCAAAAATATAAAGCCCTATATATTATTAAAAATTATTTATCATATCTGAAAATTATCAATGTTTTGACTTATTAATTTTGAAGTGCCCAGGGTCCTTGGGTATTTTTGTCTATCTACGTCAGTTCTTGGCCAGGTGTGGTAGCTCATTCCTATAATCTCAGCAGTTTGGAAGGCCAAGGTGGGAGGATTGCTTGAGCCCAGCCATTTGAGACCTAGTCTCTACCAAACATAGTGAGACCTAGTCTCTACCAAAAAATTAAAAAATTAGTCAGGCATGGTGGAGCATATCTGTAGTCTCTGCTACTCAGGTATTCTAGGCTGGGCAACAGAGTGGGACTCTGACTCAAATACATACATACATACATACATACATTCATACTTACATAACAAAGTTAGTTCTTTTAAAATTTTATGTAGTCTCAGGGATTTAAATTTCATTAATATGCTGTTACCTCCCAAATTTATACTTTTAAGCTTCCTCTGAACTCCAGCACTATGAAGTCAACCACTTCCTCAATTTCTCTACTTGGGTATCTGACATCTTAAAACTCCTTAGGTTTTCTCCAAACCTGTTCTACCAACCAGCTTTTTCTATTAGTTGAGGGAAACTCCATCCTCACAGTAGTTTGGCCTCTTTAAACCTTGACATTATTTTTGTACCATTTCATTCTTTTACATCCCATAGCCCCTCTGTCAAGAAATCCTATGAGTGTTATCTTCAGAATATGTCTGGAATCTAGTCACTTAAAACTACCCCACTCCTTAAGTCATTATTATATCATGTCTGAATTGATGCTGTAGTTTCCTCACTGGTGTCCCTGAGTCTACACTTGTCATCTTATAGTCTTTTTCAATCAGTAGCCAGAATCATCTTACTAAAACATGTCATATAATATTACACCTCTCTTAATTCTGCAAAGATAACTGTGATGTTTAATATTATGCTTCAACTTCACTAGGCCACAGTGCCCAGACAGTTGGTCAAACATTATTCTTGAGGTTTCTGTCAGGATGTATTTCAATGAGGTTAACATTTAAATTGGTGGACTTTGACTAAAACAAATTACACTTCATAATATAGGTGGGCCTCGTCCAATTCGTGGAGGGCCTGAATAGAACAAAAGACCAACCTTCTACAAGCAAGACTTGGACTATAGCCCTGGCTCTTCCCTGGGTCTTCAGCTTGTTGGCCTACCCTACCAAATTTGGACTTGCTAACCCCTATGATCATAAGAGCGAATTCATTAAATGCTCCCACCTCTCTCTCTCTCTTTCTCTCTCTTTCTCTCTCTCTCTCCCCTCTCTCTTTCTCTCACACACATGCACACACATTCTATTAGTTCTATTTTTCTAGACAATCCTAACAGTATCATTTTAAAATCTTTCCCTTTAAAAAGATCAAAATCAAAAATCAGCTGGGCATGGTAGCGCATGCCTGTAATTCCGGCTACTTGGAAGGCTGAGGCGAAGGATCGCTGGAGCCCAGCAGGTCGAGGCTGCAGTGGCCGGGAGCAGCCACTGCACTCCAGTCTGGGTGACAGAGTGAGACTCCAACTCAAAAAAAAAGATCAAAATACCTATTATTAAAACAGCTATTTATTTATGTGATAAGACAAGAAGGGAGATCAGTTAAAATGAATATTTAGGTTTTCTGTTTCTTTAATTAATTATTCATTTATTTATTTTTAGACATAGGATCTTGCTCTTTCACTCAAACTGCAGTGCAGTTGCTTGATCATAGGTCATTGCAGCTTCCTGTTCCTGGGCTCAAATGATCCTCCTGTTTCAGTTTGCTAAGTAACTAGAACTAAAGGCAGGTGCCCCCAAGTTCAGATAATTTTTGTTTGTTGCAGAGATGGGTCTCATTAGTTGCTCAGGCTACTCTTGAATTCCTGGCCGAAAGTCATCCTCCTGCCTCAGCTTCCCAAAGAACTGGGATTATAGGTGTGAATCACTGCACCTGGCCTTGTTTTTAGTTTTTCAATATGTTCCTTTGTCTAAACTTTCACAACTATTGACATAAAATATAAATTTCAGAACTATATAATATAATGTAATAATTTCAGGGCTATATAATAATATTCTGAGTATTCTCTACAGCCTCTGTAGTTTTGCCCATTTTTTTATTCCTGATTCTCTAGGTTGTTTCATTTTATTATTGAGTTGTGTTTTTCATGTATTCTGGTTATAATTATTTTGCATATATATATGAATATATATATCTATGGTGCCTTTTCATTTACTTACTGGAATATTTCAATATTTCAGAAAGTTTTAAAAATGTGACGAATCCCAATTCATTAACTTGTCCCGTTGTAATTCATGCTTTCTTTGTGCACTCTTTGCAATCTTTGCCTACAAGGATCATAAAGATACTTTCCTATGTTTTTTTCCTAGAAAGTTTATGGTTTTAGCTTTTATATCTAGTTTTAGAATGTATCTTTTATTAATTTTTGCACATGGTATAAGATAGTGGGTCAAGGTTCATTTTTTTCATATGTATATGCAGTTATTTTGGCACTGATTGGTAAAGAGATTTTTTTTCATTTGCAATTGAATTATGTTGGTACACTTGTGAAAATCATTTGACTGTACATGTGTCAGTCTACTTCAGGACTCTTTATTCTGCTCCATTTTCTATCCTTTCATCAGAGCACACTGTCTTGACTACTGTAGCTTAAAAAAAGTTTTGAAATCAGGGAATTATGAGTTCTTCAATATTACTCTTTGTTTTCAAGATTGTCTTGGCTATTTTAGGTTTTTGATTTTCATATATATGTTACAATCACTATATATGTATATATATATATACATATACACTCTGCTGAAATTTTGATTAAGATTTTATTGAATCCAGATTAATATAGGTGAAAGGAATGGATCGACAGTTTTGCTGTATTTAGTATTTCTTCATTTATTTAGATCTATTTTAATACCTTTAAACAATGTTTTACACTTTTTTAGTGAAGAGGTGTTGTTTATCTTTTCTTAAATTTTTAAATGTTTTTATATTTCTTGATGTTATTGTAAATGGTATTGTTTTACATTTTTTCTGATTGCTAATTGCTACTACCTAGAAATGCAATTAATTTTTGTATATTCTTTTATATGTATCATATATTGTTAAAATCACTTATTAATTCTGATAGTTTTCTTATAGATACCTTAGGAGTCTTTACATACAAGTCATGACATCTGCAATAAAGACAACTTTTTTATTCTGGTTTCTATGATTTTTTAATGTTGTTCTTTTGTACAAGAGAGGATCTCTAGTATATATTTCAAAAGATGTGGTCAGAGTGGGCTTCTATGCTTTGGTTTCAATCTTAGGGGAAAAGCATCCACTATTAAATATATATTAACTGTAAATATTTGGTAGATGCCTTTTAATAAGGTTGCAGAAGTGTTCCTCTCATATTTGCTCAAATTTCTATCATAAATATGCGACATGCATTTTCTGCATCTCTTGAAATGATAATATTTTTTTCTTTAATTAGAAAATGTGGTAAATTACTTGGAATGATTTTTAGATGGTAAGTAAACAGTGCCAAATCCAATCAGTTATGATTATTATGCTTTTTATGTATTGCTAGATTCAGTTTTCTAATATTTTGTTAAGGAATTTTGCATCTGTGTTCATAAGATATATTGGTCTGTAGTGTTTTATTTGTCTGGTTTTAGTATCAAGACAATACTAGCTTCATAAAATTAGTTATTAAGTGTTTCTACTTCTACTAGTTTTGAAATATTTGCATGATATTGGTATTATTTCTTCTTTAAATGTTTTCTAGAATTCACCAGCATTATTCTTCTGTGTTTGTTTCTCTTCTGCGTCCAATTTGCTGATAAACTTATTGAAATTATTCTCTAATTCCAGTATTGTGTTTCTTCATTTCTAGATTTACTATTTAATTCTTTTATATAATTATTTTGTATTTATCTCCGTTAAAATGCCCCATCTATTCATGTAGGTTGTCCATTTTAAAAATTAGATTTTAAAACCCTTTTTATAATAATTATTTAAAAGTTCCTGTCTGATAATTCCATCTGGGTCATCTCTGGATTTATTTCATTTTGTCATTCCATGACAGGTAATATTTTCTTGTTTTTTGAATGAATCTGATAATTTTTTTTATTGAATGCAGGACATTCTGAGTAAAAGTGTAGCGTATGTGGTGAAGAGCATTTACTCTCTGAAAAGGGTATTTCTCTTCTGTGAGGTCATTAGTTGCAGGATTGAATTAAACTTGTCTGTAATTGAGTTGGGCCTGGTTTTGTGATTGGTTTCATTATGTTCAGGAAATCATATGATGGCTTCACATTTTTCTGGTGGTGACTCTTGCTGCATCATTCATCCTGTGAGTGCTTGACACGCATCTCATTTCTCCTCCTCCGGCCTCAGAATGTAGCATGGTAGTAAGGTGCTCTCTCAGTGCCCCTCACTTCTCTCAACAGCAGAGTGCTGCTGCCCGGCCCTTTCTGCAAGGCTTGGAATGTATGTGGGGTGGTACAGAAGGAGGGGCTTCCACTTGGTTTTCTGTCTCTGCCCTCTGACTTAAGTAGCCTCACTTGTGTCCCCTCAGTCTCAGAGGGACTCACTCTCAGCTCTCCTCTTCCTTCCCCAGTGGCAGACATCTGCTGTCTCACTCACAGCAGTGGCCCGAGAGTTGTGCTTTCTTTTTTTTGAGTTGGAGTCTCACTCTGTCGCCCAGACTGGAGTGCAGTGGCCGCTCCCGGCCACCGCAGCCTCCACCTGCTGGGCTCCGGTGATCCTTCCGCCTCAGCCTTCCCAGTAGCCGGAATTACAGGCGCGCGCCACCACGCCCGGTTGATTTTTGATTTATTGTAGAGATGAGGTCTCACCTGCCCAGGTGGGTCTCGCACCGCGGGCTCAGGCAATCCACTCACTTCAGCCTCCCAAAGGCGCGGGATTATAGGCTGAGCCACCAAGCCCGGCTGAGAGTTGTGCTTTCTAACTCTAAGGCAAACTCAGGAAATTTCTCTGAGAGCTGAAGTCTCTATATGGCCTTTCCAGCCCTTTCTTTGGACTACTTTCCTTCTCTGAAAATCTCTTCACTGACTGTGGATTGAGTGTGCAAGGAACCGAGGAAGGGCTCTCTTTGAGTCTAAGGGTCTCTAACTACGGTTTTCTTGTGGCAAGAGCTCATGTCAATTTATTTTTCTTCAGTGCCTGATCTAACCTCTCCATCCTATAGTTTAGTTGCATAAACATGGTTTAGTTATAACAACTTCTAAGCAGTATCTAGCCAATACTGGCACAGTAAGACCACAGTCAGGATAAAAGATTGGATCATATGGCAGCATTAATCAGAAATAGTGTCATGAGTACTAAAGCAAATTCTCAATCAAGTGGGGCAACCAGAGATCAAGATTAGGTTGCCAGGCTGACCTGAGAAACAGGTAACAGATGCTGCAAACTGAAATAAATAAAGAACTCAGGGAGTCAGATCAGGTTTCCAGGTCACAGTTAGGAATATTAAAGATAACAATCAAGTTGTTAGAGCAAGGAGAAGACCACAGAAAATCAGAACACAGGACAACCAAAATGAATTATTCAGCTGAGATCAATAACTCCGTAGGTCAACATCAGTCTGTTGATTCAGGTTTCCAGCCAAAGCCCGTGTCGAGTCAGAGAGGTAGGTCACTAGTAAGATTAAGAATGCCCTAGAGACTAAAATACTTGGCAAGTTGTGGAAGTAGCACCATCCTGCCTTGTTTTCAACCGATTTCCCCCACTCTTCATGAAAAAGAAATAGAAGTAAGGTCATCAAACATCTACCTGTCCTACTCGACTAATTTCCTTACCAATCCTAAGTATCTTTGTTACTTTGGTGAACTCTATGCCTACCTCTGATTGGCCCTTATATGGCTTTTACTGTCTTAGAATCTGAGATCAGGCAGGTTCCAATGGTGGGGAAAATGGGGATCAAAGGTTCATTGATCCCCTCTCCCACCCTACTCACTCCATTCCTGTTCTTCACAGGTAACTATCCCCCCCGTCACATCTGCCATTTTTCTAGGTGTTATATGATAATTTTCCTTAAATTTATGTCGATATTTGTAATATTGGTTATATAAATAATACTTATAGCTGTGTCATGTGGTTATAAAGATTACATGTTTAATTATTTTGTAACTATTAGTTTTCTCTGAAATCAATAAATATCTTCTTTTAGTTCCTTAATTTTCTATGTACCTATTACAAATTCCTCCCTATACTCTTTCTACTATATTCAACATGTCAGCTAATCTGTGTGGTTCTTCCTGGAGCCATCCTTTTGCTCCACCACACTGGACTGATGATTTTCCAGAACTGCTGCATGCTGCATTTCTTTTTACTAACGCCCTGGAATTTTTTTTTGTGTGTGATGTGTTTCTTATCTTCCAGGATCCTGCAGAAGTAAAATACTACACACCCGCTGCTTTATTTTGAAATAATCACATTCTGCCTTTTTTTAAAATTAAAAAAAATATGTGGGGTATAATTCAGGGTTAGGTATACACATGTTCATTATTCAGGTACCCTTGTTGATGAGGTGTGCCCCTCCTCCCCTGGCAGTTTCCCACTACTGCCAATCCCAACCTTGTCCTCCGCTGGCAGTTTCCACTACTGCCAATCCCTTTTTTTTAGTATTTTGATAGTTGTTCAAGGTCTGCTTATGAGTGAGAACATGTGGTACTTGGTTCTTTGTTTCTGTGGTAGATCACTCAGTGTTATAGTCTCAAAGTCCATCCAAGTTGCTACGAAGTTCATAATTTTGTCCTTCTTTATGGCTGTGTAATATTCCATTGTGTATATATACCACATTTTTTTATTCTGTCCTCTTTCAATGGGCAGCATGGTTGGTTCAATGTTTTTGCTCTTGTGAATAATGCAGCAAAACATGTGTGTGTAGGAATCTTTTCCATAGAGTGATTTGAGTTCCTCCAGGTATATTCCCAGTAGGAGGAGTGTGGGGTTGTATGGAATGTTGATTTTTAGATCTTTTAAGAATTGCCACACTTTTCCACAGAGGCTGTACTAGTTTACACTCCCACCAACAGTGTAGAAGTGTTCCCTTTTTGCTGCCTGATCTCCAGCGTCTGCTGTTTGTTGAGTTATTGGTGATGCCCAACCTGAATGGAGTTAGGTATCTCAGTGTGGTTTTAATTTGGATTTCTTAGGTGACTAGTGAGGCTGAGCATTTTTTCATATATGTGTTGGCTGCTCGTATGTCTTCTTTGGAGAAGTGTCTATTCATATCTTTTGCCTGCTTTGTAATGGGGCTTTTTTTTTTCTTTTTGGCACATTTGAGTTTCTTGTAGATCCTAGATGTTAGGCCTTTGTTAGAGATACAGTTGGCAAAATTATTTTTTCCCAGTTTGAGGGCTGTCTCCCCACTCTCTTGGTGGTTTCTTTGGCTTTGCAGAAACTTGTCAGTTTGATGAGGTCCCACTTGTCTATCTTATCTCTTATGGCCTGGGCACTTGGGATTTTATCAGGAATTTGTTGCCAGTTCCAATTTCCATAAGGGTGCCTCCTACATTTTCTAAGGTTCTTATAGTTTGGGGTTTTATATTTAGGTCTTTGATCCATTTAGAGTTGATTTTTGTGTATGATGATAGGTAGGGGTCTTGTTTTAATCTTCTGCATGTGGTCAACCAGTTTTCCCAGCAACACTTACTGAATAGGTTCTCCTCTCCCCAGTGGTTGATGGTGGAGGCTTTGTTGAATATGAATTGGTTGAGAAATTGAGGTTTTGCTTCTGGAATCTCTGTCCTGTTCAGTTGGTCTATGTGCCTGTTCTTGTACCAAAACCAGGCTGTTTTGATTATTGTAACTTTATAATAAAGCTTAAAGTCTGGGAGCATGATGCCACCCATTTTTTTTTCCTGAGAATTATTTTGGTCATTTATTTTTCCATATGAACTCCTGTATTGTCATTTCCAGGTCTGAGAAGTATGTTCCTGGTAACTTACTGGGTATTGCGTTAAATCTGTAGATTGCCTTAGGTAAGATGGACATCTTAAAAATGTTGATTCTTCCAATACATGAGCATGGAATATTTTCCCATTTGTTTGTGTCTTCTTGGATTTCTTTGAGCAGTGTTTTGTAGTTTTCATTGTAAAGGTCTTTGACTTCTCTGATTAGGAAGATGCCAAGGTATTTCATTTTGTGTGTGTGTGTGTGTGTGTGTGTGTGTGTGTGTGTGTGTGTATTGTGAATAGGATTGTGCCTTTTATCTGGGATTCTGTTTGTTTATTATTGGTGTATAGGAATGTGACTGACTTTTGCATATTTATTTAGTACCCCAAGACTTTGCCAAACTCCTTTATCAATGCTAGGAGGTTTGTGACAGATTCTCATGGGTTTTTGAGGTATAGAATCATGTCATCTGCAAAGAGAGATAACTTAACTTCCTCTTTTCCTATTTTGATATCCCTGCTTTCCTTCTCTTGTCTGATTGTTCTAGCTAGGATTTTCAATACTATGTTGAACAGGAGGGGTGAGAGTGGGCCTCCTTGTCTTCTTCCAGTTTTCAGGAGAAATGGTTCCAGTTTCTGTCTGTTTAGCAGTGTGTTGGCTATGGGCTTCTCGCAGAAAGCTCTTACTATTTTGAGCTATGTTCCATCTCTGCCTAGATATTCACAGGTTTTTATTAAGAAGGGTTGCTGAATTTTCTAAAAAGTTTTTTCCACATCTAATGATATAATCATGTGGCCTTTGTCTTTATATCTGTTGATGTATTTAATTGTGTTTATGGTCTTGCAGATGTTGAACCAGCCCTATATCCCAGGGATGAATCCTACTTGGTTATGGTAGATGATTTTTGAGGTGTGTTGTTGGATCTGGTTTGCTAGAATCTTGTTGAGAATTTTTAGCATCTATGTTCATCAAGGATATTGGCCTGTAGTCCTCTTTCTTTGTTGGATCTTTACCTGGTCTGGGTATCAATGTGATGTTAACTTCATAATATCATTTGGGGAGAGTTCCATCTTTTTTGATTACCTGGAATATTTTCAATAAGATTGGTATCTGCTCCTCCTTGTATGCTTTGTAGAATTCTGCTGGAAAGCCATCTGGTCTTTTTTTTGTAGGTTGTTTTCTTATGACATAGTCAATTTCCTATGTTGTTATTGGTCTATTTAGGGTCTCAATTTCCTCTTGTTTCAACCTGGGGAGGTTGCATGATGTCAGAAAGTCCTTCATTTCATTTAGATTTTCAAGTTTGTTTCCACACAGGTTTCATAGTAATCTCTGATAATCTTTCACATTTCTCTGGGTCAGTTGTGACTTCATCTTTTGCATTTTTGATTGTGTTTATTCAGATTTTTTCTCTCTTTTTCCTGATCTAGCTAAGGATTCATCAATCTTGATTATCCTTTCAAAAAACCAGTTTTTGATTTCATTGATTTTTTTTTTTGTATTATATTTTTGTCTTCTATGTCCTGAATTTGGAATTTTATTTTGGGGATCTTGATTCTTCTACTGAAGTTAGGGTTTTGGTGGTCTTGCTCTTCCAACTTCCTTAGGTGAGTTGTTAGGTTGTTAATTTGTGATCTTTCCATTTTCTTCATTTGTGTTCATAGAGATATGAATTCCCCTCTTAGGACTGTTTTCAAGGCATTCCAGAAATTTTGGTAAGACGTTTCTTCATCTTCATTGTCATGAGGTTCTTACATAGTTTGTTGTTTTGCTGCTGTTTGCTTATTTGTTGTCTTTCTTCTGATTTTTGAGTTGATTTATGTGTATTTTCAATTTTTTCCTGCATTCTTGGGAAGAGCGTGGTTGATCTTTTTTCCTTTCTTCTGTGTTTAATACATTCTTAAGTGTTTCTTGTAGAGCTAGTCTGGAGGCAGGGTAAACTCTTAGGGATTGAATGTCTGGGAAGGATTTTAATTCTCCATCACTGATGAAACTTAGCTTAGCTGAGTAGCTAATGCTTGGTTGAAATTTTTTATCTTTGAGAACTTTGAAGATGGGGCTTCAAGCTCTACTAACCTGCTGCTATTCTAATTGGTCTTTCCCTGTAGGTAGTCTGATCTTTCTTGCTGCCTTTAGGATTTTTTTCTTTTATACCTACTTTGTGTAGGCAAATTACTAGTGTCTAGGAGCTGGTCTTCCCATTTTCTGTCATGCAGGGGTTCTCTGAATCTCTGTTGTTCGAATGGTTGCATCACTGATGAGATGAGGGATGTTTTCTTAGATAATCTCATGGAATGTTTGTTCCAGGGTGGTCTCTGTTTCTCTATCTGCCTCAGGGATTCCCATTAATCTGAGGCTCAGCCTCTTGAAGAAATAATCACTCATCTCCTGGGGGTTTTGTTCTATCTTTTTAAGCTTCTTTTATATGTTTTTAACAGTTTGGGCTAGTTCCATATTTTGGTCCTCAAGCTCTGAGATTCTTTCTTCTGTTTGGTTAATTCTGCTTTCCATGCTTATCAGTTTGTTGTTTATTTCACTCACTGTATTCTTCATTGCTGTTATCTCAGTTATCAACTCCTTGATTCTTTCCTCTTGTCTCTCCTCATTACTATTTATTCTCTTTATTAATATATTGATATCTGGGTTTGTGATTTGAGACCAGTCATTCTGGGGGCTCTTTATTGTTTGAGTGCCAGAGTCTGTCTTCTCAGTGACTGACTTCCCAGGAGTCTGTGTGAGACTCATATTCTTACTTTGGTTTTCTTCATTTGTGTAGATTTTCCTCCCCCCCACCCTTTTTTAACCTCTTCTTTAATTCTGTTGTTCAGTGATGGGTTTTTTTTTTAAAAAATTTTTGTTTGCTCTGTCTTCTATTCTTCCTTATGTAGATCCTCTGGTTTTGTTCAATTCTGAGGCTGGACTAGGGGTGGGGCCTGTGCTTTTTGCAGTTTTGAGATTTAAATAAGGGTGGAGCTGTGATTCAGAAACTATCTGCAGATTCCAGTATCCACTAACAGCTGTGTGGGCCCCCTGGAACTCCCTTCACACTTCCTTACAATCTGTCCATGCAGTGAGGGTGTCTGTTTGTCCCCTGAAAGGAAAATGAGATAAGAAAAGGGAAAAGATTGGAAAAAGGAAAAAGGATGATGAAAGGGAAGTGGAGAGAGAGAAGAAGAAGAGGGAAAACAGACAGGCGTACCAACTAATAAATAAACAATACAGTCATTCAAACAAGCAAACAACCTCCCCAATGGTGTCCTCTCCCTCAAAAATACCCATACATAAACAGAAAATCTAAAAAAAAAAAATTATAGTAACAGAAACAAAGCAAGTACAAGAACGTAAGGAAAAACAGAAAGAAAGAAGAAAAAAGCTAAAACGAAAACAAAAAACAACAAAAATACCCCAAACAAACCAAAAGCTTGCTGTCTGACTGTTTCTGTGAGTCCAGAATCCTTTCAGGCCTCCACCTTAGGTAGTGGCTCTGGTCTCCAGCCCTTCCCCTCTGTTTTCAGTGCAGGCTGGTAGGGTTGCTCTCAGCATGGGTCAGATGCCCAATGGACTACCGTGGGAGGAGGATGGATCAGATCCAGACTCACCCTACTTGCTGCTGCTGTCAAGTCTCCCACGCAGATATGATGTGTCTGTGCCTATTCTGGTGTGGGGTAGGGGCGTCTGTCTATCCAAGTCCTGATGAGATGTTAACCTCTGGGTCTCAAGATGGAAGCTGGGCAGAGCTGGGCGGGACAATGCAAGTCTCTGCCCTGTCTGGGGACTGAGAAGATGGCTCCTGTTGGCATCTCATCACTGGCATTGGAACTTTATTCCAGATTTCCCCAACCTGCCATCTCCTTGGATCCTCCTGCTTTTGCCCAGTCTGCTACTGTATGTGATGGTGTTGGTTGGATGCCAGGTGGTGAACGGTAGCTGTTCTCTGTTGTCTCCTCTCAAGAGAGTCCTGAGAATGGAAGATAATCCTGCTTGCCCAGGTCTCTAATCTCAGGATAGCAGTGGGTTGCAGTCACCTCTGGAGGAGATCCCTGGGCACATGAACCCAAGTCTCCCTTCAGATGGATTTTCACTCACCCACTGGCATATGCCCACTCATGCAGAGAGTCTTTATGGACACTCACTTTTACAGAGACTCTCACAGTCTGACTTGTTCCATCACCATCTTGCCCGGAAGTCAGCAAATACTTCACACATTCTGCCTTCTAATTTTCAGTGTAAGCTTTGGGCTTTGAGGGGCTGCTAATTTTTTTTCTCAGTGCTGACTAAAGAAATTCTAATTCTTAGCCTTAAACATTTTGGCCTTCCTAACAGCTGGTGACAGAAATCTGAGATCAAGAGGGAAATGTTCTCTCATTTTTTACAGCTCTACAAAGCAGATACCATTCTGCATCATAAAATATCCTGATAGAGTGATGATTTGAAAAAGTTTAGAAAAGTACCAATTCTACTCTTCTTTAGATTTGTGTACGAATATATCTGCCTTAACTTTTTAAAAAAGTTATTCTTAGAAGTTTTTTTTTGTGCAAAGGAATCTTCGAAAGTATAGATATTACAATTTGTTGCTATGTCCTATGAAATGTAATAGACTACTTCTAAAATCTACAAATCTGACTTATTGTCTTAATTAATAATTTGTTGTATTCAAATAGATGTATTCTGGTCAGGTGCAGTGGCTCATGCCTATAATCTCAGACTCTGGGAAGCTGAGGCAAGAGGATTGCTTGAGCATGGGAGTTCCAGACCAAACTGGGCAGCATAGTGAAACCTCCCTCTACACAAAATTAATAAATTGGCCAGGTATGGTGGCCAGGAGACTGAGGCTGCAATGAGCCAGGACTGCGTCACTGCTCTCCAGCCTGGGTGACAGAGTACGACCCTGACTCAAAAAAAAAAGAGACCTCTTTTTCTGAGGTTTGCTTGTTGAACCAGAAACGGATTATGAATGAAAAGAAATACCTGACCCTGTTGAGTTCTTTATTCAAGAAAAATTGTTAGGATTTTGATTTCGTTTTATTTAGACTGTGTACTCTCATTACTATTCTTGGTCTACATGCTCATGTTGGTGTAGTACATTTGTCAGTATCCTTCTTTGAAATGGTGCGTAGGAGGTAATTTTGGTGCCTTTTACATGTCAAAAAATCTCATTATTCTCACATTCTACAATGGATAGTTTGAGTTTTAGGCTTTCAGTATTGAAACCATTTAAATATCATGAAAATAACACTGGTGCCTAAAGCAGTACAATTAAAGCACAACAAATGTTTAAATGAATAAATTGAAAAGTGATTATTATATTCTTCTTCCATATAATGTGAAAGGGACACTTCATTTTAGTAATATTTCTGATGCAAAGGTTACTTACACAATCAAACTTTTAATCATTCTATTGTTTACCATCTGTTTACCATATTGTAGTTAGAATAATCTTTTCAAAATATAAACCTGGTGATGTCAGCCCCACCTTCACCCATCTTCCTCTCTTTCTCTCTGCTTGAGATACCCCAAATGACTTTATATGTTTTTGGAATTGAGACAGAATTCTTTGATATAGCCTATAACACTCTGCTTGAATCGCTTCTTCCTCTCTCTCTCTTTCTCTCAACTCTGGGAGCAAACTCACATTCTAACAGGGTTGGGAGGGCCTAGAAAAAGAATAAGGCAAGGAGTTTGAGCTAGGCCCTTTGATTCATTGAGGAGCAAATATTAAAAGAAAACGGCACTATCCATTGATACTGCTTTTTCTAGTAACTTTTCATCCTAGTCTTAACAGTTATTAAATCAACGAATTACCTTTAAAGAAACAGCAACACTAACACTGTCAAATTTACTTTAATGGGGAGTAGCCTTCTTTGTCTGCAATTATGTTTCTAGTTAAGTCCTCTTATTTCTCAGATCTCAGCTCAAGAGTCAATTTCTGACCAGGTGCAGTGGCTCACGCCTATAATCCCAGCACTTTGAGAGTTGAGGTGAGAGGATTACCTGAGCCTGTGGGTTCGAGACCAGCCTTGGCAACTTGGTAAGACCTCATCTCTACAATAAATCAAGAAAAATTAGCTAGTCTTGATGGTGCATGCCTGTGGTTTCAGTTACTTGGAAGGCTGAGGCAGAAGGATCTCCTGAGCCTAGCAGGTTGAGGCTGTGTTGGCCATGAGTATGCCACTGCCCTCCAGCCTGAGCAACAGAGTGAGACTCCAACTCAAAAAAAAAAAAAAAAAAGAGAGTCAGTTTCTCAGGGCAGTTTTCTCTGACTAAATTCTGTTCACTTTTGATAGGCTCTCCTAGCATTATGTGCCTCTCCTTAGCAATCACATGGAGATGCAGTCACACGTGTCTGTGTTATCTGGCTAATTTTGATTGCTTCCACTAGACTGTAAGCTTCATGAAGACAAGAGACCGAGACTGGTTTTGTCCTCAATTTGCTCCCTACCACCTAGTCAAGTGATTGGATCATGGAAAGTAATAAAAAACCATTTAAAAATGAATGCCATAGGTGTAAAATAGTCTGTTTAGACCTCAGCTTTCGTTATATATTACATGTAATCCAGGTGCCAACATTGCATAATCCCCAAATTATTCTAAGCTCATTCTGAGATGCTGTGCACTAAGTTTTATAACGTCATAGCTGATCTGCAAACCTACTCTTCAACTGTTCTCCTTATTGCTCTTAATAACAGCTTCATTGTTCCTTGAACAACTATGGTAATATTATAAGAAAGAGAATGGCGGTGGTGGGAAACTGCCAGGGGAGGGCGGGGGGGGGTGAGATTGGCAGTAGTGGGAAAATGCCAGGACGGGGGGCACACCTCATCAACAAGGTACCTGCATAATGAACATTTGTATACCTAACCCTGAATTGTGACAGAAATCTGAGAAAAATCAAGAGGGAAGTGTTCTCTCATTTTTTTTTATAGCTCCAGAAAGCAGATACCCTTCTCCATCATAAAATATCCTGACATATTTAAAATTAAAAATTAAAAAAAAAAACTACTTCATGTAGTTCTTCAAATCTGGAATTTTGATTTCAATCACCATGCTTGAATATTTAATATGTATTATTCTGATGTCACATTGGCTAATGCTGATTTTAAATGTGGTTTCTGAGTTTCCTAACTCTAAGAATCACCAATTTTCACTGTTTTCTTACACGTAAGTCCTCAAATTTTGTAAAATTTAGCAAAACTGCTCTGAGTGTGTTCAGAATTTTTTGTGCAACTCAAGGACTTACTGTGACTTTCAGGCCTCAAAAAGAACTATCAGGGTCTTGGGAAAGAGGTGTAAGCGATGAGGATGGGGAAAGAAATGAGTGATGTCAAAGAGGAACAGAAAGGTGAGGCCAGAGTTGATTGGCAACATGAAGCCGGGACATTTTTTCACTCCAGATTTCTAATCTTTATTCTAGAGAATATATGGAAGTGTAAAAAACCAGTTTTCTGACATTTTGTTTCAAGATTCAATTTAGTTTCGAGAGGGATAAATTATCTGTATAATGATCATTTTATTGACCTAGTCAGAAAATCTAGTCATTGTTTTGCCACCAGAGGTGATGGATTAACCATGATCTAGTCACAATCTGTCCCTCAGTCCTGCTATTGGCAGATCTCACAGATTTGTAAAAGAGATGAGTTATTAGAAATCAGCCTGCAGCTATGAAGTGGAACAAAAGTAAACTTCATCTGGCTCAAATGCAAATCTGTCCTGCTTATTCTCCAGATACCTTGTATGAATGTATACAAATGCAAATATAGAGATGCACTCTTTTAAATTATGTTTTCCAAACCAGCGGATATTCACAGCTACACAAAACACACATGCCTGCCAAAGTATTATTAAAATCAGCCTGAGAAAATGACCCAAAGGAGTCAAGTAGTTCATGACTTTGGCTGTCACTAGATATTTAATTCATCTGAAGTACCCTTTTATAACTGGAATGATAGGAGATCTCACAGTGATTCAGAGATCTTGATAGATGCACCCAGAGTAAAGAAGGGACAGCTTTTCAGCCTCACTTTGTTATTTTCTGGCTTTCCTCAGAGAACTAGAGCCTCAGAGTGGCCCATGAAGTCTGTGCAGAGGACTAGTGGGTAAAGCTTCAAAGGTTACCCTGAACTAAGGCTGGCATTTCCTAGTAATATGTCTGTACTGTTTGTGCAATTTAATTGCTGATGTCACCTGTAACAAAAAGTTATATAATCATTCATTTGGACATGGTGAAACAGGAAAAGCAAAACACTAAAACAAATATGCTTAGCCCTTAATATCTGTCGAAAGTCAACTGTAGTTAAAAAAAACAAAAACAAAAAAAACAAAACATACTTGGCCTGATAAGTTATTCTGCCTGAAAAAAGAAGATTAACCAAGTCATAAATCTTGGCAACTTCTTTCCTCAGTAAGTACTTTTTTCCCCTCAGAATTATCATTTTATAATCGGAAAATCTCTAGAGTTTAAAGTATGCCTCGTTCAAATGTCACTTCCAAGCTTCAGTGCTAATCCAGAGGAAATATTATCCTAGTGGTCTCCAAGGCCCAATGTCTAGGTGTTGGATACATGATAAACTTACGTGGAGCTTTCTTAGTGAGATATAGTCCTCCAGAGGATTGAATTTTTCGGGGCTTAGTACAACCGACCCTTTAAAATAAGATTTAAGCTTCCCTTGTCAGGTTCTTTTAAGAGCTTTTTAAATTTTTTTTATTTGCTGCTTTGACCAGGTTCTAATCCCTAGTCCCCAGTGACAAACTTTGGCCATCTCAACCATTTCATGTCTGGTTTCCCAGGGCCTGGGGTAGCTCCTACAATTGAAGGTATTTGTTCCCCTCTCACACAAATATGCCTCGTGGAAATAATTTGAGATATAAAATGCAACTTTTTTGTTAGAAAAAGCAAGACTTTCTTTTTTTACTTTACTGATAACGCTTTGGATTTTTAACCATTTTTTCCCCATTTTATAGGCAACTGTCTTGAATAGAATAAATGACAATACCAGGTATTGACTCTACCAATTTGGACTCTCCAAAGCACAGCTAAAATAGAATTTTTCTGAGCACAGACAAATGACTTTCAAAGTTTCTGAATGGTCTAGCAAGGCACTTGATCGGATGCTTGTTTCTTAAGCAAAATAAGATAAATACACAGACAAACACTCCCTATGTGTTTGGACCAGTGTAGAATAAGGTGAGGCCTGGTGGTCTGTATGAGTCTCTCAGTGAAATCTGTTTGTCCTATTTTTCATACTGTTCTTTCATTCTAAGCTTAGAAGTCTACCCAAATGCAATTTCAGCACACATGCACGTTAAGTTTACTAAGCAAGAACTACCCATTTGTATTCTCAACACTAACTTTTACCAAAATTAAAACAGGAATATACATTTTTTTTCCTTGCTCTTTTTTCCCCATTTTTATTTTAGATTCGGAGGATACATATGCATGTTTGTTATTATTGTGTAGTGATAGGAATTGGGTCTCAGGTGGCCCATTCCCCAGATAGTGAATATTATACCCAATAAGTAATTTCTGAACCTTAACCTACCTCCTCACCTCCCTCCTTACTGGTGTCCCAATATCTATTATTTCCATCTTTGGGGCCATTTAACTCCTATATATAATTGAGAACATGCAGTGTTTGGTTTTCTGTTTCTGAGTTAGCTCACTTAGAATGATGATCTCCAGCTCCATCCATGTTGCTGCAAAGGACATGATTTCTTTCTCTTTTTTTTTTGGCTGTACAATGTTTTGTATTTTATATATGCCACATTTTGTTATCCAATCAATTGCTGATGGGCACTTAGATTGGTTCCATGATTTTACTATTGTGAATAGTGCTGCAATGAACATACAAGTATATTTTTAATATATTGATTTCTTTTTCTTTGGGTGGATTTCTAGTAGTGAGATTGCTGGGTCAAATTGTAATTCAATTTTTAGTTCTTTGAGAACTCTCCATAATATTATCCATAGAGGTGGAACTAATTTACAATCCCTCTAACAGTGAGTAAGCATTCCCTTTTCTCTGTAACCGCCCCAACATCTATCATTCTTCAACTTTCTAGTAATGGCCAGTCTGACTGTGGGAGGTGATATCTCATCGTGGCTTTAATTTGAATTTCTCTGATGATTAATGATGTTGAGTATTGTTTCATATGTTTGATGGCCGCTTGTGTGTCTTCTTTTAAGAAGTGTCTGTTCATGTCCTTTGCCCATTTTTGATTTTTTTTTTTGAGTTGGAGTCTCACTCTGTTGCCCAGGTTGGAGTGCAGTGGCACGCTCACAGCCACACCAGTGTCGACCCACTGGGTTCAGGCAATCCTTCCGCTTCCGCCTTCCAAGTAGCCAGAACTACAGCTGCACACTACCACACACAGTTAATTTTTGATTTGTTGTAGAGATGAAGTCTCACCAAGTTGCCCAGGCTGGTCCTGAACCCATGGGCTCAGGAAATCCTCTCACCTCAGCTTCCCAAAGTGCTGGGATTACAGGCTTGAGCCACTGTGCCTGGCCTTGATTTTTTTTTTTCCATGTTGAGTTGAGTTCCTTGTAGATTCCAGATATTAGTCCTTTGTCTGAAGCATAATTTGCAAATATTTTCTCCCATTCAGTAGACTTTCTGTTCACTCTGTTGATTTCTTTTACTGTGAAGAAGCTTAATTAAGTTCCATTTGTCTATTCTTTTTATTGTTTGTTTGTGGGGTCTTCATCATAAATTTGTCTTGGCCAATGTCCAGAATAGTGTTCCCTAGGTTTTTTTCTAGGATTTTTGTAGGTTTTGGTCTTACATTTAAGTCTTGGCTCCATCTTGGTTTATTTTTGTGTATGGTGAGAGTTAAGGGTCCAGTTTCATTCTTCTGCATATGGCTAGCCAATTTTCCCAGCACTTCTTATTAAATAGGGTAATCTTTCCTCATTGTTTATTTTTTCAGCTTTGTCAAAGATCAGTTGGTTGTAGGTATGTGGTTTTATTTCTGGGTTCTCTATTCTTTTCCATTGATATATGTCTGTTCTTGTACCAGTATCATGCTGTCTTAGTTATTGTATTCTTATAGTATAATTTGAAGTCAGGCAATGTGATGCCTCTGCAATTGTTATTTTATCAGAATACCTTTAGCTACTCAGGCTTTTTTTGGTTTCATATAGATTTTTTTTGAAAGTGAGAAAACAGGATTTATTAAGAGTACAGAAAGGTTCCCACAGTTGGAGGGGACTCAAGGGGGTTGCCCTGTTCCATATAGATTTTAAGATTTTTTTCCTAGTTCTATGAAGAATGAAGTTGGTATTTTGGTTGATATTGCATTGAATCTATATATTGCTTTGGGCAGTATAGTCATTTCAACAATATTGATTCTTCTGATCCATAAACATGGGAAGTTCTTTCATTTGTTTGTGTTGTTTATGATTTCTTTCATCATTATTTTGTAGTTCTCCTTGTAGAAATCTTTTACCTCCTTAGTTAGGTGTGTGCCTAGTTTTTTCTTTCCTCTTTGTGGGTTTTTTTGTGGCTAGAGCAAATGGAATTGAACTCTTAATTTGATTTTCAGATTGAGCATTGTTGGTACATAGGAATGCTAGTGCAATTTTGTACAGAGTTTGTATCCTGAGATTTTACTGAAGAAGTTATTTATCAGGTCTAGAAGCTTCTTGGAAGAGTTTTAGGGTTTTTGAGGTAGATAATTGTATTATACAAGACAAAGAGACTTCAACTTCCTTCATGCCAATTTGGATTCCTCT
Organism: Cephalopachus bancanus; assembly: GCA_027257055.1. NCBI lineage: Eukaryota > Metazoa > Chordata > Mammalia > Primates > Tarsiidae > Cephalopachus > Cephalopachus bancanus. The sequence continues at coordinate 8,925,172 of JAPVLO010000060.1, forward strand.
TATTTCTTTCTCTTGCCAAATTGCTCTTGCTAGGACTTCCAGTACAATATTAAATAAAAAGTGATCTTGTTCCTATTGTGAGGGGGAATGCTTTCAAGTTTTCCCAATTATGTATGATGTTGCTTGTGGATTTTTCATATATGGCACTTCTTATTTTGAGATATATTTCTTTGATGCCTAGTTTGTTGAGGGCTTTTATCATAAAGGGATGTTGGATTTTATTGAATACCTTTTCTGCATCTATTATCTAAGATGATCACGTGGTTTTTATTTTTGCTTCTGTTTATGAGGTGGATCACACTGATTGATTTGTGAATATTAAACTATCCTTGAATTCCTGGAATAAAACCCACTTAGTCTTAATGGATAATTTTTTTGATATGCTGTTGAATTCGGTTTACTAGTATTTTGTTAAGAATTTTTGCATTTATAGTCATCAGAGATATTGACCTGTAGTTTTCTTTTATTGTTGTGTTCTTGCCTGACTGGGTATCAGTGTGATACTGGTTTCATAGAATGAGCTAGGGAGGAGTCCCTCCTCAATTTTTTGAAACAGTTTCTGTAGAAGTGGCACCAGCTTCTTTTTGTACAACTGATGAAATTCAGCTGTGAATTCATCTGGCCCTATGCTTTTTTGTTGTTGGAAGATTTTTTTTTTATTACTGATTCAATTTCATTTCTCATTATTGGTCTATTTATGGTATCTATTTCTTCCTGTTTCAGTCTTGGGAGGTTGTATGCTTCCAGGAATTTATCAATTTCCTCCAGGATTTCAAGTTCGTTGTTATAAAGGTGTTTATAGTAATCTCTGATGATCTTTTATATTTCTGTGGTATTGGTGGTTATGTCTCCTATGTCATTTTTTATTCAATTTATTTGAGTCTTCTATCTTTTTTTCTTGTTTAGTCTAGCCAGTGGTCTTTCAATTTTATCTTTTCATATAACCAACTTTTTGATCCTTTGTATTGTTTTTTTGCTCTCAATCTCATTAAGTTCTGCTCTGATCTTTGTTATTTCTTTTCTTCTGCTAGCATTAGGTTTAGATTGTTCTTATTTTTCCATTTACTTGAGGTGCAAGGTTAAGCAGTTAATTTCTAATCTTTCTTTTTAATGCAGGCATTTAATGCTATAAACTTTCTTCTAAAGACTGATTTTGCTATTTTCCAGAAGTTTTGGGATGTTGTGTCACTATTTTCATTTGTTTCAACAAATTTTTTTATTTCTGCTTTTATTTCATTATTTACCCAATGGTTATTAAAGAGCAAGTTGTTTAGTTTCCAGGTAATGGTATTGTTTTGGGGGCTTCTCTTAATGTTGATTTCTAATTTTATTCCACCATGATCTGAGAAGATACTTGGTATAATTTTGATGTTTTTAAATATATTGAGACTTGCTTGAAGGACAAGTATATGGTCTATTTTGGAGAATGTTCTGTGCAGAGATGAGAATAAAGTGCATTCTGTAGTTGCTGGGTGGGAAAGGTACATGGATATCTGTTAGGTCCATTTGCTCTATAGTTCAATTTAACTCCAGTGTTTCTTTCTAACTTTCTACTTTGATGATTTGTCTAGCAATATCAGTGTTCAGTCTAAGTCCAGTGTTTCTTTGCTAATTTTTCTTTGATGATTTGTCTAATGTTGCCAGTGGAGTGTTGAAATCACCCACTGTTATAATGATATCAATGTGTTTTCTAAGGTCAAGTAATGTTTGTTTCATGAATTTGGCTGCTCCAATGTTCAGTGTGTACATGTTTAGAGAAGTTAAATCTTCTCATTGAATTGCCTTTCTTTGTCTTTTTTTTAAATACTGTTTTTGTTTTAAAGTCTGAGTTATCTGATATGAGGATGATTACTGCTACTTGTTTTTGTTTCCTATTCACCTTATGTATCTTTTTCCACTCATTTACTTTGAGTCTGTGATTGTCTTTGGCCAGAAGTTGGGTCTCTTGTAGGCAGCATATTGTTGGGTTTTTTAAAAATCCAGTTTGTCACTTTCATTCTTCTAAGTGAGGCATTAAGACCATTTACATTCAAGGTTAATGTTGATATGTGAGATTTTGTTCCTGCCATAATGTTGCAAGTTGGCTGCCTTGGATATTCAAATGTATAATTGCTCTGAGCTTTGTACTTGTGTACTCTTTTAAGACAGCAAAAGCCATCCTTTTATTTCCAAGTTTAGAATTCATTTCACCATCTCTTGTAGAGCTGGTTTATTGGTGACTTGTTGCTTTAGTGTTTGTTTATCAAGGAAGGACTTTATTTCTCCTTCATTTATAAAGCTTAGTTTGGCTGGATATAAAATTCCTAATTGGCATTATTTTCTTTAAGGAGGTTGAAAGTAGGCCCTCATTCTCTTTTGGCTTATAGCATATCTGCTGAGAAGTCTGCTGTTAGTCTAATGTCTTTTCCTTTGTAGGCGATTTGGTTCTTCTCTGTTGCTGCTCTTATGATATTTTATTTCTTGTTGATTTTGGAGAATCTGACAACTACATGGCTTGTTGAGGTTCTTCTTGTGATGTATCTTGCAAGAATTATTTGAGCTTCTTGTATCTGGATGTCTAGAGCTCTCTTAAGACCAAGGAATTTTTCTTGAATTATTGCCACAAATATATTTTCCATACTTTTTACTTTAGTTTCTTCTCCCTCTGGAATGCCTAAGATTCATAATCCTGTCATTTTACATAATCCTATATTTCTTATAGCCATTGTTCATTCTTCTTTATTATTTTTTCTTTACTTCTATCTGACTGGGTTAATTTGAAAGACCTATCTCCCAGTTCTGAAAGTCCTTCCTCCACTTGATCTAGCCTACTGCTAAAGCTTTGTGCTTTATATTTCTGTCACTAACTTTTTTTTGTTTTTTGTATTTTTAGTGTTGTCAATCTCTCCTCTTACCTCCTGAATTATTTTGCTAATTTCTTTGTGTTGTTATCAACGTTCTCTTGCATCTCACTGAGCTTCTTTATAATCAATATTCTGAATTCATTATTTGACATTTCAGGGATTTTATTTTGGTTAGGGTCTGTTGTTAAAGAGTTGGTTTGTCCCTTTGGAGGGGTAACACTCTGTTTTTTCATACTTTTAGAGTTGTTTTTCTGGTTCTTTCTCATTTGGATGAACTATGGCAGCCAATTTGTTTGAATTCCTTTGATATATACAGCCTGAATATGTAGGCTTTCCTCAGTGTTGGTTATAAGAGTGATGTAGTGTGACCATAGACTGACTCACTGCCTCCTGTGGGGCTGGAGTGGCAGTGGTCTCAAGAAACTTATCTTGCTCCTTGGTGTGTGTGCCTGTGACAGTTGTTGTGTTACCTGTTTTGTTGTGTTGTTCAATCTCCAGAAGAGCAGGTGATACCTAAGAGTAAGAGCTGGTTACTGTTGATTTATTTGATTCTTGTTTACTGGAAGAATCTCTCTGTTGTCTCAGTGGAGTGCACTGTGGTCTGTGCTCCCAGTTCAGACCTGAAGAAGGGAGAATGAAGATGAGTGAGGCCAAGCCAGGAAGACCCACCTATGGGTGCACTGATGTCAGGCACAGGCACCTACCTGCTCCAGTCTAGGTCTGGCGAATGGCCTCCACATGCCTAGAAGTGTGCCTTGATGAGATGTTAGGGGACCTCTGCTGCCTCAAGTCCTCTGCTCAGGAAGAAGAAGGTGGCTTAAGCTCCTAATCTAGAAGAGTGGGAGTTCCAGGTACCTGGGATATATCTGGGCATTGAGCAGAGAGAGCAGTGCAACAGCAAGGACTCTACCCCCAGGTAGAGGGGTGACTCAGGTTCCTATTCCAGGTGATTGGGTATGTTAGGTTATAGAGTACAGGGGGCTTCGTTACACATGGATAGTTGCCCAGTAAAGGAGGGGGTGTCTTGGGCTACTAATACACGTGTGTAGAAATGGGAGCCACCTGATTTTTGGTGGCTTAGGGGACAGACTTAGGGGACAGACCGTGGTGCCCCATAATGAGATCTGCAGCCTGATCCAAGGTCACAGAGTTGGCCCTGGCTTCAAGCTTCACTACCTGGGAGAAACCATGGAATCAGGAATTCACCTGCCACTCAGGCTGCTGATTCAAGTGCATAGGAGTAAAGTCCTCTTGCTGCCACTTAGACTGTTTTCTCAGATGTGTAGGAGTAGGGACTCTCATTTTCCTCAGAGTTGCTGGGGTGTGCTACCCCAACTAGTCCAGGAGGAAGGCTGAGGCTATTAGGAGTGGTGCTCACTGAACATTCCAGTTTGCAAAACTGACATTGACTGTGGGATCCAATGTTCATGAGCGAGCAGTTATAGCAACTCTCCTGCTCAGGCTGCAGGTTCAAGAGCATGGGAATAGAGTCCCCCTGCTAGGCTCCTGTCATTTAGGCTGCTATTCTTGGTGTTCCTCAGTGTTTCTGGGGCTTCTCACCCCAACTTCCCAGAGGGGCAAGGTGGGGTACCCCGGCAATGACACACAAGGACTGATCCTAAGTCACATATCTGATGCTGTCTGCTGGTCTCTATTCCTGACAGGAAGTGTGGGGTTAGCAGGCCCCCCATTATTCCTGACCCATGATGGGATAAGCCCAGATCTAGCTCCAAATCCTGGGGTGACCTCCACGATCCCTGCCCTGCTTCAGCTATGGGAGGCTCCTCCCCTGCTCCAGAGCACTCTTGTCTCTGGGCAGAAACTCAAATGCCTGCAGTGGTCTCTGTTTCAGAGATATTTGTCCTGGGTCCAACCTGGTATCTTTCTCATGGGGCTGGATTTGAGAGAACACTTGCGGCTTTACTGAGTGTCTTTCTCTTTCATCAACTCTCAGCCTCCCCCTGAGACAGCTTTAGGGTCTGGGAGAAATGGGGTATTCTCCCATGGCCTGGGTTAAGCAGATTCTTCATTGAAAGGTATGTCTGAGAGGGGAGCTTTCAATCCAGGATTGCACTCATTTTTCTCTGCAGAGCACCATCATGGTGATTGTTCATCCACCTTCTCCTCCCTGAGATCTGGGATGTCCTTTGTCATTCTGAGGAATATCCATTTTCCTTCTTGCATTGATGTTCACCGTGTTGAACTTTCCATACTATTTCATTGTGCTTGAATGGGCGAGGCACACTGAAAGCCTCTAATCTGCCATCTTGAAAGTGTATTTGATTATTTTTTTTTAAGTTTAATTTTGGCTGGGCATGGTGGCTTACTCCTGTAATCCCAGCACTTGAGGAGGCAGGAGGATTGCTTGAACACAAGACTGGCTTGGACAACATAGCAACATCTCGACAAAAAAAATTAGACATGTGTGATGGCACTCATCTGTAGTCCTGGCTACTCAGAACGCTGAGGCAGGCAGAAGGATCACCCATGCCCAGGAAGTCAAGACTGTGGTGAGCCATGATTGTGCCACTGTCTGGACAACAAAGTGAGACCCCCAACTCAAGAAGAAAGCTCAATTTGACTGATGCTGGCCTACCATTTTAGCCTTCTTAGTTTTTCTTCTGGAGTAGTAGGCTTGGAAATCCTGATTAAACTATCAACATTACTTCTGTTTTGACTTTGTTTTAGCTACCAATTATAGAAATCTCTGATCATAGGTCATTAATGAAAATGTTGAATAGATTTTAGTCAAGGCAGAAGTTCATCCCTGAAGATCCTGAAGAAAGACTACTTCAGAGGAAAAAAAGAGCCTATAGTCGTTAAAGTGATAAAAACAGATTTTATTCAGGACTATTGCAATAGGGGAAAAGAGCCCTCAAGTATAGAACTGGAGTCTAAATACAGGTAGGCAAGTGGAAATTTATACTAAGGAGCAAGTTGGGGTAAATAGAAAGTTGCTTAGAGGAAGCATCAAAGGTAATAAGAGATTCTGGCTCAAATGACTTGATAGGAATCTTTGCTGGAGGCAGGCCACAGTGATCTGATACTGTGGGTAGAAGATGAAGAATTCAGTCAGGTAGTGAGATAAGCAGATATTGAGGGTGAGTATTCTCTCTACATTGACTTAGCAGGATTCTTGCTAAAACTGGACTCTACAGAGATAGAGATGGAATCCCAAGGTTGAGCCTCATTGAGTAGAGGGCTCAAAGATGCCTACTAAATGACAACTTAGACGTCTGTGGCGGGATTGGGGGGAAGAGGGGATCTTGTGGGGACATTGTGGAATGTGGATGCTCAATTTCTCTATGATTACCTTACCCCTCCATGCCATGACTAAGGAGTCACCCCCAGACTAGTACTCTGGGACCCCCACCATCCAAATATGCTTTTGAGAAACTTGATCTCTCTACTTTTGCATCCCATTCATGGATTGTCCAATTACTCCTTACTTTTTTCTTGTTTTTGCATGAAGGACAGGGTCATGGCCTTGGAGTGTTATTCCAGAATCATAAAGGACTCCAAGACCTCTGGGACATCATGTTTGACCTTAAGTCCAGTAACTAAAGTACATACCCTTTGCTTATGAGCATGGCCGCAACTGCCACATTTGTCCAAGCTTCTCTAATTTAATATTAGGTCATCTGCTTGACATACATGTTCCTCGTCATGTGCAGGTTCTATTGCTTAATGAAAGCACATAGGACTTTTCTGCATTTTGATTTACCTCTTATGAAATGTTATTACTCTCTCCCTCTCACATCATCTCATCAGTATCAAAATCTTGAGACTGTCACTTTACTTTCTTTACCCACTAACTTACTTTTTTTTACCCTGTGATGGTGTTGCTAACATGAGATCATCATCTTGTTCTAGACTAGGTTTATCAGAAATACTTCTCCCCCAAGTTAACCTCACTCTTTGTGTCAATGACTCAAATCTTAAGAGGGAAGCTGAGATCTTCTATGTAGAATATTCTGTCTACTGACCAACATAAACTTCTTGAATATCAAGCCCTGTTAAATATTAACTCTGCCAACTTAATTGCTCTCACTAAGCCTTGCTAAGAGTAAAGAAAAGGAAGGTTAACATTTATTTTACTGATTACCATTATGCTTTTGAGGTAGTACATATTGACTTTACTCCTATTTGTACATGATATCAGGATAGCTACATTTTAGTGACAATTGTTAACAGCTTTATTGAGATATATTTTACATACCATAAAATTTGCTAATTTTAAGTGTACAAGTCAATGATTTTTAGTAAATTAATAAAATTATGCAACCAACATCACTATTCAGTATTAGAACATTTCTCTAAACTTCAAAAGATAATTTATTCCCTAAGCAATTATTTTCATAATAGTGTAATTTTTATTTTCAAAGTTACCATGAGAGTCTTCAAACTCTTCATTACTGTAAAGACCAAGGGACTGTTTGGTATATAGTGAAAATAACAGAGACAAAGAAATTTTTTGAGCACCTAGTTAAGTTCATACTTTTTTTGAGAGTAGTCTGTATATTCATAGTACTTAAAACAGTTTGAGGCACAGAATAGATACATAAATACTTGTTAAAGTTATGCTGAGTTAAACATTGTGTTTCATGGGTGGAATTAAAATCTTTCTGTTAATCCAAGAATAAAGTCTCACTCTTTATAATCTTGTTGGCACAAATTCAGCACGTAAGAACTGATGATCATCCCAATCTTCTTCCCTTCTGTAAGTGACTGAATGGGTATCTGAATCCAGGTCTTTCTGACTTCAGAACTTATTATACTCCTTCCACCCTAGCATAGGATGAGTATAAGCGAATAGACTTCAGAGTCAAATGGGAATAAGGTCGAATTCTGTCCCTACAATTTGTTTGCTCTGTGACATTGGGCTAATTACTTCACCTTCCTAAGCATCATTTTCTGTATCTGTAGAACGGGAATATCATCGACCTTCTAGAGTTGTTATAAGGATTAAGTAGGCATTATTGTTTAAAACACTCAGCTACTATGGTGGCAGTGTCAGCAACTAATAGTCTCTCAGTAAGACAATAACATTTTATTTTTCATTAAGAGTCTAATACAGAACTCTACCATGTATGAAAGTGGCTCAATTATTTGCTGAGTTGAAAAGCAGGCACACCACAGTTCCTTAAAAGAAAAATGTTCTCTAAGGAGGAAAACAATTGCTTGGATTATGTAAGTTGTAGATAAATAGGGGCTTGCCTAGAAATCTTCACCTTACTCCCCAGTCTCAAATGACTCCTGCCACAATCTTATTTGCGCTTAGCTTAATCTTTTATAATTGAGTTTGATATGTGGAAGCCACCCAAACTCTATAACTTTCTATACTAGTCTAATAATTATTAACTTGGTAGATAGGTTATGAGGGGCTGAGGGCAAAAGAGTAAGAGAAAACTGTCGTGTCACATATTTGATACGCAATGAGGAGCCCCTGAAGGGTTCTACACAGAGGAGTAAAAAATTCTGATTTATAGGTATTACAAGATAGCACTTTGAAGCTTACAGAACATTAGTTTTTATGTTATTGTGAATTATTTTTAGATGTAAAGATTGGCTTGCTCAAGGCATCTCCTGAGGTCTGATCTCTCAAAAAGGGAAGTGACCTCTTTTTTTTTTTTGAGTTGGAGTTTCACTCCGTCACCCAGACTGGAGTGCAGTGGCCGCTCCCGGCCACCGCAGCCTTGACCCACTGGGCACTGGCGATTCTTCCACCTCAGCCTTCCGAGTAGCCAGAATTACAGGCACGCGCTACCACGCCCGGCGGATTTTTGATTTATTGTAGAGATGAGGTCTCGCCAAGTTGCCCATGCGGGTCTCGATCCCGCTGGCTCAGGCAATCCACTCGCCTCAGCCTCCCAAAGGCGCAGGATTACAGGCTGAGCCACCAAGCCCGGCTGGAAATGACCTCTTTTAAAGTTGCATGTAAACTGCTATGGCCCAGTTTTTAAGGCAGTCAGTCCTAGTCAACTACAGGCTTGGACCTTACACCTCAGGCATGCAAAGAAAGGGCTGTGGCTTCCCAGCTATGAACACTGATCAGGCAAATTCTGCAACTAGCTTGCTACATCATACAGCTGCAACCACTTGACTAGGACCACAGTTTTCTGATAATGGTAGGGTAAGGGCTGGTGTTACCCTCAAATTTAAAAACTTAAGCCAGAGTCAAGGTTCTGCATTGTCATATTGTCATTTTTTTCCTGGTCCATGGTCAAGCTAGAATATGAGTTGTTGCTTTCCTAATCATGCAGCTTAAAATCCTCTCAACCCAAGTGCCAGGATGGCTTCCAAGAATAAAACATCCATCCCTGATTAGTGCTTGTGCTCTGCTCTAGAATGAATGGATGATGGGAAATTGTCTACCTGCTCCTTACCTTGTTTCTGTGCAAGCACTGCTCCAAGAGGTCTGATGTGTATGACATTTGTCCATCTGTCTTTGTTCATATGACTGTCTTATACAAATAACTAAATTAATGTAAAACATTAATAAGATAAATATATTTGCACCCACAGTTTAGCTGAAGATTTCAACATTGCCAATACTATCAAAGTTTCCTTGCATTCCATTCCAGATAAATCCTTTCCCTACCTCTCAGGGTTGACCAGTGTTCTGACCATTGTTTTACTCTTCCCTTAAAATCATATTGCTTAGTTTTGCATGTGTTTGAACTTTATATACGTATTAATATACAGTAAATATGTTTTTCATGCAACATTGTGCTTCTGAGATTAATATATGTTTCTGGACAAGGGAGGGTGGCAGTAGTTTTCAAGCACACAACTTATGACCGAGTATGTGGTCCAACTTAGATTATGTTCCATGTGCTGATGAGAAGAATTTACATTTTGCAGCTGTTCGGCGGAGTGTTCTACAGATGTCTATTAGATTTAATTGGTCAGTTGGTTGAATTTCAGAATTTTCTGCCTCTGATCAGACAAATGATCTGTCTAAAGCTGTTAGCAATGTGTTGAAGTCCCCTATGATTATGATGTGGCTGCTTATGTTCTCTCTTAGGTTAAGTATCAATTGTTGTACAAATCTGGATGCTACTATGTTGGGTGTATATACATTAAGATTGATATTTCTTGTTGTTAAGTTGAGTCCTTTATCATTATGTGGAAGAAATCAAAGATGACACAAACAAATGGAAAAATATCCCATGCTCATGAACTGGAAGAATTAATATCATTAAGATGCCCCTATTACCCAAAGCAATCTACAGAGTCAACACAATCCATATCAAACTACTAGCATAATTTTTCACAGACCTAGAAAAGACAATATTTAAATTCATATGGAAGTAAAAAAGAGTCTTAATAGCCAAAGCAGCCCCAAGCAAAGAGAATAAAGCTAGAGTCATCACACTGCCAGACTTCAAACTCTACTACAAGGCTACAGTAACCAAACCAGAATGGCACTGGTACAAAAATAAGCACATAGACTAATGTAACAGAATCGAGAACCCAGAAATAAAACTGCTGACTTATAACCAACACATCTTTGACAAAACTGATAAAAACAAACATTGGGGAAAGGACACCCTATTCAATAAATGATACTGGGAAAAATTGGTTGACCATGTGCAGAAGAGTAAAGCTGTTTCCTTATCTATCACATATACATACAAATTAACTCAAAATGGATTAAAGTCTTAAATGCAAGACCACAAACTTTAAAAAGTCTTTGTGTGTATGTGTCAGCTGGGTACTATGCCCATGTTGTAACAAGATTTAAGGGTGGCACGTCTCACATATGTGCACATGAATACCCAATCATCATACTAAATGAACTACAAAAGGATCTATAAAAGTCTTGAAAGAAAACCTAGGAAATACTCTCCTGAACTTCGGCCTAGGAAATAAATTCATAATCAAGTCCTCAAAAGCAAAGGCAGCTAAAACTAAAATTGACAACTGGGACCTTATCAAGTTAAAAAGCTTCTGTATAGCCGAAGAAATCATCAACATAGCAAAGAGACAACCCACAGAATGGAGAAAATATTCACAAACTATACATCTGACAAAGGCCTAAAATCCATAATTTATAAGAAACTCAAACTAATCGACAAGAAAAAAACAGCCTCATTAAAAAGTGGGCAAAAGATTTGAACAAATGCTTCTCAAAGGAAGACAAACAGGCAACCAACAAACATGAAAAAATGTTCAACATCGCTAATCATCATTGAAATGGAAATCAGAATCACGGTGAGATTCCATCTCATAGCAGTCAGAATGGCTGTTGTGAATAACCCAAAAAACAACAGTCTGCAGAGAAAAGGGAACAATAGTGCCTTGTTGGTAGAATGTAAGCTAGTTCAACCCCTGTGGAAAGCAGTTTGGAGATTTCTCAAAGAACTAAAAATACATTTATCATTTGACCTGGCAATCCCACAAACAGGTATATACTCAAAGGAGAATAAATTGTTCTGCCAAAAAGATACCTGCACGCATATGTTTATCCCACCACTTTACATGGCAAAAACATGGAGCCAACCCAGAGGCCTATCAACAGTGGACTGGATAAAGAAAATGTGATACACATACAACAGAATGCAACACAGCCATGAAAAAATTAAATCATGTCCTTTGCAGCAATGTGAATGCAGCTGTAGGCCATCGTTCTAAGTGGATTATCACGGAAACAGAAAATTTAGTACCACACGTTTTCACTCACAAGTGGGAGCTAAATACTGGACACACATGGGCACAAGGATGGGAGCAGTAGGCACTGGGGACTACTAAAGAAGAGGAGGCAGGAAGGAGGAATGAGGGCTGAACAAACACCCATTGGGTGCCATGCTCACTAAGTTGGGCTCATTAGAATCCCAAACCTCATCATCATTCAATAGAACTATGTAACAAATCTACATATGTACCCCTTGAATATAAAATAAAAGTTTTTTAAAAGAAGGCATTCTGCCAAGACTCAAATTAGCTGTGGCTCAATCCTGGATAGCATATGCAAATATCTGCAAGGGCACCATAGCATAATAGCATTCCCAACAGTAGTTTGTTATTATTCATTGATGTTTTTTTTTATTCTATAAATATATATTATTTGTTAATTTTGGACATCTGGGTTGCTATAGTGTTTTTATTTGTGTATTTGGTATTGTAAACAAAACTGTTTTTAAAATTCATATATATATATATACACACACACACACATACATATATCTTCGTGCAGATGTGTAAGAGTTATTTTAGAATGTGTGCTTAGGTATGGAATTGCTTGATCTACAGACATCATTAACTTTCCAAGATAATGTCAAATTTAATGCAAAACATTAGTATCAGTTTTCACTAATGATTTATAATGATTTCTTCTGCCCTGCATCCTCACCAGCACTTGGCATTTTAGGCCTTAATTTCTGTTAATCTTTTGTATCTTGTTTTCACTAAATTTGTATATTCCAGATGATTAATGAGTTCAAATGTTTAATTTGCATTTATGAATTACTTTTCTGTGAATTGTCTGTTAATGCCCTTTCTCCATTTTTCTATAGGGTTATTTGTATTTTTCTTATTTATTTGTAAGAACTATTCATACATTTATCACACTAATTTCTGATTAATTATTGATGCAACAAATGTTTCTTAACAATGTGTTGGCTGCCTTTTAAATTTTTTAATGGTTTTTTTTGATGAACAAAAGTTCATTATTCTAGTTTCAATTTAGTCAAATTAGTTACTTTTTCTTTATGGCTTTTGTTCTTTCAATCTTAAAAAAGTTATCCTTTTGTACCTTACTATCATAAAGATGTTTTCCTATATCATGCTCAAAGAATTTTAGAATTTCCCTTTTAACATTGAGCCTTCAGTCTGCCTGGGGCCAAGTCTGTGTATGATGTGAGATGTATATGATGTGTATGCCAACACTGGGACCATTATGGAAAATATCTTTTCTCTACTGCAATACCTACTCTACCTTAATTCAACTTACTATATATGAATAGCTTTGTTTGGGCACTCTGTATGTATCCTATTTTATTTATCTTTTTACTCATCCCTGTGCCAATAACACACTGTATTAATTTCCTTCTGCCCAAAGTAGATTTTTTAAAAAATTATGCTTCTAGTGAGTGTCTATGAATGGTAAACTCTCTCTTTGTCTGAAAATATCTTTATTTCATCCTCTCTACTGAAGTTCTCTGCTAAAGTACTACTGAACTTTAAAGTATTATGAGATTTAAATTTGATAGGCATTTTATTTTCAGTGTATTTTCCCAAATATTTAGCTTATCATGCTACTTAATGAGTATGCTCTCCGTATGGCTTTTTTTCTTTATTTATTTTCCTTATTTCTGTGTCTCTCTTCATGACAATTTATTTTTTAACAGTAGTTACCCCTCACCAAGGAATCCTTTGTGAGAAGGAAAACCTAGATGGAGTTTCTACCTTCTCTTGCCATAGTCATATTTCTTTCTTCTACATTCATTGTTTTCTTTTCTTGCCTGGAAATTGTATGCCTGTGGTAGACTTGAGACTTATTTCATAACCTCGTTCACTCAGTATGAATATGGCCAAGAATGGTGTGAGGTAGTTGCAAATAGAGCATTGCAGCTGTGAAAGAAAAATTATTGGCATAAGGAAATAAATGCAATGAGCCAGAAACTGATTCAAACTATACCAGTATGAGAAATAGTGACAAAATCTAATGTGACCTACAGAGATAAACAAAACTGGACAAAGGCATTTTGTATAAACCAATCAGTCTTTCACTCTACTCAGCAATTATGAGTCTAAAATATAGAGATCTTAGAACACTTAATAATCCTTACCCAGACATCAATAATTAATGTTCATTTTACAGTGGAAGAAAATTAGTTCTGTAAAAACTCAGAATTATAAATTAGAGTTTATAAATTATAAAATTAGAGTTTATAATACTGAGTGATCTCTCACAGAAACAAAGATCTGAGTATCACATGTTCTCACTCATAAGTGGACCTTGAACAACTATCGTGACACTATAAGAAAAGAATTGACAGTGGTAGGAAACTATGCAGGGGCAAGGAGGGGAAGGGAGGTGGGATTAACGGTAGTCAATATCTGTCTGGGGACATGGGGGCACACCTCATCAACAAGGGTACCTGCACAATGCATATTTGTATCCCTAACCCTTAACTGTACCCCACAATTTTAAAATAAAAAATATGTATTAAAAAAAACTCAGAAACTTGCCAATATCAGTTGCCAAATAAGTAATACTGAGTAGCTGGAGTCAGTGATTGCCAGTCTCTCTATACAGGACCGAATATTCTGACCTTTTCAGGATAGGAAGGGTTATCAAAACATTACTAAGATGTTGGGATTAGGAGCTCACCTCCTGTTAGAGGTATTGTCAAATACAAGTAACAAAGAAAGATCCTTTCATGTTTTTCTTTTTTACTTAGAAAGTTCTGAGCACATTTTGTTTGGGTTTCTTTTCTTTTCAATTCTTAAAAGCAGCAAGTACAAATAATTGGATATGTGGTGCTATTGCTTGAATATAATCCAAGAACAACCAGATAGACATAGTATGTTGAGGGCCTATAATTTATATCAGCTTTCTCCCAAGGATTATAATGATAATAGTCAGCACTTATTGGACATGATTGTATGCTAGGCAATATAATATGTTACATGGAATATTTCACTTCATCCTCACAACAATTATTATTATTATTTTAATTTTCTATAAAGATGGGGTACAATTCAGGGTTAGGTACACAAACGTTGATTATGCGGGTACCCTTGTTGATGAGGTATGCCCCTCCCTCCCCTAGAAGTTTCCTTCAACTGTCAATCCCATCCCCCTCCCATGACAGTTTCCCACTACTGCCAATCCCTTTCTTATAGTATTATAATTGTTCAAGTTCCACTTATGAGTAAGAACATATGGTACTCTGCTCTTTGCTTTTGTGATTGATCACTGAGTATGATCGACTCTAAATTCATTCAAGTTGTTGTGAAGTCCACGTTTGTCCTTCTTTATGGCTGCATAATATTCCATTGTGTATATGTTTCACATTTAAAAAATCCAGTCCAGCTTCGATGTGCAGCGCAGTTGGTTCCATGTTTTTGCTATTGTGAATAGAGCTGCAACAAACATGCATGTGCAGGTATCTTTTTTGTAGAATGATTTGAGTTTTCTGGGTATATTCCCAATAGGGGAGTTGCTGGGTCATATGGAAGGTCAATTTCTACTTATTTCAGAAATCACCACACTGTCTTTCAAAGAGGTTGCACTAGCTTGCATTCCCACCAGCAGTGTAGAAGCGTTTCTTTTTCTCCGCATCCTTACCAGCATCTGTTGTTGTTTGTTTTATTAATGATGGCCATTCTTACTGGGGTTAGGTGGTATCTCAATACTGCACAACAATTATATAAGGTGTATACTATCTCATCATCTTCATATGAAAGAGGAGAAAAGTGAGGCTCAGAGAAACTAAAAAAATAATTTGTCACTTCATATATAAGGTTATTTCATATATAAGTGGTGGAAATAAACTTCAAACTCAATCATATCTGTTTAATTCCAGTTAAGAACCTTTCTTCTTAATACCATGAAATAATATCACTAGACGTTTCTCTGGCCTGTTTGATATCATCTATGCTGTTTCCATCCTCATGAGAATTTACTGAGTAAAAATAATGCAGAATGGTGTTTGTATTAGATAAGACTCGATGTTGCTAGCTGACATTAACAATAACAGACTTAGATCATGTGCCCACTCCCAAATGAAAACTGGAACCAGCAGAACACTATGTATTGATTGGCTCAGGCCTGGATGATGCACTTATTTATGAACCACAGGCTGTGGTGGGGAGTGGAAATTACTGGATTGTAATCTGGGAAATTCCTGAAGCTAGGGATGGGGCCAATCCCATCAAAATTGAATGGCTGTGACTTCAGCTGGGGAGAGGGGAAATAGCAAAGCACAAGCATGGGAAGATGAAGGAAAAAAAAAATGAGTCAAGCAAATGGAATCCTAATGTCCTCTCCCAGTAAAAGATTGACACAGAAATGAAATTTAAAGATTGTTGTTAGATTCCACATCTTAAACAATTTCCATGAATGATGTGTGAATTGGTTGTACATTGCTACATTGTAACAAATTATCCCAATATTTAGGGACTTAAAATAATACACATATTTATTTGGATTAGTAACCTGGGTGCGGCTTAGCTGGCTCAAGGTCTCTCACCAGTCACAGTCAAATTGTTGAGTGGGGAAGGATTTGCTCACTCACATAGTTGTTGGTAGAATTCAGTTCCTCCTGGAATGTTTGACTGAGGACTTCAGTTCCTTGACATGTGGACTTCTCAGTACAACAGCTCATAACAGCAGCCGGCTTTTTTGCAGGGCTAACAAGTCAGAGAGAGAAAGAAGATGCCCAAGACAGTATTTTAATAACCTCATCTTGAAGTGACATCCTATCACTTCCATCATATTTTATTCTTTGGAAGTGAGTCAATAAATCTGGTTTACATTAGAGAAAAGAGAATTACAGGAAGACGTGGATACCAGGCAGAAAGGAGGTGGAAATTCTTATGGGCTGCTGTAGACTGGTTGTGTGCCTCAAAATTTTTATGTTAAAATCGTAACCCCTGATATGATGGGATCTGGAGATGGGGACTTTGGAAGGTAAGTTCATGAAGATGGAACCCTTACTGATGGAATTAGTGCCCCTATAAGGAGAGACACAAGAACTTATCTCACTTTCTGCTCTCTGCTATGTGAACATACCATGAGAAGAGGGCAATCTGTAAACAAGGGAGAGGGTCTTCAGTAGACAAAGGATCTTCCAGAACTTTGATCCTGACCTTCCCAGTCTCCAGCACTGTGCTAAATAAGTTTGTTGTTTAAGCCACTGTAGTTAACATGTTATGGCAGCCTTCACTAAGGCAGGGACCATCTTAGAAATTGCCTATCATAATGTGTGCATTTGTGTATACATACATGTGTATATGTATGTTCAGGGAATCAGTGGGTGCACATGGTTTAGGACTGAAAGTGTATGAAGTTTGTATGCATTTTCTTATAAGGAACATTAGAGGAGTGAATCAACAGTCATGGTACCTGTAGGGAACAGATGATATTTACAAACTGGGAATTGGAGCTGGTTTAATAAAGGGACTATTTACAAAGACGTGAGCAAGAATAGGGAAATTGCAAAGAATAGGGTTGGTAAGCTAGCATATCACTCTCCCTAGATCTGAAGTGGTAAGGCAAAGGAGAAATGATCACAACCAGGAGAGGATATTTGCATGAGAAGACCCCTGAAATGAGCTCTGAATTTCTATTAAAGGATGCAGTCAGTACACAGCAGCTCCACAGAGAAGTTGCCAAAGGAATAAATACCTTGACCTCAAACTCTCTGGCATCCTTCTGACATTATCCATTGGCTGACCACAACTAGAAGCCAGTGGGCAATGGAGTCCACTGTGTAGGCCACCTCCTGGGACACATAGTAATGCGAAAAGAGTGGAGAATGAAACTAGAGGGACAATCAGAAGATAGTACTACAGCAAACAAATGTACTTATGAGGGAAGTCATAGCCACAGACTATGAGAGGAAGAAGCAGAGTTACATGAATGGGTATTGTTTACAGCAGGCTAGACAGAAGAGTTTGCTGACAGGGAAGGGTATTTAACATCAAAACAGGCTTTCAAATCCTTGTTCTCTTGAAGACCCTTAAAAATAGGAAACACATATATGTCTCTATGAAATAATTTTGGGGGAAACTGTACTGATGAAAGGAGTATAGGTGGCTCAGATGACTTTGAACGGTCCTTGTAACTTGAGGATTCAGTGTTCTAGGCGAAGTAATGGAAATCAGGGAACAAGATCTCCTGCAAAATATTCACAACTCTTTGAAATGGAAATTAGGCTATTCCAATTTAGAAATCAAATTAAAGTAAATATTCAGGGTGTTAGCAGGCTGTGCTCCTGCCTGTTTGAAGTGGCAGCTAAAGGAGGGAGGCATGCTTTTTCCTGGATGAAGCAGGGTCTCACTCAGCCTGTTTTCATCTTTACTTAGCACCTGCTGGCTTGCAGTGGTGTCACCCAAGCAATCAAACGGTGGATGTGCCAAGAACCTGACTGCCCCATGTGTGCTGCCCCTCCTCCTCACACCCCATGACGGCCTGTCCTGATATAGATGGACAAGGGACTGGTTTAAAATGACAGTCTCAAGCTCCTTTAGGAAGAGAAGGCTAATTCAGAGAAACAGCCAGGCAAACTTCCTTTCTCCATAGGAATAATTATTATCCTCCTTCATCATGGCCCACCTGGGAGCCCACTTTGCTTTTAGATCCCGCTGGCAGAAGACCGATGATGAACTTTGTCGACATAGCATGTCTTTTATCCTTCACAAAGCCATTCGCAATGACTTCTTTCAGAGCTATCTCTACCTGCTGGAAAAAATTCCCCTGGGTAAGTGAGTCAGAGCTACTAGATAAGAAACAAGGAATGACTGAAGGGATTGTGTGAGGTTGTGGGGCTTACAGAAGAGAAGTTAAAACAAGGACACTTTTCAGATAAAAACAATCTACAACCAATGTCAGTGGGCTGAAATGTTTCAATGGCATTCTTTTATGGAGAGTACAAAGATCAAGTGCTTCCTGGCCAGCCAGGACTCTATCTTGGGATTTCCATGCACCATCCGGCACAGTGATTTGCCTCTCTGGGTGTAGTATCAGGCTTATAGAAACTCAGAAGTACATTTTTAATATTTGCAAAAAAATAGGTTTGGGCAAATTAGGTAATTCAGAGATGAGAGTATTAGTGCAACAATACATCAAATAAGACTTTAAAAGACTAAACAATAATAGATCAAAATGCTTTTGGAATTGTGTGTGCGTGTGTGTGTGTGTGCACGCACACCACATATAATCCTCCTGACCTTGAATCACAAGAATAGTCAGAGAGTCTAAAAAAGTAAATTTTAGTTTGATCTTTGAAAATTAAGAAAAAAAAAGGAAGTAGTCTGTCTTCACTTTCTTTATTTCCTCTAGTTTTCAGGTAACTGGACAATAGAATAATAGAAAGCTTATCTGATTTGTCTATGCTACTTTTCTCAGCCTCTGTGAAAGTTACTTCAGGGCACTCTAAACAGCGGTGAAGAGGAAATAACACTAAAGAGTGAAATAATCTCCGCCCCCCCCATTGATTTATATTTTTCCCCCAATGAAAGCAGGAACACTGTGTATCAGCCCAGTCTGTTTACTTAAGGTCGTTTGAAAGCCCCATTGTGCATTTGATGTGGTCAGGGTTTCCAGCTGTGGAAGGAGCTACATAATTCTTTGTATCTTTGTATGACATTCAAGAAACTGGATGTTAGCAGCCTAATAAAATCTCTTTTCATAAATCCATTTCTGAGGGATCTTTAATACTAAATGTACAAATATCTTTATTATTTATACAAATCTGTAATTTCTTTTCATCTATGACATTATTTGATTATCACAGTTATACTACGGGATAGATAGTGTAAGTATCATTATTTTTTCCTTCCTTGTTTTCCATTTTATTTTTTCAAATGAGGGAAAGAAAATTTAGAGATAATGATATTTAATCCAGACAGAGTAATACATAAGTAAAGACCGAAGTTCAGGGATCTTTCTGGTAGACCACACTGCCCATAAGTAGTTCTTTTAGAGCTTGTAGTGCATCTCATCTGTATCAAAATGGAAAAATTAGAGCAGTTTCTCTGGAAGGTGAAGATGTTCTGGTATCTCCATACACTGGCAGAGCATTACTTTTCTGGGGATACTCTTTGGGCCATACCTCGGTAAGAGTAGCTTGGTACACTTGGTTGAATTAGACTGGAGAAAGGTATCAATTACAATAACTGAAGAGACTCATTAAAGCACAAATGACTGCCAAACTTTAAAACTAGTTACTGGAGAGAAAAGAAACTCATTTCTGAAGGTAGATGAAGATGAATGAAGAACTTAGAATAAAAGAGTCTCTTCTGAAAATCAGATGAAAATTTATTTGTGACAAGTAGACTGTAACTTATATTTGGTCTCAATCCCCTCTTTTTTTACCAGGTAAAATAATTTTGATTTTAGAGTCATTTTGATTTTATATGTTTTTATCCTTTGTAAATATGTTGATTGCTCATCAACAATTTCTAACTCTTTAAAAATCATTATACGAAGTGGCAAACTTTTTGACAATATAACACATACACACACAGAGACACACAGAAGTGAAGTTTTTCTGCTTAGGAATGGGAACAGGGTCCTTTTCTTTGTTTATTCTCTTAGCCTCACCAGTGGCTCCTGAGCCACTTCTATAAACCTACAGCATTCCATGAATACAGTTTGCAAGCCATGAGCCTATTCCAAGCCAAAGTGGACTTCATTTTATTTAGCTGCTGTTTTCCGTAAATGGGTATTCTTTATTTTTTTTATGTTGATGATTCAGCCTGAACAATAATTTCTCCTGAGAGTTACAGGGCTAGCCTCATCCATAATACCTCTTTGATGGTTGTAACTAAGGGTTATATTAGTCAGTATGGACTGGGATATGCTGCGATAACAAATTAATCCTAAAATCTTGAGGGCTGAACACATAAGAGTTTATTTTTTACTCTTGCTTTAGATAATCTTTTTATTGCTCTATTGTCGAATTCCCTGAAAACTAGAGGAAATGTTGCATTATTGGGCGAGTGGGGAGGCTATATTCTACACAAGCATTCAGAGATCAGGGATGATAGGAGCTCTGCCAGCTGAAACATTACCAAGGCAAGGGAAGAGAAGCTCAAGGTTTGTCTACTAGCTTTTAAATACTTTGAACCAAAAGGACATACATTATATTTGTTTAGAATCTGTTGTTCAGAATTACAAGAATGCTGCAAAGAGAGCACACATGCAGTTGGTCACCAACAAATGTTT
Source organism: Cephalopachus bancanus (assembly GCA_027257055.1). Taxonomy (NCBI): domain Eukaryota; kingdom Metazoa; phylum Chordata; class Mammalia; order Primates; family Tarsiidae; genus Cephalopachus; species Cephalopachus bancanus. Next base: position 8,945,917 of record JAPVLO010000060.1, read on the forward strand.
TTGCTACAGGAAACAAAATGGATTTTTAGAGATAGAAACACCAGGTATTTCTTCTTTCTGATCAATTCAGCCATATTCAATGCAAGAGTTCTCATTATTATATAAAGTACTGTGCATGTTAATAACACACAGTCTCCATTCTTCAGGGTTTTACAATCTGGCAATGGAGGTAAATCTATGAATAACTTTGTATTAATCCTTTTAAATTCAGGATGCAGAGAAGTCAAGCTATTAGCTCTGTGAACATTCAATTCTTTTGCAGCTTTTTCTTCACATGGCAGAAGTTGAATATTCAGAAAGGAATCAGCACATATGTCTCATCTGCCAGTGTGACTTTTATTTGTTTGGAAGGATTCTCTTGGCCCTTGATTAACTCACTTAAACCTTGGTTTTTGCTCCAGGAGATTATAACTTATACTTATGGAATGCATTTGCACATATTTGTTCCCCTAGTGGACTCTCGTTCTCATGAGAGTAAAGATTCATCTATTTTTTCCTCTTCTATATTTATATTTTTAGCATTTGCCATGGTTACTGGTTTATAGAAAAGCTCAACAAATACTTGTTAAATGGATCACTAATAGTTAATTGCAGGTCAGCAAAGTCCAAAGTTCAAATTTTTGCATTCATTCTAAACAGAGGAGTAACGTCTACAAATTACTAAAGCCTCTGAATATCATTTTCCTCAAAACTGTAGCAGGGATGTTTGAAGGATTAAATGAAGGTATATACAAGTATGTGAAGTCAATCCTTAGTAAGTGTTAGTTTCTTTCCTTCCTCTAAGATAGACTTTTTAAAAGGCACTGTGTATCCTTCTTTAAAACAGACATTACCAAGGACGATGAACTGAATTCAATATATGAGAGTTTTCAAGCTGCAACTTTTCAGTTTGAAAATAAAACTTAGCCAACAGAGATGCTTCCTCCCTAGCTCCACTGAGGTGTTTTAGAGTTGGCTTCCCCTATCCTTGATGATTTCAAGACTTCAGAGAAATGAAAATAAAGCCCTTCTTTCAAAAAGGTTAGGGAACCTCTCCTGTAGGGTCTGCACAGAGAGTTTGTTGTTTGGGGTAATTATGGAAAGAACTAACCAGCCTCTTTGATTCCTCCTTTCCTTCCTTCCTCCCTCCAACTGCCTGCGTTAGGCAGTCTGTCTCACTCCAGCATACTGTGTGGTGACATTCAGTCATGAGGAAATCTGCTGACACATCCCTGGCTAGCTTCAGAGATTCATGGAATAGCAAAGACATACATACTAAAAGTCTCCAACGGAAGACATAACTATGCTGTCAAACATAACAGACCTTCAGAAAGAAGTGAAAACAAGGCGTCAGTATTCTCAATGTTTTGCATATATTATTCCAGTTCATTTTCATAACATCCCTGTTAGGTGTGGTGTTATTTTCCTCATTTTATATGTGAAGAACTGATATACAGAGGAGTTGTGTAACTCAGCTGAGGAGCTTGTGGTGGTGAGTGGTGAAGCAGGATTAGAACCCAGGTAGTCTAACTCCAGAGTCTTTTTTAACTGCCACATGATATTGTCTACCAATGTAAATGGAAACTTGACTAATGTGGGCAACAAATAAGTTTTACCATATTTTCTTATTTGATAGGCATAGAAAACATAGTCTATGAAGAGCATTGGCTTTCTATTGAGATCACCAAGCTAGACAGGCCTGTAAGTAGATTTATTTACTCCAGTTATTTCAGTCAAAGTTCAGTTGGAGGCTTGGAGTGAACACATTTTCCAAAGGTGGTTGTTCATGAACAAATAAGGAGTTGAATAAGAAAACAACTCAGTGTAAGTCTCCAGTTTGTATACCAGTGCTCAAGCGGGCCTATATGCAACACAATTGGAGATGTTTGTATAAGTTAACCTTCAAGATTCTTCTAGTACTATCAATGTTTCTGAATATGTAGAAGTCAATTAATATTTATTGATTATATTATTGAGCAAGAATCACTCCTGGACTTTGTTAAAGGCTTATTCTAATTTTATATTTTGAAAAATGGTTCCGTGTAGTTTAGCAGAAAGACCAGAAGCTTTGCATTTGAATAGGCACAGGCTAGGTCGTGGCTATTACACTTCTGTTCTATGTGATATTGAGTAAGTTACTAAGTCTTTCTGAGTCTCTCATTACTCATCTGTAAAATTATCATTGTAACTGCAGTCTTATAGACTCTGTGATGATTAAAAGGGATAATGTGAAAGGATGATATGAAAGTGCCTAGTATAATGCCTGGCAAATAGGCGGTACTCCCCTTTCATTGATGCCCTTTTAGAAGAATCAGTCTTTGAAGAGAAAATTAAGACCAACAACCAAACCTTTGCCATCACAGTTAAGAGCCAGAGTTAACACAGACATTTCTTATAAAGCACTAGAAATTTCCAGAATGAAACTCACTACATTGGCATTTTAAAAATTGGCATTTTAAAAATTGATTTCACCTCTGTGGCAGGCATTACTGTACAACCCACTTATGAAGATATCTTTTCACATGTTTTATTGTTACTTGTGTAATGCAATTGCTGCAAGAAATGAAGAAAGCATCATTTCCCTTTTAATTTAGAAGACATATTTTTAGGTACAGAGTATGAAATGATTTTGGATTTAAATAGACCTAGTTCAAATCCTAGTTATGTCATTCACTAGTTACTTGACCTTGGGCAGTTTCATTAACCATTTAATGCCTTGGTTTCTTCGGCAGAATAGATATATAATGTTTGACTTACATATTTGATCAATGATAGTTACCATTTTTAAATTATTTGGGTATACCTAATTAGGAGGACAGGTATTTCATAAACTGTGCCAAAGGTATGACTTGGTTGTACTTATGTCAGCCTTGTTGAACTCATAAATTCACCACTTTGTTGAACTCATATGTTATTCAAAGAACACAAAGCTAGAATTTATTAAAAGAACATTCAAAGAAGGCCTATTATGAGTTAAGCATAATGGTAATTGCGGGTGTTATGAAGAAAATAAGATACAGTGTTATCCAGAAGAGTTTAGTGTAGGAGAGACCAACACAGATATGTTTTAAAATGTGGAAATACAGTAATAGAGACCACTACACGATTCTACAGAGATGAAAAGAGACATGGGGACTTCTGAATCAAATCTCACTGTACAAAATCTGTCTCCTGCATCTCCAACTGACTTCTGCCTTCTTAAATTTGATAGTAAGTCAGGAGAGTGTTTGAGAAGGAATGGAGAGTTAGAAAGAAACTCAGAAAATAGGTGGGAGACAGATCCCTTGCTGAACTGGAGAAAGCAGGTTGTGGTTACTTCATTTGTGTTGAAGCCTGAAAATAAGTTAAGAAACACCAAACTAGCCCTCAGTTGAAATGGAAAAACCCCATAAAACTTTCAGGGTAGGCAGTACACTATTTTAAAGAGAAGAAACACCAGATACATACAGTCTACAGGGAACAAATAAAACCTAGAAGGCCTCTCTGGGCAATTCAGAGACTTGGTAATGACAACCTTTAGCATCCTGGCATATTCAGACCTGTGGATTTCATCAGAAACATTGATAAAAATCCCACCTCTCTTCCTCCCCCACTGGTGAAAAAAGATAACGAGGAAGGTAGCATTCACTGAGTTCCTACTCTAAACAAAGTACCACATTCACATGAATTATCTCATTTAATAATTTCAACAACCTCGTACAATAGTTGTTATTTCCTAATTTTATAGAGGAAGAAACCGAGGCTCATGTGAGTTGTGAAACCTACTCAAGATCATACAACTAATTAGTGTCAGAGTTGGCAAGCAAATTCAGGATATCTTACTCCAACTTTTTTCTGTCCCTCTCCTTCCCTCCTGTCCTATGATTACCTCTTTAGTGGCTAAATTGGGGTGTGCTCATCTGCAAATCTTTTTTATGGAAGGCCTTACCTTTCAAAGAGGCATCGCTTGATTGGGATTTTTTTTTTCTCTTAAAAATAAAGAGCTAGCTTGATCCAATATTCTCAGTATCAGATAATTTCAAAATTACTGTCTAAACCTAGCTTAAATATCTTCTGGATATATAATATCCAGTCGATTTTCAGTTGACAAGCGGGAAATAACATCTGGAATAAAGAACTTAAATAGCTATATTTGACTACTAAAAAAATTAAAGAAATAGATAAACACCCATTAACAAAATTTTGTTTGTCATAAAGTCTCTATTTTATTGGCAACTGAAATAACATTGCCTTGACTTTTTGGATCTATCTCTTGTTTTAGATCAATATCTCCTTTCAGATCTAGATTAAGATTTTGAGTGATTATTCTGTCTTTCTCAAAAATTTTTTATCAAACAATAGCAAGAATCATTAGCATATCACCTCAAAGTAAACTCATTTCTTTGCATCTTCAAGTGAGAAGTTGAGACATAGGGTAACAAAATTATTTTGCTACCTGAAGAAGAATTTCTCAAAGGAGACATTTGAAAATTCCACGTTTTATCCAGATGGTCCACATCACATGAAATTCCTTTCCTCCTCATTTTTTGCTAACTCAAATCAAGAGCATCCTTCATGTCTGAGGCCTTTTTGGAAGGAGGTGTTGCTTCTACTTGCAGGCATTTGCTGAATTCTCAAGGCAATGGTTTTTACCATTCACTGGGCATGTGGAGATGTATGACTTAACTCCTTCTTGCTATGTTGTAATCTCTATAAGAGATTTGGCTTTATGTTTCTTGTTTCCTCTTATATTTGTGCTTAATACCTGAATTATGGATGGATTGTCTCTGGATGTATACTCTTTTGGATATTAACCTCTCCTAGAAAGTTCACAAAATATTTATTCTCCTTCAGGGTAAATGAATTTGTACTGTATTTTCTTCTTCTTTTTTAAATACGTAAACAGTTGGGAGTTCAGTTTATAATGTCGGTCAATAAGTAAATACCATATTATATAAAAAATAAATAGATTGTCTCATATCTGCCTTAGACTACCCCAAGCTTCACAGAGACTTTGCAGTTCTATGAGAACAAGCCATTAGATACATTTCTATAGTAAAAAGGACTGGTTACTGATTGCCTTATTTGAGTCAACATGCACAATTGCAGAAGCTATCAGGAGAGGACCTGGGGCTGGCCATGACACCTCATATATATTTTTAAGTGAAATGCTGCTGTCAATTAGGTGAAAATGAGAACTCAAGCCCATAACCATAAAAACCCACTTTGAGCCTGACACCTGCTGAGATTGGCATCCATTTGCGATCTTAATGTTGCTGGCATAATGAACCATTCCCATTTCTAGATTAAGGGTTTTAATAGACTGTGCCAACAAGTTGACTTAAGCAGGTGATGATGAGTGTGGCTGCCTTGCTGCTTTGGTTGGATCAAGGAAAGGCCTGGACTGTGGCTTGCTAGTGATCCCAGAGCAGCAGTCAACCCTGGGCAAACTCTGTGAGCTATGATTTCCTATATGACTTTCTGAGTCATCCAGAAAAAATTGGAACAGTCATATTATTGGGATGTGGATGCCTGATTTTTGTCAACCCTGTGGAATTTATAAGTATTATTGAGCCATCTGCTGTTAACACAACAGTTTACCAAGTACTAGCGCTAGCGTAGGTCAGTGGTTCCCAATGTTTTTGAACAAGAGATCCTCTTTTAATGTATTTTCTTAGTCAGTGGCTAAATTGTGTATAAAACGGAAAAAAGCTTATATTTAAACTTTTAAGGGTTGAATTAAAAAAATAACAATCTACATGCAATAGGTAGTATGTGAGAGATATAGTATGTAACATTGTTAGTCTCAGAAAATTATACAACATGGAAACAGATTCTTGTATCCCTTTCAGCAAATTCATGGTCATTCAGGGTCCAACAGTTACTCCAGCATCTTCAGGTTGGAAAATGCCGATATAATCTCATAGATGGAACATAGCCATATTAATATAAGTGGCATTTGTTGGATTTTTAACTTTCAGAATCAGAATTTGGGACTATGTAATTGCTCGATTCTGAGATAAGTAGTACACTAGTCCAATGTCACAATCTTGGGGTTATCTGAAGAAATATGTTCTTAAAGTTAAACAGCTTTTTTCTTAAATCTCTTGTGCTCAAATTATGCCATATTTTGGTTTATTTCATGCCGTGATCAAAACACTTTTAATCATTGTATATTTTGCTTGAAGCTTTCAATTATCTTTCATTTTTGTTGGTTAAGATTAAAAATATGTCTTCCTTAAAGTGTTACTAATATCTCCTTGCTTCTTGTTTACTCTATTGCTTGGGATCCAATTCATTCTACTCTTAAATATATTGTTTTGTAGCCTTTGTTTTCTCTTGTAATATAAACTGATTTCTTTCCAGATGTGATAAATAGCTGTCATTTGGGGATTTATTTCATTGGATTCCTGATTAATTACATCATCTTTCATCGTGCGTCTTCTCTTGATTTTAACTCTCATTGGGCTGGAATATAGCTTCAAGAAACTTCTGAAGAATGAATCCATGGGAGGTAAATATTCTTTGACAGTTTGACAGAATATTAAATTTAATTTAAAAATAATTTTCCCTCAGAATATTAATGGCACGGTGCCACTATTTTCTAGTGTTTCTGATGAAATCTGTGATACAAGCCTAGTTCTAGTCCTTTGAATATTGGGTTGCCAAATAAAATAGCCAATAAGCTACATTTAAATATAACATAATCATCAAATAATTTTTTTAGAGTAAGTATGTCCCATGGAATGTGTGATATACCAGGCATACTTATATTAATAAGTTATTAATTGTTTATCTGAAATTCAAATCTGTGAGTTCTGTGTGTTTATTTGCTAAATCTGGCAACCTTATTTGAGGGCCAATCACTTGCCCCCCTCCAAATGACTTTCAGATCTTCTTACTACTCTTTCTGTTTTGAAATTTCTTAAAGATGTGTGCAAATGTGGCTTTTAAACAAAATTCATGCTGCTCAGCACTTGTTGGATCTTACAATCTTTTTCAGCTCCAGAATCTTCTTCTATTATTTCTTTAACCATTTTCTTCTGTCAATTATGTTTGTTTTCCAGAATCTTAATTAGCTTGATGTTGGGCCTCCTGAATTGCTTTTATAAGTCTCATCTTCTTACTTCTGTTTTTTGTACCTGTCTTTTTGTTTTGTGTCCTGGAAATTTCTTCAATTTTATATTCTATAGTGTTTGGTTATCAAAACTTTAATTCAGAAGAATTCTTTGTTATTCTTTGAACTATCATTCTCTTAGAATCTTATCTTTCATTTATGGATGTACCAGTTCTCATATATCTTTAAGGATATATGAGTGTTTTGGTTTTGGTTTAGTTTAAATTCTTGTCCATTTCCAGAATTATTTCTATTTCCTTTGAGGTCAATTCTGATTGCTTATCTCAATCTTTTTTTCCTAGGCTGCTACTTTATTCTCATGTGTTTGGAGATCATTGCCTATTCACATTTAGGAATAAAGAACAAGGTAAATGATTCTAGGAAATGGATAAGGTTTCCTCTGTTTTGTACTTGTGCTCTCAACAGAGAGTATGACAAGAAGCTCTACATGTGCAGGCAGACCTTACCAGACTCTGATGAGTGTGAGTAAATGAGGTGCTTGGAGTCTACTATATGTGAAAATTGGCAGTGTTCTAATGCTAACTGGTCTACTTCTCCCAAGGCAGTTCTTTTTTTTAGACAACAGATGTATTTTCCCCCTAGGAATACAGCTGTGCTGCCTGTTGCCTCAGAAGGGTGCACTTATTCCCTTATCTGTCTGTTCTCTAGACAATGTTTTTGTTAACTCTCTTATTATTTATTTATTTTTTGGCTTCCATTTTTATTCTTACAGTTGCATCCTGTTGGCTCTAAGTCTGGAATGTAATTTCCTCTTGCAATTATTCTGGTCTGCAAATTCTTTCTCTTTGTTCTGCTTTTTTGTCTTCCAGAGATTTATTGGAATCATGAATCCATCAGCAATACCCTCTCATTTTCTTCACTGTTATTGGTTTACTCTATTAAGACATTTCTCAGGGAGGGAAGCCAAATGCATGTACTCAGTCTGCAATCTTGAACCAGAAGTTTCTCCCTTTTATTCACTTTCTACCATTTCCTTCTGATTGTCCTAGAATGAAAATATTTTATATTTGCATGGGTTAATTTTGGTTTGCAAAATACACTTTCATGCATTCTCATTTACTCCTCAGAAGTTGAAATGCATGTTTTTCTAAAAATAAATATCTTAAAATAATATCTCATATATGTTTCAAAATAATGAAATGACAAGTTATATATGAATGCACCTAGCATACTACCTGGTATGGATTAACTTTTTAATAAGTATTGTGCCTTTTTTATTATGTTCTTTTCATAATCTAGAGCTCAAGTACACATTTCTAATGTTGATATAAAGACATATTTGGAAATGTGTTGCTTGAAAAAGAGATTAAAAAGTAACTACTCTTATCTTGTAATTAGGATTAATGAAAAAATTCTCATAAAATATTGGGAACTCAGAGTCAAAACTTACCAGGAAACTGTTAACAGCCTTTATCTTATTGTAGCTAACACTGTTAAACTTTTCTTATGCAGTGGAAAGGTACAGGTTTGTTAAACTGTCGAGTTATTAAATCAGGAATATGTCACATGATTATGATTTATAAATGAAATCCCTGAAGACCAGAGGGGTGAAGAAATTTTCTCAGTGTTATATAGCAAGTAAGTTACTGAGCCAGAACTCAAACCCAGATCTTTTGACTTCAAACCAGTGCTCTTTTCTTTACAGCACAAATTCATGGCCTTTTAAGAGAAAATGTAATGCATAAGATTGAGAGTGTTCTATTATATTAATAACTATTGATAATATTTTATTTGCAGTGAAATTGTATGCTTTAACAAGCCAAGTCATTGATGGTGAGATGCAGTTCTATGCCAGAGCTAAACTTTTCTATCAAGAAGTACCAGCCACAGAAGAAGGTATGATGGGAAATTTCATTGAACTATCCAGCCCAGATATCCAGGCCTCTCGGAAATTTCTTAGGAAATTTATTGGGGTAAGTTATCCAACTACGGCTTGATGAGAAGGCAAATCCTTGCAAACATTGAGCTCATATGTTGTCTCTGAAGTCAGGTTAAAGTCATATGACTCAGCTGAGAGTTCAGTCAAAGCCTATTTTAAGATGTTCAGAAAGGATGAACCACATCAAATCACTGGTTTATCCCATTTGGCATTTCATTCTCCTATCATCAGTAAATCTTGTATGCTTCAGGGGAAGGTGAACTAGCAGTGCTGACATACAATTTGGGAATTAAGAAGACATCTCTTTTAGAGTCTCATAAATAATCAGTTTGCACCCAGATGATTGATGAGAAATCATGCCCTTTGGGATCTTGGATTTACTTATTGATTCTCTGTGATAAAAATTAGATGTAGTAAGAAAATGCATGCTTATGTTCAGTTTAGAAATTATGAGGACACTAGGATCCCTTTACATTATTTTATTTCAGGTTTTGCCTCAGAAGATTGCTAGCCCTTTGCAGCCCTGGGATTGAGTGAACCCCACGTCTTCACTTTCATGTCATGTGGAGATAGACAATATAATGTAGGGGCCAAAGTCTTGGGCTCTAAAGTTATCATGGTTCTTCTGCTTTAATGCATGAGCAACCTTGGGCTTGTTACTTAATTGTGCTAAGACTCAGTTTTCTCACCTGTGACTAGGGTATGACAATGGGAGCTACTTCACAGGATAATTGAAGATCAAATGAAATACTATATGTCAAGTACCTGTTTTAATGCACAAAATTAGTACACAAGAAATCTATTGCTACTATTAATAATAATGGGCTTTCATGTAATGTATTCATTATATTTTAAGGAACTTTATTTAGTTGCTAAAATAGATTTAACCCCCACAATAAAGCTGCTTTTGATCCCACTGAAGACACACAATCTTAATTGGCAACAGATTTTGTTACAAATCATTGCAAAGTTATTTATTTGAAACTTGGAGCCCATTTAATTCTGGCAGAGGAAACATTCATTAGCTGTGAAGTTAGGCTGTCAACTTATTTAGCGGCACAATATCAAGAATATCCCCAATGTTGAGGTCTAGTTTCACATTCAACCTTCCGGGAGCACCCAGTGCCTCAGTCCGGAGCCTGGCATAGAGAAATGTGATCAGGATGGGCTATCCACCGGGGCCCAAAATGTCTGGACATCTGCTGCTGCAGCCACAACGGACTAGGGAATCTAAGGTTGATGGCCAAGGGTGTTTACAAATTAGGTTAACCTGGAGTATTGCTAAGTCAGTGTTGCTGACTGACTCCATTGAGTGCTCGTTCTGAGGTGGTCAGTCACTCTGCTAAGTGCTTTAGAAGCATTGTCTCATTTTACTCTTCACAACAATTCTTGGAGGTAAGTGCTATTAGCTCTGTTTTTACATTTGTGGAAACTGAGGCTTGGAGAGGCTAAATAAGTTGTCAAGGTTCATAGCTGGTATGATACAGAACTGGAAGTTAAGCCCAGCCAGGTCTGTCTGACATCAAATTCCTTGCTCTTAACCATGACATGTTTTTTCCATTTGTCTCATGAAGCTGCCTTTTTTTTTTTTTTCTTGATGTACCATAGACCTCAGCTCTCCTCCAGTCTGGCCCAAAGCAATCCCTCCTGCTTGCCTCGTGGTGAGGCTGACTTTGATCCCACAGCATTTCAGAAGCTTAGTTAGTAATCCAGCTGTCTTGTCACTCTGTGTGGAATGCCAGGCTGACCACAGGGATGCTGGTCAGACAGAGCCCATAAGCACGCCCACGGACCTGGGAAAGGAAACAGCCTTGTGCTTGCATATTTATGTTGGAAAAGAGGCCGCCTGCTCCTTTCAAACAAATATAAGGAGCCCTTCTTAGTAGACAAGGCTCATTGTAAAGCTGTGACCTCTAAGTACAAACACGGTCCTTTTGGAGAGTGATATTTCGGTACTTTGACCTTAATACTGTAATCTACTAAATTAGTATCCAGGTCAAGATATATGGAGTTAGGGAATATGAGTATCTGACATGATTTATTATTATGTCAACTGTGAAAAGGCAGATTGTTTAATTTAAAGTTTTGCTCTCCTTTCAACACTTAGTGACATGGGACAGTGGGAAAAGGAGTTTACACTAGTTGCAAATGTATTTACTTTAGCAAGTAAACAAATGATACCAAGGTGATATCAATGGTGTAACTGATAACTTTCCTCAGTTTTAGCTTTCTAGTGGAAGAATGTAGCAATTCATAAAAAGTCATCAGTATTTTTTTTCAAGTAATCAGTATTTGATGGTATTTATTTGTTGACATTTTTCAGAGACTGAATGACTAAAAAATCTGGGTCTAACTTGTTATGGTTTTTATGCCGTGGCACAAAGCACTTCAATTTTAATTTTTAACTCCACAGAGTGAATTTAAAATATCATTCTTTAAAACAAAAACATAGTCAAAATCAAAACTAAAAAGGAAATTTCTATTAGTATTTTACTATTTTATATTAATCTATAAATGTGAAGATGACATAATAAACGAAAATAAAAAATCACAAAATGTCTGGTTTTGAAATCACACGTTGTATGCAGATCTAGTCACATTCGTGCAAAGGCATCAGATTTCCGTACAATCACAGCTTCGGGCAGCCATGGTATTTAGGAGGCAGAGATATCCCTCAGATCAGTCTCTAAATATCTCTTCTTAGAGGAGCTGGATGTGAATGAGAGACAGAGAAAGAACCCTGGGACCAAGATATGGGTAACAGTGCCAACTGTGTAGAAGGAAATGTAGTAGAGGGAACTTGGTAATACTAAGGAGAGGCTAGAGGCACCAGGATTTGAGTAAAAGGCACCATTTTTGTGTTTGTAAGTAGCTTCAAGAATAACTGTAGTCAAATACCACACATCAAAATTGGAGAAAAACACTAATTAGAAAATGATGGTTTTCCAGAAATTTTCATTTTAAAATGTTACATCTCTAAACTTTAGCTTCCTTGTCTGAAAAAGCAAGCAAATTAGGCATCCGTGATTTAAAACTCTAGAGTTTTGCTGAGATGCTTCAAGGTCTTCCTTGGAGAATGTTGGGAAGGTTGATGATGGGTGAGGCACTGCCTCAGGTTAATCAGAGTAGTTTCATGTTTATCTATTGATTGAGGAAAAGAAAGGTCAGTTGTTATAACCCTCTTGAAATCCACTGGCATAGAGCTGTAAGGTCTCTTTGGTTTTTTGTTCCATGGTTCTGCTTCTAAAACCACTTGCTACACTAATGAGAACAACGTGACCAGTGAGGCTTTTAGGGCCAAGTAGTGATAAGAAAAATTTGTATGAGACTTTCTAACTGAGCAATAAATTTTTGGTAAAGTCATTTTTAATAGCTTAAAATAATTTTTCTATACTTCCTCATCTTGTGTATGCTGTTAATTTACTTAGAAGAGATCATTTTATAGCATTCATGACATAAACCTGTAGCCTATGCCTTTTTCTGATATAGTTCAGCCTAAATTAATATATTTGAATGTGGAAGAGGATATAGTGTAAGTAGAAATAGCAAATACATGGCAATGTACTATCATTTCCCATTCCCATACTCAAGGTAAACATCTCTAATCAATCACGAATCTCTTTCCTGCTGAATGAAGCCTTAGAATTCTTTTCAATATAGCACTAGACTATCACTCTCAAGAGAATCAGAGTTGCACTTGAGGTGACATTCCTAATATAGAACTGGCTTTGAAATCAGACGGTTTCTGTTCATATTCTAGTTCTACCATTAGCTATATAATATTAGAAATTCAAGTTTTCTCATCTCCAAAATGGAGATAATAATCAATATCTTGTGGGGCTTTCTTGATTATTATAATTATTTTAAATGTAAAGAGCTTGCACCATATAAGATCTCAATAATTATGGTTACTATTATTCCATTGGTAAGAATATACAATTTCTTCACTTTTTGTTCTTCATTGTACTTTTCTAGATGGCCTTTTAGGTGAACTGGAAAGTTGCTTTTCTGATGTTTTCTTCTGCCCATACTTCATCTTTGATCCTTAGCCAATTTTTTTGTAATCCTTAGTTCCTGAGAAATGAAGAGTAAGCTTTCTCCTTTAAGATATTGATTGGCAACTTCCAGTATCTTGTTACTGTAATTTCTCACATGAAAACTATTTAGCAGCCATCTCAATTATGACCAAATAATTTAGACCAGCTGAGTCTTCATAAAGCAGAAAACTTTTAAATTGTATAGAAGCAAGTTTGAGAAAGTTTGCATTAGCAGATTTCTCTCTATTGCTACTACCTCCCTCCCCCTTACCACCAGTTAATTTGATGCACAGACCTACCTTAAAAACAGTTTTTAGAGTTTCATGCTCAGTAAATCATGTAGTATCTGGTACAAGAGCCCAGAAAATAAGTTTTAGTATTAAGGGACACAAGGAAACTTAGTGCTAAGACTACCCTTTATCCACGTGAATATGCGGTGTGCCATCAGGAGCAGTTTTGAAATGAAATTCTCTCCAGAGAAGGAAACAGCGTTCCTCAGCTCAGGTCCCCACATTTAAATTTACCATCCACACAAGAGAAGTAGATAGTTCAGAGTCCTTGAAATCAATTAGAAAAAATACTATTTAAATTATTCCAATACAAATTGAAATGTTTCCACTAAATTTTGAAACTAAGAAAAGCTCTCACTATTTTGGGGTTTGTGTGTTTTAACAGAGTAGTAAATTACAGTATAGATTTATTTAGCAGTACAGATTTGGCCCAAATTTATAGTCATTAAAGTTCTATCTTTATAAGTTTGTCACCCAGGCTGGAATGCAGTGACACAATTACAGCTCACTGCAACCTCAACCCCTGGGCTCAGGTGACCCTTTTGCCTAAGCCTCCCAAGTAGCTGGGACTACAGGTGCAGTCACTATGCCTGGCTAATGTTTTGATTTTTTTTTTTTTTTTGTAGCTATGAGGTCTCACTATGTTGCCTGGGCTGGTCTTGAACTCCTAGGCTCAAGCAATCCTCTCACCTTGGCCTTCGAATGTATTGAGATTACAGGTGTGAACCACCGGGCCTGGTCTAATGTTCTGTATCTTGATTGTGGTAGTGGATACTTTGCCCAAATTCATTAAATTGTATACTGAAAATAGTGCATTCACTGTATAAAGCTGAGCTAAATAAAGTTGATTTAAAGAGGTAACTTAAAGGACTCAAGACTCAGGGTGGGTCTCCGCATTTCAAGTATCAAGGTACTTTTCTGCAGGGGCCCAGGAGAGCTGGAACAGACTGTGCCTTGGATTGCGGCTCTGGGATAGGAAGGGTCAGCAAGCACGTCTTGTTGCCGGTTTTCAACAACGTAGAACTGGTGGACATGATGGAATCTTTCCTCCTTGAAGCCCAGGCCTACCTGCGGGTCAAAGGGGACAAGGTAGAAAACTACCACTGCTACAGCCTGCAAGAATTCACACCCTCCTCTGGGAGATATGATGTCATCTGGATTCAGTGGGTTTCTGGTTAGTACTGCATGGCCTTGCATCTGTCCTTCCTCCCTTCCCAGCTAGAGAAGATGACACTTGGGGCTAATGAGGGCACAGGGAAGGTTTAGCTGTGCTCAGAGCAGTTAGCTAGCCTTAGGTGTTATAGGAACATCCAAAAAGCTCTGGTCCTCCAGATTTCTCCCCTAACATTCTCTGTTCAAGAATTTAGGTTGGTTCTCGAACCAATCTGATGGAGCAAGTGCATTTGGATCAACCTAAATCCTTGAAGAAATGTAAATATTTGAAAAAATTTAAAAAGTGGGGTCAAAAAAGATTAATCCCCATTTATTGGCAGAATTAGATATTCTTGGATTTAAATCCCCAAGAACTGAGACAGCAGTGAATTAGATTTCGGTGTGTGTGTGTGTGTGTGTGTGTGTGTGTGTGTGTGTGTGTGTGTGTGTGTGTGAGAGAGAGAGAGAGAGAGAGAGAGAGAGAGAGAGAGAGAGAGAGAGAGAGACGAAGTAGTAAAGGGGTTCTCCAGGGGACATGGAGGGACTCACAGGGTAGACGATGTATCACATGTTTGTGAAGTAAACAGGCCAGGTGGTACAAAATTATTTTATAGACAGGGGACTCGGCCTCCTTCAAGGGGATATGCATCCTCTTATCTAAATTCTCAAAGCCTTCTTTAACTAAACAAGACTGTGAAATAATTTATGAATTCAGGTCTGCTGATTCTTAGCCCTGTGTTCTTCCCTGCTTACATCCTTCTCTCCCCATCACCTCATTCTGTTTCCCCATCCACTTGGTCCCACCTGTAGGGCACCTGACTGATAAGGACCTTCTTGCGTTTCTTTCCCGGTGCCGAGGTGGCCTGAAAGAAAATGGCGTCATCATCCTGAAGGACAACGTGGCACGCGAGGGCTGTATTCTGGATCTCTCTGACAGCAGTGTGACTCGGGACATGGACATCCTCCGTAGCCTCATAAGGAAGAGTGGGCTGGCGGTGCTGGGCCAGGAGAAGCAGGACGGCTTTCCGGAGCAGTGCATCCCGGTGTGGATGTTTGCACTGCACAGCGATGGATGCTCCTGAAGAGCAAGGGGGATGAGCAGGATGGGCAGCGGTGCTCTGGGACGGAGGTGCTCTCCTCGGGCGCCCCTTGTAACGCTGACAGGGATGGAGAGGAGGGATACACAATGCATGTCGGGAAATGACTGATGACGTAGCATGCATGAATTTTCACTAATCCGCACACATTCTGAGACATGCACATTCTCTGTGGATTTTCTGAGAAAAAGATGAAGTGACACATCAGGAAATGTGCTTTAAGAAACTGCTTATGTGTACCTAAAATGTACAAGTATGTATGGCCTCATCAATATTTGTAAAAATGGTCTTTCTCAACATCTTAGGCAAAAATATTTTTTTCCCACAAGATGAAATCAATATTCTGTGAAGCAAGGAAAACACATTTTGAGGTGGTTCAAATAAAGCATTTGTTTACTAAAAAAAAAAAAAAAAAAAAAAAAAAAGAAACAATGCCCACCAATTCCAAATGGCCTGAGTTCCTGGTGATTGATGTTAGAGAGTAGTCCAGGGTGGTTGAGAGAAAATCTAGACTCCTTCCCCTGCCCCCATGCCAGCCACATTGTACTTCCTTCCTTGTTGGTACTGCTGCTTCTCTTGAACAAATCTCTCTCTCTAATTAAGAATGCACTAATGAAAATAATCTTATGAAATCAAGTTCATTATTTAATTTTGTCTTTAGCTGTTCTCTTGGCAGAAAAAGTATGTAGTTTCACTTTCTATTTTGAGTCAGTTTCACTACCCAATGATGTAATTTGATAGTAGAGTCTGCATTACAGTGATGGGGAAGTGTCTCCTTTCAGGAGAAAATGTCATACCCTGAAATTTCAGCCTCAAACATATAAGCAAATGTCATTGATAATCTAATTTTAGCCTCAGGCTTCCAACCCTACTTGCTTCATTGCAGCAGCTCCTGGTTCCTTGACTGAAATGAATTTGTATTGGAAAGAGAAGCAGTAAAGTAAATGAACAAGGAAAAGATAAGCCTGGACATTGAACTAGCTGGATTTTAATATAAGGCATTGGTTTAGTTAAAAATAATCTAAAATATTTTAAAAGAAAAATGTGACCAGGCACGGTGGCTCATGCCCACGATCCAGCATTTTGGGAGCCTGAGGGGGGAGGATAGTTTGAGCCCAGGAATTTGAGATTAACCTGGGCAACATAGCAAGACCTTATCTCTAAAAAAAAAAAAAAAAAAAAAATTAGCCAGGTGTGGTGGCACACACCTGTAGTCCGGCTATTTAAGAGGTTGAGCCCAAGAGTTGGAGGCTGTGGTGAGCTGTGATCATGCCACTACACTCCAGTCAGAGCAACAGAGTGAGACCCTGACTCAAAAAAAAAAAAATTTAATTCAGAATGTTTAAATATAACTACTATTGTCTTTAACACCCTTTGACATTTTCATGTTGAAGCACATATTTGTGTTTTGAAATATAATGAGTCTTCCATGAAATGTGAAAAATCAATTCAAGTGAAGAAGATACTGCATAGATATGCTACCACCATAAGGTTCATATTTTCAAGTCATAGCTCTTAAGAGGAAAACAATTATTAGAAAAAATTTAATACTTCATTGTAGCTTTGTCTTGATAATTTCATTTTGTGTGTGGGAAAATATTTTGTCACTTACTCTGCCCTTGACACCTTCCAGCTGTTGTACATTACTCATCTTGCTCTAGGGTAACATAAGAGAATGTCAGAACCTGTGGCGATCAAGCCAGAGATCAAATGATAAGTCAGTACCAAGCACACTAAGTGTGGCAAAATAAGGTACTCATGTTTTATTCATCTGTAAGTCTTAAAGTAAATTGCAGAATCTTCTTTTTAAGGTCCATTCTGGGAATTTTGTTTTTTACAACTATCATTCTTAATTCTCTTACATCTTGACTTTCTGTTTTGCCACTATTCAGAGACTAATTTACACAGCTGTCAATTTTCTCTGCTTTTGAGTTTCTGAATATATGGAGGAAAACACATACTAGAGGGACCCCCCCAAAAAAAACCGGAATTATCTTTCGGAGGGTGGGCCCTTTGTAGTACATTCAGAATTTGTTCCTTTGGATCAAATGGTCAACTAAAGTTTTTACCTGGAAGTTTGGAGAAAGTTGCATCATGATTTACAGAAGAAATGTCTCCAGTTTTGACAAACAGGTGACTTGTTCTTTCACCACAACAATGCACCTGCCCATACCACACTGAGTGTTCAGCAGTTTTTGACCAAAATCAGCATGACCCCTGTACCCCACCCTCCTTATTAACCCGATCTTGCCCTGAGCGACATTTTTTTTTTCCTGGATGAAAAAAGTCCTCAAAGGGAAATGTTTGGTTAATGTGGAAGCGAGAAAACAGAAAACAGCAGAAGCACTAAAAGGCATCAAAACTGACAAGTTCAAAAGCTGTCTGCAGCAGTGGAAAAAGTGTCTCCATAGGTATATCGCATCAAACAAAGAGTACTTTGAAGGTGACTAAAGTTTAAACATGTAAGAATAAATACAAAATTTTAAAAAAATAAATTTTATTTTTTGGGGTCTTCCTTCATAATTGTCCTGTTGGTAATGATATATATTCTTCAACTCAGTTGTCTTCGATTTTGATCATCAGTTTCTTTTTTCTTTCAAGTCAAGTCACTTACCATTCTCCTTAGAAATTTTTCAGATCTTTGTCACTCTACACAATTTCCCAACTTTGTATCTATTCTTAACTCTCTTCCCATTTAGAAAAAAAAGTGCAGCTTGCTGCCGCATTCATTTTAGTTTACATAAGCATGTTCTTTGAGGCTGAGCAAATCTGACTGGCTTTCAATGTGAAAATAAAATATAAAAAGTGTTCTTGGAGTTATTTCTAGACAGAACTTGTTTCTAATCCTAATAAGAATTAGAGAGAGAGAACGACTATATTTTGTTGTTCTTTTATTTTATTTATTTATTTAATCTTGGGGTAAATGCTGCAGCTGTAAGAACCACTGGTGAGTATCCTTGGGTTAAATGGGAAAAGGATTAACCCAGAAAGTAGAAATTGGGAGTAAACTGTATCAACATCCCCCTTCTGCACTGGTAATAACAGGTACAAGGCAAAGGAGAGAGTGATTTGAGATGAACTGAAGCCTGATCATGCTGCCTAATAGGCCACAGTAAGGTTTGGAAATGTTTTTCAAAGAACAAGTATAAGGGCATGAAGGGTGCAAGCAAAGATTGAGTTTTCTGGTCCTGGTAGTCAAGTCGTAGACACTGTGGAAGGAAGGCATTTTGAGCAAGACCTGCTGCAGCTCTCTTCAATCTAATTGAGTAAGCTAGACACACTGCTTGTGCTTGTCAACATGTCTGGAAGCTAGTGGTATAAGTGACAACCTACATTTTCCCCACATTATTGACCCATAGTTCAGCTGCCTCAGAATCATTTGAGGAAACATAGAGATTCTCAGAACCCAACCCCATGATAGTTTGATTCTGTGAAGTAGAATCTCATAATTGTATTTTTTAGAAGGGTTCAAATAGATTCCGACCACTAGTTTTGTTTGAGGACACTGTTAGGGAAAAGGATGTTGAATTGGGCTCTTCAGAACCACAGAAAGGTAAGGTAAGTAGGCACGCAAGAGCATGGGCCAGGTTTATGAGTTTATGGAGGAAAAAACATACTAGGGGGGACCCCCCATAAACTGGAATTATCTTTTGGAGGGTGAGTCCCTTATAGTACACTCAGAAATAACTGCATGGTAAAATTCATTCTCCACAGTAATGGCAGTTTTTCTAAAATATTCATGTCATGAATAAATTTTCAATGACTCCCCATCACCTACGGGATGAATTCCCATTTCCTTAGAATGGCATACACACCCTTTGTGATTGTGCCCTGGCCTCTCTCTCCACTCCTGCAGCTGTGCTTAACTACTTGTAGTTCCCTGAAGGAGCCATGATTTATGTCTCAGCGCATTTATAGGTGTTACTTCTTTAGCATAGAATACATTTCATTCTTTCTTGTCTGACCCAGACTGTTTGGGTGTTGCTGACTCCAGGAAAGCCTTCCTTACCCCTCAACTGCGAGACTAAGCACCCCATTCTGTGCTGCTCTCTGCTTACTCTTATCACAGCACTTAGCATGTGGCATCACAATTATCTGTTTGCTTGCCATAGTCTTCTATTCAATTTGAGCTCCTTGGTGGACTATTTCTGCTTAGAATCTCAGTTTCTACCATAGGCCACAGTACACTGAAGGAACTCAAAACTTTGTTGAAAGAATGCAAGGTGACACTAAAAAGTAGACTTGAGGACCATCTCGATTTTTGGAGGCAACAAACAAAAATAAGAATAAAACATCAGGAAAAGTCAAGGGTTTTCTGAAGTTCCATGAGCATTGGGATGTTCAAGACTGGTCAAAACAGCACAAACAATGCAAGTAGAAAGAACCAGGAAATATACAGAAACAAGAAGGCAGTGAGCTCTGGGATCAGGCATCTGGGAGGATATTATAGCAAGAAAATTATGTTCTGAGGTAAAATCTTGCCTAGTTAGGAAATCTCTCTTTCACTCTGTTTTAATAGGCACCAACCCAAGGATATGGACCACCTGAAGTCCATTGTTTCATTAGGTATATATACTTGATAAAAGAGAGATATTAAAATTGTGAGTATGTTATAACAAAGTGATTCCTAATCCTCACCCATTTCTAGCTAAGCAAGTTGTCAGAAGAAACTAACTAGGTTCTAGATAAAGTTAATCCTTCTGTGAATGTTGAATAGTAGGTTCTTACCTGACTTCACAGATGAATTCATTGCAAACATGCCTGCAATTCTAGATGAACTTTGGAGGACCCTTTGGTTTATTTAGTGATTCATGAATGAGGGCAGTCTTCACCTACCTCTTCTTCTGAGGACCTGAGCACCACTCCTAAGCACCAGTAGAGAAGCATGCAAAATCTTAAAGGGTCAGCAATTTTATATATTTGGGTTCATCATAAAACTATAAAACAAAGGGAATAAGGTCACCCATGTGAAAGATGATCTGCTTTGTATTATGGACACATTTTGGCCTCATCTTATTTTATTTTATTTTCCTCACTACCATTTCCTGTAACTGTTTTGAGTGATGTATTGAGGAGAAGGCCTGTGTCAGATATATTCAGCTGCTTGACATGAGTAATTAAAACCAGTTGTGTTATTGCTTTCTTTAGTTCCAGCTGACTCTTTGATACTTTGGTGTCCATGCCAAAAAACTACTTCTTATAATCACCAGAGGCCAATGTTTTCACAGAGGTCATTGCAAGCTAATTAAGCAAATATGTGAAAAATAGTTTAAAATTATCTCTACTAATAAAGAGTGTGTATACATGTATTTAGAATGGGAATTGAGGAAACACTTTTTAAACAATAATTGACTTTCAAAGCTAGTGATTTGGTGTCAGAGAACTAAAGGTATACAGCACCTTAATTCATATGTCAAGTTGGCATGATTTGCCCTTTTGCAACACGGCAGACACTATGTTAGTTTTAGCAAATATACATACAGAAAATATTTAAGAAGGTCATGGCCCAATAATGGGACAGACAGATACACAAATAATAATAGTAATTCAGAATAAAAAAGACTAAAAGTGTGATATGAACAGAGAGTTAAAATAATTTGGAGAAAAGAGTGACTTGCTCCATCTCTGGGGTTTGAGGAAGGCTATACATATTCATTCATTCAATATATTTTTTGAATGTCTAATAAATGCCAGGCACTGTTCCCGGCTCTCAGACTACTTCAAGAAATAAAATCCAAGGTCCCTGGCCTTGTGAAGCTTATATTCTAGGAAAGAAGGAGATGTAATACATATAAACAAGTCAATTATTTTTTATGTTAGAAAGTGTTAAGTTTTGGGGGAAAAAAATTGAAAAAGGGGATTGGGATTCATGAGGAAAGGTTGTAACTTCAAATGGTGATCAGTACTGGTTTTGTTGAAGAGGTGAGATTTGGACAAAGAGTGAAGAGGTGAGTGCATAAACCATATGGGTATCTGGGGGAAGAGGGAACAGTGACAGATGTCCTGTGTCTTCAGCGTGCCTGGGCTATTTACAGACAGCAAGGAGGTGAATGCAGCTGCAGTTGAGTGAATGAGGGAGAGAGTGTAGTAAGATAAGAGGTTCAGGGTATGACTGGGGCTAGATCATGTAGGGTACTGTAGGACGTAGAAAGGACCTTCACTTTTATTCTGAGTGAGAAGGGGAGCCATTGCAGAGAAGTGACATATTACTTGTGTTTTTAAAAGGATTCCTCTGGTTGCTGTGCTGACAAAAGATTAAGAGATTAACAGGGGCAAAAATGGAAGCAAAGAGACCAGTTAGACTAGGATTTGGTAAACTATGGTTTATGGTCCAAATATGGTTTGTAGCTTTTTGGAAATAAACTTTTATTGTTCATTTGCATTACAATTACAGAGGTGAGTGGTTGCCACAGTGACTGAATGGTTCACAAAGCAGAAAGTACTTTCTGTGTGACCCTTTACAAAAAACCTTGCTGACCTCCAAATTAAAATATTGCTGCAAGTCAGGAGCAAGGTGATGATGGGTCAGATGAGGTTTACAGCATTGAAAGTAGTGAGAAGTGTTTGGATTCTGGGTATATACAAAATTAAAGCCAACTGGATTTGCTGAATGATTGGGTGTGGGAAATATAATGAAGAGAGAAGTCAAAGATGAGTCCAAAGTGTATGACCTGAAACTGCAGAAGAACAGTATTTCTATCATTTGAGATAGGGGAATTTGGTGATTGAACAGTTTTCATGGCGACGTACGATCAGGAATTAGAACAACTTAAACTCAAACATTCATGAGTGTTGGGATGACACCAAGTGCTGAGGAACTGTTGACTATGAAAATCCGAAGCTCAGAGGAAAAGCTTGGACTGAAGCTGGAAAATTAAGAGTCATCAGGATAAAGGTGGTATTTCAAGTCATGCTTCTGGAAGAGATTACCAAAGGAATGAGTGAAAACAAAGAAGAGGACAAAGGATGTGTCCTGTGACACTTAAACATTAAGTTTGAGAAGAAGGAAAACCAGCAAAAGATACTAAGGAGGAGTGGCCAAGAGTAAACCAGTAAATTAAACCAAAAATGGAATGTTCTGGAAGTCAAGTGAAGAAAGAGTATCAAGAAGGACAGAGAGATCGGCTATATCAAATATTTCTAACAAGACAAATAAGAGGAGAACTGAGAATAGACAATTGCAAGTTTGGTAGAGTAGTTAGGAACAAAATCTGGATTAGAGTAGACATAATCAAGTTTGAAAAGTGAAGAATTAGAGTGAATATAGACAACTCTTTCAAGAAGTTTTTGCTGGAAAGGGAAACAAATTTACAATAAATGAGGCAATGTAAGTCAAGAGACTTAGAGTTAAAACAACAATTCTTGCTTTTGTTTTTAGATGTGAGAAATAATTTAATTGTGTGGCCTATGCATATTGATGGGAAAGATTTGATAGAGATGGATAAATTCTTGATTCAAGAAAGAAAATGAAAGAATTTCTAGAACAATGCCATTGAGTAATTAAGACAAGATAAAATCTAGTTTGCAAGTGGAGGAATTGACTTTATTTATTTAAAAAATTTTTAATTTTAAAGATGTGGTATACAATTCAGGTTTAGGTATACAAATATTCATTATGCAGGTACCCTTGTTGATTAGGTGTATCCCCCTTCCCCTGGCAGTTCCCCACTACTGCCAATCCCTTTCTTATAGTATTATGATAATTGTTCAAAGTCCGCTTATGAGTGAGAACATATGGTACTCTGTTCTTTGTTTCTGTGATAGATCACTGAGTATGATAGACTCTAAATCCATCCAAGTTGCTGCGAAGTCCATACATTTGTCCTTCTTTATGGTTGCATAATATTCTATCATGTGTATATACCACATTCTTTTTATCCAGTCCAGTTTTGATGGGCAGCCTGTTTGGTTCCATGTTTTTGCTATTGTGAATAGTGCTGCAGTAAACCTACATGTGTAGGTGCCTTTTTTGTAGAATGATTTGAGTGGAGGACATCTCTACAATAAATCAAAAATTAGTTGGGCGTGGTAGTGCGCGCCTGTAGTTCCAGCTACTTGGAAGGTTGAGGCAGAAGGATCGCTGGAGCCCAGCAGGTCGAGGCTGCAGTGGCCAGGAGCGGCCACTGCACTCCAGTCTGGGTGACAGAGTGAGACTCCAACTCAAAAAAAAAAAGAATAAGCAGTGTTGGATAGGATAAAAGTGAATCAGAAACTAAAATCAGCAGGAAATAAGTATTACCTGGGGGTTGGCTGGTGACATCAACAATGAGGGATAATGGGTAATATGATTTAATTATATGAGAATTAATCTTGAGAGTACTTGAGGAGAGAAAGAGATAGAAAGACTTGGAAATAGCAATGAGGAACAAATGTGAACCTACTACACATATGATTTAAATTTTTACCTGAGATTCCAGGGGTAAATGGTTGTTCTTGAGGTAGAGAGGTAGAGTCCGGGGAAAGAACATTTCAGACATAATGAAATGGTTGGGCGTTTAATTGGATGTGCAAAGACATACAATTTAAGAAATGGTGAATATATCCATATAGCTGGGGTATCTGGTTGGGGCACGATGGATATAGATGTAGAGTTGCTGGGACACGGTAACGTAAGACAAAAGAAAATGAAGGCCGGGTGCAGTGGCTCACACCAGTAATTGCAGTACTTTGGGAGGCTGAGGCAAGAGCATTGCCTGAACCCAGAAGGTTGAAGCTGCGGTAGCAATGTGGCAATATGGCAAGACCTAAACTCTACAATAAATAAAAAAATTAGCCAGGCGTGGTGGTGCACAACTGTAGTCCCAGCTATTTGGAATGCTAAGGCAGAAGGATTGCCTGAGCCCAGAAGGTTGAAGCTACGGTAGTTGTGATCATACCACTGAACTCTGGGCTGGGTGACAGAGTGAGATTCCAACACAAAAAATAAAAGAAAGAAGAAAATGAAATCGCCAAAACTTGTAGGTTGGGGCAGGTTGTGATAGGTCCAATTTTTCTATAAGAACAATGATGACCTAGGGTTTTTATTCAGGGCTCTGATCTTACCAGATTTTTTTTTTTTTTTTTGAGTTGGAGTCTCACTCTTGGCGTGCAGTGGCCGCTCCCGGCCTCCGCAGCCTCAACCTGCTGAACTCCAGTGATCCTTCTGCCTCAGCCTTCCAAGTAGCTGGAACTACAGGCGTGCACTACCACGCCCGGCTAATTTTTGATTTATTGTAAAGATGAGGTCTCGCCAAGTTGCCCAGGCGGGTCTCGAACCCGCGAAAATGTCACAAAGATCATGAAACATACAGGCTCCGATCTTTTGTATTTTATTTTATTTTATTTTTGTTTTTGAATTGGAGTCTCACTCTGTCGCCCAGGCTGGAGTGCAGTGGCCACTCCTGGCCACCGCAGCCTCGACCTGCTGGGCTCCGGCGATCCTTCCGCCTCAGCCTTCCAAGTAGCCGGAATTACAGGCACGCGCTACCACGCCCGGCTGATTTTTTGATTTATTGTAGAAATGGGGGTGGGGTCTCACCAAGTTGCCCAGGCGGGTCTCGAACCGCGGGCTCAGGCAATCCACTCACCTCAGCCTCCCAAAGGCGCGGGATTACAGGCTGAGCCATGGAGCCCGGTTTACCAGATTTATTT
This sequence comes from Cephalopachus bancanus, assembly GCA_027257055.1. Lineage (NCBI taxonomy): Eukaryota > Metazoa > Chordata > Mammalia > Primates > Tarsiidae > Cephalopachus > Cephalopachus bancanus. The sequence goes on from JAPVLO010000060.1 coordinate 8,971,098, forward strand.
TACAAATCTTGCTACAATGTAGAAAGAGGGTTGGAAGCAAAGAAGGCAACTAGAAGGGCACAGCAGTAATTAAAGCTACAGATACAAGAGCTTGAATTTAGGCAGTTCCCATAGGAATAGAGCAAACACTGGGAAGGAAAAATGAACAGGAGTCTCATGTTTAATGAAAGAAAGAAGGAAACCAAGGAAGACCTGAAGGTTTTTGACTACAGTTGCTGGGTAAATTATGTTACCTTTTCTGGTTTCGAGAATAAAGGACAACAATGAAGATAGATTGATAGATTATATATGTTTTAATATGTAATCCAATTTCATTCTAGATTATTATATATATAACTTTTAATCTATAATCCAGTTTCATTCTTCTGCATATACATTTCTTATTTTTTGATGGCTATTCATTTCATGGAATCCAACATTCCCTAAAGTATCTTCAGTACTGAGGATTCCAAGGGACCAATCATATTCTTTTATCAAAAATGGTTTCGCCAATTAGAAATAGACTTAGGTTGATCTAAAAGGGAAGTTGATTAAAAAAACAGAAATAGACTTAGAGATCAAGAATCAAATACAAGTTTATTACGTATAAAACAAAGTTGGAGAATGTGTCTTGGAGTTGCAGCCCAAGTAAGACTGCATCCATGCCTTGTCTCTTCCTACCCCACAAGTCTAGAGCTCAGGATGTGACTACCCCGCCTGCTCACTGCATCCCATTCTCATCCACAAATCGAATTTGTATGTCTTCTTTTAAGAAATTTCTATTCAGATCCTTTGCCCACCTCTTAATGGATTGTTCGTTTTTTTGATGTTGAATCATTTGTGTTCCTTTTACATCTGGATATTAGGCCCCTGTCTCACGAAGAGTTGGCAAATATTTTCTTCCATTCAGTAGGTTCTCTCTTCACTCTTGATAGTTTCCATTACTGTGCAAAAGTTTTTTAGTTTAATATAGTCCCATTTGTCAATTTTGGTGTTTGTTGCCTATACTTTTAAAGTCTAGACCAATGTCCTGGAATAGTTCCCCCATGTTTTATTCAGTGATTTTATATTGGGTTGATACATACATTTGTAGCGCTTCCTCTTGCCATAGAATGCAATTGTTGCACCATGGTTGCCTGGTCACAGTTCATCACATTTGTCAATTCTTGGATTGACTGGCATGGAGCATCATGGATTAAAGCATTTAAACCAGTGGTCCCCAACTTCTTTGGCATCAGGAACAATTTTCCATGAATGAGGGAGTGGGGTGGAATGCATAGTCAAATCTCACCACTAATCACCACCTCAGCTTCTCTTCAGATCATCTGGCATTAGATTTCCATAAGGAGCATGCAATCTAGATCCCTCACATGCATAGTTCACAATAGGGTTCATGCGCCTATGAGAATCTAATGTCACTGCTGCTCTGACAGGAGATGAAGCTCCACTCATCCACTGCTCACCTCCTGCTGTGCTCCCTGGTTCCTCACAGTTCACTGACCAGTAGGGTCCTCAGCCTGAGGATTGTGAACCCCCAGTTTAAACGGTCTTCATCTAAGCCCAATGGTCTTCCTGAACGTGGAGAATCGCTCAGGTCAAAGCGACCCTCTTTGGAATGATAAAGTCATTTTCTTGTCATGCTTTTCCTGATGACATTCTCCCTATACATGGCACAAATGTTTCAAACCATCTCTGCTACCTTTACTTCTCTGTTAAACTCAAACAGAAGAATATGTCGGACTTGTTTGGTTTTTTTCCACGTGACACACCATCTTCTTTAGTCCACAAGTGGCACTCAGTTTCTTCAAATAGGCAAAATGCAAGGCATATTCACTAGCACAACATTGTCACTCCAAATGACAAATGATAAACTCCCAGCACCACAGTGTAGCCATGCCAAACATAAATGCTATGAAGTTATATATCAACCTAATAGTTTCAGGTCTTACATTTAAATTTTTAATCCATTTTGAGCTGATATTTTGTATATAATGAGGTGGGGATCTAGTTTCATTCCTCTGCATATAAACTTGCAGTATTCCCAGTACCATTTATTGACAAGGTTATTCTTTCCCCAATGCATGCTTTTGGTGCCTTTGTCAAAAATTAACTGGCTATAAAAATGTGAATGTATTTCTAAGTTCTCTATGCTGCTCCATTGGTCAATGTGTCTATTTCCATACTAATACCATACTCTTTTGGTTACTATAACGCTGTAGTATATTTTGAAGTCAACTAGTGTGGTGCCTCCAGCTTTGTTCTTTTTGCTCAGTATTGCTTTGGCTATTCAAGCTTTTTTATGGCTCCAAACAAATTTTAGAACTTTTCTTCTATAGAATTTTCTATGAACAGCATCAATGATATTTTGATAGAGATTGCATTGAATTTGCAGATTACTTTAGGTAGAATAGTCATTTTAACAATATTAATTCTTCCATTCCATGAGCATAGAATATTTTTCCATATATTTGTGTGCTTTTCAATTTCTTTCATTAGTGTTTTGTTATTTTTCTTATAGAGGTCTTTCATCTCCTTGGTTAAATTTATTCCTAGGTATATATTTTTTGTATGTATTGTAAATCAGGTTGTTTGATTTCTTTTCAGCTAGTATATTACTGGTGTATAGAAAAACTACCAATTTTTGTATGTTAATTCTGTATCCTGCAACTTTACTAAATTCATTTATCAGTTTTAAGATAAATGATACCAGTTTTTTTTTTTTTTTTGGTAAAGTCTTTAGTGTCTTTATAAAAGATCATGTCAGCTGAAAAGAGGACAAATTTTTACTTCCTCTTTTCCAGTTTTGATGCCTTTTATTTCCTTCTCTTGCCTGAGTGCTCTGGTGAGAACTAACGGTACTATTTGGAATAGGAGTGGTAAAAGTGGACATCCTTATCTTGTTCCAGTTCTTAGAGAAAAGACTTTTCCACATTCAGTATGATGTAAGCTGTGAGTTTGCCATACATGACTTTTATTATGTTTTTGTTATGTTGTTAAGTTCTTTCTATACCTACTTTCCTAAGTTCTGTTTTAGTTTAGTTTTAGTTTTTCATTTGTTTCTTTTTAAAAAATTTATATTTTATTTTAAAGATGTGTGGTATAATTCCGAATTAGGTATTTAAGTGGACATCATACAGGTAAAGTTCGGGCCTCACTTTGGTTCCCACTTTGCCTGATTTGAGATCAGGTACCCTTATTGAGGTTGTGTCCTGACCCCTACCCCAGCAGTATCCCCTGCTATTGCCAATCCCTTTCTTATCATATTATGGTAAATATTTAGGGTCCACTTATGAGAGAGAATATGTGGGACCCTGTTCTTTGTTTCTATGATAGATCCCTGAGTATTATTGACTCTAAATACATCCAAGTTGCTACAAAATCCATATGTTTGTCCTTCTCTATGGCTGCATAATATTCCATAGTGTATATGTACCACATTTTAAAAAAAATCCAATCCAGTTTCTATGGGCAGAACAGCTGATTCCATGTTTTTGCTATTTTGAATAGTGTTGCAATAAGTTTTCATGTGCAGGTTTTTTTTTTTTTCTTGTAGAATGATTTGGGTTCCTCTAGGTATATTCCCGGTAGAGGGATTGATGGGCCATATGGAAGGTCAATTTCTAGTTCTTTTAGAAACAACCACACTAGATTTCGAAATCACCACACTAGAGATTGAACTGGTTTGCAGTCCCACAAGCAGTGTAGAAGCATTTCCTTTTCTCTGCATCCTCACCAACATCTGCTGTTTTTTGTTTTATTAATGATGGCCATCCTTACTGGGGTTAGGTGGTATCTCAGTGTGGTTTTGATTTTCATTTCTGTGATGATTAGTGAGGCTGAACACTTTTTCCTGTGTCTGTTGGCTGCCCGTATATCTTCTTTTGAGAAGTGTGTATTCATGTCTTTTGCCCACTTTTTAATGGGGCTGTTTGTTTTTTTCCTTTCAGCACATTTGAGTTTTTTGTAGATCATGGATGTTAGGCTTTTGTCAGATATATAGTTGGCAAATATATTTTTCCCATTCTGTGGGCTGTCTCCCTGCTCTCTTGATGGTTTCTTTTGCTTTGCAGAAGCTTGTCAGTTTGATGAGGTCTCATTTGTCTATCTTATCTCTTATGACATGGACATTTGGGGTTTTGATCAGGAATTGTTTGCCTACTCTGATTTCTGTAAGGGAGTCTCTTATGTTTTCTAAGATTCTTATAGCTTGAAGTTTTACATTTAGGTTTTTGATCCATTTAGAGTTGATTTTTATGTATGGTGATGGGTAATGGTTCTGTTTCAATCTTCTGCATGTGGTCAGCCAGTTTCCCAGAACCATTTACTGAATAGGTTCTCCTCTCTCCAGTGGTTGTTGGTGGAGGCTTTGTGGAAGATGAGGTGGTTGAGGAATTGAAGTTTTGCTTCTGGAATCTCTATCCTGTTTGTTGGTTCATATGCCTGTTCTTGTACCAATACCAGGCTGTTTTGATTATTGTTGCCTTATAGTAAAGTTTAAAGTCTGAATGTGTGATACCTCCCACTTTGTTTCTTTTGCTGAGGATTGTTTTGGCTATTCGTGGATGTTTATGTTTCCATATGAATGTCTGCATTGTCATTTCCAGGTCAGAGAGTTATGTTGGTAACTTAATGGGTATTATGTTGAATGTGTAGATTGCCTTGGGTAGAATGGACATCTTAGCAATGTTGATTCTTCCTATCCATGAGCATGGAATAGTTTTTCATTTGTTTCTTTTCTTGGATTTCTTTGAGCAGTGTTTTGTGGTTTTCATTGTAAAGGTCTTTCACTTCTCTGGTTAGGAAGATGCTGTGATCTTTCTTTTCTTTTTCTGCAGCTATTGTGAATAGGTGTGCTTTTCATTTGATTTTGTATTCAAGGGTTTTTATCAAGAAGGGATGCTGGATTTTACCAAAAAATTTGTTTGCATCAAATGATATAATCATGCAATTCTTATTTTTACATCTGTTGATATATTTAATTACATTTATGCTTTTGTGGATGTTGAATCAACCCTGCATCCCAGGGATGAAGCCTACTTGGTCATGGTGGATGATTTTTGAGATGTGCTGTTGGATCCAATTTGCTAGAATCTAGTTGAGAATTTTTGCAGGCCTGTAGTTCTCTTTTTTGGTTATTAAACTTTTTTAAGTTGCTCAGGGCAAAGCTGGAAGTAATGAGGCATTCCATCAGAATTCTACAATATGTACAAGGAAGAGCTGATACCCTATTGAATGTATTCCAGGCAATTGAGACCCTGGTGATCCCTGAGATGCAGAATCCAAGCACCATTTAAAAAAAAAATCAATAAAACCCTTCCTGAGAAGAAGATGCTGGGAGAGGCTGACTAAGTGGAGGCTCGTGAGCAAGTGGCCAGGGCTTTTCTGATGAAGCAGCTGGTGCTGCAGCTGCTCTGCTTGGTCCCAAGTGTTTCCCAAGTCACAGAAACTGAGTACCATTTTATTTTTTATTTTTAAACTGACAAAAGTTTTCCTGAGAAGAAGCTGCAGGGGGAGATTGCCATCTCCAAGCTCTGCCTCACCACTGCAGTGCCTGGCCAGACACTGGCAGCAAGGACTGCAGAGGCAGCCCAGAGGCAGAGCTCCAATGTGGAAGATGAAAGAGGCACCCTGCTACCATCTTGAAAACAGGGCAGGAAAGTGCTCTGATTTTCTCACCATGGAGCAACAGAACTGATCTGTGACTGCCTGGCCAACTAGTCAGGGGTTGAATGTGACCCAGGGGGAATATCCTGAAAGCACAAACTTCAGAGGGACAGGATGAGTGCTGAGTCTTGGGCATCCCACCCCCATCCTGATTCAGCGGTGGGACAAAGGATGTGGCCAGAAAAGGAAAGGAAGACCTCCAAAGAGATCAGTGGTGAGTCCGGAGCTGAACCAACCCCCTCCTTCCCAGCAATCCTCTGAATGACAGATCCACACAGATAGGGCATGACTGAGAGGGACAAACCCAGGTGGAGCTTGGATGTCAGCCACAATAAGAGGACTCCACTCCAGGATAAACCTGACTGGGACACTCCCCACAAGTACCTGAGGAAGAAACAATCCCACACCTCCCCACTGGAGGGAATTCCCCTGACCATACGAGAGTGGAAGGGAAGACTGCAGCCCCGCCCACACCCAATGCCCCTCCTCCTTCCCTGGTCCAGACACTGGGGAGATAGTGAATGAGGCAGAAGCTCTGCAGGAGACAGAGAGGAACAATACAGAACTTGCCACAAGAGGGCAGGTTTTTTTTTAATTTTTAAAAATGTTTAGCCTATTTGCTTGTTAGTTTTTCTAATTTTTAAAATATTTGTCCTTTGTGCATGAATGTGTATGTGAGGGTTTGATCTGCATCCCTCACTCTTTTTTTCTCTTTCTTCTTTTGTTTTTTGCTTTCTGTTCATGTGTGTATGTGAATGATTGAGTGTTCATTTTTCTGGTTTTCTTTTTGTGGGTTTTTTTTTGTTCTTCTCTTAATTTTAGTTTAATGTGTGTGTGAATTTTTGTGTGAGGGATCAAACTGAATTCGTATCTTTTTCTTTGTTTTTTTTCCCCATTCTTTCCATTTATTTTGTGCTAGGTATGTGTGTGTTTGTTTGGTTTTCCTGGGTTTTTGTCGTTGTTGTTGTTTGTTTTGTTTTGTTGGTATTCCAGTTTGGTTTTGGTGTGTGTGTGTGTCTGCATGTTCAACTGTTTTTTTGCTTTGGTTTCTGCTTTCATTGTTCTGTGCTTTTTAAATTTTTATCTTTTTAAAATTTGTGTCCATCTTATTTTATTCTACTTTTATTTGTTCTCCTCATTCCTGTTATTATATCTTGGACTCTGGGGGTACACACACATACCCATTACATTGTCATATAGGGTAGTGGTGGGGAGTTGGCCTCAGGGAACCCATACCACAATCAATGAATATTGTGATTTGCATGTAGGTTCTAAATCCCAGCTCTCCATCCTGTACCTTATTTCACTCTAAAAACTACCAGAGACAGCAAAACTTCTCACCTATAGTCCTGTTTCAGAATAGAACAAATCCAGAGTCCAGATCAGGGAAGAATAGAGGACTGAGCAAATATCACAAGTGAAAGCCTCTTCCACTGTCACTGAATAATGAAACTAAAGAGAAAAGAAAGAGATCTGTCACAAATGAGGAAAAACCAATAGAAGACCACAGATAATCTCAAATGTAACAGAGAAAACACCTGAAAAATCAGACCTCAGAGCCCAAACAATGGAATTCGCCAACAATTGGCCCAGGATATGACATGGATTAATGAATGGATGGAAATAGTGAATAAGGCTCAAGAAAGACAAAGTGCAACACTGAAAGAACTTGTAACAGAGATTTTGGCCATACAAAATTTCCTCCAAGAAATAAATAACAAGATGACAAGCATGGAAAGCAGAATTAATCAAGCAGAAGAAAGAATCTCAGAACTTGAAGACCAGAACATGAAATTAACCTGATCAATAAAAAATATAAAAAGAAAACTCAGAAAGAAAGAACAAATCCCACAAGAGATATGCGATTATATCAGGAGGTTGAACCTATGCCTGATTGTTATCCCAGAAGAAGAAATGGAAATGAAAAACACCTTGGAGCAAGTATTTCAAGAGGTTATCCAGAAAACTTTCCCCATCTCACCAGAAATGTGACCAGCCAAACACAAGAGATACAGAGAACCCCCACAAGACATCAAATGAGAAGACCAATACCTAGACACATAGTAATTCACCTACACAAAGTAGGCACAAAAGAAAAAATCCTAAGGGCAGCAAAAAGACAAAGGTCAGACTACCTACTGGGGAAAACCAATCAGAATAGTAGCAGACCTATCAGCAGCAACACTACAAGCAAGAAGGAACTGGAGTTCAATATTCAAAGTCTTCAAAGATAGACAATTTCAACCAAGAATTTCCTACCCAGCCAAGCTCAGCTTTATCAGCAATGGAGAATTAAAATCCTTTCCAGACATCGAATCCCTAAGAGATTATGCATCTTTCAGATCAGCTCTACAGGAGATGCTTAAAAAGGTACTAAGCACAGAAGAAAGAAAACAATGAATGACCACACACTTCCCAGAGAACAGCAGAGCACAGAAGCAACAGAGAATACATTGTGATTGCAAGCTTGAAAAACACACATACGTCAACCCAAAAGTTAAATTATAACAAACAAACAAGAAAAAACTTTATGAGCGCCTCATGACAGGGATAAACAATCACATTTCAATAATCAGCCTGAATGTCAGTGGACTAAATGCCCCACTGAAAAGACACAGAATGGAAAACTGGATAAGAAACAATGACCCAATGCTTTGCTGCATCCAGGAAACTCATCTCACCACAAGGGATGCAGACAGACTCAAAGTTAGAGGATGGAAAATGAGTTCCCAGGCAAATGGATCACAAAAGAAGGCAGGAGTCTCTATCTTAACATCAGACAAAACAACCTTTAAGCTATCAAAAATTTAAAAGATATTAAAGGACACTACATAATGATGAAAGTTTCAATCAATCAACAAGAAATATCCATCCACACAAGAGGACCAGCATTTATAAAGCAACTACTAATTAAACTAAAAAAAGATATTGACTCTAACATTATTATAGCAGGGGACTTTAATACCCCACTAACAGCCCAAAATAAATCATTGAGACAAAAGAACAGCAAGAAGATCCAGAACCTCAACCTGATACTTGACCAAATGGACTTAATAGATACCTACAGAATATACCACCCAACAACCACAGACTATATATTCTACTCACTACCACCTGGAATGTACTCCAAGGTCAATCACATCCTTGGTCATCAATCAAGCATAAACAAATTCTGTAAGCTTGAAATATTGCCATGCACCTTCTCAGACCACAGTGGAATAAAAACAAATGGCAACACCAACAAAATTTCCCAAAGCTCACAAATACATGGACACTAAATAGCATGATGGTAAACTACTGCTACTGGGTCAATGCCAAAGTCAAAACAGAAATTAAAAGATTCCTGGAAACAAATGAAAATGAAGAAACATCTTACCAAAACCTCTTTCTCTCTTGCTGCCTTTAGAATTTTTCTTTTGTGCCTACTTTGTGTAGGTGAATTACTATGTGTCTAGGGGTTGATGTCTTGTGGGTTTCTCTGTGTCTCCTGTTCTTGGCTGGTCACATTTCTGGTGAGATGGGGAAAGTTTTCTTGGATTACCTCCTGGAATACTTGCTTCAAGCTGTTCTTCATTTCTCTTTTTTCTTCTGGGATACAAATCAGATGTGGGTTCATCCTCTTTATATAATCACACATCTCTTGTAGGCTTTTTCTTTCTTTCTGAGTCTTCTTTCTGTGTTCTTTTTTTTACAGATAGGGTTAATTCCTTGTTCTGGTTTTCAAGTTCTTAGATTCTTTCTTCAGCTAGATTAATTCTGCTTTCCATGCTTGTCATCTTGTTATTTATTTCCTGGATGAAATTTCTTATTGCTAAAATCTCTGTTACAAATTCTTTCAGTGTTGCATCTTGTCTTTCTTGAGTCTTATTCACTCTTTCCCTTCTTTCTCTAATCCCTGTCATATTTTGGGGCCAGTAGTTGGTGACTTCCATTGTTTGGGCACCAAGGTCTGAATTTTCAGGAGTTTTGTCTTTGGTACTCTTGAAATTGCCTGAGGTCTTCCTTTAGTTTTTCCTCATTTGTGGGAGATCTCTTGTTTTCCTCTTTAGTTCTTTTATCCAGTGTCAATGTAAGAGTCTTTCCCTTCTGCCATTTGCTCAGTCCTCTATTCTTCCCTGATCTGGGCTCTGGATTTGTTCTATTTTGAAATAGGATGGTGGATGGAAAACTTTGCTATCTCTTGCAGTTTTTGAAATGTGAATAAAGTAGGGAATGGGGGGCTATGATTCAGAAAATACTTGAGAGCTACCTTTTTCATTTATTGTGGTATGTGGTCCCTGAGATCCACTCCCCACCACCACTTTATATGACAATGCAAAGCAGAAACCAATGCAAAAAAACAATTGAACACACACACACACACACACACACACACACACACACACACACACAGACATACACACACACCCCAAAAACAAACTGAAATAACAACAAAGTGAAACAAAACAAACAACAACAACAACAACAACCCAAGAAAATGAAACACACACACACACATGCCTAGCATAAAGTGAATAGAGAAGAAAAACAGAAAGACTGGAGGAAAAGAAAAAATAAATGGAATTCAGGTCACACATATATTGACACACATCTTAAACTATAAAATATGAAAATTAAAAAACCCAGAAGAACAAAAGAGCAAAAACAAACCAACAACAACAAAATTGAAAGATGGACACTCAATCATTTACATATACACATAAACAGAATATGACAAATAAAAGAAGCAAGAAACAGAAAAAGAAAAGAAAATATATTTGGGGGGAGTAGATCAAACTCTCACATACACATTCATGCACAAAAGGAAAATATTTTAAAAATAGATGAACTAACAAACAGTCAAAACATTAAAAAACATTTTTTTAAATTTGAAATTAAGAAAAAAAACCCTGCCCTCTTGTGGCAGGTTCTGTAATTGTTCCTCTAATCAGGTCTCTCCTGCAGAGCCACCTCTTTCACTCTCTCTTTAGTGTCTGGAGCAGGGAAGGAGGAGGGGCCGTGGTGGTGAGTGGGCCTGCAGTACTCCCCTTCCACTCTCATATAGTCAGGGAGATCTCCTCTAGTGAGGAGGTATGGGATTGTCTCTTCCCCAGGTATGTACTCCCAGGGGGTGCCCCAGCCAGGCCTATCTTGGAATGGAGTTCTCCCACTGCCACTGAGGACCAGGTTCCGCCTAGGTTTGTCCCTCTCAGTTGTGGCCTAGCTGTGTGGGTCTGATGTTCAAAGGATTGCTGGGGAGGAGGGGTTTGGATCAGCCCCTGGATTCACCACTGATCTCTCTGGAGATGGTCCTTTCTGGCTACACCCTTTGTCTCACCACTGGATAAGGGTAGGGGGTGGGGCGCCTGGAACTCAGTACTCATCAGGTCGTTCTAAAGTTTGTGCTTTCAGTATATTCCCTCTGGGTCATATCCCCAACATTCAGTAGATGCTCACATAGTAGATGCTCAATAAATATTTACTGAATGAAACATGAAATGCAACCATCAAGGTAGTTATAAAGCAAACCAAATCAAACCAAAATGAAAAATCCAAAATCTTCTCTGTGACAACAAAGACATTAACACTGACTGAACTCATTTCCTCTTTCAATTACTTGTATCTTATTTCCCAGTTACCAGGCTTCCTCATGGATTCTTTATTCACACAGTTTTAGAAAACTCAGCCAACCTTCCTGCAGTACCACATACACTCCCAGACCCTGAAGGCCTTCTCTACTTTCACAATTCCAGGAAGGGCCAACCTAACAATACATCTGGTGACCCACTTAAATAAGTCACGCTTAAAGCTATCCTGTGTTAAAGGGGATTGTCCTAAATGGGCCACCCTGCATATTACATTAGATTGTGACTGTCTACCAATAAGCTTAGTAGTGTTTAATGAATAAGAAGACAATGTTAGAGAGGCATTTCTGTCTTTAATTGACACAGAGAATTTTATTATACAAATCTTCTGCTCATCTCTGCAACGACAAACCCATTTCAGCCAGGGAAATTATTCTCTTGCTTTAGGTTCTGCCTGTTATGATTTGTTGATACTAAAAAGTCAAATTCAGTTTGGAAGAAAACTAGGACAGACTAGATTCTACAGAAACAGTTTCTCTAGGTAAGAATAGATTGTCTAAACTCCAATGCTTGGCTCCCAAAGGATTTCCCAAATGACCATGGCTACTTAATGGGTCCCTGAAAGGAAACTCAGTTCAAGAGAGAAAAGGAAATCAGGCTAACTTACAGCTGCTCTAAGAACGAAGTTGCTGGATATCTCCTGATGGGGGTTCTGTTTTGCTTTGAAGAATAATATTCACGCTCAGAATGAGCTTCTAATTAAAACGCCACCCCAAACCTTCACCAGCATCTGAAGCCAAGACTTTTTAGAAGTGCAGGAGGGATCTGTTTACTTTGCATGGAAAATCATTTTATTTTTATTGGTGAGTTCTAGGGTTTCCTGATGACCTGAAGGACTGCTGCCTCTCTGAGGCAGTCATGGGTCATTTCTGGCACGAGCAGAGTCCAGAAAGACTGGAAATCTTATTTGGCAAAAATTGCTGCCTTGTTTTTAAAGTCAATGACAAATGGTTCTGATAAACACAGCAATACCTTTGAATCTGAATTACCTCATTGTCCTGAGTTGACCTAAAGAAGTTAAACTCAAACCAAGACAAAACAAACAAAAAATAAAAATGAAAACTCAAACCAACATACCATAAGCAACTTTTCCCTTTCTCAGCAAGCCTGTTTGACCCAGAAGAAGGAAGCTACCTGTCTTGTTCCTATTATCATCAAAACCAACACAATAATTTCCTCTTTGCTTTTTGTACTTATGGTAGGAGAGTGGTGGGAGTGTGGATGGATGGGTGGATGGGTGGCAGTCATCGTCTCAGTACTTTGTGTGCTGCTATAATAGATACCACAGACTGGGTAGAAGTTTATTGGGATCACAATTCTGAGAGCTGGGACATCCAAGAACAAGGGGTCACATCTAGTGAGGGGCTTCTTGCTGTGTTATAACATGGCAGAACACATCACATGGTGAAAGTACATGTTTGGAACAAGAGATTGAGCTCTCAACGCCAAGCCTTTTTACAGTTGGCATCAATTTATTCATGATGGTGAAGTCCCCCTGACTTAAATACCTTCCATTAGGCCCCACCTTCAAACACTGTTGCATTGGGGATTGTTTCCAACACATGTTTTTTGAGGAACACATGCAAGCCATAGCAATAACCCTTAGATGCATTTTCAGTTCAGTCTTTTTCTTGATGTTATCATGCGCACTTTTGCTTTCTTAACATTGTTCAATTATTCACCTCTAAAAAGCAAACCATCTGATTTCTTCTAATCACACCATAAATCCTACCTAGAGACCTCCTCTAACAGGTCTGTCTTGAACATTCCAGCTCACATTGGTCTCCCCATTTCTCAACTACAGCAGGGAAATTCTCCAGAGACCAAGTATTCTACTGCTAGAATCCAGGGTTTTCTTCCCCCTTTTCCTTTACCTTTCCAGTCAAATAAACTCTTCCCAGCAATTTTCTGAATTTTCCTGAGCTGCAGGATAACCCCCGCATACCCTGGCAGAGTGTAAACCTTTGAATTTCAGTAGCCTATAGGCTCCTGGGTTCAACCACAGCTCAACCAGTGGCTCCTCTGCCAGCTTCCTCTGCCTTTCAAATCCCATCTAAGCCACACATTCCTTTTCTCTCTGCTTTACCATCCATTCACCAACACTAAATCTGCTCTCTGTTCATATTTCCAAGTCTCCAGCCCTCGTAGTGCCAATGTGGTCCACTTGTTGAGTAATCCTGTCAGTCAACTCTGCCTCATTACAAAATGAGTATGCCCTAACCCACACTTCCATATGGCCTCATGATATTATTGTAATTGCATTCCCTGTCTACAGTAGGCAAAATGAAACACATGCTGTGAAAGTGGGTCTGTTTTATGCTGGCTCCCAAGGCAGACTTTAAGAGAAAATTAGTGCCGTCTCCTTTAGGACTTTTTCTGTGACTGATTCCTTCCTCAAATGGGGCTTTCTGAGCATCAGTAATTTTCAGTCAGATAACATAAAATGCCTGCTTCTGGATCTTGATTTTACGTCTTTAGACCACACAGCTGGTGATGTTCAGTGGGGGCTGTAATAAAGCCTCAGCAGTGTCATTGATAATCTTACACGTGCTATGAACTTTGAGGGAAGTTGTGGATAAGAGTGGGGAAATAAGTGAAGATGGTTTCGTTGAGACCACTTTGGGTCAAGCAAAATGTGGCAAGAAACTTTCACTTCAAAGTTATCACTGGATCAAACTTCCCAGAGTTTATTTCCTATGCTGCTCTTTCTCTGGATTTAGAGCATGAACCCAAGAAGCTGAGAAATATGAGTTCAAATCGTTCCTCTTTTCTGTGGGTATGCATCTTAATGTCTTAAAATAAGACCATCAATTTCTCATCTGTAAAATATGGGAACGACCATGCCTACTTAATGGGATTGATGTGACAAATAGAAAGATATTATAATAAAGTCATAAATTACAGTAGTGTTTCTATGATAAACATTCAGTAAGTGAGAGCAGTGATTATAATTTTTACCTAGATATATGTTTATGGCAAGGGAGGAGGCATCCAGAATCAAACTTATTGGTATTAAAATTTTTTCTTTAAGGTTTTGCAGATAAAAAGTAAGGCCATGGTTTATAAAGATTCCGAGCACTTCAGACTAATGGATCCATGGGTATTTACATACCTAGTGGGGAAAAGTGGAAGAGCAAGTCAGTAAACACACACACACACACACACACACACACACACACACACACACACACACACACACATCAGTCTTTCAGATGAGGTCTTTAACAGTAAACCAAGGTTCACTCATAGAACTTTCATAACAAATGAGCATATGGTGTGCATTTGACAGAGGGAAATACACATTCTTCAAGGAAGCTCTTAAGTTCTTGGGAATTCAAGAAGAATAGAAGACTGTCTTAAACACAAGAAGTCCTTAGAAATTTAGGGAAATGCTCAGTGGTTTAATTTTTGTTAAAATTTGCAACATACAGGTTTATGTCTACATTTAGATCTCTGAGTTACGGTATATTCCTCCACACTACAACCTGGAGAAACAGATCTGTGTGCCTTTTAATCCATGATCACTGTAGTTCAAATTAGCTCTTTGAAAGAACTTTTCTTTCTCTGGCCAACTAAATGAATTAAAATTGATGTACTTAATTGTTTTCTAAATTGCAATTTTTCTCCCACAGATGTTTTTTATCATTGCTGAGCCCAATGGGCTCTGTCAGTCACACAGGGAGATGAAGTCATGCAGTAATAAAAGAGACGAGGTTGGGAGAGGAAGGGAAATACCATACAGTATATTGTCTAATTGAAAAATGTGCCACATAAATGTTGAACTTGAAATTTCTCCCTCCCTAAGGGCTACTCACAACAAACAATGCACACATCTTCTGCACTGCAAAGATTAGACTTCTCCCCTTTCTCCATTATTAATTCAGGCCAATGCAAGAGTTTCCTTCCTTTGCCTCTCTTGGGGGAAGTCACTCTATTGGAACTGTGATGTAAGGTACAAGACTCCAAAGTGAAAGCTTAAGTGCCAAAGGTAATGGCATCAGGGTTAGAGGGTGAAGATTATGGTGACAATGATAGCATTGGCTGATCTCTAATTTTGTAGCGAGAAGATGAAAACTAGCCAGAATATCCATGAATGTGCCTTGGAAATGGTTGCTAGTGATAATACTACCTCAGATGGAGAGGAGCCTAGTGGAAATATGGTAACTGGGGAAATCAGAAAATCTCAGGCTTGCATGCATGTTAATGAAAACTAGAAGTATAAGTAACATGGAGCAGGAAGGACAGACAGAAGGGCAAGCTGCACGTGTTCTTCATAACAACAGAGATCATGCTACAGATGTAGAACGCATTTCAGCCTCAGAGTTAAAAGCCAGATAGCTCACACCCCTAAGGAAGTGAAAGATCCCACCCCCCCATGCCCCATTTTGAAAGCAGGTGAGAACCGGTTGCAGTAGAAAAACGTTGGCCTAGAAATTCCTCTGAGAGATCTTTCTAATTCTCCATCTATTTTTATTTGCACTACACTTTACCCACTGCATAAAACCAGTCCCATTTTTAAAGATTCTCTGTAGGAAGTGACTTACCGCCAACAGGGCAGTAACTCAGGAGCGTCCATCAATCCAACTGTCAAGAAGACCTCTCTTATATCAGAAAGAAAGGCTCTTTTCTCTTGTCCCATCACCATTGAAAAAGAACACCTGGTCATTAAAGAAGAAACCTAATGAACCACTCATTTTATTTTTTTCTCATTTAGTTTAGCTGTGCCTCATATTTAACTAAAACAAACTCCAGAGTCTTCTTCAAGTTCCTTGATTGCACTGGAATCTTAATGAAGCAACCATTGCTTTGAAATATGAGCATTATTGCCCAAGGTTTATAATCCTTTTACTAAATAGTAATTTTCTTTATAGTGATATTTGGGGTAACTAGATTCAAAGTGCTGAGAGAGAGTCACCCTATATAATACCAAAGCTTTAGGGAGCGAAAAAATCACATGCCATTAAGGTTTCGTCTAGGCTTTAAAACAGACTTTGGCCTTTCTGTTTCTTGGTGTTGTTCTCTTGGTGTCTTTGGCCTTGCTGTCTCTTGGTGTTGTTCTCTGGATTAAAATACTAATCACCATCATCGTTGTCATCATCATCATCATCATCATCATCATCCACCACTTTACTCTTCCTCTCACTTTCCTATTTCTCCTCCATTCTTTTCCTCCATGCCCCCTTTTCCTTTCTTCCTGTCTTCTTCCTCTTTTTCTGTCTCTTTTGCCTCTTTCTCCCTTTCTTCTTTTGTCCTTCTTTCTCCTCCTTTTTCTTTTGGTGTTTTCCTGTTCCCTTTTTTCCTCTTTCACTTTCTCTTCCCATCCATCACTTCCTTCTTTTTTTCTCTACAATTTTTTGAATTTTTACTGTGTGCCAAGGTTTACTGAAGCATCCTATGTCATCTCATTTCATCGTGGTAACAGATCTAGATATTACTTTTAGAGGAGAAAATGAAGTATCCGAAAAAAACAAGTAATTTACCCATTTACATGGCTAGAAAATCTGACTCCGGATTCTTTAACTCCAAAGCCACACTTTTAGCTTCTCTAGGAAAAATGAAAAATATTGGAGGATGGAGATTGAAAGATTCAAATAAAGTTATAATTAAACTTTAAGTTTATAATTTGAGAGAATAAAATCTAATTTTGTACTTCTGAAAATTTGGGGTTCATTGGGATAAGACAATTAGAATGCTTATGTAATAAACAGTTTTATAATAGACAAATCTATAAAGAAGAAATAAAATAGTGGTATGTTAATACTCTGAAGTATAGAAAAGTATTATTATATAATAATATTAACTAATTATTATATGTATTTATTAGATCTCAAGTATGAATGACTGAATAAATAAATGAATGAATAATGCCCATTTGTATTCGTTAGGATCAGCTATCAAGCAACAAAGATCAAATTACATTAGCATTATGCTTTATTAAAAGCAGTCTGGAGATAGACTGTTCAGGGCAGTATAGCATCAATGCTGTCATGCAGGTCCTCCATTCTTTCTTTGTTATTCTCCTATTTTCAGCATGTTAGTTTTTGTTTCCTGGACTTCTACCACATGTCTCCCTTAATCTGCCTAAGATAGCTATCACAGATCCTATCTATTTAAATTTAGGAACAGAGGGAAAAAATTTTTCCTTGTGAAAGTCTCCATTTTTTTAAACTTAAAAAAATGGCTTCCGGAAGCTTTTCCAACCCTGCTCCCTGCATACTTTTTCTTACATTTCATTAGCCAGGTCTGGGCTGCCTGGCACCCCTAATCACTGAGTGGAATGGGATGGCAAGTGGGGCCACAGAAGAAGTTAAATTTCTTCAAAAATGGGATATCTCTGCTTGCTACCATATTTGGAGCTCAGTTAGCAAGTAAAAGGGGAAATGGATGTTGGTTAGGCAATGAACAGTGTTTGCTATACCATCTTAGCCATTTTCACAGGGGAAAGATGTCTCCCTTAATCTCCCTTTACTGAGAGCAAACCTCCATGGGACATTTTGCCTTAAGGAAACAAAGATGGCAAGAAAGCCAGCTTCCTAAGAGAGATTATATTGGCTTGCCTATTTCTTTCAAACTTCCAGATATTCTGTTAGTATTCTAATCTAAATACCAGGAGAATTTTGAACAGAAAAGTAGAGGGGAAATACTCAAAATTGAAGAACAAGTTTTATTTTTCTGAAAGTGGATATGGACAAGTGAAGGTATAAGTATTAAAATAAGTGTATATGTCACTGAAGATGGATGAAGCTTTACATGTGGCATAGCACATGAAGAAACAAAATTAACTACAGTTAGGACAAAGGAGTAATGTAATTAGGGGCTCTGAAAAGGTCTGAAAGATTCATAAGTAGTTTTCTTCCTTTTTTTAAAACCCAACATGGTATGTCAATGGCTTTAAGGATAATCCAGTATTCCAGATAACCAGTAATGATGATGATGACACTAATATATAGTGGTTACTACACATCAGCCATTGTTCTTAGCAGTTTACGTAAGTTTAATCATTTAGCTGTTGTGACTGTACTATGAGGTAGAGTCTAGTGTCATTCCATGTTTCAAATGAAGAAATTGTGCACAAGGTTAAGAACTTTTCCAAGTTTATACAGCTAGTAAAATGCAGATCTGAAATTTTTTTTGTTGGTTTCTTACATTCTTCCAATAATGTTATTTGTGCATATCTGAATCATATCAAGAAATCTAATAACACTTCTTTGCTTAAAAATAGATTCAGAAAAATTTGGAATTTTACTCTTAAACATAAGCACTCTTTGGAAATCGTTATTGATTTTATCAAGAAGCTGTGTCTTAGTCAAAATCACATAATTCAAAATAAATATCAATTGCACTAAGGCTATATAAGTAGGATGATATAAATCAAAATGCTCTAAACAATTAATCAATTTTATTTCACTTGTATTAGACCAATAATTTGAGCTCTGTAGTTATAGCATAAAGGACTTTTTGACATGTGAGGTGATTGTACTGAGACTGGGAAAACAACTGACTTGATCTAGTGGAGATATAGTCATTGGCTTATTTCCTATCTACCTCTTCCTTATTAAGATCCTTTTTCAGTTTATGGTCTACTAAGGCCACTGTAATTGCATCTTCAGTTAGCATGGAGCAGTGTAGCTTCACAGGAGGAAGGCATAGTCCCTTGTCAATATCTCTTCTGAAAATCCTAGTTTCCTTAACCATTTTCCTTTAAGACATTCAATGACTAATAAACTTGGTTCAAATTCATAGCCATAGCCACATATTTAAAACCTGGCAATCATATGTTTTTCTTTTCATTGACTTGAACCTGTAATTTCATTACATTACTACCAGCTAGAGCCTTCACCAATCTAGTTCATTTTTAGACATCTTGCCAATTATTAGAATTGTTTGATTGTTAGAATTCTCTAAATGATCAACAATATTTTTGTAATAAAGCAGGCCCTGGCCCGACATCTTCTGATTGGGGAGATCAAGTTTCCTGAGCAGCAGATACAAAGCTACTGCTACTGATGATCCATTCTACCCGCTGCCATCTTGTCAAGCCCAGAGCTATAACTCAACCCAGGTATTCTAGCACCAAAGTTCATGTTCCTGACTCCCAGACTTATATTGCCCCTCTAGAGTCTGTGTTTTCACCACTCTGTCAAAGTACTAAAGTCATGGCAGGGCTATAAATTATAAAAATATAGCTAATAGAAAAGACCAATCAAGACTGTGTTATAGGGTTGAGGAGAAAATGACACACATGGAAATGATAAACTGAAATATTTGGGGAAAGGGATGAGGATCAGTTCTTTTTTGAATGGAAACATGTTGGAGGAGAAGAAATTTGCAGAGAAATAAGCAGACATGTTTCAGGTTGGCTGCTAACCAACAGAGTTCTTAAGCTTTTCCCTCTGAGAATAGAGTGGGTTGATGGGAGCTGCTGTCCTGGCAGATCTTTTTTTTTCTTTTTCACCATCTCATTGACCTTTCTGGCTTCCATGGACCATGCTAGCACTACTAGGCAGCCCCACCAGAGTTCGTTGTCCTTCACTGACATGGTTGAAGTACTTTCTGATATTCCAGACATCTACAGTGGATAGAGAATGGGAAGAGAAGAAGGGCCTTCATTTTTGGTGGCATTTCACATCTAAACAGAGATGTAGCCCTCAGTGACCAGCTCTGCCTATCAGATAATGGATGGACATTAGGCCATCCATCCAAAGTCTTAGGGCAATACCAGTATACTTCTGGGGCTTAGTTCACAGTGTAGTAGTTTCTTCTTTTTGTCATATGGCAGGGTAGAAGGTACTTTCAGAACATTGTTTTCATGATCTAGTGGTGAACTCTTATCTTTGGGACAGCAGTCCAACTATCCATAATCCTTAAAGAAATAAGTCAGGAGGTATTTTCATAGATGCAAGCGGAACTGTGAAAATCCAGGACAAGCCTGCAGCATGGTCTGAGCTCCATCTGCATGCAGCCAGATAGTGATATATATAATATATATAAATATATATATGTATTTTTTTTTGAGTTGGAGTCTCACTTTGTCACTCAAACTGGAGTGCAGTGGCTGCTCCCAGCCACTGCAGCCTCGACCCGTTGGGCTCCAGCGATCCTTCCTCCTCAGTCTTCCAAGTAGCTGGAACCATAGGCGCGCACTACCACACCCGGCTAATTTTTGATTTATTGTACAGATGAGGTCTCCCCAAGTTGCTCAGGCAGGTCTCGAACCCGCAGTCTCAGGCAATCCACTCACCTCGGCCTCCCAAAGCACTGGGATTACAGACTGAGCCATCGAGCCCGACTGGATAGCTATATTTTTATAGAATCAGAGACCTATCACATTTAAGGCATTTTAAGGTAATGTATCACATTCAATCTTTCTCTTTACAGATAAGAAAACTGAAGCCAGAGAGATCAAATGATATTCCATGTTAATACAGCTACAGCTGGTACATGTCAATATGTAACATACATTGTTTGGCCTTGGATCCAATGTTCTTTCTTATACACCTACCTGGTGTGAATCAATATCATTCTCTAGAAATGGGAAGAATAATTCTAACTGGGACAAGCAGCATGGAGAAGAAACCTTAGAGACTTTGACTAGTGCAGATGGAAGAGCAAACCAGCTTGACTCAGCACTTTGTTTGAAACTGAGGCTTAGTGGATGTTAAATTGCAGGAGCCTCTATCCCAGTGACTCCTACTGAGATCCTCTTTTGGGAAGTAATTTTCTCACCCACATGAAAGTTAAGGAATTCTTTCATAAGCATTTAAGTACTACCATTAAGGGAACTCAAGAGGTCATTTACCCAAAAGCTTCTTTACCCTTCCCACCAAGAATTCATTGGTCTAATTCAGCAGAGTGGTTTTGGAGAATTGGCTGCCCAGCATGAAGCTACATTCTAAGCTTGAATATTTGCTTTCTATCTTTCTCCTCCTTTTTCTTTACCATTCTTGGGATTTTACTTTGTTCTTTAAATTGAAAATTGTCCTATAAAGGTAATATAAGTTCTTGTTAAAAAAAAATGCACCCCCTCCAAATGTAGCCAGAAGAAAATCATCTGAATTCTGACACCCAGACTTCTAATTCTCTTTTCTGAAGACATCCTCTCATAGTATAGCTCTTCTATACTATGTCTGTTTAAGTATATGTTGCTGCCTTGTTTTATATACATGGCACTATCTTATTTTCACTGTGTTTAACTCTTACTTTTTTCAATTTAATTTTCCTTAAGATTATTACCTATCAGTATGTAGAAGTTTATCTCATTCCTTTTGATTAGCTTTATTTAAATTTTAAAAGATTGATAAAATAAATTTTATCTGTCTTTCTAGTGCCTGTTATGTGGCCAAATCCCAGGAGATGAGTTTAACAGATAAGATCACATGAATTGTCCCAGGAAGCCCTGTAGATTCCAGATCCATAAATCTAGAAGCCCCTCTCAGTCACGAGAGCTTTTTGGGCGAGTGTTTCATAATAAAATTATCTGTCAGTTCTGCTTTTCCAATGACCTTCCCAGTCTGACTTAGAGGAAAAGGTTGGTGGAGTCCTGAGAAAGCAGACTTGCCTCGAGTTTGTCTTCTTGGCTGCTGGTGAAGGAGTATTGCACTCCTACTCTGAGATTTCTCTAAGGAGACTTGGGGTTTTCCTGGCAGGCCGAGCTCAGGCTACTCAGCGGAATGTCTCTGGTTCTGCAGTTTCATGAGGAGCCAGGAGGCTGAGCTTCCAAGCCAAGGGAAACACTGCTTCAGACTCAAGGCCATGACTTGGCAGAGATCATGGGGCCTGCTGAATTCAGTCGAGGGCTCTCTTTTACCCCTTACTTACTCAAACCACTCTTTCCCACTAAAGTTAGAGGAGGATGGAGAGACACAAGAATTCTGGTTTATTCACTGGACACAGCAATTTCTTTCCTGGGTGACATGGATTCCAGTCCCATTTTGGTACAATAGTAAAGGCCAGGGCCTTCTTCCGTATTTTGGAAGGAAGGAGAAGGAAGCCAGAGTTGACTCAGACATCTTAAGTCTCAGCAGCAGTTTTGGTCTGTGCTTAGACAAATAAGCTCAAGGCGACCCAGATCCCCTGTTCATTGTGAAAACAGACAGTGCCAGAGTGAAACAGAATTAAATTGTTTCTCTTTCATGGCAGCTGAAGTGTAAAAGCCATTCTATTCCGACCTTGTGGTCAGAATATCCTGACACCTCATAAATTATCCCAAGGGCTCAGGGCTCAGGAGGCTGGGAAGGCGGAAGGTCCGGGCCGCAGCCCGCGGTCTGCAGGCAGCAGCAGGGCCTCCCTCCTGGTCTTCCTGATAGGCTGCCACAGAGTGGAGGATGTGGAGGAATGTCGTTTCCTCAAAGTCAGGGTTTCTGAATTAGGACAAACATTTCCCCCTCTTTTTATGTTTTTAGACTTCGTATGGCCACAGGGACTACTTTAATGAAGAATTTTTTCCGAAACAGGAAAAGCACAGCAGTAGCTTTCATGTTGGACAGTGCTTCTGAGGTAGTTTTGTCTTAGAAAAAAGAGAAAGGGAAAGGACTGAGAGGAGAGATATACACACAAAATGTGAAGTGCTAGACCAATGAACATGAGGGAAGAGAGAGAAGGTGGAAAGGGGAAGCATGGGTGAGAGGAAGACATGGTCTCTTGATTCAGATACTCTCCCAAGCTCGCTCGCGGGCTCCCCCAGCCCCACATACCGTGTGGTTACAAGAAAACAAAAGCATCTCCTCAAGAGAGTGGAACTCTCAGACTTCCCTACCTCCTGGTGAGTTTCTTTTAGCCCCTACATCTATCTGTGCCTTACACACAGTAGGTGCTCTATAAATGTTTGCTTAGTGGTAAGATCCACAGATTGGTCCCTAGAGAGGAAAACGGATTTATTTTGGGAAATTCCAAGCATGTAAAGCAAAGTCATTTGGAACAAGCAGTATTCCTGTAGCCCTGAACCACCACAAGGTCAAACGCATCTGGGTATTTGTGGGTGTGTCTGGACGTATTGTGTGTGGGAGTGTGGGTGGGTGGTCTGGACTGGTGGGTAATAAGTGACAGGAGGGCCCTTGAAAGTATAAAAGGCTCCATAACTACTGTAAAAATAAAACTGGGAACAGCATGCCTAGACCTCCAGCCATGCAGTGACCAAACCTGACCTTGGCAGGGATGAATAATATTGTGGAGATGGATTCAAAAATTATTAGTCAATGTTTTTGGTCCCTATGGGCTTTTTTCCCTTTTTTTTTTTTTTTAAAGAATTGCTGGGTGGGATTTTGGCAAAGCAAATGACTGCAGCAGCCCGTGGAATTCCAGAGCCCTTCCAAGTTCTTTCTAGACTTTTCTATATTAATACTTTTTAAATTTCTGGTTCTTGCTTTCTCTAATGGGAAATATCTTTTGGCTCCCCTTTGGACAAAGGATATGCTTTCTCATTGGCCTCCGCTCTTAATTCCTTCCTTTCTTGAAGTTCTGTCATGAGCCTTCCCCACAGGTGGACAATCCTCCTTCTGATTCCTCTGGCTTGGAGAAACAGAAGAATGGAAGATCCAAGGGAGCAGACAGTTAAAAATCCGTTCATGTCAGGTTTCAGAACAGGTTGTGGTGTATTATTTCCTGCAGCTGTCTCAGTGCACAAACACATACTCATTCAAACGTACGCTGCATGGTGGTGAAGGGAGGCAGGGCTGAAGGAAACATTTGTGGGCTGCACTATCCACATCACTATGGATGCCTGACAATAAGTCAGAATCGTCATGTATCTTCATACGTATGTTTGCTAACACAGTATAGCAAGCATTCTCATCTGTAATTTAGATTTTTTATGAGAGAAATAGTAATTCACAAGGGTTAATTACACAGCCTTAAACCTAGTGGTAATTTTGAGTTTTCCTCAAAATTGCATTGATAATAACCTTGATTACAACATCCCTATTTACTTTGCACATCTTTCTGAGGCTCACCTAACCACCCTTCAACTAATCATCCCAAGTCTTGCTTTCATACAGCCATCTCCTTCTTGGAAGGGCTGTGCACATCTGGATGCATTTATGTTGATTTTATGTATTTTACTTCCCTCCCATTAGATCTTAATCTCACTGAGGATAGGAATCATTATAATCTTTATTCTGTATCTCCGACTGCCTGGGATTGTTTTGTGAATCCTATGCATAGTCAATAAATGAAGCGTGCATTCCATCTCTGAGGAGCATTTTAATGTGTAGTTGGGTTGTTTTACTAACTTCTTCTTCCATATCTGTACTAGTCGGTTCATGTTCAAAATTATTTATGTCAGCCAGGGGATGACACAGTTTGGAAAATAAATACACATCTAAAATTATAAAATACACTTCAAAGTCAAGTGCACATTATCTATGGATTTTCCATGGCTTTGTAGGTAGCAAGATGGTATGTAAGTTGTAGGTATGCATTTCTTTTGATAAGCAGTTATCCATCTTCAATCAAATATGAACTTTCTGTCTAGTTGCTAAATATTTTAAAGTATGTTTCTCTTGAGGTGTTCTCTTTAATTCTGTCTGGAACAATCGATTGGGCCCCTCACTGTCATCATTTCCTAGATTTTGAGTCTGGTCCCACGGTCTCGATAATCACACATGGACAATCAACTAAATAAAATTTGACCAATTTCTGTATAAGGTTCTACGTCTTTGGGTCTTTGGGTGTCATCAACCAAAACAAACAACTCTACGTTCCAGACTTTAGATAATGCAAAATCGTTGCTTCAGGTCATTACTTCAATCCGCTCCCTGACACCTTTCACTGAATTGCACCCTGATTCATTCTTGCTTCAGCTCCTTATCCCCCACTGGGCTATTTGGCTCTGCGGGTCCTAGACACATTGCAAAATGCATTTCTGCAGCTTTCCTCATCTTCCCTCTGGGCTTCCCGCATGCCTCCTTGGCACACTCTGCACACTTTGCTCCCTCTCTGTATCAATGCCAGCCCATCCCGAACTCAGTTCTCTCAGGAGACTCCTTTTATTCAGCTGTTTTCATAGAGAGAACTATTGAGTTTAGAATGGATTGTTGATTAATTGGCAATGATATATTTTGGAAATAAGTGTTCCTCTTTCTATCTCATGAAATATAAGTTCTTCATCCTAGGGTTTCAAATTCATTCATATATCCATTAGCCTGAGGGAAAATCATAATTTGTTTCCTAAGGAGTTTAACCAGAGAGACAGGACAGAGGCAGCTCTGACATACAAAATAAATTTTGAATAGAACAATAGGCTTGAGAGCCAGCCAGGCATTGTCAAGAAAGTTTTCCCCAAACACCTTCGTTGCTCCCTTTGGCATAGGAACAACTCATCTTAGAGTGCTCACCCTCTGGAAACAGTCTTCTAGCTCTTCTGCTTCAACCTCTAAGCCAGCTCCATGGCAGTGGAAGAGTAAGCTGCAGAGGTAGTAAAAGAGAAGCTCACTCTTCTTTTGGCTCCAGGGATTGTGAGGTGGAGAAGCTGGGAGAGAGTAAAGCAGAGAAGCCATCAGATGTCTTTCTCCCCATTTACCATCCAAGAAGCAGGTTGGGACTAGGGAGGGAGCCGCTTCATAGGCTGCATTCAACCAAGCTGGGTCATAGTCACACCAACCAGAGAATGCAGAGAGCTCAGGCAGAGGAAGTTCTGAGGTCTATCTTTCCGGGGCCATGCTTGGTTCCCATGTGCATACACAGTTTCCAGAATGAGCTGGACATCTGATAAGGGGGTGTCACTCTGTTCGGGGATGAAATGGTTTTGTAGCAGGAGCTGTAAGACAGACCCCCTCAAGCGAGGGCCTAATGATAGCCACAACCCAACCTCAGAGGGGTCTCTAATGTCAGCAGGAGCTGGGATGAGGCAGAGTCAGCCAACGGTCACTACTGAGCCCTGCCAAACTCAAGCTAAGACCAACTAGGTGGAAAGTTACACTGACCACAGACCTCAGCTGTTGGATGCCAGGGGGACAAGCAGCACCCTGTTGACAAGGTCCCCCAGAGACAGAGGGAGGGGATATTGCTCCTGAGAACCCCGACTCTTCCTTTAGATGTTGAGGTCCCACAAGTCATATTCCTCCTCCACATTCATTCATGCAACCCTGTCTTTAAGCAGGGACCGGGAAACTTTCAAAGATTAGAAATAATTATCAAAAAATGTTCAATACTTCTTACTGTTTACATTATTGGATCACACTGGGTTTTTAAGTTTAACTACAATTTTAGTAGATTTTTCTCACCTACCTTTCGAGAACCAGATTGTTTACTGATGAAACATTAAAGCTTACATTTTTTTGCTCTTCTCTCTTATGGTATGTGAGTTAAATTTAGTGACTCTAACCACATGATGGCTAGCAGTAGCTGCATAATTTGCCTTTTCTTGGATATGAATATTTTAATCAGTGATTCTGAGTGGTCCAACTTTGTAAATTGAAGGACTGAATTTTGTTTTCTGTTTTTATTTTAGATTCAGAGGATTACATGGACATATTGTGTAGTGGTAGAGATTGGGTCTCAGGTGGGCCCAAATCCCAGATAGTAAACATAATACCCAATAGGCAGGATTTAATTTTAAAGATTGGAACAGTGGTAGCCAACAGGACAAATCTGGCTTGCTATTTGTTTTTCACAAAGTTTTATTGCAACAGAGCCATGATTATTTGTTTATGTATTGTCTGTAGCAGCTTCTGTGTTATGATGACAGAGTTGAGTGGTTGCAGTAGAGACCAAATTTGTTGTGAAGCTAAACATGTTTATTATCTGGCTTTTTATAGAATAAGTCTGTCAACCCCTGGCATAGAATAATATAGTTTCATTGAGTATCTTGTTCAGAGGCCTTTTAATGAATTAATTATTCTTATTTTGTTATGACCTTCTTTTCTCAGATGTTAGTATAGTATCCTTTTTATACAGCTGAGTCCACTGAGGCCTGAGAAGTTAAGTGACATGTCTGAGATCATGCCAACAATTGGGAAAGAGACAGAGACAACAAACCATGGAATGTGAGAGGCAAACGGGGAAATCCTTATAGCATTGAGTTCTTTAGAATGGTCTCATCCTAAATAATGCCTTTGTGCTTGCATGAATATTATGAAACAAGCTTAGTAATGAACCCAAGAGGAAAAGAGGAAAATAAAAATCATAAAACGAAAATCCCCTTCAAACTCTGATATCACCTGGATTTTACAACAATGGAAATTACTCCATTCAATTAGTGGCTCTGGGCCCCCAACACACATAAGACCTGCATTTTGGGAAATTCATGTGTTCTTGTCATATATTAGATAAATGAATCCCAAAAGACAGTTCAATGTATCGTGTTACTTAGTTTAGGGGTTTGGAAAATAACCTTAAAAACGGATTGCTGGAATCTAAAATGAAACTCTAACAACTGGGGGAGGGGGGTGTCTAACTGAAAGGCTGTCAGAGAAACAAGGGTTGTATAACTAAGTGCTGCTTCCCAGCCCCTTGGAGAAATGCTGAGGAACAGAATGTAGAATGGTTGCCACGTTGTTGTCTCTGTTGTTCCTTCCACAGAAGAGTCCTCTGCACGTCATCTTTCATTTTAGTTCCTGACCTCATGCTGGCTTTTTACCTCTTGCGATTAGAAGTTGATCCTACCATTATGCTGAAATAGGAAGGGCTTTTTAGCCTTCACCTTGTGTCACCCCTCTGAGATCTGATGTTTCTGCCCACACCCTTTTAATACTGTTCTCTCCTCCCTTGGCATGTCTGTTGCCTGCTCATGTGATTCTCCTGTCTTGCTGCCTCGCCTTAGGCTCATCATGCATCTGTACTCCACTCTTAAATTCAGACTGTTCTTCAGGGTACCAATCTTTATTCTCTTTTTCATCTCCTTCTATGTATTTACCTGGAAAGTCTCATTTCTGTTCACGGCTTCAACTACTAGCTAACTGGACTTGGCTCCCAAATCTGTTTTCAGTCCATATCTCTCTTCTGTACTGTAGAATTTATTTCTGTTTCTCTACATAATATCTCTGTTCAACGTGCTGCAGGTATCTCAAACTTGAAAGTCTAAGGCTAAACTGTAACCTTTCCTCTATACCCAATACCTTTTCTAATATTCTAAACTATCACCCATCAGCTCAAGACTTTTCAGTGGATTCCTGGATACAAGGAATAAAGATACTGAATTGCACAGTGCTCTCCATGACCTGGCTCATGCTAGTCTCCTTGCACGCTTGGCTTCTATTCTCCTGACCCTTGCAGTTCCTTGCTTTCTCTTTACTATTTTTCTGTTTCTTTGCTCTTCTTGGAATTGCGTCCCCTTTGTTAGTTCAAAGAACATCTACACAAGTTCCAAGATTCAATCCAAGCACTACTTTCTCTACAGTCACCCAACAAGACACTGGGCACTAGAAAAGGAAGGTCAGAATCATTACTTCCTCATCTTTGCACTTTGGTGCCCCCTGGAATTCTTCATCCTCACAGAGTAACTATGTGGTGGCAACATAGTTGCCTTTTGGGCAAGGCTCTAGTTGACTGCAGTCTGCTGTGGAATTTTCCAGGTTTCCCACCCATCTGGGATTATCTTGCAAGCCTGACGTTAATAACAGTGTGCCAAGCGAGTGGTAATTATTGGAGTAATTTAGTCAGGGTGCTGTCAGTGAAAATTCTTCTAGAGAAAACTATGCAATAACCAGAATTGGGATAGTCTTGATAGGAGCAGAGAATAGCACATTATTCATTCAGCCTTTAGCACGTTACAAAGAGGAAGTATGGCAGTGTTAAAGAGCATAAGTCTGAAGTCAGAATGCCTGGGTTTCAATTCTGCCTCAGCTATTTACTAGCTTTTTACTAGTTTTGTGACTCTGGGCAAGTTTCTTAGCCTCTCAGTGCCTCAGTTTCCTGTAAAATGAAGATGGTGACAATAGTACCATCCAGATAGGATTGTGGTGAGGGATATATGTGTGTGTGTGTGTGTGTGTGTGTGTGTGTGTGAATATGTTAGAACAGTGTCCAATATTTAATAAGTGCTACCTCTTAACTGGTTTTGGCTTGTTAGACGACTAAGGGAAAAAACAAGTTTCAGAAGCCACTAGAAAGATCATTTTCAACCAGAGGGTTGAGTATTCTCCCTCTTTTACACCAGTAAAAGCAACTACCAAGCTCTCAATTCTCCAATTAAACTTCACACTGAATAACAAGCTTATATATATCTTGTGTTTGTTTAGTCCTTTATACTAGGCAAGTAACTTTCACTTAGTGTTATAATAGGTAGCTGTAAAAACAAGAAAAAAAATGAACAGGCTTTTGAACATGCAATCCTTTATTTTATGTGCACATACTTTGATGAAGTTCTCCTTAAATCGTTTGAGCAAGCAATTATAGAAACTTCAAACACCATGGAGCCCTGTTAACATAACCACTGTGTACCTACATAGACATAATCTCTCTGGCATTTGTTCCCCAGAACAACCAAATCCCAAGAGGTAGCTTAGAGGTATATTTCCCTCTTCAAGAAAACTACCCAAAAAGTAACTCACAAGCTAGATGCTTTCTGACTCCCTGTCTTATGTACATTACATTACTCTTTTAAAAAAACTTTAACTTTATTTTACATGCCTTTTTAAAAATGTCAGACTGAGCTGAATCAATTTATACCCTATAGATTCTGTCTAGAGGCCCTTAATGCCTTTTTGATAACTTTGTCCAAATTGGAGGAATTTTCTATGTTGATTTTCATATCTTCATTGTTACTGGTTCTGATCTAGAAGCCTAGTGGTGTGAAGGGAGCTAAGGACAGCCATGGAGAAAACAAGAAGTAGAAAATAGTTTAACAAAGAAAATAGACTTATTACATATTTGTTTTGTTCCCAAGTCAATGCTTTGTTGCATGATATCACTTCATCTATCTGCTTCTCTCTTTTTCTAGCATCACCAAGTACTGTTTTCCATGCTAGTGTGATATCTTGCCTGAGTTGCTGTGATATCCTCTTAACTGACCTTACTACAGTCATTCTGATGTGCTTCTAGTCTGTTCTTCAATTTGTTGCCAGAGCTATCTTTTCAAAATACAAATCTGATCATGTCACCCCCTTTGCTTAAATCCCTTCAATGAGTTTCCTTTGGTCTTGAGATAAAACTAAAATTCCTCAACCAGGCCTATAAGGTCCTGCATCATCTAGCTCCATTTGCTTAAGGTAGGAATTGCAGGCTATTCAACAATGCCTACGTCTCTGGCTCCTGTGACATAGATGGTTTACATTTCCCAGACTCCTCTACTGTTAGGGCATGGCCCTTGAAAACTTCTGGTATGCATTATTCATGACCCTGCCAGGTGACTGGCACGATGATACTGATGATGACTTTGCAAGCCAGATGTTGAAGATAACAAAGTAGTATCAGCATGAATCTACGACAGTGGATCCCCTTGGATCTTCCATTACCACCCCTGGCCTACAATTGCTTTGGAATATTATATGAGATAAAAATACATACTTATTGTATTGAACCATCATGGGATCTTTGTGTTGCTACAGATGAATCTACTATAACTAACATGTCACATCTGTGTTATCTGCCCACAATACTGCCTATGCCTACCTTCTCCACATCAGCTGACTAAATCTTTTAATTCCTCATCCTTGTCGTGGTCCTTGATCCTATAAGGTCTTTGCATATGCTAGTAACCTTTCCACTAACATTTTCTGGTTAAATCTTGTTCAACCTTCTGGTCTTAGCTCAGATAATACCCCTTTATGAAAGCTCTCTCTGAACTCAAGTCTCTCAATTATAGGTTCATTTCTCCATGTACTTCTCCTTCATAGATCTTGCATAGTCTCAACTCTACAGTTGTCTTTGAGCTTATTTAATATTTTATGCTCTTTGCTAGGTTGTAAATTCATGAGGGCAGGAGCAGTGTCTGTTTTTGTTTGTTTAGCATCTACAAAGTGCCTTGACATAAAGACAATCAGTAATATTTATAGAATGAATGAGTCAAGATTGTCGAGTTATGCCATTAAGAAAAAAATTAAAATATCTTAACTTACAATGTAAGTAATGGTGTGAAAATATTTTTTGTCAGCATGAAATGTTATTTTGACACTTTGTTTTTAAGTGCTTTTCATAATTGCAGTCGTACTCTAAGATCATAATTTCAGGGAAGCACATGACTTTGATGTGCTAACTCTTGATGTGCTAGTCCTATATCCAGCTGCCACCTTTTAGCTGCAGTTTGCTAGATAGTACGTAACCAAATGCAATCTCTGGATTGTTTCTTACTGAAGAAGCTTCTGTTGGAAAAAATTCCAGGAAATAAAATGTACAAAGAATGAGTTATATTCTGATTGTAATTGAGTGCATGAAGGTAGAAAGAGCATGAACCTTGGATGAAGTAGATCTGGGGACTTGCTCTCTAGTTAGGGTTTATAATTTAAGTGTTTCATGCAGTATTTTGGACATATTTACTCTAAATAATTATTTATTGTTTATCTGAAATTCAAATTTAACTGGCTGTCCTCTATTTTTATTTGCTAAATCTGTCAACCTTAGTTCTACTTCTGCTACTTACCAGACTCTTCACCTTGGATGGGAATTTTGCCTTGAGAGGATTAAGGAAGACATGCTATTTGAAATGCTTAGCATAGTGTCAGACACTAAGTGCTGACACTTAGTGTTCCAAAAATATTTATTCTTTTTTAGATTCCACATGTAAATGAGATCATGTAATTTTTGTCTTTTTGTGCCTGGCTTACTTCATTTACCATATTGTCCTCCAGGCTCATCCATGTTATCACAAAAAATTAAACTCAGGGAAGTAGAGAGTAGAGTGGTGGTTATCAGAGGGTGGTTGGGGGTGGGAGTGGCAGGATGCTGGAGAAGGGGGGGATGTTGGTCAGACGGTACAAAGCTTGAGATAGACAGTAGAAATAGTGGCCTATTGTACAGCTTGGTGGCTATAGTTAATACTAATGCATTGCATATTTCAAAATTGTAATAAAAGTAGATTATAAATGTTCTTACCACACAAAAATGATAAGTAGGTAAGGTAATGGATATGCTAATTAGCTAGACTCAATCATTCCACAATGTATATATAGATCAAAACATTACATTGGACCTCATAAATATATACAATTATTATTTGTCAATTAAAAATAAATAAAAGATTCCAAAGAAAAAAATGAAAACTAAAATTAACAATTATTAAACATTTTTATTCTCAATGTGTGTGTATACACACACACACACACACACACACACACACACACACACACACACATTTTTATGGCAATAATAAATCCCATTACTAGCTGGGCTCGGTGGTTTAGCCTGTAATCCCGCGCCTTTGGGAGGCTGAGGTGAGTGGATTGCCTGAGCCCGCGGGTTCGAGACCCTCCTGGGCAACTTGGCGAGATCTCATCTCTACAATAAATAAAAAATTAGCCGGGCGTGGTAGCGCGCGCCTGTAGTTCCAGCTACTTGAAGGTTGAGGCGGAAGGATCTCTGGAGCCCAGTAGGTCGAGGCTGCGGTGGCCGGGAGCGGCCACTGCATTCCAGTGTGGGCAACAGAGTGAGACTCCAACTCAAAAAAAAAAAAATCCCATTACTTATAATAATAAGAGCTACCATGTATTGTGTGCCTTATTATATGCCAGGTATTGTTCTAAGAAGCCCCTTCATCTATTATTTTATTAATTTCGTCCAATGATCTCACAAAATAGGATATTGTCTCTGCTTTACAGATGAGACACAGAGTTTGGGTCTCTGCCATGGTCATGCTGCTCACTAGCGGCCCAACCTCAGATTCTGCTGTCTGACTCTGGACTCTGCCCCTTCACCGCCACACCACGGTTTCTGCAAGTGCCAGACAAGGCTGGTTCATTACGGATGAGCACTCTTTCCCATTTAACAGGAACACTTTTCCCTCAGACCCTTTGTAGCCTTGGGGGCGATGTTGCTGGCCACCTGGTAAATCAACCATCCCTTTGCACCCAGAGCTGATTTTATAGAAATCTAAATACACTTTACTAGATTTACATGTTAAGTCTGAGATAAAAAAAAGTTCTGTGCTTGCCTTTTAGTTGAGGCAACCCCTTGGTTTTATAGGCTTGTTTTAGTAAGTAATTATTCTGGTATTGCAAGGCCTCCTTTATTGAGTCATAAATGCATCCTGGACAGCTCGAACAACAAGCAGGCCCCTTCCTTTGAGCCCAGCAGGCGCACACTGTTTGGCAGGGTAAGCTGGCTTGCCTGCCTCTGCAGGTTTCTCTCTTTCTCTGGAAACCTCCTATGAAACCATGTGAAGGGGGGAAAGAGGATCAGATAATTGGGATCTTTAAGATGGTTATTATGAAAAATGTTCTGGAACCAATTCAAATACCAATCAGAAACCACATTGTTTGACTAAATCACTTTCAGATGCCATATTAGATACAAAATACAATTATTTCCAGTTTAAAAATATAATGTTCCTTTAAAAAAACACAGTATTTTATTTTATTATTTTTTTTTAAAAAGTCTGTCTTGGCTGGAATTCAGGCCCGTCACAGATGATGTACAGACAGGCTTTGTGCTGTTCCCTTTGGATTCGGGGCCTATGGACCTCACTGCAAAGTATTTAAAAAGTTCTTTAAAATGGATGTGACAGCTGTTTTCTTTGTGTATTACAGAAATATACAGAGTTCAGAGGCTCCATGGCTACACTTTGGGCATGTATGTCATTAAAGGAATGAAAAAAAGATGATGGCCAAATGCTGTATTAAAATCCCATTAGAAACACTGGGAGGAATTTATAGCTGTGATCTCTTTTATCTGACAGGCATCAGTTTAGTGAAACAGTTTTCCTTCTTGCCTTCTTCTTTCCTCTCTTTCCTTCCGTTCTCTCCTTCCCTCTCTTCCCGTCTCCCCTTCCCTTCTTCCTCCTTCCATCCTCTTCTTCCTTGTTCATCTCCTTCCAGTTCCCTAATTGGTCACAGAACATCTGAGTGTTGTCTTTAGCACTGGAAAAGCAAATATTATCAGGTTTCTGTTAATATTGGTCCTCTTTGCTGTCTCCTGCATCAGACACCTTAAGGGGAGATCATTCATCCCCTTCCCAGGCAGACTTTTCTCTCCAGCTGAGGATTCATTGAATCTGATTATCTGAGCCTTCATCACTGTGATGAGGAGTTAAGGGGGTTAACACACCGTGTGACCTCAGGAATGATTCCTGTTATAGCAGCTCCCATATGATCCATTAGACTCGAGCATGAATTTTAATGGGCTCAGAACCCCTTCTCTAAGCCTGAGGTCACTGGCTCTCAGAGCGAATCTTCCACAAACTGACATGGAACCTGAGGAATTTACTCTGTTGAGAGTGGTATGGAATTTTGCCTTCAGATCTCTAGGGCATGCTGTCGTCCTCTGTGGAACAGGAGGGAAATACCAAATCATCATTTTGTTAAGTATAGAGTTACTTATGGATGAGCGTAGAATAATTCAACTCACAAAGAACTGCTACAAAATCTGACAATAGGAACAATAACATCATGGAGATCTTGTCTGGTCGTGTTTTGCCACTTACAAGCCACATGGATCATGGGCAAGTTGCTTTAACTCTCTAGGCTCAGTTCATTTAACTGTAAAAGGATGCTGGCTCTGAAAATCTGTGCTTCTGTGAGCCTAACCCAAGGAGGACAGATAGGAAGATAGAAATAATACTGTGAGATACTGCAGCAAAGAATACACATCAGTTTTTTTCTCAAATGTTTAGTAGGGAGGAAAAGATAACGAATTCTGTACTTCAGGGAGCTCAGAGCCACTGATAACACCTTAGTTCCCTTATCTAATGTTTTGTTCATCTCTCTCTAACAACCTAAAAGCATGTGAGTGGTGCCACTCATTTCTGTATCTTCGCCTTTGTGCTTGCTTGCTGACTGTGGGGAAACAGGGTATACACCTTAGGTCGTACACATAATGAGGAAAGAGGAGAAGAAATCTAAAAGACAGATAGAAAGCCAGGTGAGCACACTGTCACAGACATCAAGTCGAGAGAGCATCATAGGAAGAGCAAGCGGCCGGCAGTGTTGAATGCCACAGCCAGGCAAAAATGCTAAGGCGAGACTGAGCAAAAAGCCCTGCAAGCTGGGAATGTCAGTGGTCAGTTTATGGAGACTAGATGAGCCCCTCCACTGTCAATTCACCTTGCATCTTTAAATACACACACACACACACACACACACACACACACACACACACACACCCCACACACACACATACACAGGCTTTTATTTCATTTTTAAAATTTGGGGCATTTTATATACATACCTCTCTATATCCTGCTTTTTTTTACTTTTCGAAATGCTATGAAAATTTTCCAGGTCATCTAGGATAGATCTAACTCCCTAACTCAATATTTTAAAAAATAGTTACTTGACAAAAACAATTTATATATATTTAAGGTATACAACATGATAATTTGATATACATATACACTGTGTAATGATTACCATAATCAAATGAAATAACATGCATCACTACCCATAGCTACCGTGTGTGTATGTGTGTGTGTGTGTGTGTGTAGTAAGGACACAAAATCTGCTCTCATCAGATTTCAAGTAAACAACCAAGAGGTTAAACCACTTTACTTGCCTATAATCTTTAAAAAGCAGGAAGACAGCACTTTCACTTAAGGCTGAATAAAAGAAATATTGAGGAAGTTGATCTTTCACCAAACATTATACAGTAATAGAAGCATCAGATCTATACTCCTGACTTATCTTTTAGTTCACACTTCCTCTAGACTATGTTGTACATTTCTTTCCATCATGGATGGACTAACTAGAAAGCAGAATGGTCTAGGAGCTGGGAGTACTTCAGGGCCCAGAAGATAGATCGAGACAGACTTACTTCCCACAACACCCCAGATGTCTTGCTTCCCACTACAGTCTTACTTCCCACTACATCGGTGAATTAAATAAAGGAAGAACTACTTGATAGTAAAGAGTTACTTGGAAAAATAGAAGATTAGAGTCAGTAGTCAGTGAGAAATGGGGAATGTGAACATTTGACTATCACTATGTTCAAATGACTATCTCAGCAGAACGTTCTTTATGAAAAGGATGGGCATGAGTAAAACTGTTATGATGGGATTAAGCACTAACTTCAAATTAGAGACCAACTCAAAAACAGGGAATGAAAATATTTTTAGGCAGTACCATTTAGATAATTTGGCATCAGATTTGAGGAATAACAAAATGCATTCTGAGGAAAAAAAATTGGAAACACTCAAAGGGTGAGGAAATCCTGAGTTTGGGTTTCTGCAGGAAAAATTGTGCCAGGAAAATTAGATTCCTTTTTTTGGAAAACAAGTTTATAATACTAGTGAGGAAAGGAAGTAGAGTGGATGTTATTTATTAGAGTTTTTATAGACTATTTGGTTCAGAAATTGCAAAATTGTATATTTAATTTAGTTTGAGAATTAGTTCCAATTGGCATAGATTTAAAAATGTTGCAAAGGCTACCTGTAGAAGAACCAAGAAAGGAAGAAGGCAAGGTGTTAAAGTTTGGGAAGAATATGCTTTACATCTCTTTCCTATAGATATTTTCATTGCTTCTCTGAAAGAATAATAACATTGAGCATCAATGAAATTGACATTTCAATCCTTTGTTTGAGAGTGTTAGTGAACACTAAAAAATGGCAGAATTAAGAGATGAAATTATTTCTCTCCTTTTTCTGGATTCTGTGAAGTATCAGAGGGAAAAATTTATTTATTCATTCAAACCTGAATTTTTCCATGATCACATTGGTACCATAAGAAATGCAACAAGATGTATAAAATAGCTATTATTTAAATTTTTGTCATCTTAATTTTCTTATCCATAGGGTGGAGATTATGATAACTAATTCTGGAGGTTATTGTAAGCATTAAGTGATAACTTATATAAAACAGTACAGTGCTTAGCTTATAGTAATGATGTTAATAACAAACATTATTGAGCACTTACCACATGCTAGATACTCTGTTTTTTTTGTGTATACATCAATATATCTGATGCTCGCAATAATCTTATGATGCATGTAGTCATCTTAGTTCCATTTTATGGATGAAGAAACTGTAGTTTAGATAATTTGCGTAACTTGCCTGATCTTGTACATAGTATAACTGAGGTTCGAACCCAGACAATCTGAATCCATTCTCATACCTGGGAGCTATTATAGTTATTGCTACAATTACAAACCTGAGCTAAAATTGCAGCAAAAGGAAATTAAATTTAGACATAAAGTTCTTAACTATGGAGATTATGAAAAAATGGAATTGAAGTTTTTAAAATATGAAAATATGTAGATATTTTTTAGTATATCCCAGATGTCAGCTGGGGTCCTACTATCTATCCCTTGGAGACTTAGGTCAATTTGATTTAAAATTTCAGTTTGGTACTGATGCAAGTTCAGAGCTATCACTACAATTTTTGTGAATTCTCTGTCTTCTTGCCTTGGATCCATCTTGTGTCATCCAGACATAAATCTGCTTTCCCCAAATATGCCATGAGTTTAGTGAACATCTGAGAAGTTATGGGAGAAGTCACATCACACACAGTACTGCTAACTTCCTGGCTTTCTCCTCATTCTTCCTTATTTACACAAGAGCAAATATGCTCAGTAAGCATGCTAATTCTAATCATCTAGTAAACTGTGAAGTCAAGACTCCAGGCCAGATGCTGTAGGCAGATAGATGATCACGCTAGTGCAAGTGAGGAGACAAACCTCGTCTTCATTCATCCAGCTATTCTTCTTAAGTCCTGCATTTTCTCTCCATTGACGAAAGAAAAAACAGGAATTATCAAAGCTAACGTAAGTCAATCCTCCAGGTAAATTCTTCTTGAAAGGCTAAGGGTCCAAAATCAGAAACAGTAAGATTACATTAACAGCTAGAAATGTTCCTAAAGCATTTATTTGTAAGGACTACGCAAAGGAATTCTTTGCCATCTGATTTCCACTTGGTTTGGGCCAAAGGGAAATCCTGGCAGGGGACTGGAAAGAGTGAAGGGAATGAGGTCAGGCTGTTTATTGCCTTAACCTCTTTTTTGGACACTAAGTGATCATTAACTTGAGGCCAGAAGCCTAGTCAGTTCCAAGGAGAAAATCAGCAGGAAGAGGGATCTTTGCAATGCCACATGTCAGTGTAGTCAACTAAATAAATTGCTTCCCTAAACGTTGAGATACATACTTATTTGTTAAAAAAATTTGTGTTGAAAGGAGTCTTAGAATCTATCTATCTTCTTTATAAGGAAATTGTCTTCACGGTAGTCCCCTTGCTTGTAGGCAGTCTGTATAAAAGCAAAGAGCGTGGATTTTGGTCTGAGAGAGCTGGTTCCAATTCAGAGGCTGTATCTGCTAATTTAATAAAAGGAAGACTTACAGTGGTTAAATTATTTGTTCATCAATGCAATCGATCATTTAATATATGATTATTGACTAGTATCAGGCTTTGTGGTAGGCACTGAGGATACAGCAGTGAACAACAACTCCCCACTCCCATGGTTCTTACATTTTAGTGGAAGCAAAAAAAAAAAAACCCCTGTAATATGCTAACAAGAAAAATAAAATAGGGTGAAAGGACAAAGGTTTATTCAGGAAGTGCTCTGAGACAGGTGGCATTTGAATGAAAAAGTGTCTTAGGCAGAGGGAACAGCCAATTCGAAGGCTTTGAGACTAAAGCGTGCTTCATATGTTTCAGAGCAGAAGTCAGCATGGCTGGAGCTGATTGAGGCAGAAATAGTTAAAAAATGAGATCAGAGGAATAAATTTACTTTCCTTTTCTAGCAAAGTTGCATAATTTAACTTTTTCTGGATTGTTATAAGGATTTAGTTTGTGGACAGTGTTTATAAATTGACTAATAGAATGTTTCTCACATAGTAAGTACTGATGTTATGGTTGTGGGGTAGGATCATCACATAAATTATTTATACATTTCTCTGGACGCTAGGCCCAGCAAAAATTCATATCATTAAAAAAGACTAAGAAATATTTTAAGTCATAGCCTGATTTCTAATCAAGTGAATTTTCTTGGCTTGGTTGGAGGTAAATTTCTTTAGCTCCAAATTAGTCTACAGTTTTTATTATTTATTCCATTTTGATTTGTGTGGCCAGGCATCTTTCTCTAATCTTCCATTATTTCTCTGAACTCATGTTTTGGACAGAGCAGTCTAACCCACCATAGTATAAAGAACTCTTAAAGAATTTTAAGGAAGTTTTTCACTTATAGAAAGTAATAAAAGTATTAATTTCCTCTTCAGATTATTTAAATGGATCATAAAACTGCCTCGTTTGCTGAGTTTACATTTCCTTGTGTCCCAAATAACCAAGAGACGGTGTATGGTCTAGGGTACTAAAGCATTTATGCACACCGGTGGTCTGAAAAATTTAATGTCTCTTCCTGGAGTGATTAATTTAAAGCAGGGCAAGACTGGCTCTACATTATTATTTCATCTTAAGTGCATCTGGAAATCCAGAGAGTGAGCCATTGTTCAACTCTGCTGAAGAACTTTTTCTTTAAATGCACATTCATAATTCTTACCTATTACTAGAGAGATTCCTTCATTGCTCCTAATACCTAGGAGTCAAAGCCCCTGATAGCCTTTTGAGCAGGAGAATGTGGCAGAATCTATTGATGAGGTGTGAGTTTAGGGTGCAGGGTAAGTAGGGTTTAGTGAGGCATAAAGCTTCTACACTCCTAGGAATTAAGAAACACAACTGATAACTTATTTAGAATGAGGAAAGAAATCCCAAGAAATAACTTAAAAAAAATCAACCAGTCCTAGAGACATTACAAAATCAGAAAATAGCACAATATTTTAAATAAATTGTCTGACTTCTTGCCATGCTTTCTTCCTGAATTTTTGATTGCACACCCTTTGATAGCCTTTTCATATGAGAAAATTTTGTAATATGGTCTACAGAGTGAATAGAAAGATATTGAAGTCTTTCCCTGAGCATAGTTGAAATTTACTTTTTATTTTTCATAGTTCAGGTGAATACAACTGTGGCTTACACAGCCACACTTGTTATTTTTAGTTTTGCTTCCAATTTGTGCTCTGCAAGTACAGGAATTGTGATAATTCTAGTATTCTATTTGCCACAATTCCCTTTAATTTGGAAAAGATAATTATAACATATAAGGGGGGACCCCCCAAAAAAACCAGAATTTAGTTATAAAAAATTGTGTATTCTTACTTGTTTAAACTTCAGTCACCTTCAAAGTACTCTGTCTGGTGCAATACATCTATTGAGAAACTTTTTCTACTGTTCAGAACAGTTTTTGAACTTGTCAGTTTTGATGACTTTTTGTGCTTCTAACATTTTTTGTTTCACTTTTTTCACATCAACAAAACTTTTCCCTTTGAGGACTTTTTAAATCAAGGAAACAAACAAACAAACAAAAATCACTTAGGGTGAGATCTGGTGAATTGGGCTGGTGAGGTATGGAGATCATGCCATTTTTGGTCAAAAACTGCTGAACACTCACTGTGGTATGAGTAGGTACATTGTCATAGTGGAAGAACCAGTCACTTGTTTGCCACAACTCAGGATGTTTCTTCTGCAAATCATGATGCAACCTTCTCGAAATTTCCAGATAAAAACTTTGGTTGACTGTTTGACCTGGAGGAAAAATTTCTGAGTGTACTACAAGGGCCCACCCTCCAAAAGATAATTCAATTTTTTGGAGGGGTTCCCCCTCATATTTATATTTGTATACGCTACATTTTATTCCTATCAGGTGCAAACTCCCATCTTGACTAGAATCTATGAAAATCGAATATTGATGAGAGACTAAAAGTGCATGAAACTGATGACTTGAAGAATTGTCTTCAGACTGGTTTCTGGTTTTATCTATTTCACACTACCTTTGGCATCCATTTCCTGTGTTCTCCCAGCACCAGGGCAATTGACCTTTTCACACTGCAATATGATCTCCAGCCCTGCTTTGTGTAATGAACTGGAAGGAAAGCACAGGTAACACTAGGAGTCCTGGGATGCTATTTTTACACCAATATGACTAGTAACAAGTTCATATACACAAAAATGACTGCAGACACCATCATCATACACCACTAGCTCTAACAGAAGGGGAAGAACATGTGAGAGAAAGTCAGAATGAAAAGAAGCAGTGGTCTAAACAGACTGTTCTGTCTGTTTAGGATATGTTGCTTTTGCAAATTTTACAAAAACCAGGAAATATAACTTTCTAGTGCCTTGGATGGAGGCTATGTAGCTGGACAATCACCTAGAAGTTTAAGTGTCATTAACTTCACTGTGACTTTTCCTTCAAGGTGAAATATAAGAAAAGGGTTTGACTCCCTCACACCATCTTT
Organism: Cephalopachus bancanus; assembly: GCA_027257055.1. Classification (NCBI taxonomy): domain Eukaryota; kingdom Metazoa; phylum Chordata; class Mammalia; order Primates; family Tarsiidae; genus Cephalopachus; species Cephalopachus bancanus. The sequence continues at coordinate 9,012,663 of JAPVLO010000060.1, forward strand.
ATAAGAGCACTAGAGAAGAGCTATCTCACTCAAAACTCATTCTTCACTGAAATCTAGTGGGTAATACTGCCAATTAGCTAATGAAATCAGATGTTATTTGTAATGTTGTTTCAGTGGTTTATTTAGAACATTCAGTAAGTGGCACTTACAATGTGATTTTTTAGGGAGTGTTGAATGTCTGAGTTAAAATAATTCTAGAGAGGCTGAACTTGTGTTTGATCAGCATTCCAAAGGCAGAAAACAAGACAGAGACCATTTTGGAACAAACATTCCATGAGATTATCCAAGAAAACTTCCCTCATCTCATCAGAGATACGATCATCCAAACACAAGAGATTCAGAGAATCCCTGCAAGGCATCAGATGAGAAGACCAACTCATAGATACATAGTGATTCACTTACACAAAGTAGGTATAAAAGAAAAAATCTTAAAGGTAACAAGAGAGAAAAATCAGACTACCTACTTCCCCTACCAGGGAAGACCAATTAGAATAGCAGCAGACTTTTATCTACAGAAATTCTACAGACTAGAAGAGACTGGGATCAAATCTTCAAAGTTATCAAGGATAAACAATTCCAACCAAGAATTCCTACCCAGCAAAGCTATGCTTCATCAGTGATGGAGAATAAAATCCTTCCCAGACGTTCGATCCCTAAGAGTTTATGCTGCCTCCAGACCAACTCTACAGGAGATGCTTAAGAAGGTATTAAGCACAGAAGAAAGAAAAAAAAATTATCATACTTCTCCCAAGAATGCAGGGAAACAGAGAATCAACACAGCATGCATCATGACTGCAAAGTTAAAAACACACATATTTATCAACCCCCAAATCAAAAGAAAACCAATAAAAACTAAACAAACAAAAGCAACAAAACAAAGAACTTGATAAGAGCCACATGACAAGGATAAACTCTCACATCTCAATAATCAGCCGAAATGTCAATGGACTAAATGCACCATTGAAAAGACAGAATAGAAAACTGGATTAAAAAAATATGACAACATTTGCTGCCTCCAGGGAACACATCTCAATACAGGACTCTTGCAGACTCAAAGTTAGAGAATGGAAAACAAATTTTCAGGTGAATAGAACACAAAAGAAGACAGGAGTTGTGATCTTAATATTAGACAAAACAACCTTTAAACTATCAAAAAATTTAAAAGATACAAAAGGACACTACATAATGATAAAGGATTCAATCTAACAACAAGAAATATCCATCCTAAACATACATGTTTTCAAAACAGGAGCACCAGATTTTGTAAAACAGCCACTAAGTAAACTAAAAAAAGATATTGACTCCTACAGTATCATAGCTGAGGACTTAAATACAGCACTAACAACCCTAGATGGATCATTGAGGCAAAGAAATCAACAAGGAGATCCAGAACCTCAACTTGACACTTGATCAAATGGACTTAATAGATACCTACAGAATACTTCACCTAACAGCCATGGAGTATACATTTTACTCATCATTTCATGGAACATACTCCAAGATTGACCATCCTTGGCCATAAATCAAGCATAGACAAATTTCATAAGATTGAAATACTGCCATGTACCTTCTCAGACTACAGTGGAATAAAAATAACTATGAACAACACAAAATTTCTCCCAAACCCACAAAGACATGAACACTAAACTCCATGATGCTGAGCAACTCCTGGGTCAACACAGAAATCAAAAAAGAAATTAAAAGATTCCTAGAAACAAATAAAAATAAGGCACATCTTACCAAAACTTCTAGGATGCCATGAAATCAGTGCTAAGAGGGGAATTCATATGCCTATGAAGACAAATGAAGAAAATTGAAAGATCACAAATTAATAGCCTAACAAATCACCTAAAGGAACTGGAAAGGCGAGATCACAAAAACCCTAACTTCAGCAGAATCCAGATCACCAAAGTAAAAGACCAAATACAGGACATAGAAGACAAAAATATCATAGAAAAAAGCAACAAAACAAAAAGCTGTTTCTTTGAAAGGGTAAACAAGACTGAAGAACTCCTACCAAGAAAAAGTCCAAATAAACACAATCAGAAACACAAAAGATCAAGTCACAGCTGACCTTGAAGAAATGCAAAAGATTATCAGAGATTACTGTGAACACCTGTATGGAAACAAACTTGATAATGTAAATAAAATAGAGGACTTTCTGATATCACACAATCTCCCAAGGTTGAAACAAGAAGAAATTGAGACCCTAAATAGACCAATAACAACCCAGGAACTTAAATCCATCATAAGAAAACTACCCACACACACAAAACACAAAAAGCCCTGGACCAGTTGGTTTTCGACTGAATTCTACAAAACATACAAGGAGGAGCTGATACAAATCTTATTGAAAGTATTCCATGCAATCAAGAAAGGCAGAATTCTCCCTAAATCATTTTATGAAACTAACATCACATTGATACTGAAACTGGGTAAAAATCCAACAAAGAAAGAGAACTACAGGCCAATATCACTGATGAACATAGATGCAAAAATTCTCAACAAGATTCTAGCAAATCAGATTCAACAACACATCTCAAAAATCATCCACCGTGACCAAGCAGGCTTTATCCCTGGGATGCAGAGCTGGTTCAACATCTGCAAAATCATAAATGTAATTAAATACACCAACAGTTGTAAAAACAAGAACAACATGATTGTATCATTAGACACAGAAAAAACTTTTGATAAAATCCATCATCCCTTCTTGATAAAAACCCTTGAACACTTAGGCATAGAAGGAATATACCTCAAAATAGTAAAGCCATCTACAATAAACCCACAGTCAACATACTGCTAAACAGACAGAAATTTGAAGCATCTCCCCTGAAAACCTGAATAAGACAAGGCTGCCCAATATCACACCTCCTGTTAAACATGGTGTTGGAAGTCCTAGCTAGAGGAAACAGTCAAGAGAGAGAAATTAGAGGTATTCAAATAGGAAAAGAGGAAGCTACATTGTCCCTCTTTGCTGATGACATGATCCTATGCCTTTAAAAAGTGGGCAAAAGACATGAATAGACACTTCTCAAAAGAAAAGATGTAGGCAACCAACAGACACATAAAAAAGTGCTCAACCTCACTAATCATCAGAGAAATGCAAATCAAAACCATGTCGAGATACCACCTAACCCCAGTAAGAATGGCCATCATCAATAAAACAAACAACAATCATGCTGGTAAGGATATGGAGAGAAAGGAATGCTTCTACACTGCTGTTAGAAATGCAAACTAGTTCATCCTCTTTGGAAATCAACGTAGCAATTTCTGAAAGATCTAGAAATTGACCTTCCATACTACCCAGCAATTCGTCTATTGGGGATAAACCCAGAGGAACTCAAATCATTCTATAACAAAGATACCTTCATGTTTATTGCAGCACTATTCACAATAGCAAAAACATGGAACCAACTGTGCTGCCCATTGAAACTGAACTGGATACAAAAAATGTGGTACATATACACAATGAAATATTATGCAACCATAAAGAAGGACAAACATATGGACTTTGCAGCAACTTGGATGGATTTAGAATCTTTCATACTCAGTGTTCTATCACAGAAACAAAAAGCAGAGTACCATATGTTTTCACTCATAAGCAGACTTTGAGCAGTTATCATAATATTATAAGAAAGGGATTGGCAGTAGTGGGAAATGACCGGGGGTGGAGTGGGGGTGGGATTAGCAGTAGTGGAAACTGCCAGGGGAGGAGGGAGACACACCTTATCAACAAGAGTACCTGCATAATGAACATTTGTATACCTAACCCTGAATTGTATCCCACATCTTTAAAATAAAATTTTTTAAAAAGTTCAGAGGAATAAACCAATAAAGTTTACATTATTATGAGTGAAAACAAAACAAAACAAAACCGAAGAGAATCTGTCAAAAACTTCCTTTCATTGATAAAAGGACTTGGTACAAAATCTTGGTACAAAATCAATGTGCAAAAGACAGTCACATTTTTATATATCAAATAGACAGGCAGAGAACCAAATAAAAAGTACAATTCCACTCACAAGACCCACAAAAAAATTAAAAATAATAATAAAAAAAAAAACTGCGGCATCTTCCTACCAGAGAAGTGAAAGACCTTTACAATGAAAACTACAAAACATTGCTCAAATAAATCAAAGAAGAAACAAACAAATAGAAAAATATTCCATACTCCTGGATAGGAAGAATCAACTTCTTAAGATGTCTACCTACCCAGGGCAATCTATAGATTCAGTGCAATACCCATTAAATTACCAACATCATTCTTCTTCTCAGACCTAGAAATGACAATACAGAAATTCATATGAAAACATAAATGACCATTAGTAGCCAAACCAAGCTTTTTTTTTTTTGAGTTGGAGTCTCACTCTGTCGCCCAGACTGGAGTGCAGTGGCCGCTCCCGGCCACCGCAGCCTCGACCCGCTGGGTTCCGGCGATTCTTCCGCCTCAGCCTTCCGAGTAACCGGAATTACAGGTATGCGCTACCACGCCTGGCTGATTTTTTGATTTATTGTAGAGATGAGGTCTTGCTACCCAGGTGGGTCTCGAACCCGCGGGCTCAGGCAATCCACTCACCTCAGCCTCCCAAAGGCGCGGGATTACAGGCTGAGCCACCGAGCCCGGCTTCCAAACCAATCTTTAGCAAAAAGAACAAAGTGGGATATATCACATTTCCAGACTTTAAACTTTATTATGAGACTACAATAATCAAAACAGCCTGGCACTAATACAAGGACAGGCATATAGTCCAATGGAACAGGATAGAGATTCTGGAAACAAAATTTTAATTTTTCAGCCAATTCATTTTCAACAAAGCCTCCACCAACAACCACTGGGGAGGAGAGGACCTATTGAGTAAATTATGCTGGGAAAACTGGACGACTACATGCAGAAGGTTGAAACAGGACCCCTACCTATCACCATACACAAAAACCAGCTCTAAATGGATCAAAGACCTAAACATAAAACCTCAAACTATAAGAACCTTAGAAAACACAGAAGACACCCTTACAGATATTAGAATAGGCAACCAATTGCTTATCAAAACCCCAAATACCCATGCCATAAGAGATATGGTAGACAAGCGGAACCTCATCAAATTAGCGAGCTTCTGCAAAGCAAAAGAAACAATCAAGAGAGCGAGGAGACAGCTCACAGAATGGAAAAAAATATTTGCTAACTGTATATCTGACAAAGGCCTAACATCCAAGATGTACAAGAAACTCAAACGTGCTGAAAGGAAACAAACAAACAAACATATAGCCCTATTAAAAAGTGGGCAAAAGATATGAATAGACACTTCTCAAAAGAAGACATGCAAGCAGCCAACAGATTCATTAAAAAATGCTCAGCCTCACTAATCATCAGAGAAATGCAAATTAAAACCTCACTGAAATACCACCTAACTTCATCAGAATGGCCATCATCAATAATTCAAAAAAAGTAACAGATGCTGGAATATACCTGGAGGAATGCAAATCATTCTATAAAAAGGATTCCTGCACATGCATGTTTACTGCAGCATTATTCACAATAGCAAAAACATGGAACCAACCATGCTGCCCATCGAAAGTGAACTGGATAAAAAAAATGTGGTACATATGCACAATGGAATATTACACAGTCATAAAAAAGGGCAAAATTATGGACTTTGCAGCAACTTGGATAGATTTAGAGTCTGTCATACTCAGTGATCTATCACAGAACTGAGTATTATATGTTCTCACTCATAAGTGGACCCTGAACACTTATCATAATACTACTGAAAGAGATTGGTAATAGCAGGACACTGCCCAGGGAAGGGTAGCACATAACATCATTAAGTGTACCTGATCTCAAACCAGGTGAAGTGGGGACCAATGGGAGGCCCAGACTTTATCTGTATGATGACCACTTATCTACCTTATCCTGAATTGTACCCTACATCTTTAAAATAAAAAAAATAATGCTAGAAAAGGGCAAAATCAATTTGTTTTATGTCTATCCAACAAATGATAGAATTCCTTTCCACAGAGGTTGTATGATATTCTCTCACGGTTTTCATTATGATTTTTTCACTTCTCCCTAGGTTTCATCTTTTTTCTTTCCCTTCATTGTTCTCTGTTCCCATCTCAAGTGTTAGAGCAAAACTTGGAATATAAAAAAGCAAATCAGGTAAATTAGGGTATAGAGCTTTGGGACATCCTGTGCTTTGAGAAATCCTTCACTGCCGGGATTAAAGTAGGTAGGCAGTGCAAGGGTAATGTACCCTCAATACACACACACACAAACACACACTCCCTAGATAACACATACTTCCCATCAGCTCCTAGATTTGTGTACTGTCATAGCTAGGTCTGAGTTCCTTCCTTCCAAGATTACCCTTTTGACTGCATTCCTTTTTCCCATTCATAAAAGCCTACCTCACCTTTCTCTTTTTGAAGAGACAGCACCTTTGATTCATGCTGGAGATTGTCTCTCCCAGGTTTGAAGCCAGTATCACTAACAAAACTCCCCTTTTCACTATTAAACCATTCTGGTGGTCCTGTGGAGGACACTTGTTTACAGAAGCTGTTCAATATAGCTCTCAAAATAGTCTGCAAACATTTTGCCCCACAGTGTTAAAAAATAAGAGTACAGCAAGAAGTGAGAGTGGAAATAATTACAGAGACTTCTTTGAGACATTGGTGATGGGGAGAGAGCAGTGGGATGAGCTCTTTTTAGATATGTTTTAAATGTCAAGAATTCTGATCAATTATATTTTAACTAGAAGAGGAACTTTATTTGATTATTGTTGACAAATATTGTTTGCTCTTCAAAAAGTAAATGGCTTAAACTTTTTAATGGCAAATGATAATTGCAAATATTTAGGGGGTACAATGTGATGTTTTGATATGTGTTTACATTGTAGATATGTAAATTTAGTGAGCATAACTGTAGCTGTTTATCTCAGCCATCATGGCTTTTCCTAATGTCTGCTTACACAGGGATCCTACTTATGAAATGTCATAGACTCTCACAAACAAGAAAAGAAAATACGGAGGAACCTCTAAAACAAAACACACTTGGTTAATTTATATTGATAAATGTAATGCACTTAAAATTGCTTCTAGAATCAGTTCATAATTTACTTCAAAATCTTAAATATATAAAAAATGCTCAATAATTTAAATCATTTCAATGTACATAGCAAATAAACTCTGCTGTTAAAGCAAAATAATCAGGTTTTTTACATTTCAGAAAAGTAAAAAATAGCCAGTTCTTACTGTAAGCCAACTATTTGTTTCAATTATTTGTCATGAGGTGTTACATATTTTTAACCCACATTTTTAACTCTCCCATAGAAGACTCTGTAGCAAAAATTCTGAAACAATGTGAGAAAAACTGTCCATGGAGTACTTGGGCAATCAAAATTTCACTCCATTCTGTTACGTGATGTCCCACCTGGATTTTAGTTAAACCCAGAAACGCCTTTGTTCACAGCTGAAGCTGCAAGCCTGGCCTAAGCAAAGCTAGTGAAATCAGAGTTTGGTCCAAGGCTCAGAAGTGTTTGTGGGGGAAGGCCAGGAAGAAAGAAAGAAAGGAACAGACAGGGGTACTAAAGAAAGAAGGAGGAGAGAAGAGGAGATGGAAAGAAAAAACAGAGGGCTGTGCATGATTGGAAGGAAAGGATACTGCAGCTCCTTGGTCTTCTTGCTAGTGCCATCATTACCTAACTCTATTTAGGGAAATTTCTAAAACACAGAGATGTTTTGCGGGTCTGGTTCTCAGAACTTATGTAACCAATTGTTTTGGGATCAGTCTGGAAATTTCACAAGAGAATTGAGTTCTCAAGAGATTGACAGTTTGACCAAAAGATCAAAGGTTTGGTGCAGTGGGGCTAATTTTCAGAAAGCCTTCCAAGTTGTGAAGATTTTCCTCCTTGTTACGGCAGTTAAGACATGTGAAAATAGTAATTCGAGGCACTTATAAGCAGCTTTCTTCTCAGTTTACAATGTTCTGCAAATGTCAGTGCCCTTCAAATGCATGAAAACAAAGTAGAAGACCAGGATGATTATTCCCAAATCATTGATAAAAGGAGAGAGAAGTACAGAGATACATAGTGATTTGTTTGGGTTGCCAGAAGGCTGTATGGTTGGCTTGACATCTATTACTGCCTTCAGGTTGACAAATTACATAAGCAGCATTGCTGTGTGTGGGTGGGGAGGGAGGAGGAACTGTGTGAGTCAGAGAGAGATGAGCAATTGTTAGGTGGGGTGGGAATGAAATACTGGTAAGTGCTGGAGATTCTGAGTGCTCCAGAGGTATTTATCAAACCAACAAGATTTAAAGCCATACAATCACACTACATTAAGGAACCTGTGATAAACAAAGTTAATATAGTGTGTTGTTTTTAATTACAGCACAGTAATTAAGGACGACTCACTTTTTTGTTTTTGTTTAGGCAACAGGCATTGACATAGATAATGCATAGCAAAATTTAATAACCAGGAGATGCTTAATATTTATTTAGAAAGTCAAGTCTGGAAGCAAAAGTCCGTTCCCCCCAACATTTTATAAATCATTGTTTTGGCTGCTGGGACTAACTCAGAATAGAAACCTTTCAGTTGCACCAAGGCTTTCTGGTTCATTGTCACTGCAGTTTGGATCTGGCTTCACAACCATAGCTGGAATTTATTAGGCCAAGAAGTCAAGGAGTTGGCATGCATTTTTATTATAGTTAAACGTATCTAGATTTAAAAGATGTTAAATATCTTCTGATTTCCTCCCTTTCCTTTGATGGCACAAGAATGTTTTAATTGGATATTGAAACTGATAATGTTCACTCTGCATTGATCACCTGTGGAATGGCCCGTTTTTAACTCTCTGAATGGCCCGTTTTTAACTCTCTGAAGATTCCTAAATGCAGAACTTCCCCTTTTTGGCTTCAGTCATTCAATTACCCAGATAACGCTAGATCCTGGTTTTCTCTCGTACCTTATGGATACAGGCATCTTTACACAAATTTTATGAAAATGAAAATTCAATTACACAGAAATTCATTCTGGGACTACACATCTCTCTTCCACCATAATTTTAGAAGCTTAATCTTGACACACAAAGCACATTCTGGCCAATCATAGTGGAAGGGTTTAGATAGCAAAATAGCAAAGTAGGATAGTGCCAGGTAACAATCCTCATCTGCATTTCACTGTAAGGAGCACAGGCACTATTATCAGCTCCCTCTGTAGTTAAATGAAGATGGTTTTTCCAGAAGGAGTGAGCATTCAGACCCAGCAAATTTACAACGGAGTGTTCCAAAAGGAACATATGTTTCTCCTCACTTATTGTACTCATAATTCCAATTAGGAACACACTGATTAAACCCAGAACAAAGTTTCTGGGAGTATCTCACTTCTACTGTCCTGACAAATTTCAAGAACTCAGAGGAAAAAAGGAAAAACTTATAACTCATTATGGCAAATTATGCAAAGATAAACATCTGGCAGGCTGTATTTATAAAAAGATATGAGACTGACCTTTTTATTTTCTGGAAGGAAAGGGGAGCTCTGAACTCAGAGGCCATTTGCATGAAATGACTGCTTCAGGACTGTCTTATAAATACAGTCCATCCAAATAGAAAATGCTAAATATCTGACTGAATTTTGTCAGTATGCTGAGGCATTTATTATAAAATAATTTAAGAAGAAAGTAGTGGCCACAGTTCATCAGAGAATGTGCATATGAATGTGATAAACACCATGGTGTTGTGAACCTAAAATAAAATGGAATTAATGAGAAAACAAGTTTCCCCAAAGGTAACTTGCATAACAATGTTTATCTATCTTGAATCCATCCATGTTTACCCCATTTCCATCAGTGCTGCTCTGGCCAGATCACTTCGCTGAAGTCTCTACTTCCACTCATGCACCCTGCCAAGGCAGCAGCCAGCGTGTTTTGGGTTTTTATTTTTTTTAAGCTGAATCATATTACCTTTCTTCTTATTTAAAATTTGTCAAACTCTCATTGCACTTTGAATAAAATACAGATTCCTCTCAGATCTCATTTCTTATGTCTTTCTCAATGACTGTTTTCCCGCATTGCTGACCTTATTTCTGTTCCTTCAAAATATTCCTGCCCCAAGGCCTTAGGTCCACTCTCTGGAGTTCCTTTCCCCCACATTTGACCAGGCTATCTCCTTGCAATCAGGGCTCAGTCTTGTCTAGGCATCTTATAAAATTCAGCCTATGGATTATTCCTTATCATACTATCTTGTTTTATTTTATTCATAACACTTTCTGAAATTATCTTTGTTATGTGTTTACTACCATTCTTCTCCACGAGAAAGGAGATTCAAAGATTAGGAATCTGATTTGTCCTATTCACCTTTGTGTTGCTGGAAGTTTGAACAGTGCCTAACACATAATAAGTACTCAATAAACAAATGTTGGAGAAATGAATGTTTTGCTCTCTTGGCTGTCTCTGCAGAGCGATACAGAATATTTTGAAGTCTCTCACAATAACTAAATGCTTACTTCCAGTATTCTCTGGAGTTGCTGTTCTAGAGTTTGAGTTGTAGAATTGCTTTATAGGTAAAACAAAATTATAATGAAAACTTTGTTTTTAAACCTGTTTGGGTAGAGTCTTGTGGAGCTTCATTTTAGAGAAAGGTAGGGTAAGAAAATTGTGGGAAATGGGGAATGAAATTAGTATTTTTGAATGCTTATTATGTTTCAGGTTCTGTGTTTGGCATTTGACAAATATAAAGACAAAGTACAGTCTTCTAAATCAAGATTCCACATGACAGAATTTTTCGGGGCTAGGCATATGACTAAGACCAAAGTTAGGGTAGCAAGATAGAATTAGTGATAGCTAAGAGATAGATGGTAAGATTATAGGCAGTATGATATTGTAGAGTGTGAACTTCATATAAGGTATGAGCTCACATCCAAATCTTCCAATTACTCGTATAAATTTGAATAAGGTACTTACAGTTTAGTGAGGTACCCTTGTTTACTTATAAGGAGTAGGGAACAAGCAGCATTTACAAATAAATATTTTGCAATGATTTGGAGATTAAATGGCATAATATATATAAACTAGGTCTATTGTCTTTTACATAATAAGTGCTCAATAAGTGATAGTTTACGATATTATTAGTTACTTAATAGCTATACTCGCTTTTTCCTTGCCAATAGAGCCCTAATTTTGTTAAGGGTGGTAATGTCTAAGCCTAAGTGATGGATCATGTTTTATCTAAGACAATCATAAGTAACCTGTACCTCATTTTCCCAGCTACTTCTGCAGCTACAGGTGGTCATGTGACCCAATTCTGGATGATAAAACTAATGGGAAATCCACTGTATGTGTATGTGTATGTGTGTATGTGTGTGTGTGAAGCTGGGAAGAGGAGCTTCTGGGGAAATTCTTCTTTGTAAAAAAGGAAAAGCAGAATATTTTGATATTAAAAGTTAGTACTTGAGATATGTTTATTTTAAAATTATTTTTTAAATCACAAGAGTGTAGTGGCATGCCCATGGCCACCCCAGCATCGACCTGCTGGACTCAGATGATCCTCCCACCTCAGCCTTTCAAGTAGCTGGAACTACAGGCACAGGCTATCATGCCTGGCTAATTTTTGGATTTAATGTAGAGATGAGGTCTCGCCAAGTTGCCCAGGCTGTTCTCGAACCTGTGGGCTCAGGCAATCCCCTAAATTTGGCCTACCAAAGTGCTGGGGTTACAGGCTTGAGTCACTGCACCTGGCCTCTAAATTATTATCTTAAATTGACAAGTAATAATTGTACATATTTGGGGTACAGAGTGCTATTTTGATACATGTGTAAAATATGTAATGATTGAACCAGGGTAATTAGCATATCTATTCCCTCAAACATTTACCATTGCTTTGTGTTGGGAACATTCAAAATCCTGTCTTCTAGCTTTTTGAAAATATATAATAGATAATCGTTACCCACAGTCACCCTTCAGGGGTATAGAACATTAGAACTACTCCTATCTAGCTATTGTTTTGTATTTGTTAACTAAATTCTCCTTATATACCTCTCCTCCCTACCCTTCCCAATCTCTAGAAACTATAATTTTACTCTTTACTTCTATGGGGTTGGCTTTTTCAACTCCTACATGTTAATAAGAACATGTGGTACTCGTCTTTCTATGCCTGACTTATTTCACTTAACATAATGTCCTCCAGGCTTACCCAGGTTGCTGCAAATGACAGAATTTCATTCTTTTTATGGCTGAATAGTACTCCCTCATGTATATATACCACATTTTTCTTATTCATTTGTTGATGAACACTTAGGTTAATTTCATATCTTGGTTACTGTGAATAGTGCTGTAATAAAAATGGGGTTGCTGATATCTATTTGATTTCTTTTGTTTGAATAAATATCCAGTAGTGAGATTGTTGAATTATATGGTAGTTCTGTTTTTAAGTTTTTGAGGAACCTCCGTACTGTTTTCTATAATTATTATGCTAATTTACATTCTCATCCACAGGGTATGAGTGCTCTCCTTTCCCCGTCCTTGCCAGAAATTATTTTTTGTCTTTTTAATAATAGCCATACTAACTTCTAGGGAAGTCTTTTTTTTACTGACATAAAAAGAGACATCAGTGGTTTTGTCTGTTGCCCCCTTCCTGCTGAAATAAACATGGAAGCAATGATTTGTGATCAAGGAACTACATTGCAACCTTGAGAGACAGCATTGCAATTTATGAGCAATGAAGACATCCCATAATTACTATAGGCATCCCCATATTTACTTAAGCCATTGTTAGGTTACTGCTACTGAATACATGTCTAATAATATAAGAGTGCATGTACATGTGTGCACATGTGTAAAGGTGAGTAGAGCATTTAAAGATGATGGCAGTGAGATATACATTGCTTGCACCGAAGTGCCTGGTTTAATATCACCTAAATATTTCCCAAGCGAAAACAGGGACGGATTACCGATTCATTTAAGGTCATACTTTAAACATGGTAGAGGAGGATCTGGATTTTTAATTTCATCAAGTCTGATGATCAGGATAGCAGTTCCTTCAAAATATAGACTATATTTTATTGTGGAAAAAATAGCATGTGTATCTGTTAAGCCAAGTTTTAAAATAAATCTTCTTTTCATTTTTAATGTTAACCTCATTTTATTTCCTTGTATTAAAAACAAATATAAAAAGAATGCTGAGACAAAAGAAAAAAATAGATTCTGTTTATATTTTTGGACATTTGCATAAAAATAAACAGCATTTACAAAAAAAAACCACATTTAAAAAACCTTATTTTAGATTTTCAAAATTTAAAATGTATATAGAAAATAATTTAAATGAAACTGCCACTTTGATTTAAAGTGTTTTATTTTGCTAAGTGCTATATAAAATATATTATGATATACAAAATATATATTTTTACAAGCTAGGATTTTAAAATAATACTATTAAACTAAATAGGTTCTAAAAATTTGTATGAAATAAAAACAACAACAACAAAAACCATGCATAGTCAAGCTATTTTGGGCAAAAAGAACAAAGCTGGAGGTGTCACATTCCATGACTTAAAAATATACTAAAAAGCCATAATAACAAAAACAGCATGATTCTAGTGTAAAAACAGACACATAGACCAATGGAACAGAATAAATAGCTCAGAAATAAGTTCACATACTAACAGTCAACTGTTAATTTTCAACAAAAGATGGCAAAAACACACAATGAAGAAAGTGCAGTCTTTTTTTAAAAAATGGTGTTGGAAAAACTGGATATTCACATGCAGAAGAATGAAATTAGAGCCTTAACTCACACCATACTGAAAAAAAAAATCAAAATGAATTAAAATCTTAAATGTAAGACCTAAAACTATGAAACTACTAGGAGAAAACACAGGAGGAAAGCTCTATGACATTGATCTGGACAATGATTTTTTTTAGATATGACTCCAAAAGCATGGACATCAAAAGCAAAAATAGACAAATGGATTACATAAAACTAAAAAGTTTTTGCTCAGCAAGGAAGGCAACGAACAGAGTGAAGAGACAACCCACAGAAGGGGAGAAAATATTCTCAAACTATACATCTGAAAAGGAGTTAATATCTAAAATATATAAGGCACACAAACAACTTAATACCAATATGGTAGGCTACATCATCTAAGTTTGTGCAAGTAGACGCTATGATGTTTAGAAAATCACAAAATCACCTAAAGACACATTTCTCAGACTTGTTGCTAAGTGACACATAAGTGTACATACAATTTCATCACTTAAAATAAAATAAACTATATAGCTTTAGATATGTAGTTAATTTAGGTACTTCGTTAATTTGCATAATAAGTAACATTTACACAATGCTATCATATGACAGATAGTATTCTTTTTTTTTTTTTTGAGTTGGAGTCTCACTATGTCACCCAGACTGGAGTGCAGTGACCGCTCCTGGCCACCACAGCCTCGACCTGCTGGGCTCCCGGCGATCCTTCCACTTCAGCCTTCCAAGTAGCTGGAACTACAGGTGCGCACTACCACACCCGGCTAATTTTTTGTAGAGATGAGGTCTCACCAAGTTGCCCAGGCGCGTCTCAAGCCCTCAGGCTCAAGCAATCCACTCACCTCAGCCTCCCAAGGTGCACGATTACAGGCTGAGCGACCGAGCCCAGCTCGACAGATAGTATTCTAAAACCTTTATTTTTATTAATTCATTTTGACTTATTATCTCAATGGGTTTGGTGCTATTGTTATGGTCATTCCCTATTTCATGACTGATTTGCAGAGCTGTTGACTAAAATTCTTCAGTAGAACTAAAATATGACCCAAGAAAGTCTGGCTCCAGACTCTGCTCTCTTAGTCACTATGCCCTGTTGCTTCCCAAGATATAGCTCTCATTATATTTCATATGAGCATAGTTACACAACTTATATAACTTGTGCTAAGCTACTTTTCCTAACACATTTATTATTTGTTCTTTTATCTGGGTATTTGAAGATAGTATCCCACTTATTTTCCCATACAAGTTGGAATACGTGGACTTACCACCCACTTACAATTATCCTATTTCTCCCAGTAATTAACAATTTAAGAGGAGGATTACTAGTACCATGTATACTCAAGCAACAATTAAAGCAAAATTCTCTCTGAAGAGAGTTGTAAATGAAAATTCTTACCTGTCTTAAGAATAAAGGATCAAGCCGGGCTCGGTGGCTCAGCCTGTAATCCCGCGCCTTTGGGAGGCTGAGGTGAGTGGATTGCCTGAGCCCATGGGTTCAAGACCCGCCTGGGCAGTGAGACCTCATCTCTACAATAAATCAAAAAAATCAGCCGGGCGTGGTAGCGCATGCCTGTAATTCTGGCTACTTGGAAGGCTGAGGCAGAAGGATCGCCAGAGCCCAGCAGGTTGAGGCTGCAGTGGCCGGAAGCGGCCACTGCACTCTAGTCTGGGCAACAGAGTGAGACTCCAACTCAAAAAAAAAAAAAAAAAAAAGAATAAAGGATCAGTCCCTCTTTAGGGATAGGTTAGGAACTATTGCACTAACTGCTTTCAACCTGCAAAATGCCAGTTCCCATTTCGTCTTTTCTATCCATTTCATGGCTTGATCTCAAGGATGTTTTAGTTTATTTTGTCTTTTGTGGGAAACACAATTTTTTTTTTCTGTCTATTGTCTGTCATTCATTGTGACTTCGGAAATAAAAACAAAGAGAGGAACTACTGACCTCTGTTTTGCAAATGAAACAATATTTTCATAAAGATACTGGGACAGGGTATCCCTTCAGTTGTCTCTGACAAGATTAGGCCAACTATGAGGAGAAGAAAAGAAATAAGAGAAAAGTGAAAGTTAGAAAGTATTTAATGGAAGAGAGCAGAGCTGTATGAGAATAAAATGTGGAAGAGAAGCAGGAGCTTCAGAGAAGAGCAAGAAAGTCAAGGAACCTGAATCTAGTGGGTGAAACGTATATTTGAAGAGTGTTGGAAAAGAAAAACATGTGCTTCACCCAGTCTCTTACTTGTAGAAACTGCACTTTTAAAGGAAGCTACCCAGAACGGTCTCTCTGCTTAGGTGCTCCTTAGGCATCAAGGAAATAAACAATTAAGCCCAGCCCTGGTCACATCCTTTCCCTTCTGACATTTTTACTCTCTCCATTCTCCAAACCTTGGGTACTATTCTTAAGTTAATCACTTGTTTTCTCTTTGCATTGTCTGAACTATCCTCTGTAGCTCTCACTCCAGTGAATGGCTCCCCCGTAAGCATTCATCCTGGTCCAGGCCATTTCCAGGAAGCCACTCCTACAGACATAGGGAAGCCACAAGAAAACTCCTAAAATGGCAGTCCCATGCTCCTCACAGCTGTGTTTTTTTCCTTTCCCTCTCACTTTCAAGTTTTCCTTTTAGTTTTGTATGTGGAATTCAGCTAGCAGGAAGACTGAATTACTAGAGCTAACTTTGGGAGAAACTTCTTAAAGGAGTTCCTGTGAAATCTCTCTAGCTCATTTTGTAACCTATTGCCACTTCTTCATCTTCTTTTTACTTGTTAGTGTCCGGCAAATTAGCTCCTGCCCCACACCGCTCCACTAAGTCTGCCCCCACAAAAGTTTCTGATAGCCTCCCAGGTCATGACTCAAATGGAGGCCATTCAGTCCTTTTGCTGGGTGAATACTTTTTGACCACATCTCTCTTCTATCCCCACACATCTCTCTTCTATCCCCACATCTATGTGTCACATCTTCCTCTCTTATTGTTCATTCTCATTTTTTCCTGCTGGTCCCTTTCCTTCTCTCTCATGCTTACATTGTAGCATCCCTAGGGTTCTGGTTCTGTCACCTCCTCCCTTTTTATTATGGGCTGGATTGTTTCCTCCAAAAATAGATGTTGAAGGGCTAACCTCTGGTATCTCAGAGTGTGACCTTATTTGGAAATAGGGTCATTGCAGCTATAATTAGCTAAGCTAACATGAGATCATACTGGAGTAGTGTGAGCCCTAAATCCAATATCTAGTGTCCTTATAGGGAATGTAGACATAGACACATACAGAGGGAATGTGGCCATATGGAGACAGAGGCAGAAATGGAAGTTATGCTATCACAAGCCAAGAAACACCTGGAGCTTCCAGAGCTGGAAGAGGCAAGGAGGTTTTCTCTACTAGAGGCTTTGGAGGGATCATGACCCTGTCAAGACCTTGATTTCAGATTTCTAGCCTTCAGAACTGTGAAACTATCTATTTCTGTTATTTTGGTCTCATTTTGTGGAACTTTGCCAGCACTAGGAAAACAACTTCTCTACCTTCTCCTTGCCCCTTCTCCCTCTAGTTCCCTCTCACCTCCCTTTCCCATCAATTTTCCTTCCTTTCCCTCTTTTCTCTTCTGTATTTCCTGGATAACTAAAACATCTACTCCCATGATTTCCGTTACCACAGATATCCTGGCAAATCTCAAATCTCTGGAACTCCAAAAGCAAATTTACTATTTCCCATTTATTTTCTTCATCTACATGTCTTGTAGGCATTTGAAATGCAACACAACTAAAACAGGACTCAGACTTGCTCTTCTCTCTATTGGCAGATTGTGTTTTCCTATGATGACATCCGCAATATAGCTCATCCTTTGGCAATGTGCCATTGTAACTGCTCCTACTGAGAGCTAGGGGTCTTTGTCCCCACCATGGACCTGGATGGGCCTTTGTGACTACCCTGACCATAAAGTGACTTGAGTCAGAGGTGACTTTATGTAAATTCCAAGTCTCAGTAGTAGAAATTCCATTCACTTCAGCCTGGTTCTCTTGGCATCCTTACCATTGGAATCTAGGAATCTAGCCACCATGTTGTCAGAAAGCCTAGGTTACCCAGGGTAGCCACATGCAGGTCCACAGCTCTGGGAGAGACCACAGTTGACAGCCAATATGAACTCTAGGCACACGAATGAGGAAGCCTTGAGATGGTTCCAGCTTCAGCCATCATCACAGCAAAACACAGGAGACTCCAAGCAAGACCTATTCAACTAAGTCCAATTAGCCACCAAAACCATAAGAAATGATAATAAAATGACTGCTATTTCAAGCCACTAAGTATTGAGGTAAATCATTATGCCGCAATAAATAACTGGAGCTTGTCTATTTAGGTTAATGAAACGACATTTACCAAGTCTTGTCTCATATGTCTGTAGTCTTAGTCATCTATAATTCATCTTTCTTACTCCACAAATGTAATCAATTCTCTGATTCCTGCCAAATCTATCTCATAATTTTGTTCTCAACTATATCACATTCCTTACATACCCTGTTTCCCTGCCTTATGGAAACCATTGAGTATGACATGAAGACTTAAACTGACTGATATTCTAGGCTTCAGTCTCTTCCTACTCACATTCAGCTTCATGTTTATGTGCGAACAATCTTTTTATTATTTTCTTTTTCTTTTTTTAATTATAAAGATGTGGGGTACAATTCAGGGTCAGGTATACAAACATTGATTATGCAGGTACTTTTGTTGATGAGGCATGCCCTTCCCTCCTCTAGCAGTTTCCCTCAACTGCTTATCCCACCCCGCTCCCCTGACAGTTTCCCACTACTGCCAATCCCTTTCTTATAGTATAATTGTTCAAGTTCTGCTTATGAATGAGAACATATGGTACTCTTGTTCTTTGTTTCTGTGATAGATCACTGAGTATGATCAACTCTAAATCCATCCAAGTTGCTGCAAAGTCCATATGTTTGTCCTTCTTTATGGCTGCATAATATTCCATTGTGCATATATACCACATTTTTTTAGTCAGTCCAGCTTGAATGGGCAACATGGTTGGTTCCATATTTTTGCTATTGTGAATAGAGATGCAACAAACATACATGTGTAGGCATCTTTTCTTTAGAATGATTTGACTCCTGCGGGTATATTCCCAATGGGGAATTACTGGGTCATATGGAAGGTCAATTTCTAGTTCTTTCAAAAATTGCCATACTGTCTTCCAAAGAGGTTGCACTAGTTTGCATTCCCACCAGCAGTGTAGAAGCTTTCCTTTATCTCTGCATCATCACCAGCATCTGTTGTTGTTTGTTTTATTAATGATAGCCATTCTTATTGGGATTAGGTGGTATCTCAATGTAGTCTTGTTTTACATTTCTCTGGTGATGAGTGAGGCTGAGCACTTTTTCATGTGTCTGTTGGCTGCCCATATATCTTTTGAAAAGTGTCTATTCATGTCTTTTGCCCACTTTTTAATGGGGCTGTTTGTTTTTTCCTTTGGTGCGTTTGAGTTCCTTGTAGATCCTAGATGTTAGGCCTTTGTCAGATATACAGTTGGTAAATACTTTTTCCCATTCTGTGGGCTGTCTTCCTGCTCTCTTGATGGTTTCTTTTGCTTTGCAGAAGCTTATTAGTTTGATGAGGTCCCACATTTCTATCTTATGTCTTAAGGTATGGGTATTTAGGGTTCTGAATAGGAATTGGTTGCCAGTTTCAATTTCCATAAGGTTGTCTCCTGCGTTTTCTAAGATTCTTATAGTTTGAGGTTTTACATTTAGGTCTTTGATCCATTTAGAGTTGATTTTTCTGTATGGTGATAGGGGTCCTGTTTCAATCTTCTGCATGTGATCAGCCAGTTTTCCCAGCACCATTTACTGAATAGGTTCTCTTCTCCCCAGTGGTTGTTGTTGGAGGCTTTGTCAAAGAGCAGTTGGTTGAGAAATTGAGGCTTTACTTCCAGAATCTCTATCCTGTTCCACTGGTGTATGTGCCTGTTCTTATACCAATACTAGGCTGTTTTGAATACTGTAACCTTATAGTAAAGTTTCAAGTCTGGAAGTTTGATACCTCCTGCTGTGTTTCTTTTGCTAAGGATTGTTTTGGCTATTTGTAGTTGTTTGTGTTTCCATAAGAATTTCTGTATTGTCATTTTCTGGTCAGAGAAGAATGATGTTGGTAACTTAACGGATATTGTGTTGAATCTGTAGATTGCCTTTGGTAGGATGGACATTTTAACAATGTTGATTCTTCCTATCCATGAGCATGGAATATTTTTCCCTTTGTGTCTTCTTGGATTTCTAGGAGCAGTGTTTTGTAGTTCTCATTGTAAAGGTCTTTCACTTCTCTGGTTAGGAGGATGCTGAGGTATTTCATTTTTTGTGTAGCTATTGTGAATGGGATTGTGCTTTTAATTTGGGTATCTGCCTACTTGTTGTTGGTGTATAGAAATGCAACTGTCTTTTGCACGTTTATTTTGTACCCTGAGACTTTGTCAAAGTCCTTTGTCGGTGTCAGCAGGTTTTTGACAGATTCTCTTGGATTTTTAAGGTCTAAGATCATATCATCAACAAAGAGGGATAACTTGGCTTCCTCTTTTCCTATTTGGATACCCCAGATTTCCTTCTCTTGTCTAATTGCCCAAGCTAGGACTTCCAACACAATGTTGAACAAGAGCAATGAGAGTGGGCAGCCTTGTCTTGTCCCAGTTTTCAGGGGAAATGTTTCCAGTTTCTGTCCATTTGGCAATATGTTAGCTGTGGGTTTATCATAGATGGCACTACTATTTTGAGGTATGTTCCTTCAATACCTAGATGTTTGAGGGTTTTTATCAAGAAGGGAATCTGGATTTTATCAAAAGCTTTTTCTGCATCTAATGATATTATCATGTGGTTCTTGTTTTTACATCTGCTGATGTATTTAATTACATTTATGGTCTTGTGAATGTTGAACCAGACCTGCATCCTGGTGATGATGCCTACTTGGTCATGGTGGATGATTTTTGAGATGTCTTTTTTGGATCTGATTTGCTAGAACCTTATTGAGGATTTTTGCATCTATGTTCATAAGGGATGTTGGCCTGTAGTTCTCTTTTTTTGTTGACTCTTTACCTGGTTTGGTTATCAGTGTGACGTTAGCTTCGTAAAATCATTTGGGGGAAAATTCCATCTTTCTCAATTGCCTGGAATACTTTCAAAAGGATTGGTATCAACTCCTCCTCGTATGTTTTGTAGACTGCTGCTGGAATGCCATTGGTCCAAACCTTTTTTTTTTAAAGGTAGTTTTCACATGACAGAGTAAATTTCCTGGGTTGTGATTGGTCTATTTATTGTCTCAATGTCTTCGTATTTCAACCTGGGAAAGTTGTGTAATGTCAGAAAGTTCTCCATTTCATTTAGGTTTTCAAGTTTGTTTCCATATAGGTGTATATAGTAATTTCTGATAATCTTTTGTATTTCTTTGGGATCAGTTGTGATTTGATCTTTTTTATTTCTAATTGTATTTATTTGGGCTTTTTCTCACTTTTTCTTGGTCATTCAGGCTAGGGGTCCATCAAACTTAATTCTTTCAAAGAACCAACTTTTTGTTTTGTTGATATTTTCTATGATATTTTTGTGTTCTATGTCCCATATTTGGGCTCTTATTTTGGTGATTTAGATTCTTCTGTTAAAGTTGAGGTTTTGGTGGTCTTCTTTTTCCACCTCCTTTAGGTGATTTGTTAGGCTCTGCACTTGTGATCTTTCTGTTTTCTGTTTTCTTGATGTGTGCTCATAGTGGTATAAATTCCCCTCTTAGAACAGATTTCATAGCATCCCAGAGGTTTTGGTAAGATGTTTCTTCATTTTCATTTGTTTCCAGGAATTTCTGCTTTGATTTCAGTATTGACCCAGTAGTTGTTCAGCATCATGCTGTTTATTGTCAAGTCTTTTTGGGTTTTGGGGAAATGCTGTTGATGTTGATATTTATTTTTATTCCACTGTGGTCTGAGAATGAGCATGGCAAGACTTCAACCTTATGAAGGTTGTTTATGCTTGATATATGACCAAGGATGTGATTGATCTTGGAGTATGCTTGGGTCATGGTTTCTTACTCTGCTTGCCAATCTGTGTCTTTTCAGGGGTGTATCTAGTCCATTCACATTCAGGCTGATTATTGAAATGTGATTGTTTATTTTGTCATGAAGTTCTTAAAAAGTTTTTTCTTTGTTTGCTTGTTTTCTTTTGGCTTTGGGTTAATGTATGTGTGTGTTTTTAAGTTTCTTTTTGTGCTATATTCTCTGTTGATTCTGTGCTCTGCTGTTCTCTTGGGAAGTGTGTGGTCTTTGTTTATTTCTTCTGTGCTTAATGGCTTTTTACGTGTCTCCTATAGCACTGATCTGGAAGCTGCATAATCTCTTAGGGATTGGATGCCTGGGAAGGATTTTAATTCTCCATTATGGATGAAGCTGAGCTTGGCAGTATAGGAAATTCTTGGCTGAAATTGTTTATCTTTGAGGACTTTGAATATAGGGTTCCAGGCCCTTCTTGCTTGTAGTGTTTCTGCCAATAGGTCTGCTGCTATTCTGATTGGGTTTTCCCCTGTAGTCTGACCTTTCTCTCTTGCTGCCTTTAGGATTTTTTCTTTTGTGCCTATTTTGTGTAGGCAAATTTCTATGTGTCTAGGGATTGGTCTTCTCATTTGATATCTTGTGGGGGTTCTCTATATCTCTTGTGCTTGGCTGTTCACATCTCTGGTGAGATGGGGAAAGTTTTCTTGGATTACCTCCTGGAATACTTGCTCCAAGTTGTTCCCCATTTCTTCTTCTGGGATACCAATCAGGTGTAGGTTTGGGCTCTTGATATAATTGCACATCTCTTGCAGGCTTTGTTCTTTCTTTCTGAATTTTCTTTCTATGGTTTTTACAGATTGGGTTAATTCCATGTTCTGGTCTTCAAGTTCTGATAGTCTTTCTTCAGCTAGATTAACTAGCTTTTTGACTTTCCATGTTAGTCATCTTGTTATTTATTTCCTGGGTGAAATGTTTTATTGCCAAAATCTCTGTTACAAGTTCTTTCAGTGTTGCATCTTCTCTTTCTTGAGTCTTATTCACTCTTTCCATCCCTTCCCTAATCCATGTCATATTGTGGGACCAGTCTTTGGTGACTTCCATTGTTTGGGCACCAAGGTCTGATTTTCAGTTTTGTCCTTGGTGCTCTTGAAATTGCCTGAGGTCGTCCTCTGGTTTTTCCTCCTTTGTGACAGATCTCTTGTTTTTCTCTTTAGTTCTTTTATTCAGTATCAGTGGGACAGGCTTTCCCTTCTGATGACTGCTTAGTCTTCTATTTTTCCCTGATCTGGGCTCTGGATTTCTTCTATTGTGAAATCCAATGGTGGATGGGAAGCTTTGCTGTCTCTTGTAGTTTTTGAAATTTGAATAAAGTAGGAAACTTGAATAAAATAAAGTTTCTAGAATTCAGAAACTACTTGCAAATTACAGTGTTCACCTATTGTGGTATGTGTTTCTTGAGACCCACTCCCCATCACCACTCTGTATGATGATGCAAAGCAGAAACCAATGCAAAAAACAATTGAACACACACACACAGACATGCACACCCCCCAAAAAAAACCAAACTGGAATAACAACAAAGTGAAACAAAACAAACAACAACAACAAAAAACCAAGAAAACTAAACACACACATATGCCTAGCATAAAGAAAAACAGAAAGACCGGGGCGGGTTGGGGGGGAATTGGAATTCAGGTCTGACTCTCACACATATATTGACACATACCTTAAACTATAAGAAATGAAAATAAAAAAACCCCAGAAATACAATAGAGCAAAAACAAACCAACAGCAACAACAACACAATTGAAAGATGAACACTCAATCATTCACATACACACATAAACAGAAAATGACAAATATAAGAACAAACAGAAAAAGAAAAGAAAAAAATATGGGGGACAGCAGATCAAACTCTCATATACAGATTCATGCACAAAGGAAAATGTTTAAAAAAATAGATGAAGAAACAAACAGTCAAAAAAATTGAATTTTTTTTTTAATTGAAAATTTAAAAAAAACCCTGCCCTCTTGTGGCAGGCTCTGTAATTGTTCCTCTAATCAGGTCTCCTGCAGAGCCACCTCTTTCCCTCTCTCCAGAGCCTGGAAGGAGGAGGGGCAGTGGAGGTGGGTGGTGCTGCAGTCCTCCCCTTCCACTCTGGTGTGGTCAGGGAGATCTCCTCCGATGGGGAGGTGAGGGATTGTCGCTTCCCCAGGTATGTACTCGTGGGGGGGTGCCCCAGCCAGATCTATCCTGGGATGGAGTTCTCCTGTTGCTACTGACGTCCAGGCTCTGCCTGGGTTTGTCCCACTCAGTCGTGGCCCAGCTGTGTGGGTCTGATGTTCAGAGGATTGTTGGGGTGGAGGGGGTTTGGGACAGCCCGGGACTCACCACTGATCTCTTTGGAGTCCTTCATTGTCCTTTTCTGGCTACACCCTTTGTCCTGCAGCTAGATTCGGTTGTAGATTCCAGGTGGGGTGCCTGGAACTCAGCACGTGTCAGGTCCTTTCAAAGTTTGTGCTTTCAGGATATTCCCTCTGGGTCATAATTAACCCCTGAGTAGTTTATCCACCAGTCAGAGATTGGGTCTGTTGTTCCGTGGTGAGCGAGTAGGAGCACTTTCCTGCCTCGCCTTCAAGATGGTGGTGGGGTGCCTCTCTTGTCCTTTTCTTGGGACTTTGTCTCTGGACTCCCTCTGCAGCCCCTGCTGGCCGTACCCTGCCAGGTGCTGAAGTGGTGAGTCAAAGTCAGGAACTGGCAGTCTCCCTCCTGCTGCACCAGTGATAGCGATCTTTTTAAAATACAAATCTGACCATGCCCCTGCACTGCCTGTGCTCTCTGTGTTAAAGATAATGTCTTCTTATTGTACCCCATATCTTTAAAATACAAGTTTTTAAAAAAAGAGAGAAAAGATACTCTTTATACAAGGTCTTCCATAAACTAGTTCCCCAAACCACCTTTCTAGCCTTATCACTTGGCTTGTTCTCATGCCCTCTATCTTCTGTCATTTCAGCTTGCTTATCTTATCCTAAGTGAGCACCTTCCATGCTGCTCTACCTTGGCCCAGGCTTTTTCTTCCTGGAATGTCTGTATCTGCTTTTGCTGCCCAACAAATTCCTCTTTACTCTTTAAGATCTAGATTACAAATTACTGCTTCAAAGAACTTAATTGTGTCATTTCCTTGTTCCTAAGAGGTTATTTTATTTCTCTGCTCTACTCAAACCTTGCGATACTACTCTCATTTTATTAGAACTTTTTTCTTTCTTTTTTTTTTTTTGAGTTGGAGTCTCACTCTGTCGCCCAGACTGGAGTGCAGTGGCCGCTCCCGGCCACCGCAGCCTCGACCTGCTGGGCTCCGGCGATCCTTCCGCCTCAGCCTTCCAAGTAGCCGGAATTACAGGCATGCGCTACCATGCCCGGCTGATTTTTTTTTGATTTATTGTAGAGATGAGGTCTCGCTGCCCAGGCGGGTCTCGAACCCGCGGGCTCAGGCAATCCACTCACCTCAGCCTCCCAAAGGCGCGGGATTACAGGCTGAGCCACCGAGCCCGGCTTGAACTTTTTTCTTTCTAAGAATCTCTCCCATTGGACTGAGACATCTCTAGTACAATCTACTGAATCTAGCTAGATTCAATATTCAGTATTAAGGATGTTAAGAAAAATGTATAATACAGTTAAACCATCCATCTGTCCATTCTTCCATGTATTCATCTATTTACTCATTTATTAATTCCTTTATCAAATATTACCCACCAATGCTACTCTATTCCTGAGGAAAGAGTGACATGTAATCTTTCTTATTTCGGCATAGCTAATCTGAAAACAAAGCCATTGTCTTTTGCCTAGAGAACTCACAGGAAATTTTGGGAACAACTTTAATAGCAAAAATAAAGCACAGGCTTATGAAACCAAACACTGCAATCACAATTTATTTATTTATTTATGAGTTCAGAACTTACTATGTCACTGAGGCTGGAGTGCACTGACATGATCACAGCTCACCACAATCTCAACCTTCTGAGTTCAGGCAATCCTTTTGCCTCAGTCTGTTGAATAGCTTGGACTACAGATGCATGCCATCACAGCTGGCTAATTTTGTTTGTTTGTTTGTTTGTAGAAATGAGGTCTCGCTATGTTATCCAGGCTGTTCTCGAAACTCTGGCCTCAAGCAATCCTCCTGCCTTGGCCTTCCAAAGTGCTGGGATTACAGCTATGAGTCATCATACCCAGTCTTTAAATTTATGATACACTCAGTTCTATTAAGAATATTGGAAAGTAGATTTTATTTTTGAGTAAACTTGTATTCAGCTATTAATTTGCCTAAGTTTACAGCTAGCAAATGGCCTTGTTAGATTTGAATGTAAGTCTCTTTGATTCTGAAGTTCATTTTATTTCCATAGTTAGTCACGATTTTCTTATCTTTAGTAATTACTGCATTGTCATTCTTTTCAGATCACTCAGGTGTCTGTCTACTGAAGTATCTGAGGGGGGCACTACTAGTACTGACAGCCTTTTCATCTAACTTCCCAAATGTTATTTCCCTCAGTGTCTCGTGAGCAGTATCTTAATTGCCAATTTTGTTTTGTTTTGTTTTAGCAGTTCAGAAATTGAGTTTTCACAAGGCTCATAGAGAGAAGCTTGATTTGAAAAATCTAATTAGAGAGCATTTTGTGTTCGAATAGGGTTGTGGGGGGAAGGTACAGCTGAGTAAGTGAAGGCTGAGGGTGTGGCTGTGGCATCTGTGTGTGGGTCTTTGTGTCTGTGTGGGTGTGAGAATGCAAGCATGTGTGCTGTCTGCAGAGTGAGGCATCTGTGGTTGGAGTGGCTCTGCTGTGACTGGGTGTTTTTATTGTCTGCCTGTCCATGTGTTCTTAGGTGCACATGTGGCTTCTCTGTGGGTGTGCCAGTCGTCAGTCATGTCTGGGTCTGGGTTTCTCTGTGTGCATGTGGGAGTGCTGGAGGAAGAGTTAACTTCCAAATAGCATTTCCAGACTTCCATCCAGGACCCAAGGCTTCAAGTGAAAATAATGTCAGAAGCATAATGAAATTTGCTTCTGATATCTTAAGTAGGAGGCATGGAAGAAGCAGAAAACAGAATAAAGAGCCCTATATCCCCTTTCCTCCTCTCTTCCCGGTCTTAAAACAGTCTTCTCCCCATTTCTACCTTAACACTTCTCTGTCCAGTCACATTGTTTTTCACTGTGTGTCATCAAATTGAATGATTGTTCTTGTGTTTTTGCCTCTGAAAAGGGAGGGAGAGCTGTGAGACCTAGAGAAGACTGGCAGGAGAAATGTCTAGACTCAGGAAGCCAATACTTGCCTGCTATGTTGAATCATCAGATCGACTATATGCCCAGTGCAGTGTTACAACACAGTCTCACTCCTCCTCCAATATCTCCAAGTGACGGGCTAACATCGTGAGAGAGGAGATAAAGACAAAACACCTGGAATTGTGAGAGAACATGAAATAAATGAACCAGCCATGTAAATTGTGATGTATAAGTTATATTTGTGCTATACCAA
This sequence comes from Cephalopachus bancanus, assembly GCA_027257055.1. Taxonomy (NCBI): domain Eukaryota; kingdom Metazoa; phylum Chordata; class Mammalia; order Primates; family Tarsiidae; genus Cephalopachus; species Cephalopachus bancanus. The sequence goes on from JAPVLO010000060.1 coordinate 9,039,932, forward strand.
AGTAAAATTTGCAAAGTTAAAAAACTGTGAAAACCATCTGATGGAGAGTTCCTGACACCCCAAAGTGGGAAGTTCTTTATTTTTATATTTTCATGGATTTTGGGAACCAGAGGAGGTAGATTTTAGACAAAATGATAGAGAAGGACAGAGAGAGAGAGAGAGAGAGAGAGAGAGAGAGAGAGAGAGATGACGTGCTAGAGAGAGGACTGATTCAACATGCCCAAGAAATATTCTTGGGCTGAATAATAGCTATACAATGGGGGCAGCGGTGAGATGCTGCCTCCTAAATTGGAAATAGGAGGAATAAAGTATGTCAACTGTGGGAATGAGGAAGACTGGGAATGTTCTGTAAATATGTGCCTGAAGTATTTGGAAAACATGTAAAACTCCAACTAAGATCACCTGGGTGTAATTTTAAGCAGGCTGCTCTAGAATGTGATTTTAATGTAGTCATTGGAACCCAATTGTATTGTACTTTACACGGAGAAAGAGTTGAGGGCACAGAAGATACTCAATCTGAATAAAGAGAAGGAGGAACAGCAATTGGGCAGTCTAGATACAGGGAAGTCGGGGACACAAACGCTCCACTTGCCTCACTAGTAATGGGGCAATGATTCTTCATCCACAGCTCCACCTCTAGCGCAAATGACGTTTTGCTTAAGGGTGTATATATTTCCATTTGTTTTTATTCTTTGCCTAATAAGTTGCATTTTATTTTGAAGTGTTCTGCTAATGAGAAGGTGGTATCCTGAATGGTGAAACATCATTATTTTGGACCCTGGAAGAAGTATCTCCCAAGGTAAGTAGAGAAAGGAACAGTTTAACTGAATCAATAAACTCCATTCTCCTGTGAGTTTGATTAGTTTGTAATAGACCTCCCAGCACTGATGACAGTGGAAAGACACTGACAGGGCAAGGGCCAGACTGAGAATTGTATCATTTGTGTTGCCTATTGATGGACAGGAAGCTGGCTCTCCCCTAGAAAGCACTTTGCTATGAACCACATGGAATGCTTAATACTGCTGTATCATTATTTAGAAATAATACATACAGAATGGTATCAAATGCTTTGGTATATGACTTTTCCCCACCCCTTTCCTTCCGTGACACTCTAATTTACTTCAAACTATGTCTTTTCTCTACTCTGCAACTATAGTCTCAATTTGCTTGAGTAGATTTTGGGATTTTGTGATAGAGGGTTGAGAGGAAAGTAGTGGTGGGGGAGAGGAGAGTATGGGGACGAGCAAGAGATACAAGAAGATCAAAACTTAATGAGTTTTGTTGGGATTTTTAAGGAGATTAGCTGTATCTGTGAGAGGTATGGCTTTAAAGGAATACAGAGGGGGACCCTTCAAAAACCAGAATTATCTTTCTGGAGGGCGGGCCCCTTGTAGGACATTAGGATCAAAAAGCCACCCAAAGTTTTATCTGGAGGTTTTGAGAAGGTTGCGACAAAATTCGCAGAAGAAACGGCCTGAGTTGTGGCAAACAGATAACTGGCTCTTTCACCATGACAACGCACCTGTCCACACTGTGCTGGCTCTTCAGCAGTTTTTTTTTAATTAAAAATGACATTACCCTTGATGCTCCACTCTCCCTATTCACCCAATCTCACCCTGAGAGACTTTTTTTTGTTTGTTTCCCTGATAAAATGTTTTGAGAGAAATGTTTTGCTGATGTAGAAGAAGTAAAATAAGAAACAGCAGAAGCACGAAAAGGCATCAAAATTGACGAGTTCAAAAACTTTTGAGCAGTGGGAAAAGCATCTTGATAGGTGTATTACATCAAAGGGAGAGTTACTTAGAAGGTGACCAAAGTTTCAACATGTAAGAGTGAATACATAATTTTTTATAAATAAATTCGGGTTTTGTGAAGGTCCCTCCCTCCATATGTATCAACTTCATGTAATTTTGGGAAACACAAGTAAGATATTTGTTATTCTGAAATTATTGTGGTTGGATGGAATGCATTCTTTTAAATCCAACACCTGCATGGATCAAAACAACATGGAACATAGTCCTAGGAAGATTCTGTATACATTTTTTGCTTATTATTTTAAATTACTTGCCCTGGAAGTTTGTTAATTGATATTTTGCTTTTTGGGCCTAGGGAATCTTCAGTTATGAACTGTTAACCCACCTTTTCCCATTGCTTAAGAAGCCACCTGTTAAACCAGACTATTTTCCAGAGCTCCAGAAAATACGCCCAGCTACCAATTGGTCATTTTCATTGGATGTCCCTTCAGCATCTCAGGCTGTGTACTTACCGTGGTAGTTTCCAGTCCTTTTCCTTTAGTATTTCCTATCTCACTGAATACTTTTTAAAGCCCAGATTTCTAAATCAAAATCATGGCAACTTCCTGACACTTCCTTCTCTGATATCAACCTCCCAATTCATCTAAATAATTCTAAAATATGTCCACTTATCTCATCCCACTGCGATGAGCATGGATAAGACCACCATTATCTCTCACTTGGATAATTGAAATATCCCTCTATCTGGTTTCCCTATCTCTACCTCTTCCATGACCTGTACCTCTAGATAAAAACTGTGTCTCTAGTTATGTATCTATTTGGATTATACTTTCTCCATATAGTTCTTAGTGAATATGCATTTGGGGTTTTTTGTTTGCTTTGTATGTGTGTGTTTTGTATTTATCATATTCTAAGTTTTATTGAGAAACCTACATTTTTGTACTTATCCTATTTACGTTTCTCCATTCATTTTAAAAAAGCAATCAATCAGTGTTCACTCCTTCCTCATCCCAACAGAGAGCTTCCTCAGGAAATGTTTGTCTAATTGTTTGGACTAGTTACATTGCTATCACCTGGGACTTCCTTTTATATCTTCCTGTTTTGGATACACAATTTGCTGGATCCCACATCTTCCTCTTTCTTGGTTTATTCCAACAAATGACAGACCATGAAGAGATGGATGTTAGATACGACTTTGTTTTTCCTGTCTTGAAATATATTTATTCTGCCTTCACATTGATTAATAATTTGGCCAGTTATAAAATTTTGACCTTAAAAATATTGATTCTTGAACTAAAAGAGATAGTCCTCTGATACCACATGGTTTTACTGACAAGAAGTCTGCTTTTCTTCCCGGATGCTTTTATGTTCGCTCTTCTTTTTTATGTTTTAAAATTTTACAGTGATTTTCCTAAGTATGAGTCTTTTTCATTTATATTACCTTGCGTTTAATAGAGCCATCCATTTTGAATTCACACTTCAGTTTGGGCAGAATTTCTTATTTTTTCCTTCTATTTCTCTGTTTTTTCTAGTCTCTCTTCCCAAAACTCTTATTTGTTGAACACTGGATCTTCTTGATTCATCTTTCAAATTTCTTAACTTTTTCCATCTCCTTTACTTTTTATTCCAAGTTCCAGGAAACAAACTAGATGATATATTCCTGTCCTTTCATTGAAATTGTGTTTGGGTATTTTGGTTTTTCACTCAGTCTGATGAGCTCTTGCATCATATTTCAATGAAAACAAAGTCCCAGCTACAACACTGGACTTCCTTCCAAGCTTTTCTACATTTTTCTACTTGCTCCTGCTCTCTTGGCTTTGTCTCCAATTTGCAATCTTACTTATCTTCACCTTTGTTTTTGGCACAGGAAATTCCTGACTATTTAATAAGTGACTATGAGACAACACTTTAGATCCCATAGGGACTTGGCATCATGTGGATTTTTATAAGCACTGCTACCATCATACACATTTGTTGTCAGCAGGCTATAGAATGAAAGAATCCCCTGTAATGTTGTTAAAGTGACTTCTTTTATAGCGCAAAGAACCTTTTTTTTTTTTTTTGAGTTGGAGTCTCATTCTGTTGCTCACACTGGAGTGCAGTGGCCGCTCCCGGCCACCGCAGCCTAGACCTGCTGGGCTCGGGCGATCCTTCCGCCTCAGCCTTCCAAGTAGCTGGAACTACAGGTGAGCGATACCACGCCTGGCTAATTTTTGACTTATTGTAGAGATGAGGTCTCACCAAGTTGTCCAGGCGGGTCTCGAACCCGTGGGCTCAGGCAATCCACTCACCTCAGCCTCGCAAAGCGCTGGGATTACAGGCTGAGTCACCCAACCTGGCTAAATAACCATTTTATAAATCAAATCACCTCTCCTAACCTTTCTTTTGCTATGGAAACACATTTGCTTGAATCATATTTGGTGAAATGAGTGAGTACCTCTATTATGTGAAGTAAAAATAATGTGAAAAAATACTGGAAAATTCTATGGCCACTGTCCTTCTGACCCTGGGTGAATAATGTGTGGCTTACAGAGCAGGCAGCTCTTCACCCTGTAGCAAACTCAGCCAGAGCAGGGATAGTGTCTCTAGGTCTAAGGTTGGGTAATTCACTTCTATTCAAGGTTAGGTCAGAATAATCATAGCGAGAATGACAATACTAGCTGCATTGCGATGTAGACTTATGGTATAGAGGAGAAAACAGAATCAGAGAAATCTTGTCAGCAGTAGTCCATCTAGTAAATGCCATTGTCTTACACATTCCTGCCTCTCTACCTCTCCTTATACTCTTTATGCTCTCTGGAATAACCTCCCTTCTCTTTGCCATTTCAAAGCCATTAGCTGTAGGGCATGGTGGTTAACAGTCTGGCCTCTAAAGTCAGGCAACTATGGATTTGAATTTTTGTCCCATTGCTTACTGACTTTGATTCAGCTAGTGACCTGCTCCATCACTGTGGCCTTGTGAAGTTATTGTGCCACCTACATCCACACTCTACTCTCTCTGCCTTGCTCTCACTCCCTGAAGTCTGAGCTCTGCGCATTTTACTCACATGCTCTCTTGATCTGGGCTTCTGGTTGATTTTTAGTTAATAGGGAGCCTCAGCAGGAAATTGGAACATGTGAAGAGAAGGAGGATGGAGTGTTTATTCCGCCACTTCTTCTCTTGGATTTACTTTGGGGTGGTTGCATACTTCTACAAAGGGGACACCATCAAATGGTCCTCCTACTTAGTTCTCTTTCAGGATTCTGGTAATTATTTCCTTCCTTCTTCCAGACTTGGGGATGGTAAAGGTTCAACCTTACTAACATCAGGGTACTGCATCATTCCTTGTAATTTTGTTACATCCTGCCTACACTTTAGTAAACGTTTCTTCAGTAAACCCTCCTCTAATTAATCTATTTTGAGGGACTCATCTCTTTTCTTTTGGAACTCAACAAGTATATCCTTATAGAACTCAACTTCCTTTTCTGTAACACGGGCACGAGAATATCATTTACTGCATCGATTTGTTGTGAGGATTAAATGAGATAATGGATCTAAAGCATTAGGCCCAGTATCTAGAAAGCACTTGATGAGGTTCAGCTATAACTACTAATAATAGGAACATCATTCACCTTAAGGCAAAGTCAAACTGTACCTTTCTTTGATTATACTTCAGAATTCTGTTTTTCTAATATTTATGCATTTTGGTTTTTTTCTAGATTTGCCTGTGATTAGACATGTTTATTTCTCATTCTTTTCTCTCTTTCATGTCTTTTCATTTCAACTAACCAATACGTTTCTTAAAAGATGACTGGCGATCATTTATTAATAAGTAGCCTGAGAGATAGTATGGCTTAAATAGGGTATGGGCTCCAATGTTGATATAATATAACAGCCTCATAAGTACAAACAAAAGTGAAAGTAAAATGAGTGCCTACTGTGAGCAGGCATACTCAAATCTCTAGTAACTTAATGAGTTAATATAGCCTCCATCCATTGAGATAAGAACAGAAAATATCTTTACAAATAAAATAAATCCCAAACTGCTGAGAAGCATAATGTTCTGGCAGGAGTTAGTAAGATGAACTTGCTGATTTTAGCTTTCCTAATCTGTAATCCTATGGTTGACCTTGACAGAAAGAAAGCAATAGAAAAGCTATCCAGGAGCAGACTTGAAGTCCCCAGTACTCAAATCATAAAGATTGAGTCTGAATTGACTTACATTCAGAGCACAGCTTTGTTGTATAAGGAAAAGTTTAAAACATCTCGGGAGCAGATGTAAGAAAGCACTCTTTTCTTTTTTAGCAAAAATGTGGTTACCGTAGGCCACCACAGCCAGAACCAGAGGACACCATGCTGACTAACGGAAACCAGATGCTCTGGTAAAGGAAGCCATGGATAAATACGAGTTATTTTCAGCTGAATGACCTTCAATTATCTCCCTTAGTATTGAGATCTGGTTCTCTTCCATAATCTTTCTTTGAGTACTTAGAGAAAAAAACAGCAAAGGGGCACTATTATAGAGTGATTTATGGAGGACATGGACAGAGGTCATCTATGGTATGTGAAAGAGAACAGAAGGGAGAGGAGAAAAGAGGGAGAAAGAACGGGAGAGTGCATATGAGAGAGATTGAGAATAAACTCAAGATAGAAAATAAAAACACAGGAAATACAGTTATGTGGGTAGAGTCCTGGCTGGGAATCAGGAGTCCTGGGTTCCAGTCCTTATTTTACTGCCTCATTGTGACAGGCTGAACCAATTCAAAATACACTTATTATGAATCTAATCTCTTGGCTTCATTATGCCAAGATTCTTCCACCATCCCAAAATGGAGCTAGTCTTTGTAGATTTTCAGGAATACTATGAGATTTGACAGTAAGATGACCCATTTTCCCTCACCCCAGGTCTATCATCTTTGTGTTGGTTCCTTTATCTCATATGCTATCCTAAGCTAGTAGTTAAACATCTTAAAGGTTCCAAGACTCAATAGTCATTTTCTTCTTTCCATCCCTTTTCTTGGAACTTATTCTTGACCACCTTTCCCTTTATCAAACCACTTTTTTAGAGGCTTAATGACTTTATTTTGATAGCGAGCGCATGCCCTTAAAATAATGGGGTGTGGTGGTGCTGACGGGAACTTTTCTAAGTTAGCAAGCTGTTTATAAAAATACAGAACCTTGGCCGGGATAGATGGTTCAGCCTGTAATCCCAGCACTTTGGGAGGTCAAGGCAAGTGTATTGCCTGAGTCTGCGGGTTCGAGGCCAGCCCAGGCAACTTGGCAATACCTCATCTCTACAATAAATAAAAAAAATTAGCCAGGCATGGTAATGCATGCCTGTAGTTCTGCTACTTGGAAGGCTTAGGCAGAAGAATCACAGGAGCCCAGCAGGTCAATGCTGGGGTGGCCATGAGTATGCCACTGCCCTCCAGCCAGGGCAACAGAGTGAGACTCCAACTCAAAAAAAAAATTATATATATATAGTCTTTAAGAGAAGATTCACTTATAGATTTACCCCATCTCTTTCTCTTTCACTGGATTATTGTTAAAAGTTTCATCACCCACAAGAACATCCCTATCTAGTTGTCTTACCAAACTCAGACATCTCTTTGAGAAAGTGAAATTCATCTTATTTCTTTCTCCTTGCCTCTCCTCGATTCTGTCCCCCATCTTTCTCTTTTACTTAAAAGCAATTTTTCTTTTTCTGATTTATTTCTCTTAAAGAGTCCACAACGTTTCTATAAATCTAGATTTGATAGACTTGCCTCCTCACCCTTATTATGTTTACTGACTCTACTACAGTAACTATTAGGAAATTAGGGGAAACTTATTTTAGGGTCCTTGACTGAGACCTCAGGAAATGACCTAGACCAAATCCCAGACATTTCACCTTCTCAATAAACATCTCTTCCATCAATTTTCTCCTCTCTTTCCTAGATTATAATTTTATTCCTCTATTTTTTCCCTAAAAACACAGAAATGTGCTATTATTTCTTCCGTCTTAAAAAAAAAATCGGTTTGCTAGGGCTGCCATAATAAAATGTCACAGAGTGGGTGGCTTAAACAACAAAAATGTATTTCTTACAGACCTGGAGACTAGAAGCTTAAGTTACAGGAGTTGGAGGGTTTAGTTTCTCCGGAGGCCTCTCTCCTTGACCTGAGATAACCGCCTTCTTGCTGTGTCCTCACATGGTCTTCCCTCTGACTGTGTGCATCTGTATTTTTGAATCTCATCTTCTTATAAGGATACCAGTCAGATTGGATTAGACCCATACTGAAAGCCTCATTTTGAATTAATTACCTTTTAAAGACCTTATCTCTAAGTACAGTCACATTCTGAAGTACTAGGGGTTGTCATATGTAACCCATAATAATTTGGGGGAGCACAATTCAGTCTGTAATACAAACCAACAACAACAAAAAACCCTAAAGCTCTCTTTTTACTCCACTCCTCTCTTCTACTGCCACCTCATTTCTTGCTCCTTACAGAAAAACTTCTCAGAAGAGTTGTATATATTTGCTGTCTCCAATATTTTTCCTCCAATGCTGTCACTCCATTCAGCTTTTTGCTTTTACCACTCCATGAAAACTACTCCAGTGATCCAATGATCATTCTTGGGACTCATTTTATTTGGTATTGCACCAACTTTAGACACAGATGATTGTCCTTCTTCCTCAGGGCCTTCTACTCACTCGGCTTCCAAAATACCACACTCTCTGGGTTTTCCTTTAGCCTTTTTAGTTGCCATCATTCTCTTTTGCTGGTTTCTCTTCTTCTTCCAGAGCAATAATGTTGTAACAATCTAAATTCTCCTATCAAAATTAATTTCTTTAGCAAACTTATCCAGTCTTATAATTTTAAATGCTATCAATATGCTAGACTCCAGAATTCATATCTCTAGCTTTCTTGCCTGAATTTCAAATGTCTGTGTATTATCTCCATATGCGCAGGATATGTACAAAATTGAATTCCTAATTACCCTCCCCAAACCTTCCCCAGCTGTACTCTTCTCCACCTCAGTTTTTTGGCACCTCTGTCTATCTGGTTGCTTAGACCATCAATGTCGAATCATCCTCAATTCTTCTCTTCTTCACTCATTCCATATCTTATTCACCATGAAATGATGGCTCAATTATCAAAATGTATTTAGAATCAGACCACTTATCACTATCATTATTTCTACTTATTTGAGCCAAGACATGCTTTCCCCTCACTTGGGTTGACTCCAAAATGGTTTCCCTGATGTCACATTTAACTCTTTAAAGTTTATATTCAGTGCAGCAATCACAGTGGGGCTTTTAAAATACATGTCTGATCATGTTACTTTTTGACCCAGAATCCTCCTGCAGCTCCACATGCTAGTCACTGGAAAAGCCAGTCTTTACAATGGCTTAATGACCCTTCATGATCTGCCCGCTCATATGTCTTTTACTTCATCTTCCAGTACTCTCCCCCTCACTTTACTCTCCAGTCACATTGGTCTCATCTTTTTCTAGAATATAGCAAGAATGTTCCTGTCTTCTGGACTCTGAGCTAGCAGTTTCATCTGAGGCAATTTTTTCCCTCAAATACCCACGTGGATAACTCATGCTTCTCTTTCAATCCTTTGCTCAAATTATATGCCAAGACGACTTATTTATGTATGTATGTATGTATGTATGTATGTATGTATGTAAATGCTCAATTTTTATTTTTTGAACAAATTTGATAATTTTTATTTTTTCTTTTAGATTTAGAGAGTTCACATGCATATTCATAACATACATGTTTTGGAGTGGTGGGGATTGGGTCTCAGGTGACCCAGTCTCCAGATAGTGAACATTGTGCCCCATAGGCAGTTTCTGAACCCTAGAACCCCTCCTCCTCACCCTGTATTGGTGTTCCCAGTGTCTATTATCTTCATCTTTATGGCTGTTTAGCTCCCACATATGTGTGAGAACATGTGATGTTTGGTTTTCTATTTCTAAGTCAACTTACTTAGGATGATCATGATCTCCAGCTCCTCTATGTTGCTACAAAGAATATGACTTCATCCTTTGTATGGCTACATAGTATTCCATGATGTATATATACTACATTTTCATTATCCACTGATCAGTTGATAGGCATCTTTGCAATTGTAAATTGTGCTGCAATGAACATACAGGTGCAGGTGTCTTTTTTATAGAATGACCTCTGTTCCTTTGAGTAGATACCTAGTAGTGGGATTGCTGGACCAAATGGTAGATCAACTTAGTTGTCTGAGAAATCTCCATACTGTTTTCCATAGAGGTTATACTAATTTACACTCCCACCAATAGTGTGTGTTCCCTTTTCTCCACATCCATGCCTGCATCTATTGTTTATTTGATTATTCAAATACTTGGTGATCTATCACAGAGTATGTGTAGTACTTATGATCACTACACATTCTCACCCATAAGTAGTCCCCGAACAACTATCACAATACTGTAAGAAAGGGATTGGCAGTAGCAGGACACTGCCAGGGGGAGGAAGTGGGGAATACTTCATCAATAAGGATACTTGCTTTCAAACCAGGCAAGGTGGGAACCAAATCAGGTCCAAACTTTACCTGTAGGACCATTTGTATACCTAATCCTGAATTGTACCCCACATCTTTAAATTAAATAAATGATATGATAATTTAAAAAATAATGATCATTCTGCTGGTATACGTTAGTATCTCGATGTGTTTTTAATTTGCATTTCCCTGATGATGAGTGACGTTGAGCAATTTTTATGTGTTTTTTTGGCCATTTGTATATCTCCTTCTGAGAGATGTCTGTTCATGTCATTTGCCTACTTTTTAAATGCGGTTATTTGCTTTTTCCTTGCTGATTTGTGTTCTTTGTAGTTTCTGGATATTAGTCCTTTGTCAGATACGTAGTTTGTGAAATCTTCTCCCATTCTGTAGGTTGCCTATTTGCTCTGTTGAATATTAACTTTGCTTTGCAGAAGATTTTTGGTTTAATTAAGTCCCACTTGTTTATTTTTTTGTTTTAGTTGCATTTGCTTTTGGGGATTTACCTATAAATTCTTTGCCTAGGTTAATGTCTAGAAGAGTTTTTTCCTAGATTTTCTTCTGGGATTCTGTGGTTCCAGGTCTGATATTTAAGTCTTTAATCCACCTTGAGTTAATTTTTTTCTTTTTTGAGTTGGAGTTTCACTCTGTTGCCGTGGCTGGAGTGCCATGACTCACTCATGGCCACTCCAACATCGACCTACTGGAATCCAGTGATCCTTCTGCCTCAGCCTTTCAAGTAGCCAAAACTACAGGTGTGCACTACTACACCCAGCTAATTTTTTGGTTTATTATAGAGATAAGGTCTCAAAAAGTTGCCTGGGCTGGTCTCCAACCCACAGACTCAGGCAATTCACTCGCCTTGCCCTCCCAAAGTGCTGGGATTACAGGCTGAGCCACTGAGCCTGACTGAGTTAATTTTTGTATATGAATAGAGATGGGGATCAAGTTTCATTTTTCTGCATGTAGCTATCTAATTTTCCCATCACCATTTGTTGACTAGGGTGTTCATTCCCCAGTGTATGCTTTGTCTGTTTTGTCAAAGATCCATTGGTTGTAGGTATTTGGGCTTATTTCTGAATTCTCTACTCTGTTCCATTGGTCCATGTGTTTGCTCTTATACTTGTATGATGCTGTGTTTTGGTTACTGCAGTCTTGTAGTATAATTTGAAGTCAGGTAATGTGACACTTCCAGCTTTGTTCTTTTTGCTTAGGGTTGCTTTGCCTATTCTGGGTCTATATGAATTTTAGAATTGTTTTTCTAATTCTGTGAAAAATGATCTTGGTGGTTTGATAGGGATTGCATTGAATCTGTAGATTACTTTGAGTAATATGCTCTTTTTTTTTTGAGTTGGAGTCTCACTCTGTCGACCAGACTGGAGTGCAGTGGCCACTCCCAGCCACCGCAGCCTCGACCTGCTGGGCTCTGGCGATCCTTCCGCCTCAGCCTTCCTAGTAGCCGGAATGACAGGTGTGTGCTACCACACCCGGCTAATTTTTTTATTTTATTGTAGAGATGAGGTCTCGCTGCCCAGGCAGGTCTCGAACCCACAGGCTCAGGCATTCCACTCACCTCAGCCTCCCAAAGGTGCGGGATTACAGGCTGAGCCACCGAGCCCGGCCATATGTTCATTTTAACAATGTTGGTTCTTCCAATTCATGAGCATGGGATGTTTATCCATTTGTATGTGTCCTCTGCAGTCTGTTTCATCAGAGTTCTGTATTTCTCTTTGTAGAGATCTTTCACCTTCTTGCTTAAATATTCCTAGATATTTTAGCTTTTTGACTGCCATTATAAGTGGAATTGAGTTCTTGATTTTATTCTCAACTTGGTCACTATTGCTGGGTTTAGCAGTGCTACTGATTTGTCTGTGTTGATTTTGTATCTTGAAACTTTACTGAATTCACTTATTAAGTCCAGGAGTCTTTTGAAAGAGTCTTCAGGGTTCTGTAGGTATAAGAGCATATCATCAGCATACAGAGATAGTTTGATTTTTTTTTTCCAATTCGGGGTCCCTTTATTTCTTTTTCTTGCTTGATTACTCTGGTTGTGTTGAATAGTGGTCATAAAAGTGGGCTTCCTTGCTTTGTTCCTGTTCTGAAGGGGAATGTGTTCAACTTTTCTCTATTCAGGATGGCATTGACTGTAAGTTTGTGGAATATGGCTTTTATTATTTTGAGAAATGTTTCCTTTATGCCTATTTTGCTGAGGGTTTTTATCATAAAGGGATGCTGGATTTTATCAAATGCTTTTTCTGCATCTATTGAAATGTTCAATTGACTTTTGTTAATTCTGTTTATTCAGTGGATCACATGGCTAAAGGTTTCTCCTTAGTGATTGTTCCTCCAAGAAAGTACCCAGCCAGCCTATGATAAGGGTGGTACTCTGGGGATTTCTCAAATTTTCTATCTGTTTTGAGCCTTCTGTGGGAGTTCAGGAAAAAGACTTGAAGCACCCTGCAAGTGTGTACTCTTAGCTGCTCCAGTGAGGATTAGGAGTAAGTCCCAGGATTAGGAGTAAGTCCCAGGTCATTGGGGTAAAGCTATTGCACAGAGCAGGCATGGAAGAGTTCACAAGGGAAGTGAGAGGTTACTGTGGCAGTGACTCCCACCTGGTTCCCACCTTGACCTCAGGCAATCTGTAATCTGATTGTCAATGTGCAGCCAGCTCAGAGTCTCAGGTGTTCTCAGCCAACCCACCCAGCCAGGAACTTTCTGCAACCATGGACTTTGCCCTTGGTGCATTTTCCCTCCCAAACCATCTGGAAAGTAGCTGCTCTACCCTGTAAGGGTTGAGTTGCTGGGAAATGGTGACTGGCCTTGCTCGAGACGTTTTTCCTGTCCCACTCTATGGCAGAGCATAGCTGTGGGGAAGGTAGTTTCTTGTGAGGAACTGGGGTTCCACAAGGCTCAGGGGGCCCTGCAAGTTTGCAGCAACAGAACTACCAAATTCCCATCACTCACCTTCCCCCGCTTTGTCAGGAGGCTGAGGCTGACTGTGGTGGTGCAGGAGTTTGTCCAATTCCAGCCCAAGTTGGTGGATCCTTTTCTTCTTTGCTCTAAGTGGTTTTTATCACTCCTTTGGAGACTCATGGGGCATGCTGCTGAATCCATTCCTTTCTGGGTACTTAGAAAACTCTATCTTGGTTTTCTCTGTAGGAGAAACTCACTCTAGCTACCTCATTGATGGCCATCCTGATCCTCCCTAATCAACTTCTTAAAATTTAAGTTGCCTCACATATAACTCCATTTGTGCTCCTACTGACTGTTCTATTATTTCTATTTAATAGAGATTATCACCTTCTAACGTGATACAATTTGCTAATTTTTTATGTTAATATTTTCATCTGTTTTTAATTTATTATAATGTAAGATTCACGAGGGCAGCATTTTGTTTCATTTATTTAATCTGTTCACAAAAGTATTACAAGCACTTAAGCTAGGTCCTGGCAAATAGTATTTGTTCAATAAATACAAGTTGAATGAGTGAATGAGTCATTTGAGAAGATGGCTCTGTAGAGGAGGGACTCCCTCAAGCTGAGTTCCCACATCATCAGGAGCACTGTGATCTGTGCATTGCTTTGGTAGGTCAAGAAAGACCCTCACAAGCTCATTATGACCTGAAAAGACCACCTAAAAAAGTAGAACTATCTAGAGAAAGTTGAAATCACTTCAACTACAAGGCCACATTTGCCTGAAGTCTCTTGTCAGAGTGACCCTTGCTGAAACAGATCCCAGGCCTAAAGTCTGTCTCACATCCACTTACGTTCTCCTCAACTTGCATCTTTCTCATTCTCTGTATGACTTGTTCCTGCCTGTTTGTTCATACCTGACACTAAATTTTTGCAGATGTCATTCCCCACCTCAATTTTAATTCATACTAGCCTCCCTTTCAAGTCTTTCATGACTCAATGCCACATTGACTAAGTAAGGTAGCAGTATTTGTCACCTTTAATAAAATAGTATTGCTATAGTCTGGATTTTTGTGTCCTCTCAAAATTCATATATTGAATCCTAACACCTAAGGTGATGGTAGTAAAAAGTTGGCCTAATTGGGAGGTGATTCGGCTCTGCCTTCATGAATGGGATTAGTGCCCTTATCAAAAAGGTTCTAGGGAGCTGCCTTACCCCTTCTACCATGTGAGGACACAGTGAGAAGGTGCCATCTATGAACCAGGATGAAGGCTTTACCAGACACCCAATTTGACAGCACCTTGATCTTGTACTTTCTCAGCCTCCAGACCTGTAAGAAATATATTTCTGTTGTTTATAAGTCACCCAGTTTATGGTATTATTTTATAGCAGCCAGAGTTGACTACCACAAATACCATAACATTATGGTAGTCACCTCCTTCTTGAAGATACTTATTAAGTTTTATACTAGTCTTTATAATGACATCTAAATTTATCTCCTACTTCCAGTCTTCTCCCCCTACTTTACTCTTTATATTGTTTCTAGATTAAATTCTGGCAATACAGCTCTGATTTTATCATACCTTGAGTAGCTCCTAAAGACTGCTAAATGAAGCCTTTTGGCTTAGCATTCTAAGCTATCTACGACTTAACCACAGTCCACCTTTCATCGTCATTTCTCAGTATGTCCCCATGCATACCATAAACTTTAGACAAAATTGATCACTTGTGCTCCTCCATACCTTTTCTGCCTCCATACCTTTCTCATCATGTTAATTCTACTTGGCATGTTCTCATCCTTTTTCTATCTCTTAAATTCCTTCCATCTTAGACTAAGCTTAAATACCATCTCCTTTATGAAATTACCCTGAAGCGTTTTTCAGTGAAGAGACATTCTCTTTCTCTAGACTGTCATAACACTTTATCTGAATTTCTCTTCCAGTAATGATCATTTCTGCCTTCTAATATATTTGTATATGTACTTGTATTCCCCCCACCCCCCGCCTCCTCCCACATACCCCAGACTATAAGCTTTCCCTTAGCAGACTGAGTTTTATTCATCTTGATGTGTTCCTCAGTCCTTAGCTTCATGCTTAGGACCTTGGAGACAATCAACTAGAAATCTGTTAAATAAAGGTTGAATAAGTTTCTCATTTTCTCTATTGGGCTAGTAACTCTGTGCTAACTCCTTTCCTCTCATAGTATTATTTATTCTACCCTTCTGTCATCTGCTTGCTTCCTTTTCTTCTCTGATCCTTTTTGACTCTGACTTCACAATAAATCTCATGCTTTAAGCTACTTAATAAAAATAGAGTATAAGAGAATTACAGAAGGCCTCAAATCCTTATTTCTTCATGTATATACTCACCAAATTGGTTCATATATTTTTAATGCAGAAATACAGGTTCTGTTTATAGCCCTTATTGTGTGTTATACAATTTCCAAAGCATTTATGTCTATTTTCACACATAATTGTAAAAGTACCACAGGAAATTCTTAAGGAATATAGGATACCAGAAGTACTAAAAGCCAAATATCTTGGATGATTCAAGATGTTTCTATTTTCTCTCCTGGTGTAAATATTCTCTCCTGGTGTAAGACTAAGTGTCCCATTTTGGTTTCAGATATTATTCTTCTTGGCATGACAAGCAACTCCTATCCCTTCATGTTCGTGAGTACTTAAAGTCCTGAGTGAGAGAAGGAAAGGTGTTGATATGTCAAAATAAAACAATAACTGGCTTTGCTTGTATATATATTATCTTTCCACTTGAAGAAAAATACTGTCTGAGAATTGACTAATCAGTCAACATTTATTGAGCATCTACTCTGTATCTAGACATGTGCTAAATTAGAAAGCTCTTAAGGGACAGAGCTATATCTTATTTATCTTTGTAATCACTCTCTTCTCTCCAATGGGCCAAGTTTAGTCAACTTATTAAAAATTATATTGACCCTTTGCTATGAACCAAACACAGTGCTAGGCACTAG
Source organism: Cephalopachus bancanus (assembly GCA_027257055.1). Lineage (NCBI taxonomy): Eukaryota > Metazoa > Chordata > Mammalia > Primates > Tarsiidae > Cephalopachus > Cephalopachus bancanus. The sequence continues at coordinate 9,056,089 of JAPVLO010000060.1, forward strand.
GTATAGAAAGAATTATGTATCTAATAATAGCTTTCAAGGAAGTTATAATAAAGGAGGAGAAGCAGACAATGAAACAAGATTATTACAATATAGCATGGCTGGTTCTATATAAAGTGTTTCTAAAGGATGTGATGGAAACACCTAGAATATCCAGTGCAAATATCACTCCTTTTTAGACCCATTCAATAAAAGAATGGCAATGCAAATTTATGGCACTGAAAGAACAAAAGTAGTAAAATGACCAGTGAATGGTAGAGGGAGTGAGTGCAGAAGGAGTTGCAGAAAGATCACTTTGGGATGGGTAGTTTATGGGGAGTAGCATTGAATGCCCCAAGCCTCTTCCAACTGATGGCCCCAAAAAGTCTACTGAGATTAAATTTTTGGTCTGATCGTCTTATAGGTACAGAATTGTAGGTCAGTGTCTGCTGACGTATGTTGTAATAAACTCTTTAGAGTTAAAACTGGAATAGCTGCCTGGATTAATTTTGGAGTACGTGCCACTTTGATCCTCTAAAAAGAGATTATATTGATGTTCTGTGAAGCAATGAGCCTTCCCTTGCTACTCTTTGTGGGAATTTGGGAAACAATCTTGAATGAGTGTGGAAGAAAGTTTGCAAAATGATCTGCTTATGCTTATTAAAAGGTAGTGAAGTCTCTCTAACCAAAAGATGAGTTCTTTACATCTGGGAAAGAAAGAGTTGGATTTTATTCTGTGTCATCTATCATAAACTGCTAGCTGTGGTCCTGCAGTTGAATATTTATTACAAGCAATGATGGAAGAGGCAAGAAGAACCCAGTTTGATTTTCCAGATCTAAGACTGTGTTTTGGACCGCCACTTAGAAAAATGCTTTGACTTCAGCTCTGAGCCAGCTTGATTTGGAACTGTCACCACCAAGAGAGAAAATGTCTGGAACACCGCAGTGTCATTTCTGGGCAATCTGTTTTTTATGACTTGTCATGCATTACTAAGGGAGACGAGTGAATACTGCATGGGATTGGGGCTACATGAAACCATTTGTGCTGTCATAGCAGGCAGGAACAAGACCACCAGGCAGAACACAAGACCACCCAACACAAAACATAAGCTCCCTTTAGCAACATGGCTGAGACTATATGCCCTTGACATTTGCATTTCACAATGCTGAGCCACCAAGCATGTTGTAGGATAATTATTGCTTTGTGATGATATTTAGCAACTCTCACAATGTAGACCACCACCAATTCTGGTTTGGGTTTCTTCTTTTTATTAACACCATCTGAGAATGACTGTGGTAGAGACTTTGGTGAATTTTGTCTGTCCTGTGGCCAAAGGAATTAAAGGAAGAACAACTTCGTTTGTTAATATGGAAGGATTCAGCAGCAAAAAGCCCATGACATGTCTGGAAGAGACTTCACTGAGGACTTTTTACATTTTTCAAACAAAGCACATCAGGGTGTTTTATTTTTGCTTAATAAAGGACACTCTATGTGCAAACAGCCCTGTACTAATTTCAGGGCTGTGGTGGGATATTTTCAAAACTTTCTGGTCAGTATTTCCAAATCAGGGTGACCTAGCTACCTCCTGTTTTTGGTTTTGTTTTTTGTTTTTTTTAATAAAGCAAAACACATTTGTTTCCTAAAAGAAACCAATATCATTAAAATAAGTTCTGTATTTTTAGAAATTTTTTTATAAAGTAAAAATCAGTTCAATTCTTTTCCTTCATTCCTCTTCCTCTCAGGCATTTTTTTCTTGCCTTTATTTCATTTTATTCCCCTTCTTATACTGAATATCTTGGTCAAATGTTTCAACCTGAATTTATCAATACCACTTCTCTGGCTCATTTATTCCCTGAAGAAAAATTTCTTAGCCAACCAAATTTTTTTCTTTGTTGTTGTTGGTACTTTTTTCTCTTTATACTCTTACTCTCTCAGGCAACATTTTATTGAAGGTTATTTACAGATTTCCTCCGATGTTTAAAATCTATTAACCACCTACATATCTTTCTCGCCTTTATGATTTCAATACCTTTTAACTTCAATTTTTTTTGGAAGAAGTTCCCATTCTCTTTGAAAATTTTGGATTCCAAAGAGAATGAATGACTAATCCTTAATAAGGAACTCAGCATCTCAGTTTTCTTATCAGAACTTAGATTGCAGATCTTTAAATTGATGTAGCATGTTATTGTTGTCAATGCTTATAAAATCAACTGTTAGTAGAAGCAATTAATAATCACTTTAAAATATACAGAGAAGTTAAATTTTATATCTAGTTCATAATTCTCTTGATTCAAAAACTTATGGCAAGTCAAAATTGAGATACATTCTACGGAAGCCGATTCTCCAGCAGCATCAGTAGTAGAACTTAGACTCTTTACCGCTCCAGTTTGTTGCTCTAATAAGCAACACTATGTTACAGGTAATATTCTGATCCAACTAGCATTCATTCAGAGAGCCACATCCTCTAAACCTTTCAAGAGTAGAATATGTAAACAATCTACACAGAGCACAACTACAACTATTTGATGAATAAATGGCAGGAACTAAATATAACTAGAGAAAGTTGTAGGCCAAAAAAGAGGCAAAATTGTAAAAGGCTAGATCTGGAAGACAGCTTTCATAAAGATCATGGATTTTACAGTTTAGACCCCTGTTTCTCTGCTACATCTACATAGTCTTTTTTGGAATCCATGGTGTATGACACTATTTCCATTAACTAATTTAAAACTGAATTTCATCCTGGAATGTTGGGGTTTCCAAAACTAAATTATTTAGCAGATATAGAATACTGATTTTTTATCAATTTGCCCAGGCCTCTTCTGTTGATCATTTCCTTAGTATCCCTATAAGAAATTCTGAGTTTCTCTTATTGGCATCCAAGATCTCTGGCTTTACTTGTGTGAATTTGTTGTCTTCCTCACTCTGGAGATCTCTCTACTTTCCCATGCCCTGCATCATTCTCTCATCCCCAGGGGCTGATCTGTTCACTTCCTTTGGGGTAGATGCTTGACCCAAATGTGTGTACTTATGAAGTTTCTCTTGGGATCTGGGTGGAAAGGGGAATAGTTCCTGGTGCCTGGTGCACACAGTTTGTGTCTCAGGAGGAGAATAATAGAAAACTATTAACTGAGCATTTGTCAAAAATACTGGCACGTGCAAAAGTCTTTCAGCTCCCCAAAGATTTGCGTTCTGCTTTGCTAACCTCAGGATACTGGCCAGCCAGATGGAAAGCTTGCCAAACACATACAGCTCATGCAGCCAGAGGGCCACTCCACTTGAGTATCTGGAAATCATTCTTTCATTCACTTGGGAGTTTCTGGGGCTCTTTTTTCCTCAGAAACAAGGCCCACCCAAATGATTCAAGAACACATTGCAGCAGTCTCCACAAGCGGACAAGCTGTGAGAGTTGGAAATCTGTGGCTCCTCTCCTGCCCCATTTAATGAAGGACATTCTTTTTCCAGCCACATAGACTTATAACCTACTAAGAACTCTCTCAAGAAAGGCAATGGAACCCAGTGTCAAGTTAAGATGAGTGATGAGGGAAATCTGTAGCTACTGAGAATGAGGTTTCCAGTTGAGTATGAACAGTGACCACAGGAGGTGAGAGTTTGTTTGCCTCTTTTCTGTCTGTTGTCAGAAATAATGAAGAGAAGCAGAAGGCACTGATTCGCCTGTTGAATTCCTAGCTCCTTTTCTCACCATTACCACGGGACACTAGGTAGGGGATGGAGCCTCCCTTCCGTCCCTCTGTCTTTAGTGTGGATGCAGATAGCAGACAAGGTCCTACACAGGTCTTCACCTGAGGAGGAGTGCTCTTTCACCAGCAGTACCTCACCAAGATGTCTGCAAGGCAGTGATACCCCTGGGAACATAAATCCCACCTTCCACTCTGGACTTCCTTTTTCTTACCTCAGATTAAAATGCCCTCCCCCCTTTCAAAATTATGCAAATACAATAAATGTGAAAATGTGACTGATAAAAAGATAGAAATTTAGTGGAAATAAATTCATGCTTGACTGCCCTGTCCCTCATTCCCAATTCCTTAAACTGGAAACATTACCTCAATAATGGTCTTTCTAATGTATAAATCTAGCTGCATTGCTTTCTTGCCTTAAAATCTCCAGTGGCTCTTTAGAATTAAGTTAATGGTCTTTAACGTAATACTGTCTCTCCCTCCCCCATACTCAAGCCTTGCTGAATCATTGCAGCTCCCCAAATCATCAGGCCCTTTAGAGTTTCTGCCCTTTGTACAAGCCGCTCCCTCTACTTGGAGTGCCTCTCTTTCCCAGATCTACCTAGAAAATTGCTACTTTAAAATGCAGCTCATATGTCACCCTCATTCACAAACACTCTCCGTCTCTCCTAAGAGCAACACTTGACATCTTGGCACCAGGGGATTGTATATGCATCTTTCTTATAACACTATATATTTGTTTTATTGTTGTTCACTTGTATGTTTCTCCCAGTAGACTATAACTTCTTTGGGGCAGGAGTTTTGTACTATTGCCACATTAAGCTCATGGTTTCTGAATGCCTTCTATGTAGTAGGCTCATTACATTGTTGGAGAATTAATGGACAAAACTGGAAAAGATACGCAAACTGTACATATTCTCCATTCCTGAATTCTCATACCTTTAGAAAATTCTTTTTCTCTCCCCCCCCGCCCTTTTTTTTTTTTTGCATCTTGTAGAAGTAGTCCAGTTTCTCTTCTCTTCCCCTTATATTTGTCTTTACTTGATTTTATCTCTTTGGAGAAGAAGGTATCTGGCTTGGTGTCCTTCTCCTCACTGTCACAGCCATGTCTGCACTCTTCTAACACCCAGAGACCTCGACTCCTGTCAAGCAGCCCTCTTTCATGACTGCAGTGTTCACTGGGGTCTGCGTGCCCCCTGCTTGTCCTTGGGGCCAAGGAATAGAGAACATATTCCACTCTGGCCAGTCCCTGGGTTATTCTCCCTCCCTCCACCGCTGAACATAATCCCTTCATTAAATGCTCTTCACCCTTTTAGTGTGCTGTTTTCTGTCTCTCCCTGACTGATGCTGTGCTCAGAAAATAAGAATTGACTTACTATGTGATTGTCAGGAGCCAATGTCTTGAAAACGGTTACTGAACCCAGAGAAATATAATCGCCACTGAAGTTGAAATTTGTATCTCCAGTCTTTGTTTCCTGTTCTTTCTATTTTCCATCCACTCAAAAATATCTATTAAACACCATTTGCTCTTCATTCTTATCTTTGATTTTTGAATCTTATCTTTCCCCTTTCCCATGTGGGAAAATTCTTAGATCATAAATCAGAGACCCCAACTACTGGCTATGTAATGGATCAAGTCTCTATACCCGTTTCCTGATCTGTGAAATAGGAAGATTAACACATCTAGTACAGAGACCTCTGAAGTGCTCTGTGAATCAAATAAAGAAATTTTATGCCTCACCTGCCATCATATTTATGACTTTTGTTGTTTCTGCTGCTTTCATGTTTATTATAACCGTCAATATCCTTCTACTCTAGTGCTTCTTTTTTCTTTTTTTAAAAATTTTAAAGTTAAGGGGTATAAATACGTGCTTATTACATAGGCATATTTTGTAGTGGTGGATTGGGATTCAGGTAACCCATTCTCCAGATAGTTAATATTATACCTGATAGGTAACTTCTGAACCCTAACCTCTCTTTTTGCTTCCCCCCTCCTGTATCCTCAGCATCTGTTATTTTCATCTTTATAACTATTTAACTCCCACATATAAGTAAGAACATGCAGTGTTTGTTTTGTTTTTTTGTTTCTGAATTAGTTCCCTTAGGATGGTGCTTGCCAACTCCATTCATGTTACTGTGGAAGACACAATTTTGTTCTTTTTTTATGGCTGTGTAGTATCCCGGGGTGCATATGTACCACGTCTTCTTTATCTAGTCAATTGTCAATGGGCACTTGGGTTGGCTCCATGATTTTGCTATTATGAATGGTAGTTGTAGTAGTAGTAGTTCTCATTCTTCTCCTAGCAATTCTTCCTCTTACTTCTTTTTAATTTTTCTGCCCTTCCCATGCTATTATTTTCATGCTTCTCTTCCACAAGTGCCACTCTCTTGACTACTTTTTCAAAATCCCTTGGAAGTTTAACTAGTGCATACCTGCTCCTTTGGAATTATTCTATTCTTTTTTCTTTCTTACCCTCCTGGCTTCCTTAAAAATTTTTTTTAACACTTTTCCCTCCTTGGGTAAAAGGATAAACATTCAGGAGAAATTTTAGTGTGTACCGAGATTCAAATAGATGCATCGTTCTTCTTTGTTTGATGTATGACTTTTGCGAATAAGATCTATGGTGAGTACCAGTAAGATTTCCAGGACTCAGTTGATCACAGTCTGAGTTCTCTTCTTATGCCACTGCTGTAATTAGTGGTCTAATAACACCACCAAGGCATTGTCCCTTTCCTCTTTCCATGTATTCTCATTTCTTCTTAATTTGATTTGTTTAATGTTTATTAAACACCTACTTTGTGCCAGACATTTGCTTGATGTTGCATTTTTAAGAAGGCATTTTCTTCACTCCCAGAGAGCACACGGTCCAGTGGGAGGAAAAGCTGGTAGTTAATTACAAGACATGTTATGAGAGCACATGGGTGAGTTGTTTTCCCCCCCTTTTTTATACACAGCATCAAGAACAGTACCTTGGGCATAGGAGGTGTCTAATAAATATTTGTTAAATTTATGAATGAATTTTGAAATTCTAAATGTTGGATTAATCAGTTAAAAAGAGTGGAATGAGGCATTGGAATAAGCAGAGGGTTATGATAAAGATGGCAAGAGAAAGTGTAATTACCATGGGAAACTCCAAGTTTCTCTTTGGCAAGGGCTTAGAGTGGTGATGGGATATGATGAGAGTTGAGCTGGATAAATCAAGGTGTCCCTTGACAACACCTGCCACCCACTGTGTGTCTCCCACATATAGGCATCTTAAACCTTGCAACAACCCTATAAAAATATTATTCCGCCTCTCTTGCTCATTTCAACTTGAGTTCACCTATGTATAAGTGGTGGCAGTGTTCAAGAACAGCAGTAGGCTTGATCCTGGGCATATATTTCTTTGATGGCAGAAAAGATGACTAGACTCTGAAAGTTGAGTTCAGCTGCCTCTGGAAGGAAGAGTTCAGGTTTTAGAAGTGTTCTTTCAGCTGCTCTTACACTCTCATTCTCTGGGAAGACATTTGAGAGAACAATAGGTAATAAATGATCTGGAGCCTTCAACTGTGGCACATGAGCTTTGTTAAGCTTTGTTAAGCAGCTAAATGCCAACTTTCAGCGTAGTGTGGAATAAGTAAACCAGAGGAAGTAGACCTGGAGCATAACTCTTCTCAGAGCAAAAAATTCTGGGAAAACACTGTGTTATCTGGTGAAGCCATCAAATGGTGTGCATTTTGGAGTAAGTTAGAACAGAAGAACTGCAGAAATTATGACTATTTTAAATTCTAAGAACTTTCAAATCACAGGTTGGAAAACTATACAAAAAGTTATAGTTAAGAGGCTCCAAGAACCCGAGATGTTTTGCAATGGAAAAGGCCTTATAGATCTTGTACTCTAACTTTCTTATTTTGTAGATTTAGAAACTGCGGTCAAAGAAGCTTGTCTCACAACTGGAACAGGGGTCAGTTCTTTCTACTGCACTATGTTGTCTCCTGATAATTTTTGTGTTACTCTTCTGCTATAAGAAGCTCTCTTTAGTTAATGAATAGGATGCACAGAACTGGCATCACTCTTTTTAACATCTACTTGCCATTAACTCAGTTGTTCATTTAGGAAAAGTTACAAAAAGTTAGAAAAAGTGGAAAAACTTCATAGAGCAAGAAGTTAATTCAGTCAAAACAACTTTTTTCTATCTTGACTTTATTGCCATTTCTGTTATTTTTATTTGCTCATTCATACTCATATTTTGGTCTAAGGAGCTCAAAATGATTTGCCCATAAGTATGTCAATTGTTTTGTGGCAAGTATTGATAAAACGTTAGTTTAAGAAAGCAAAGATAAGGTAGGTTGAGTTACTGGGTTACCTTCAGGTCACACAGGAATCACATCACTATTCAGTTATTAAGAATCCTCATTGACACCAGAGATCACAGTGACCCACAGCCTCTTCTTGGAGGAGACTTTGTACACTGAAAAAGGAAACATGAGAACTCCCCAAAATGCATTGAAAATCCTCTGAGAAGCTTTGCAGTGGTAACTCTCTGATTAAAGAGTGAGCTTTTATAAGAAAACTTCATGAAATGACTGGCATTGTGCTTGATTCAGGGCTCCTTTCTGCTGTCATGGACAGTGAAGATTTAATAGGAAAATAAACAAATGAAAAAACACCTGTACTGATGGATCGACACTAGAGGCTGGGAAGGGTTGGGGGTATGAAGACAGGTGGGTTAATAAGTGAAAACATACAACTAGATAAATTGTATATGTTCTATTGTTTGGCAGCAGAGTCACTATAGTTAACAACAATATACTGAATATTTCAAAGTGGAGAGGAATTGAATTTTCCCCAACACCCAGAAGTGATAAACAGTTAAAGTGATGGATGCCGCGATTACCCTGATTTGATCATTACTCATTCTATGCATGCAACAAAATATATGTACCCCGTGAATATGTAGAGTATTAAGTATCAATAACTTGTTTTATTTAAAGACCAACTCTTAAAACAGAAAAAAGTGGACCTAAGATTCAAGTTGCTTAGTGTCTCAAATATAGTAAGAATGGAATATTTGGGACTCTCCAAATTATTCTGTTTGTAGAATTTGTGAGTTACATTTGGAGTGAAGTTTTGAATTTAACTTCAAGAAATGTTTGAAAAGCTTATTTTTGTTGAGTTTTCCTCTCATACATTTGTATAATTGAAATAATGTGGTCTTTTGCCCAAAATGTGTATGATATATTTTCCATGTAGTTACACGGGTCCAAATGCCGGCTCTACCATTAAAAAAAGCACATGAAAGAGACTTTTCTTAAAGGAGAAATCTCAGTTGGTGAATCACATTTGTCATGAAAATTACTCAGCTTCATTATAACAGCCTCTATAAAACGTTTGGTAAAAATACTCTATAATTGTAAAACTCCTAACTTGCAATCTTTGAGTAATTACTGTTTTGTTAAGATATTTTGTTAAATTTTTAAGATGTTTTAATTTTTAGTACTTATGTGCTAGACACAATAAAAATGATGGGGATATTTTCTTGTGTTGTCTGGGGAAGGGCTGGAGACAAGGAAAGGTATTTTCTCAGATACAGTTTCCAGAGCACACCTCTAATTCAAAATTCAAAGTGCCACCAGTTTCTTCCTAAAAAGGCCCAATTTCTTAATGACATAAAAATGTAAACTTCTTTGGCCAATTCAAGGTCCACCAGGAACTGCCTTTTATACCTTTGTAGATTTCTCTCCATCAACAACCCCTGGGTTGACCTCAGAATTTGGATATCACCCTCCTGTCCTAAAAATAATGGTAGCAGTTGATACTTATTGAGGATTTACCATATGCCAGGTGGTGTTCTAAGTACTTCACACGTGTTAATTGCCAGGACAGGCTGCAACTTGGATACTATCATTATTTTCACTTTACGGATGCAGAACTGAGGCAGAGAGGTTAGAATTTGCTCACGTGGTACAGGATGGTAACTGAAAGGGTCAGCATTAAAAGCCAGGCAGTCTGTCTCCAGAGCACTCACTCTTAATTTCTTTACAAACTTCTCGCCCCTTTCAGTCTTGCCCTAAGTATTCCAAATAAACTAAGTCTCATGTGGGCACCTTCTTTTTCAGTTAATGAAAATATTCATGTCTTCTCTTTAAAAGACCACATGTGTTGCAGTTACCATCAATGAGTGAGACTTTGGCCATCCTCAAAGACAGCCACAGTGTCTGCTTGATAAAAGCCATAATTTTCCTGACCTGCTCTGGGGCTGGCCCCCTCAAAGAAAATGCAGGCAGACACTTGGCAACTGGGCTCTCCCAGACTCTCAAGTGCAAGGCTGTGTTAGTGTTGGCAGTGGGGGACGGTTTGCTTCCTCCCTGCTTCACGAACTGTCACATCAGCCTCTTTGATCCTCCCCGGGTCTCAAGTGTGCCAAATCGTTGCTCCACATTATTGCTCTGTTTCAGATAATTGCCAGAGAAAACGCTAAGGTTGGTAATGACCAAGGTAGGAAAATATCACTCCTTGCACGGTATACCATTTATATACTGCATACTCAGAAAGGCTCCAGGGTGAAGGCATTGCTTATTTTTATTGTCCCAAAGCCATGAGAGGGGAAAAAGGGAATGAACAGAAATTGATATATCTGGAACAAGAGCCAGGCATGATTTACTCACATTTTTACCTGACCTGAAATTGCTTATTTAGAAAAAAGAAACATTGTAAAGTCTCAGGAAAATGTCATGAATCAGAGCCAGCATGATTTCACATTGGGGTTTCATAAACTGTGTGTGTGTGTTTTTTTAAACAAAGAAACTGTCCAGGAAAATCAAATGAGCCAAAGGTAGCCCTGCCACCATGATCATCACCATAACGACAGTTTCATAGCTTGCTGCCTTCTGACAGTGCAGCCTGGGAGTCCCACATGCTCAGGACCACAAGTGGAGAAAAACCTGCTGGGTCACTAGAGGCTCTTCTTACAGAGCACAGAGGGTGTGTGCTGACTTGGGACAGACAAGAGACAATAGACTTTCACTAATACACTATTGCTTCAAAAATGACTTTGGGCTAACTACACACTACATCACTGAAACACACAACTACAGGAAATCAGAAGAGAGAGGAAGAAGAAAGTTGATTAAAGCCTTCCACCCCACTTTAATGGTTCCCTTACTTCATGTGTTCTTGGCACTTTGTAAGCAATATGAACACAGTTTTGAAGCAATTAGATAATAAATACTATTCTTATGGCTACCAGCTGGAAGAGACTTTAGAGACCACCAATTTTCTTTTAATTAACTGAACTCAAGACTTTATTTGGTTTTCATTCATTTTTCCATTAATGTCCTCTCTGTGTTCCAGGATTCAATCCAGCGTCCCATACTCCATTTAGTTGTTATGTCTTCCCAGTCTCCTATGATCTGTGATTGTTTCTCAGTCTCTTTTCTTTCTTTCTTTCTTTCTCTCTCTCTCTTTCTTTCTTTCTTTCTTTCGTTCTTTCTTTCTTTCTTTCCTCCCTCCCTCCCCCCTCCTTCTTTCCCTCCCTCCCTTTTTCTCTCCCTCCCTCCCTTCCCTCCCTTCCTGCCTCCTGTCTCTTTCTTTTTTCTTTCTTTCTCTCTCTTTCTTTCTTTCTTTTTTCTTTCCTTCCTTCCTTCCTTCCTTCCTTCCTTCCTTCCTTCCTTCCTTCCTTCCTTCCTTCCTTCCTTCCTTTGCTTCCTTTCTTTCCTTTCTAAATGACCTTGACCTTTCTGAGAAGTGCCGGCAAGATATTCTGTGGAATGTAATCCAATCTAAATTTGTCTGATTTCTTTCTCATAATTAGGCTGGGGTGTTATGGGTGCCCTTCTCATCACATCATATAGAAGGTACATGATAACCACACAAAATCCTTGGTGATACTAACTTGGTCAATGGCATATTTGCCAGGCTTCTCTATTATTACTATTTTTCTCTTTCCCTATTCTGTTGTTTGAGAGCAAGTCACTAAGCCTAACCTATTAGGCTTAGTGAAGGGGTGTCAAGTATCACTTTATGCAAGGAGGAGTTTCTGCATATATTATTTGGAATTCTGTGAAAAAAATTTAACTTTTTAAAAATTCAATCATTTTTATTGGTATGCACTCATGTATATTTACAGGTCAAGCATCCTCAATCCAAAATCCAAAACGCTCCAAAATCAGAAACTTTTTGCCTGCCAGCAGGAGGCCATACGTAGAAAATTCCACACTTGACTTCTTATGATGGGTAACAGCTAAAACACAGTCAAAACTTTCTTTAATGCATAAGATTATTAAATACTGCATAAAATTACCTTGGGTTATGTGAATACTGTGTATATAGGTGTATATAAAACATAAATGAATTTTGCATTTACACTTGTGTCCCATCCCCAAGACATCTCATTACATAGGTGCAAATATTCCAAAATCTGAAATCTGAAACACTTTGGGGCCCAAACATTTCAGATTAGGGATACTCAACCTGTATTTTATATTTTGGGCCATATTATTTTTTTTAACTCCAACTTCAGCCAACGGGACTCTCTTAGGTTGGCATCTGTGTTCCTGTAATATGTCCTGTCCATTTGTTTGTGGAGTACTTCCTTCTTTTTTTGGATGCTCCAGGCTCATCTCCTATTTTACCTGCTGTAGCCCTCACACTAGATATTTCTTCAAGGATCCCTGGTTCCTTGTTTTCAAGAATGATAGTGAGAAACCAAGGAAACCATTAATTTTTAACTTCTTTATTGGTCAAAACAAAGAAGCTGAGGTACAGGTGACAAAATAATTACATGATATTGAGTTAGCGGCATGAGGAGATCAGAACATGATCTGACTCCTTGTTCAGTAGTCTTTCCCATACTCCAGACTTTGTTATATATCTATGTCTTTCCCAGTAGCTTGTGAGCTCCTTAGAAGTAAAAAGTATGTTTTATTCTTTGTGCGGTCTCCATTGTGCTCAAATAAAGCCAAGCAAAGAGTGGATGGTAAATGCATGACACAACCCTCTGCAGTATCCTCTTATTTAGTCTCACCTTTCCCTGCTCAGGTCAGACTTTCATGAGCTCTTGCTCTAGACTATTGCGGTTTCCAAGAACACAGTGGTTTTCCTCTTCTCTAATCCTTCCTACTCATGTTGCAAGATTAAGGATGCAATTGCAGAGTTCTGATACTCTTTAACTCAGCATCATTTTCTTGGAATAAAATTAAACTCAAATTTCTTCTCTTTTTCTGATTATTTCATATCACCAAAAGTTTTCTGTGACTATATTAGCAAATATGCCACATATCATTTTGCCTAGAAAAGAGAGGGCCCCAGATCCCTTTATTGTTTTCTGTCACTTTGTTGTTTTCCATGACTAATCATGTATGTCTTTCACCAACCTTACATTTTTTTTTGTCCCAGAATAAGTGTCCCTACTTCTTTCACTGGTTTTGACCAGTGTTGAACTTGACTTCTCTGAAATAGTGCTCCATTCATTATTATTTCTGATCCTTCAATTTCTATTATTTTCTTTTCTATTGGCTCACTCTGTTGAACACATTTATAGGCTGAATTCTTCCTTATCTTTAAAAGAATCAAAAACCTTTTCTAGCCCTTTCTTCTTTACATCATGCCAATTCTTTTCCCATTTCTTTTTTATACTACTTAAAGGAAAAATCTCTGCTCATAGCGTCTACTGTCTCACTCAACTATATTAACTGGTTGAGTCATCCTACCTGGACTAGATTCCCCACCCTAATTAATCCTTTCTATTATCCTTACAATGTCATGAATGATCTCTTAAAAATTTTTTAACGACTCCAGTAGTCATGGTCCCAATAGGAAATAGCACATCCAAAGACTTTAATTTTAATTAAGTGAATTTTAGTGAAGTGAGTAACCCTGTGGGGAAGTTAAGGAAGCCAACCAGGGATATGAGGTATCTAAGCACTAGCAAAAGAAGGAAGGCAAGTGAGGAGAGATATTATCAGAAATAAGCAAGATCTTAGCTGCCTGATGTGAGCTGTGGTCTTAGTAGCAGAAAATCAACCTCTGTCAAAACCATGGCCCAGCAGGGAGTGCAAGGATAAAACATTTCCCGACTTCCCTCTTCTCTTACTCTCTGATGTCCTGCTGATGTTTCCCTTTGGTTAACCCTACCTTAAGACAGAGGGCAAAGAAGTCCAGGTAATGCAGTTTGCAGAGGTCAGTCCTCTGGGGAGTACAGAGTAGGGAAGACAAGGGTGAATGGTGGATGGGGAGGGCAAAAAGAATAACCAGCATAGTTACATCTCCGAGTTAACATTTCAGAAAGTTTTTCTGCTCATTTCTTAAAGTTTTTGCCCTCTCTGAGATCAACAATACTATCTTCTGGTTTCTTTCAATAATGCATTGATTTAAAAGAAAAATGAGCCCTTACTCTGCTGAGAGGGCTGTGTTAGACAAAGAAGACCCAGTGGTGCAAAGGCAGACACTATCCCTTCCTTTAGGATCTATATGCCCCGACAATTCTTGTTCAGCTTGTCTGCTAACTTCCCCACTTACTGTTGGCATTCCTTAGCATTCTCTCTCTTCTTTCTGGGGAACGGGATTTATAGCTAGGGCTCTTGTTCTTATATGTAGGAAAGGACTTCCAAATTCACATTCTACCCCAGCTTCTTTAGTTTGTTAGAGAATTTGAGCCCTCAATCTTTTTTACTTTCATCTTACTCTCTCTCATATTCTTATGCTCCTCCTTCCCATAAAGGGATTCAAATTAGGTTTTTTTTTTTTTTGTTTTGCTATGTTTTAACCTGTTTTGCTCATTGATGTATCACAAGTATCTACAATAGCATCTGGTACATAATAGGGGCTCAATCAATATTTACTGGATAATGACTAAATTGCTTCCAGTGAAATCAAATTACTCTCAACTCCCCAAACATATGAGCTTGCAAATTTCTGCAACCTTGCTCACATAAATTTTCTTGCATCATATCTACCACCAGTATTCCAGTCCTCCTCTATGACCTAACTCAAATATCATCTTCTCTCTGAGCCCCCTTAGATACTGCCCAGTTAGAATCAATCCATTCATTTTCAATACTGCCATTATATCTTGCTTATATTTCTGCTTCAGCACTAGTATTATGTCATATGTTATAGTTACATGTATATATTTCTTATCTCCTCCCACAACACCACTAAAGTGACTTATCTAGGCGAACTCACTCGTTGCCATCCTCTTTCACATCTCCAAAGAGCCTGGAAAAGTGCTTTGTTGAATTTAAGAAGATAAACATTAACTCACAGTCCAAATATGTAAGCTAACCTCTCTTGGCCATTTAAAGCATTTAATATCCATCTTCACATTGTTAAAGCGTGAGGAACGTGAGGGCATATTACATCCTTAATTTTATAGTTCTGGAGTGTCCTCAGGAGGTGTAACTGAAAAGTCAATGTCAGATGGCACCAGTGAAATGCACCTTAGGCTTAATGCCCCTTAGATGACGAGCCTCAATTAGAGTGGCCTCCTGAATCTTCAACACTGCGATACCACAACAGCCTATGTGTGCTCTAAAATTTGTGCTGAATTCAGTGGCTCATGCCTGTAGTTCCAACACTTTGAGAGGCTGAGGTCAAAGGATTGCTTGAGCATAGGAATTTTAGACCAGACTAAGCAACATAGTGAGACCTTGAGTGTGGTGGTGCATACATGTATGTAGTCTCAGGTACATAGGAGGCTGAGGTGGAAGGATTGCTTGAGCACAAGAGGTTGAGGCTGTGGTGAGACATGATTGTGCCACTGCATTCCGGCCCGGGCAACAGAGTGAGACCCTGACTTAAATAAATAAATAAATAAATAAATAAATAAATAAATAAATAAATAGACGAAGTTTATATAACCCAGGCTCATGTAACTCATTTATATTGATGGAAAGTCACTTTGATCCAATTCCATATTCTTGTGAAAACTGACTTTTGCAGGCAAAAAAAATTACCCATGAAGACAGAGAGAGAGAGAGAGAGAGAGAGAGAGAGAGAGAGAGAGAGAGAGAGAGAGAGAGAGAGAGAGTGTGTGTATGTACACAAACATAGATCCAGGATAAGTTTCTGACTAATTTTATGTATTAAAAGTGTTAGACTAAATCTGTATGGAGATAACTAAGGTTTGTTTGTAATGATTCAGCTGAGCCTTTTTTCGAGTCTATTTATCATACCCACGTGTTGAAGATCAACAGCCAAATTCAGGTTGTACTCTAGCAATCCTGGTCTGGCTCTATTATTTATTCTTTGCTAACATATGGTGAAGATCATGCTTCTACTTCTCTCTTTGTGTTTTTTGGTCTTGGCTCCTCCTGATCTACAGCGGGTGACTCTAAAGACTAGAACACACATGTAGTTTAAGGAACTTCTGCATGCAAAGCAACTCCTTTGACTTCCAGAATACAAAAATCTCTCACTTCCCTCAGCTTGCAATTAGTTAGAAATATTAAAGCTGTAGCTTCTCAACTAAAAAAAATTGGATTGATGAAGAAGAAAAATTGAATTGATGGTAGTATAACTTGATACTGGCCAGTTTGCCAAATCCATTTATTTTTCTTCCTGGGCATGTAGTTACAGTACATTTTCCAGCCTCTATTATGTTGATGTCATGTGACTGACTTTAACCAGTGGAATCTGAGTGGAAGCCATGTGTACTACTGCAATGTCTATTCCATAAAAATTTCTCATGCTTCAAACTCCATGAGTTTTTCATCACACAGCTTGATGCAGATGAGCATAGTAACTTGAAGCCACATGCTGAAGACAGTAGAGCCACAGGACGAAAGGATCATGGATTCTTACATCACAACATGGATGAGAACTGGCCAGTCATTAGGAACTGTTATTTAAGGTTTTATGTGGCAAATTTCGATCACTTTGAGGGTTAAAGCAGTTGGTGCTAACTAAATAGAATAAGAGTCAGAGGAGGTACTAAGAAAGAGAAGGGTGGAATAAATGGTGTAAAGATTCTAACATAGAATGATATACATTAGATCATATTCTGTGCCAGTTGTCATAGTTGTAGTGGCTGCTTATGCTAAGTTCTTACAGAAAGCAAGACGACTTACTGGTCATAAAGTGCAAATTGATTTTGTATTAACTTTCTATAGGTCTGGTCACTCATGTCCAGCAATGTGGGAAAGACAACTCAGCAGCGTAAACAGACATTCCTGAGTCTAAGAGTAAGCAGCATAATCTAAAATATATACCTAGGAAGGAAATATTTATCTAAAGAAAATAATTTTCCTGAAATACATTGTTGTCTCTGATCCTAACCTTTACATTATCGTGAAAAGCAGCAAAAACTCTTTATAGTTATAGTGACTCAAACATCCCTATTCTAGGAAAGGCATTTGCTCCTCATTTGCTTAAGGAAAATCTCCTTGGGAAGCTTATGCCAACTCAAAGTGATACACTGCCTCAAATTTTATGTCAAAATTTCCAGGAGGCAGGAAGATACTTAAGACTTTTAAATAACAGATTTCTCCAGATTCTATGCAAAAAGGATTCCAATATTTTGTTGTTGGATCTGAGTTGCATAAACTATATACAGCATTATTTTATTCCAGTTTTTCTTTTCAAAAGTGATGAGATTCAATTCGGGACATGATACTCATCAAAGTTGTCATTATTTCCTTCACAAAGGTATCTTGAGATTGCTAATGTGAAAACATTTTCAGAGAGATATTCTGGTCATACCAGATCTGTAAGATAAAAGTGCAAACTTTAGAAAGTATTTTGAGATGAAATCTACTGAAATTAATTTCCTTCTTGAGATAAAATGTAAAAATTAATATGAATTATTGGCCAAGATTTTTAGTTTTGCCTTCTGGAAAAGTAGGTACATTTGCTTAGTTATACAGAGTTGCCTAACATAGAACATACTGATTTATATAGTCCTTCCAATGTAGGAATCAGTCGCAGGCTAATGAAAAAAGCTGCTAGCCAAGGCTTTTATATGAACAATCTCCAAATGTGCTATATGTAGAATGGACAAAAAAATGAGGTGACCACTTTCTGGAGGAACTGTATAATGTATTTATGTTATGATCTAATAGCTCATAGTAATTAGTTTGGAGTAAGCTTAAGCTTATTTAAAAACTTTCTTCTCTACACCTAATTTAAAATATTGACCAATGTGGGGGGGACTTCTAGTAACAGATGTTGAAATTTGATTAATTTGGAGGGGAGCGGGGATGACTGCTCAAGGAAATTTGTTATTTATTTATTTATGAGTTGGAGTCTCACTCCATTGCCCAGGCTGGAGGGCAGTGGCACAATCATGGCCATCCCAACGTCCACCTGCTGGGCTCTGGTGATCCTTCCACCTCAACCTTCCAAGTAGCTGGCACTACAGGTGTGTGCTACCATGCCCAGCTAATTTTTTAAAAGTTTATTTTGGAGACGAGGTCTCACCAATGTGCCTGGGCTGATCTCGAACCTGCGGGCTCAGGCAATCCACTCTCCTGGGCCTCCCAAAGTGCTGGGATTACAGACTGAGTCATCAAGCCCAGCCGGAAATTTGTTATTTTAACTTCCAATCAATGGTCATTTAACAATCTTGACACTGCAGAGACAGTTTCCAATCCCTGGCATCCCATTCTCTCCTCCTAAACTTGTGGCAAGACATGAAATAACAAAAACAGGAAGGACAGTGACCTGTGCCCACAAAGTGCCAAGTGCCATCCTCAGAGCTTATCCCTTCTATTAATTAAACACTAAAAAATATTCCAGGACCAGGCTTGATGGCTCAGCCTGAAGTCCCATCACTTTGGGAGGCTGAGGTCAGTGGATTGTCAGAGCCCACGGGTTCAAGACCAGCCTGGGCAACTGGGCGAGACCTCGTCTCTACAACAAATAAAAATTAGCGGAGCGTGGTAGCAGGCGCCTGTAGTTCTGGCTACTTGGAAGGCTGAGGCGGAAGGATGGCCAGAGCCAGCAGGTGGACGCTGGGGTGGTCATGAGTGTGTGTACCACTGCACTCCACTCTGGGCGACAGAATGAGACTCCAATTAAAAAAAAAAAATTCCAGAGTTATGGAGGGAGAGAGAAGAATGGGAGGCATGTGACAACACAAAGTACTTACCGGGTCCACTACTGGGGAAGTAAGGTACACCTAGAAGCCTAGACTTCACCTGCATGCAGCCTACTTACGTAGTAAATCCTCATTTGTACCCCATAACTCTATAATAAATAAATAATTTAAAAAAAAATTCCAAGGGTTATATACAAAATGATTTAACATAGCATTTGGGCCTAGCCTTAGAAAGCATGACAAAACAAGTTTTACCTTCTTATTCCTCACAATGACAGTCAGAATTTTTATTAAATGTGTGGATAATTAGATGCCATAAAAAATCAATTTTCGAATCAAATGTGGTTGGTACTTCAGGGTCATCTGAAATTTGGTGATGAAATGCTAATTTAATATTATCATTGTGTTGTCATCACTCGCTTATTTATTTATTCTGGTAGAGACAGGGTTTCTCTTTGTTGCCCTGGCTGGTCTCAAACTTCTGATCTCAAACAGTCCTCCTACTTCTTCCTCATTTGTTTATGACATAACTCAGCATAGTCCTTGCTATGATCAGGCACTGGAATAAGCATATTTTTTCTTATTTTTTCAACAAACACTTGGGGAGGATATGGTATGTTTTGCTGTATTAAATTGTTTTTTCAAAATTACACAGCTTGTAAGGGACAGATCTTAGGCAGCAGAAGGGTATCAACATAAAGTTCAATGACTTTGGTATTCTAGAAAGTGTCTTTATACTGGTAAATTCAAAGCTTTGCACATTCTTTTAACAGTAGGAAATGAAGTAGCTTAGCTATGTCTGCTAGACTTTTATGAAAGATAAATATTATCAAAACTAAGTAACCCAGGGAAGCTCTAGTCTTTTACTTTATTTTTATAATAAACACAAAATGAAATTTATGCACGTTTCTCTTCTTTTTCTCAATTTAAAATATATTTTTAAGATGGCCAAATGCATACTTACAGTTGTAGTAACTTGATGTGCTATATCAAGATTTTTTTAACCACAAAAATCTAGAAATGCTGGATAAAATACAGCACATGTTCTTTGGAAGTCACAACTGAAAATGGGGAATCCCTAGGTTCCAGAAGAATAAAAGAGAATAAAAACAAGTGGAAAAAGAAAAAATGGTGGAATGTGTATTTATGGGTTGTGTCTCTCATTGAACTGGAGTCGTAGTTTCTATTGACTTTACAGAAAATATGATGAAACCTTGGGACCATGTAAGGCAGAGAGGTAGAACAAAGGCCACCTACACAAATTCAGGATCTCAAAGGGTTGTATTTTTAATTAAAGTGTAAACTGTTTGTGGGGAACTACCAGTGATACACAGACATCGCAAGGAAGCTTGTATGCCACTTTCTGAGTTTTGAGACGAACCTAAAAAGAGTGTCTCCTTATACGTTATAAATATGGTACACTCTGAAAGGTGTTTGAGATTTAAATTTGCATGACTTACTTGATCTAAAAAACCCTAAGCTTAGAAAATAACAATAAAATTGTCCGATGGCTGATGATACTACTGACTCATTTTGGCAGATGCAAACATAAAATTTACTTGGAATTTCATTCATAGATACAGAAGATTCTCAGAGGAAAAGAACCCTATCCAATTTAAATAAAAAATTTCCATTAAAAATTAAAGCATTCAGAAAAACAATCTGCCTGACAAAAAGTTAGCAAATATGAAAAACAACAGGGTGAAAATCCTCAAGAACCTAAGATAATTTAATAACAATATTAATTTAAAATGAGTATGCTAAAACATAGAAAAATAGTCAAATAAGTGAATAAAATATGAGAAGAAACTGACATTTTTTTTTTTTTTTTGAGTTGGAGTCTCACTCGGTCACCCAGACTGGAGTGCAGTGGCCACTCCGGGCCACCGCAGCCTCGCTTTCTGGGCTCTGGCAATCCTTCTGCCTCAGCCTTCCGGGTAGCTGGAATTACAGGCATGCGCTACCAAGCCCGGTTGATTTTTTGATTTATTGTAGAGATGAGATCTCGCTGCCCAGGCGAGTCTCGAACCCGCGGGCTCAGGCAATCCACTCACCTCAGCCTCCCAAAGGCGCGGGATTACGGGCTGAGCCACCGAGCCCGGCTGAAACTGACATTTTAAAAAAAGTTTACCTCAATAACATTTTCTTAAAAGTTATTCAAATTAAAAGTTTGGTAAGAAGTTTAAACAATAGATCAGAAACATCTGATCTACTTCTGATTAGAGGTTACCTTGAAAAACAAGTAAATTTTCAAAATGTAGCACAGATTGATAATTAATGGGTAAAAATTATGTATGAAAAAGAAGTCAAGACAACCTAATATTTATTGGATTGGAGTCTAGATGTAAAGAATAAGAAAATGGTAAAAAGAAAAAATATAAACGAGATAGTGTTTTAAAATTTTAAAAAATTGATTAAAAAGCTTCATACCTAAAATTCACAAGAACTTCCAACAGATGACTACAAATAAATCACACTTTCACATGTTGTAGTGTGTTTGCAGAACACCAAAGACAAAGAGTAAATCTTTGAAGATACCAGATAAAAAAAACTGACTGCCTATAAAGTAACAGTCATTGAAATAAGAAAAGTCTACTTCACAGCAACAATACAGGTCACTAGATAATGCAATAACCTTTTTTAAAGCACTAATGAAAATTGACTATCTAAAATCCCATGTACTAGCTAAGCTATCCATTCAAGAATGAAGGCAAAATAAAAATAAGTTCAGTCAAAACAGAGAGAATTTAATCATTTAGAGACTTTTACAGAAAAAATTCTAAGAGTGTGGTAATGGTGTAGAATTGACAAACAGAGAAAGTGTGGAGGGGAGAAGCTATTTTATACATAGAACTTATAAATTGTATAAAAATGAAATAGGATTAGTGTCTTACCTTATATTATACACAAAAATATATTCTAAAACATGAACACCTTTAAACCTTTAGATGAAACTATGACTTTGAACAGAAAATAGTTTTCAAAATATGACCTAGAGGCAAAAATTATTTTTAAACGATTGATAAGTTTAATTACATTAAAATTAAAGATAAAGCCGGGCTCGGTGGCTCAGCCTGTAATCCCGCGCCTTTGGGAGGCTGAGGTGAGAGGATTGCCTGAGCCCGCGGGTTCGAGACCCGCCTGGGCAGCGAGACCTCATCTCTACAATAAATCAAAAATCAGCCGGGCGTGGTAGTGCATGCCTGTAATTCCGGCTACGTGGAAGGCTGAGGTGGAAGGATCGCCGGAGCCCAGCAGGTCGAGGCTGCGGTGGCCGGAAGCGGCCACTGCACTCCAGTCTGGGTGACAGAGTGAGACTCCAACTCAAAAAAAAAAAAAAAAAAAAAAATTAAAGATAAAATATAAAACAGATAGAGAGAAGTGATATGCAACACACATAAACAATTCTATTCATCAGATTGACTAGGTTATAACATAACAGCAAAATTCCAGTGGCTTAATACAACCAAGGCTTATATATTGGTCTTGCTGTATGCCTACAGTGAGTCATCGGGGAATGCTACTCACCATAATTACACAGAGACCCAGGCTGATGGGGCGCCCACATCATGATCATTGCCAAGACCGTGCCAGAGAGAAATAGAAAATTCTGGAGGGCTCACACAGACAGTTAAATGCTCTAGCCTAAAAGTGGCTAATATCACTTCTATTCTTAATTCATTTGGCAGAACTGGTCAGATGGATCTATCTATTCTCAAGGAGGCCAAGAAATTCAATCTTCCACATTCCCCCCGCCCCCCAAAAAAGAAAAGAAAACTGTCAGTAAATAGTACCACTGACTAATACACTGACAAAATATTTGTATCCAGAATATATTAATAGACAATATAGATTAAAAAGAAAAAAATTAAATTTAAGAGAAAAATAAGTGTTTGAAAAAACAACTCACAGGTAGAATAAACCAAAATGGCTATTAAACATATTAAAAATGCCCAGCCTGACTGGGAATCAAGGAAATTGTAATAACAAATAAGTAGATAATATTTAATGATCACCATAATGGCAAAAATTAATGTTAGATAATGCCAAGTGATGGTGAAGATGCAAGGAAATGGGAACTCCAGCACATAACTGTAGAATTGTACTTTGGAACAATGACTTTGAAAAGTAATTCTAGCATTTATTTAAGTTGAGCATGTCAGTATCCAGTAAGTCTACTTTGGTCTCTCCCAGAGAAGCTCTCACACATGTGTGCAAGGAGACAAGCTCAAGGATAACTGTTTTAGCTCAGTTTATAACATCAAGAAAGTGAAAACAACCTAACTCTTCTGCATTAGGGAAATGTGATACACATTGTATAATACATTGCACACATTGTATAAATGTGTATTTATACAATGGGGTAATGTATTGTAGTAATATAAACTATGTAGTTAGATAAATGTCAACATAAGCAAATCTCACATATGACACTGAAAACTCAAGTCACAATAGAGTTTCACATTTATTTAAGATAATTTTTTCTTGCACTATTTTAAAACATGAAACACTACTGTATTTTTTTTTTTTTTTTGAGTTGGAGTTTCACTGTGTCACCCAGACTGGAGTGCAGTGGCTGCTCCCGGCCACTGTAGCCTCAACCTGCTGGGCTCCAGCCATCCTTCCGCCTCAGCCTTCCTAGTAGCCGGAACTACAGGCACGCGCTACCACGCCCGGCTGATTTTTTGATTTATTGTAGAGATGAGGTCTCATATGTATTTTGTTAAACATACAAATATAAGCATATAAGAATGTATGCTTCATACATGTGTGTTAAACAGGCAGAATGATAAATGTCAAGTGTAAAATAATATTTACCTTTGGGAGAGGGAGGGAGATGAGGGAATTTCACAATAATCTGAAATTTTTTACTTTTACAAAATAAAAGAAGGAGCTAAAGCAAATATGTCAAAAAGTTAACATCTGCTTTATCTTGGTGGTAGTATATGGGGGACTACAGTATTTTCAAAACATTTATGTATTTCTTAAATTTAATAATTAAAAACTGAAAGCAAAAGAACATATAAGTGCACTTATAATCAAACTGGAGCCTCCTCAACTCCAAAGACTTAGCAGTAAAAGTGTGTGTGTCTCTCTGTGTGTGTGTGTGTAAATTCAAATGACACATCTATGCTTAAAACAATAAAATGATGTTAAATATAGTTGCTAAACTGATAGGGAGTAAAAGCGAAGCAATAAGCAAAGGAAACCAATAGCCTGCCAAGGTCTGGGAGTAGAAACAGTCTGAAAGAAATTTGAGTCCTATGAGGTAACAGTGAACATAGTGTGTCCCACACATGACAAGGGATAAGAGCCAGGCTCTTATTTTCTCTGGTTTGAAAAAGAAGAAGCTGCACAAATCTTGTGGCAGAGTAAAAAGCAAACCAAAATACCCTCCCACACAAGCAAAACTTTCATCCAAAATAAACTTACAAATTAAAATTCTAAAGCACATGAAAAAATTGTATTCAACAGCCAACATATTCAGTAATCAAGTGATGAATTCACTTTCAGCTACAGATTGTCCCTGGTTTATGATAATTTGACCTGCAATTTTTTTTTTTTTTTTTACTTTGTGGTAGTGCAAAAGCAACATACATTCAATAGAAATTGTACTTTGAATTTTGAACTTAGATCTTTTCCTGGGCTAGTGGTATGCAGAAAGACATGTTCTCGCTCTGTGTTGGGTGGCAGTGAGCTACAGCTTCTAGACAGTCATGAGATCAAGAGGATAAGCAAGCCATACTTGACAGTAAATATGTGGCCAGCATCTTTTGGATATTTTGTTTTGTGCTTTTGCATCCTATCATGTCAACAAAATGTCTACCTTTGTACAGCAGTCAATACTACATTGGAAGGCAAGGCTGAGCTACAATGTTCAGTAGGTTAGATGTATTTACAGCATATTTTAATTATGATATTTTAAACTTATGATGGATTTACTGGGACATAACCACATCATGAATCAAGGATTATCTATAAATGAATATGAGAGCAATTGAAAATGCCTTTTAAATAATATGGTTAAGATTCCCAGATATCTAAAGTAGTAATAATCTTATAATATGGAACAAATAATCACTAAAAAAAAACCCAAGAGATATGACTCAAGGACAAATGGACAGAAAAAATAAAAAATAAATTCTCAGAATTGAAAATAAAATAATTAGAACAAAAATATCAAAGAGATGAGTATCTCATAAAAGGAGTATGAGAGAAAATTAGTGAAATGGAAGTTAGTACACGGAAAATTTTCTAAATGTGGCACAGGAAATATAATGAGATCAAATTTGAGAGTAAATGTAGGGTAAATAAAGAGTAAAGGTATATGTCTAAAGGTACTGAATAAAGAAAACATAGACAAACAATATTCAAAAGGATTTATATGCATAGAGTACTTTCTAGCCTTAAAGAAAACATAAGTCCTCAATTTTAAAGTGAATACCAAATGCTATGCAATATAACTAGAAATAAATTCATTCTAAACATAGTGTAGTAAAAGTTCAGACCCTCAAAAAATAAAGAAAAAACAATTTAGCAGAGAGAAAAGATAGTTTATAGAGGAATGACAGAAAATCTAACAATAATTTCTCGTTTGCAACAATAGATGCAGAAGACAAATGAGTACACATTTTTGAGATACTGGATTAAAATAATAATCCCTTTTCAATTATATATACACATCCCTAGGCTATTGATCTTGAATGAGGAGTGAAATGAAATATTTTTGAATATATAAAATCTGTTTGGCCATTCACAGTTGTTTACTGAAAGAATTTTAAAGGGTAAACTTCAGTAAAAGGAAAAGTGAGTCAGTCCAGAAGAGAAAAGGGGAAATACATGCTTATTGCAGAAAACTTGAAAACTGGAGAAAATAAGTATAAATTAGTCGTAATATCTGAAGATGTTCACACTTTCTTATGCTCACATTTTAAAATCTACCATTAGTTTTTGTATTCTGTATACAATTGCAATATTTTATATTAAAGTTTGTGTACACTTCTTTCACCAAATATAACAACAAATTTTCTCCTGTTATTATACTTTTCTTATACTATATATAATTTTTAAAGTATTCAAAATCTTTCAAATTACTTTTTTAGACATCAAGTTTTAAATATCTGGGTTACTTTTATGTAATTTCAAGTAAGAATAGGAATTTTTAAAATAGCATAAAAAACTTTTTTACAACCTACAAGTTTAATCATTACAATATATTCATTCAACAAAGAAACACTCAAACATAATGAGTAGCTAATGTTGATTAAGAAAACACCAATATATTCAAGATAAGCATACATAACTAATGAGGTTATTGAAAGAATTATATATGAAAAGATATATAAAGAGTTTGGCATAGTAGTGATCTAATAAATGATTATTTTTTTTTCCTACCTTCTTCAATAGCATTCTCAAGTTACTTTTTGAAGATGGAGTATGACAAGTGGAATCATTAGGTCAACTGGCATATATATTTTTTAAAAGATACATATTTCCAAATTGCCACCAGTTGCACTTGAGGTTGCTAGTTTCACCACATGCTTGCCAGCACAGGATGTTAGAATTCAAATGTTCTGATTGATGATTTAAGAGAGAAAAGTATTTTGTTACTGTTTTGAAGTATATTACTTTGATTAATAATGACAGTGAATATTACTTCATATATATGTTTCTTGTCTTCTGATTTATTTATGAATTGTATCCATTATCTAAATTGGCTCATTGTCTTTTTTTAGCAATATGTATGAATTATTTTTTTCTTCTAGTGCAGAGACCATATTATATTTATTTTTGCACCCCCGACACTATGATTTACTCAGAGTAGGGTTCCCTCCATACACTTTTTTCAGTTTAGTGATTTTTAGTACATTCATAAAGTTGTGAAATCACCACCTCAGTTTAATTTCAGAACATTCCTGTACCCCAAAATAAATTCCATATACATGAACAGTAATTTCCCACTCTTGCTGTCTTCTGCCACCCCAGCTTCAGGCAACCACTAATCTATTTCCTGTCTTTAAGATTTTTGTCTACTGTAAACATTTCTCATAAATGTATCCAAACAATATGTGATCTTTGATGATAGGTTTCTTTCACTTAGTATAACGTTTTCAAGGTCCATCAATATTGTATCGGTACTTCATCAGTTTTATTGCTGAATAATATTCCATTATGCAGATATACCATATTTTGTCTATCTATTCATCATGTTGGACATTTATATTGTTTCCATTCTTTGGCTGTTATGAATCAGGCTGCCATAAGCATTTATGTACAAGTTTTCATAAGTATATAATTTTCATTTCTCTTGGGTATATACCTAATACTGAAACTTCTAGGTGAAATGAAAGCTCTCAGTTTAGCATTCTGAGAAAATGAAAACTGTTTTCTGAAGTGGTCGCCCCATTTTACATTTCCATCAGCAATATATGAGAATTCCAGTTTCTTCACATCTTCAACAAAAATTGTTATGGTACAGCAATTTTATTTTAACCATCTTAGTGGGTTTGAAGCAGTATTTTATTGTGGTTCTGATTTGCATTTCCCTAATGGTTGATGATGTTGAGCTTCTTTTTAATGTCTTCTTTACCATTTCTATCTTCTTTGAAGACATTTCTGTTCAAATAACTTGACCATTTTATATTTCTTTGTTATTTTATCATTGAGTTGTAGTAATTCTTAATATATCATAAACACAAGTTTCTTATAAGACATATGATTCAGCAATATTCTCTCCCATTTTCGTTTTGCATCTTTGGAGACTATATTGAATACACAGAAGTTTGGGATTAAAGTTGGGTGCGGTGGCTCACCTGTAAACTCAGCACTTTGGGAAGCTAAGACGGGAGGATTGCTTGAGTCCAGGAGTTTGATGCTGGCTTGGGTAACATAGCAAGACCTCGTTTCTATGAAAACTCAAGCCTGTAATTCCAGCACTTTAGGAGGCTGAGGTGAGAGAACTGCCTGAGTCTGCAGGCTCGAGACCAGCCCGGGCAACTTGGCAAGATCTCGTCTCTACAATAAATCAAAAAATTAGCCGGGCATGGTAGTGTATGCCTGTAGCTTCCGGCTACTTGGAAGGCTGAGGTGGAGGAATTGCTGGAACCCAGCAGGTTGATGCTGGGGTGGTTGTTGAGTATGCCACTGCACTCCAGCCTGGGCGACAGAATGAAACTCCAACTCCAACAAAACAAAACAAAACATTAGCTAGACATGGTGGCACATGCCTGTATTCCCAGATACTTGGGATACTGAGGTGGAAGGATCGCCTGAGCAGAGGTGGTCAAGGCTGTGGTGAGTCATGATCATGCCACTGCACTCCAGCCTGGGCAACAGAGTGAGACTCCGACTCAAAAATTAAAATAAAATAAAATAAAATAAAAATAAAAGTTCAGGATTATCATAGATTCCTGGAGAATCACCATCTCATCATGAGTTAGCAACTATTTTTCTCACTAACAATGGATTTTGCATTATAGTCTATATTTTAAAACAGCTTTCTTCAGGTAAAATTAACACCAAATGTGATTCATTCATTTAAAGTGTACAGGTTGGGCAACTCCCCCGGGTCCCCTTCCACTGTGGGAGCTTTTCTCCTCTCAATAAATCCTGCTTTCTCAAAATAAATAAATAAGTAAATAAATAAAGTATACAGGAAAAAAATTCTCTTCCATTTAATTGATCATTTTTGCACTTTCTTGATGGTATACTTTGATGCAAAAATGTTTTTAATTTTGATAAAGTTCAAGTAATTTATTTGTTTCTTTTGTTGCTTGTGGTTTTGGTATTGAATCTAAGAGTTCATTATCTATTATTCCACATCTTGGCAATTGTGAACTGTGCTGCCATGAAGTATGTGTTTTTTATAGAACAACCTCTGTTTCTTTGAATAGAAACCTAGTAGTGAGACTGCCGAATCAAATAGATCCACTTTTAGTTGTCTGAGAAATCTCCATAATGCTTTCCATAGATGTTGCACTAATTTACACTAACCCCCAACAATGTATAAGCATTCCCTTTTTTCCACATTCATGCCCGCATCTATTGTTTTTTGATTTTTTAAATAATTCTGACTGGTATAAGGTGGTAACTCATTGCAGTTTTAATTTGAATTTCCTTGATGATGAGTGATGTTGAGCATTTTCTCATATTTTTTTTACCATTTGTGTATCTTCTTTTGAGACATGTCTGTTTAGACAAGACCGCAAAGATTTACTTTCATGTTTTCTTTGTGGAGTTTTATAGTTTTAACATTTATGTTACTGTTTCGGATCCATTTTGAGTTAATGTTTGTGTATTGTGTGTGATAGAGGTTAGATTTAATTATTTTGTATATGGATGCCAAGTTGTCCTAGCATCATTTGTTGAAACAATTATTTTTGGGTTGAGGCCCACTAGATTTTCTTGTCACCCTTGTCAAGAATCAGTTGACCATATGTGAATTCTCAATTGCTGAATTCTCAATTATACTCCATTAATCTATATGTCTATCTGTATGCCAGTACTACCCTGTTCTGATTATTGTAGTTTTGTAGAAGATTTTGAAATCAGGAAGTATGAGTACCCCAACTTTTTCTTTCAAGATTGTTTTGGTTATTTTGTATTCTTTATCACAAGATCCTGTGCATTTTATGACCAGCTTGTCAATTTCTAAGAGAGAGAGGGAAGGAGAGACAGGGAAGGAGAGAGAGAGAGAAAGAGGGAGCGAGCTGGAATTTGGCATAGAGCACATGGAATCTGCAGATTAATTTGGGGATTATTACCATTTTATTAATGTTAAATCTCCTGACCCATGAGCATGGGAGATCTTTCCATTTATTCATTTATTTCTTCTTTGTTTTTATTTTTTATTTCAGTATACCTTTGGAAGGTACAAGTAATTTTGGTTTGGGCTTTAAGTGTACCCAGCACACTCATCTGTGCACATTACACCAGATAAGTGATTTTTTTGTTCTTCCACTCCTTCCCGTCTTCCCCTTCTGAGTATCCAGTATCCGTTGTACCATTCTCTATGTCTCTGTATATCCTTAGTTTAGCTTCCATTTAAGAGTAAGAACATGTGGTGTCTGGCTATCTTTTCCTGAGTTAGTTTACTTAGAATGATGGTCTCCAACTCCATCCAAGTTGCTGCAAAAGACATTATTTCAGTCTTTTTTGGTAGCTGAGTAGTACTCCATAATGTACATATACCATATTTTCATTATTCACTGATAGGTTGATGGTTTAGGTTGATTCCACATCTTGGCAATTGTGAATTATGCTGTGATGAACATGCGGGTGCATGTTTTTTATAGAACAACCTCTGGTCTTTTGAGTAGAAACCTAGTAGTGAGGTTGCTGAATCAAATAGATCTACTTTTAGTTGTTTTAGAAATCTCCTTATTGCTTTCCATAGATGTTGCACTAATTTACACTCCCATCAATAATGTATAAGCATTCCTTTTTTCTCCACATCCATGCCTGCATCTATTTTTATTTTATTTTATTTATTTATTTTAGAGTTGGAGTCTCACTATGTCACCCAGACTGGAGTGCAGTGGCTGCTCCCGGCCACCGCAGCCTCGACCTGCTGGGCTCCGGTGATCCTTCCGCCTCAGCCTTCCGAGTAGCCGGAATTACAGGCATGCACTACCACGCTCGGCTGATTTTTTGATTTATTTTTTAAATACTTCTGACTGGTATAAGGGGGTAACTCATTGTGGTTTTAATTTAAATTTCCCTGATTATGAGTGATGGTGAGCATTTTCTTTTTTTTTTTTTGCCATTTGTATGTCTTCATTTGAGAGATGTCTGTTTGTCATTTGCCCACTCTTTAATGGGATTATTTGCTTTTTCCTGGCTGATTTGTTTGAGTTCGTTGCAGATTTCGGACATAGTTCTTTGTCACAAACTATATGTTTGTGAAAACTTCTCCCATTCTGTAGGTTGCCTTTTTGATATGTGGGTTTATTTATTTTGCCGTACAGAAGCTTTTTAGTTTAACTAAGTTCTACTTGTTTATTTTTGTTTTAGTTGCATTTGCTTTTGGGGTTTTACCCATAAATTCTTTGCCTAGGCCAATGTCCAAAAGAGTTTTTTCTAAGTTTTCTTCTAGGATTTGTATGGTTTCAAGTTTGACATTTAAATTTTTAATTCATCTTCAGTTAATTTCTGTATATGGGGAGAGATGATGAAGTTTCATTTTTCTTCTTGTAGCTACCCAATTTTCCCATCACCTTTCCCCGGTGTATGTTTTTGTTTTGTCAAAGATTATGTGGTTGTATGTATTTGGGTTCATTTCTAAATTCTCTATTCTGCT
This sequence comes from Cephalopachus bancanus, assembly GCA_027257055.1. Lineage (NCBI taxonomy): Eukaryota > Metazoa > Chordata > Mammalia > Primates > Tarsiidae > Cephalopachus > Cephalopachus bancanus. The sequence goes on from JAPVLO010000060.1 coordinate 9,087,073, forward strand.
TCATTGGTCCATGTGTCTGCTCCTGTACTAGTACCATGCTGATTTGGTTACTACAGTCTTATAGTATAATTTGAAGTCAGACAATATGATGCCTCCAGCTTTGTTTTTGTTTTTTTAAAGCTTAAGATTGTTTTGGCTATTCTGGCTCTTTTTTTGGTTTCAGATGAATTTTAGAATTTTTTTTTCTAATTCTGTAAAAAATGATGTTGGTAGTTTGCTAGAGATTTTCTTGAATTTGTAGAAAAATTTGGGTATGTGGTCCTTTAACAACACTGATACTTCCATTCCATGGGGTGTTTCTCTGTTTATTTATGTTTCTACAATTTCTTTTATCAGATTTTTATAGTTCTTCTTGTAGAGATCGTTTACCTCCTTGATTAAATATATTTCTAGGTGTTATAGCTTTATGGCTATTATTGTAAATGGAATGTGTTCTTGATTTTATTCTCAGCTTGGTCGCTATTGGTGTATAGCAGTGCTACTGATGTGTGTGTTGACTTTGTATCCTGAAACTTTACTGAATTCATTTATCTAATTCAGAAGTCTTTTGGAGGAGAATTTAGGATTCTTTATGATCTCTAAGGTTGTAATGTCAACATACAGAGATAGTTTGATTTCTTCTTTTCCAATTTGGATACACTTCATTTCTTTTTCTTGCTTGATTGCTCTGGCTAGTACTTCCAGTATTGTGTTGAATAGGAGTGGTGAAAGTGGTCATTCTTGCCTTGTTTCAGTTCTGAGGGGGAATGCATTCAACTCCATTTAGAATTACATTGATTGTGGGTTTGTCACATATAGCGTTTATTTATTTTGGGGCATATTCCCTCTATGCCTATTTTGCCCAAGGTCTTTATCGTGAAGAGATGCTGGATTTTATCAAATGGTTTTTCTGTATCTATTGAAATGATCATATAATTTTTGTTTTTAATTCTGTTTATATAGTGGGTCACCATTTATTGACTTGTATATGTTGAATCACCCTTACACCTTTGGGATAAAACCTGCTTGGTTGTGGTGTATTACTTTTTTATGTGCTGTTGAATTCAGTTTGCTAATATTTCTCATGTCTACATTCATAAGGGATATTGATCTGTAGTTTTTTTATTATTGTTGTTGCTGTGTCTTTTCCTGGATTTGGTATCAGAGTGATACTAGTTGTTTCTGGCTGCTTTATTTATTTATTTTCTCAACTGTGTTGATGTTTCATAAAGCCTGTGAGATTTATGGTTTTCAGCATTTTCCTACTGGTGTACTTCAACCTTGTGTTTTAGTATTTAGAACTCCTTTGAGTATTTCTTGTTAGAGCTGGTCTAGTGGTGACGAATTCCCTCAGTGTTTGCTTATCTGGGTAAGACTTCATTTCTTCTTCATTTATGAAACAGTTTTGTGGGATACAAAATCCTTGGCTGATAGTTATTTTGTTTGAGGAGATTGAAGATGGGACCCTAATCCTTTCTGGCTTGTAGTGTTTCCTCTGAGAAGTTTACGGTTAGTCTAATAGGTTTACCTCTGTGAGCTATTTGATGCTTTTGTCTCACTGCTCTTTCAGTTCTTTCCTTCACATTAACTTTGCACAACCAGATGATTATACATCTTAGGTATGACCTTTTTGCAATGAAACTTCTGGATCTTTTTTGGTCTTCTTGTATCTGGATGTTTAGATCTCTGGCAAAGCCTGGAAAGTTTTCCTCCATTATTCCTTCAAATAAGTTTCTCAAACCTGTTGCTTTCTCTTCTCCTCAGGAAAACCTATGATTCTTAGATTTGGACATGTTACAGAATCCCATATTTCTTGGAGATTTTGTTTCATTCTCTTGATTTTTACAAAATCCTATTGTCTGAGGTATTATATCTACATGTGGTTGGCTGCAATGTTGACTTCCAGCCAGGAGGTGGTGCTTGTACAGCTGTGATGGTGACTGTGGGCTTTCTTTTTGATGCGTGTTACTCCAAGCAAGTGTCCAGCCAACCTAGATAGAGGGCAAGACTGGGGATTACTAAGTTCTCTGTTTTCTGCCTTTAAGGGGAGCATGGGGGTGGGGTGGGGATTAGGGAAAAAGAAGATTGAGCACCCAAAAAGAGTGTTCTCTTGGATATCCTAGTAGGGATTAGGAAGGAGTCCCAGACCACTGGAGTAACACTGTTGAGCAGGGCAGGAACAGAAGAGTTTATACAGGGAGTGAGATTACTATGTCAAAGAGTCCCACCTGACTTCCCACCTTGGCTCAGGCAATTTGCCTTCTAAGTGTCCAAGTGCAGCCAGCCTTGGGTCCTCAGGTGTTGTCAAGGCAACCCACCCCACCAGTAACTGTGTGCAACCACTGAGTTTGCCCTTGGAGCTTGTCCCCTCCCATGCCTGCTAGAAATCAGCTGCACCTCCTGCAAGGGTTGAGTTCTTGGGAAATGGTGGCTGGTACTGCTCAAGGCTTTCTTTTTTCCTGCAGCAGTCCCCATGGGGCTGGGACTTTGGCAGAGCAGGCTACGGGTTGGGCAGTTTCTCTTAAGGGAATGGAGTCCCTCAGGATCAAGGGCCTTCCAAGTTCATGGCAGGAGCACAGAACTCCTGAATTCCCCTCATTCACCTTTTCCACTGTGTCTGGAGGCTGCTGATGGATGATGGTGGTCCTAGCTAGTTCCCTTTAATCTATTTTAACATATTTTGTAGTTTTCTGTGTACAAGTCCTATAGCTTTTTTTGTTAAATTTATTTTTAGGTATTTTATTCTTTTGCTGCTATTATCTATAGCATTGCTTTCATTATTTGATTTTCAGATTCTTCATTGATAGTTTAAAAAATAAAATGGATTTTTTAATATCAATATATATACTCCCACATTGCTGAATTGGTGTATTTGTTCAAATAGTTTCTTTATTTCTTTACAGTAATTCCTTATGATTTTCTATACACAAGATTATATCATCTGCAAAATAATAATAATAATAATAATAATAATAATAATAATTTTACTCCTTCCCATTCAATCTGGTTGCCTTTGTTGAGTAATTTTATCATGAAAGTTTCTTGGGTTTTGTCAGTCACTTTTTCTGAGTCTACTGAAATTAACATGAGGTGTTTGTCCTTTATTACTATGGTGTATTACACTGGTAGATTTTCATTTGTTAAAACAACCTTGCATTCCTGGCATGTATACTTACTTTGAACATTTAAATACCTTTGCATATAGTTTTTTTGGTATTGGGGAATGTATCCTTAAGAAAGAGACTCTCAAGTGGAATTACTGAATTACAGTTAACTTATAAGTATTTTAAAGCTCTTAATTAATGTAAATATATTTTTTCATGAATATATATATACCAACAATAGTTATGCTGTTTGCCCAAGGAGGTGACAAATTTTCCCCTTTACACACAGATGTTCAAATATATGTAATAATATAAAAGTTTTTAAAGTTCTTTTTCAAGAATAAGCTTTGCTAACCTCTGTTGATTGATGTATTTTACCACACCTCAAACAGAATTCTTATGTAACAATGGAAAGTTTTAGTGATCAGAAAATCACAACTGAAATAAATTAACTTAGAGAATTATTACTTGGTCAGGCAGTATGTTTTGGAAAAAGACAGAAGTATGTTCAAATATGAACCGTACCACTTATCAAGCATAAGACCTTGGTCGAGTATGTAACCCTAATAAACCTTGGTCTTATCACTTTCTTAATAGAAATTGTAGTATCTACTTTGTAGGATCTGCTTTAAATGTATGTAAAGTATCTAATATAGTGTCAGACACAGTAAAATTGCAAAATATATAGTAGCTATTTTCATTATGTCCTGTGGTAGCAGCTACGTTTTTGCTTGGTAAAATTTTAAAATATCATTACTATGTCAAAAACAATAGGAAAACGACCATATTCATATATTATTTTCCTCACTCTAAAAGACACTTCATCTCTCAAGAGAATCAGTGCAAAAAGTTGATACAGATATAAGGACCCTGGCTCTTCTGTTGTAAGTTCTCAGTTCCATGACAAATCTTTAAGAAGTTTGATAGCAACTTTGCAAGTCTTGTTGTTCCAACAATGTACATATTTGGGGCACACATTCGTGTTAATGGGAATAAATTTCTTTCAAACATATAGAAACCTTGAAGAGTTAGTGAAAGCAAGCAGTGGGCTAATAACAATAGTTATCATGTGTGTATATATGAAATACATAAATATATGAGACTGTATGTACATTTCTATATCCAGTTTTATTCACTCTTCTCAACTACTCTATTATTACAATTTTCATTTTATAAATGAGGAAAATGAAGTTCAGGAAAATTGAAGGACTTGCTTAATATCATAGAGAAATTAAGACTAGGCTTTGGCATCAGACTTCCCTGATCTCAGAGCCCACTGCACTTCAATACTACTACATAATAATACTTTCATTAAAACACATGTTTCTTAGCTTCCTGGAAAAGAACCAGAAGGAAACAATTCTCTGGGAATAGTTAGGTCTTCCAGATGACAGCTTAAACAACAACAAAAAAAAATAAAATAAAATTATTAGCAAAAAAGCATTATAATTGAAACTATTAAAGCATTACTCTATTTTATAGCATTAAATAAAATTCTAACCATATGTGAACAACAGACTTGAACACTTTTAAAATCATCTTTGATGAACAAATTTAGTTATTAACACTTTCAGGTAAAAGTAGGGAATTCCTGCTTCATGATGTCTAATAATGAATGTTTAGAGACTTGCATATGGACTTTGAGGGGATCATGTGAATTATTATTTGCCTTACATGTCAATGTCACCCAGCTGTGATTTTTATTTAATAATATGTCTTAAAAGGCCTTCAACTTGCCTAGAGTAGAGTATTTATGTTAAGTCGATTAAATAACAAAACATGCTCTGTTGAGTGCTTGCTGTATGCCAATGCTTTACTTACATTATCTCACTAAATCTTCACAACATTACTTATAAGTAGGTACTACTATCATATACATTTTACATACGGGCAAAAGGAGAGAGAGAATTTTCCAGGGGACATCACTTCAAGTGATAGAACTTGAAGTTGAACCCAATTTGGTTTGACCCCAAAGCCCATGTTTTTAATCATTAGTTAATAGTGCTTGATAAGCATATAATGTAACCTCAAGAATACATCGCCTAATTGTTACTTTCTCTTTCTTTCAAGAAGCAAAAACTGGGTGAGTAAAGTTGAGTCTTTGAGGAGTCCCTATTGCTGCAAGAAGTCTGAATCAACTGAGATATCGGAAAAAGTGGCAGTCAAATGGGGGCCAAACTATTACTTTGATTAGGTATAAAACTCATATTAAAGTAGTAACTTATGCTGAAGGGCAAGTGAGCTTCCTGATACTGAAGGCTAGTCAGGGCTGGCTTTACTGATGTGCAATCAGTGCAGTGGCACAGACTCCATGCTAAGAAGATTCCCACAGTTAGTATTAAATGTTCTATGGTGACATTCTTAAAATTCTTAAACATTTTATCTTTGAATTTATGTTTTACAAGTGAAGTCCAATGTGACAAAGAACCATGCTCCAGGGACTTGGAGCTTTGGCTCAAGCCCAGTCTCCATTCTTGCTTTTTTGATAAAATGAGTTCTCAGCTGACTGCTCTTCTGCCCTCTGGGCCTCTGGTCCTGCCTGTCTTCTCCCTCTTCACCGTATAACTACTGCCACACTCTACCTTAGGCAGGGGCCTCAATGTGGGCTTGGAAAGAGTCCGGAGTGAGTGTAGGCATCCATGGCATCTTTTGGAGAGGCATAGTAGTGTTTGTTCTTACCCTGGACTGGCAGCAACTTGATGTGTATGGTGGGTGACCAGCAGGAGGCCACATTTTGAGAAGGATGAGCCCCTCAAATTTACTCCTCCCGCCTTCCCCACTTCAAACAAAACACCCAGCATGATCCAGTGCAGAGGTTCAAATATCTTTGGAAGTGATGGGGCAGTAGGCTTATAGAAAGGGGAGGTACCTGGATCTATTTCCTCAGACCCTTCCCCTGTCCAAGGTCTGGTGCATCAATTCAGTGGCTGATGGGAAGGGGAGACACTAGGCTTAAGTGATTTCTGCTTTGCTATCTAGTAGGTACTCTTATATTTCAATGGTTTTCAGTATACAGTATATGTCTCGCACTTTTTTGTTAAATTCATTCCTAAGCATTTTATTCTTTCTGATGCTATTGTAAATAAAATTTTCTTAATTTCATTTCAATTGGTCATTACTACTGTATAGAAATACAATAGCTTTTTAATATTAATCTTATATCCTGAAACTTTGCTGAGCTCATTTATTCTGATTTTTTTGGTGAATTCCTCAGGATCACTTATATACAAGATCATGTCCTCTGTAAATAGAGATATGTTTAACTTCTGCCTTTCCAAATGGGTTATCTTTTATTTATCCTTTTCTGGCCTAATTGCCTTGGACAGAACCTTCATTACAATGTTGAAAGGGGTGGTGAGAGAAGACATTTTTTGCTTATTTCTGACAGTAAGGTGAAAGCTCTCAGTCTCAGAATGATATTAGCTGTGGTTTTTTTCATAGATGACCTTTATCTGGTTGAGGAAGTGTCCTTTTGTGCTAGTTTGCTAGGTTGGAGTGTTTATCTCTTCTGGCCAGCTTGTTGCACCTTCCACAAACAAACCAACAGATACAAATTGAGAATTTTGGTGGTTTTGTATAGGAGTTAAATGCTCTGATATTTTCACTTAAAACTATTATTGCATAATATAAAGATGAATGGAAAATCATGGTAATAAATTTTTCAGTTCACTTAGAATGATAATAAATAGCAAATAAAAGACACCATGACAAATTGAGAGCCAGCAGAAAGAAAAGCTTTATGTAGACCTTTAATGAAATTCTTTTCTGATTTTTAAACAAAAGGACTCACAGTTTTACCTTTTAGTGTGCTCTATAAATCAGATAGCTGATCTTGACCCTAAAGCCGTAGCAACTTACTCAACTGCTGCACTGGACTGGGATCAGTTTTATTAATCTGCGGGAACAGAGAGTTAGTCTTCAAAGATAAAGAAATGAATAATGTACCCTGTGAGCACTGTTCTTCCATGAAGGAGCGAGAAAGAAGCATGTCTGAACATCTTCAATCAGGTGAGTCACTACTTCCTCCCCCCTCTACCACTGCCTCTCCAAGAGTGAGCAAAAGGATGGAGAGAGACCAGAAGCACAACATTAATGCATATCCCTTCACATGAGAGGATGCATGGGGGGGTGGTTATGTATTTTCCCTAAATAGGGGAATTCTCATAGGATGAGTCAACTAAAATTGGTCACAAATAAATATAAATTGCATTGAATGGATCTTCTTGAAATGAACCATTCTTGATTTAGTTGACTTTGGTGGAAGTAGCAAAAAAAGTTTAGAGCCAAATAAAGATAAATAAATCAATCTTGTTCTATAAAACAAATTTCTCATTATTTAGCTCACATTCAGTTGGCTCAGCAAAGTAATAAAAGAAAACAAATAATATCTGAGGTGTATTTAGATCATTGGAATGTTCATTTCCCTATTTATTTTTCCTTATCAACACTGAAATCATAGAACATAACTTGCTCCAAACTCGAAAGGAAACACAGTTTACCATGTAATTTTTACAGAATATTGTGTTATAATAGGCAAGGTCATTAACAAATCTTGACAAGTAAAGCTATTATTATCAATGAAACGTTTCCAAAAAGAGGTTGAGCAGATAGTTCTTTGTTTGGATGTCTTAGTCTCTGCAGAAAACTCTCAGAATGCAGAGATTCATGAGCTATTTCCTAGACATAAGATTTAACATGCTTTTGTCTGTCTTTGTCCCTCTGAAATTTCCCTATCTTCTACAATGTTTGACCTAGTGCCTTTAAACTTAAAATGGTCATATTTTCATTTATTTAAGTTATAAGATGCTAGTGGGTTCTTATTCACTACTTCATCTGAATTTGTGGCAATCAAATGATTTCCAAAGATAATCACGATGATTACACTTGGGCTAATTTTAAGCATAAGTGTGTTTTTCTACTGAAAAGTATTTTTATTTTTAGTGAGCTATATCCTAAGGAAAAATAAAAACGCTGTGATAAACACAAACAACAAACAGTTTTATAAATGTTTTACTTTTTATGGATTCATAATAGTTGTACATATTTGTGGGGTACTTGTGAAACTTTGACACAAGTATACAATGTGTAAAGATCAAATCAGGGTAATTGGGATATCCATCGCCTTAAGCATTTATTTTTTTCTTAGTGTTAGGAATACTCCAGTTCCACTCTTCTAGTGTTTTGCAATATACAATAAATTATTTTAACTATAGTTGCCTTATTGTACCATTGAAAACTAGATCTTATTCTTTCTATTTAAAGAAAAAGAAATTATCTAAATGATTAACAACTGTTAAAACGGAACCGAAGAGCTCCTTCCTCCCCTTATGTTCCCATTCACCTTGGCACATCCTTGCTGAAATCATACCCAAAAGAAACTTGTGCCTAAATGCCAAGGTCTCAAGTCCCAGGTATCTAGACCTTAAACTGAAATGCCCTGAACCTAGGACCTTTAGGGTGACGGCAATCTTCAGGCCTGAGGCCAGCGTAAGAAGGGAGAATGGAAGACCCATCTGTAAAGACAGCATGAATCGGGGCAAGCTGGTGTGGAATACTCAATCCATCTAATCACTGGCTTGGGCAAAGCATTGATTCCTTACCTAAAAAATGATAGGAAAATCACTTAATTTTCAGTATTTCAGTTATAATTAAATAACATAATTTAAAAATGCTCAACATTACAGTTAGCATATTTTCTTGAATAATAGTGATTTTTATTCCCTTTGGAATGGCAGCAGAGGAGATTGAAGAGGGAGAAAAAGAGGAAAACAATGAAGATAAAGAGAAAAGAAATAGCAATAGAAAGACAATTTCTCAGGTGGAAACTCCTAGAGCATTTTTTTTTTTTTTTTTTTGAGTTAGAGTCTCATTCTTTCACCCAGGCTGGAGTACAGTGGCACTCATGCTCACGGCCACCCCGGCATTGACCTGCTGGACTCTGGCGATCCTTCTGCCTCAGCCTTCGGAGTAGCTGGAACTTCAGGCGTGCGCTACCATGCCTGGCTTTTTTTTTAATTGTAGAGATGAGGCCTCGCCAAGTTGCCTGGGCTGGTCTTGAACCCGTGGGCTCAGGCAATCCACTCGCCTTAGCCTCCCAAAGTGCTGGGATTACAAACTGAGCCACCGAGCCTGGTCTGGAGCATTTTCTCTTTTTTTGTTTTTTTTTTTGTTTGTTTGTTTGTTTGTTTTTGAGTTGGAGTCTCACTCTGTGGCCCAGACTGGAGTGCAGTGGCCGCTCCCGGCCACCGCAGCCTCGACCTGCCGGGCTCCGGCGATCCCTCGCCTCAGCCTTCCAAGTAGCCGGAATTACAGTCATGCGCTACCATGCCCGGCTGATTTTTTGATTTATTGTAGAGATGAGGTCTCGCTGCCCAGGCGGGTGTCGAACCCGCGGGCTCAGACAATCCACTCACCTCAGCCTCCCAAAGGCGCGGGATTACAGGCTGAGCCACCAAGCCCGGCTTGGAGCATTTTCTTATGTGGAAGTTGCTACAGTTTGAATGTGGGATTTGCCTCCACCAGATCTCATGTTGGGGCTTAGTCCTCAGTGTGAGAGTGTTAGGAGATGGTATCTTTAAGAGGTGCTTGGGTCTTTAAGACGGATTAGTGTCTTTCTCTTGAGACTAAGTTAATTTTGTTGGGACTAGATTACCTCCTTCGTGCACTGGTCAGTATAGAGCCAGGGTGCCTCTCAAGTCTGGTCTCTGCACATGCCTGGTTCTCATTCACTTTTCTGCTATGTTATGATGCAGCATGCAGCTATCGCCAGAAGCCAACAGATGCAGTTGTCCAGTCTTGAACTTTGGAGACTGTAGGACCATGAGCTAAATAAACCTCTTTTCTTTAGCTATTACTCAGTCTCAGGTATTTTGTTATAGCACAAAAAACATACTAAGCCAGAAGTGAACAATGCTTCAGGTAGAGATTCGAAATGAATGTTCTCTTTTACAAAGTGCATTATCTTCCACTGGATTCCCACCCTACTTTAAATCTAGAACATACAATATTGAGTGAGCAAAAGACAGAGGATGTGAAAAATGAGAGATATGAGTCAGTGAGCAAGGGAAAATATGAAGCAAGGAAAGACAGAGAAAACATTAAAAAGTATAGAGGAAATGGTGGGACAATAAAAGAATAAGGAAAGGGTTAACTATTTGGGGTAGTAATACAGGCTAGGAGGCAAAGGACCACCAACTGTCTTTATTAATTCAAAAAAACAGGCAGATCTTAGGTCTGCTAGTTTTGACCTTTAAGTTTGGGGACTTTTTTTTAGGTTTATGAGTAGGCTAAATCATGACAAATGCCTAATTTAAAATTGATTTAGCTGCCAGTCCCCTCTCCTGTGAGAACCAGCTGCCAACTCAGCTTTAAAAACAAATAAAAAATACTTGGATTATTCCATTCAGCAACAGAAAAACATATCTCCATCTTTCTGGTGCAGTGGAGACAAAAATAAGCTCTGGTAAAGAGAGAAAGCCATATAAAGGGAGAAGCTCATTAAGGAATGGGTGGATCAGGGTCTCCACTGCTGAAGGTCAGAGGAGACTCAAGGTACCCTTCTGAATTGAAAACATTACTTAAAGCATTGGGTCCAGTGGACTTTTTAGGGACTCATGTCTTGGACACATTCTGTATCAAATGTTTTATTTCCAGGAAACAGTAACGGGAAACATTTTTCATTCCACCAATGTAAAAACCAACAAAATATGGCATATCCCTCCCCTAATTCCACCCTAGCAGTCCTCTGGGAACAACTTGCAAGATAAGACAGCTTTGCAAAAGCACTATTAACGCTCTCCATTTTGTTGCTCTTCTCAGTGAGGCTCTTCACGGGAGCGCAAACATCTTATTTAGTAGGAGAGACTTTGACCCTGTGCATAGCAAACACAAACAGAAAAGCTATTCTAACAAACTATGTAAGCCAATGTTCTCTTCTTTAATCCACTCTTTGTGTCCCAATTGTTAGCAGGCCAGGAAAGCTCGGAGCCTGTGGCATAGGAAGAAAGAGGTGCTAGAAGCCTGTGGGTTTATCCTGTCAGGGAGGGTTTTCTGGACAGGAAAACATGGACTACTGGCTCTAAAAGATCCGAACCCCTGACTGCTGTGGGAAAGTGTCCTGTCTGTGTTGGGGAGGTCCCAAGGCAGACTTCCATGACAGAAACGGAGAGATGTTGTTGCCTTAGGCTTCAGCACTTTTCCCAGGCTTGCTACATGCCACTCACTTGTCCCCTCATTCAATAGGTTTCATGAAACACTCCTGACTCAGAGCTAGGGAAAATGTGGGACAAGGACTGGCAGCATGCTAAGAGCTGTCTTAGGAGATGAAAAAGTCACTGTCCCTGTCTTTGAACAGGCAGAATTGTGCTATGGAGGTCAGTAACACAGATATGAATTAGAAGCCAGGAAGTTTTGGGTCCATGTCCGAAATCCTCCATTTTATAATATCACCTTGGGTATGTTACTAACTTCTCTGAGGTTCAGATGCCGATACTAGTTCTTAGTTCATAGGGTTATGATGAGCCTTAAATAATAACATGCTTTACCTCACACATTATTGCCTAGCACCTTGCCTGGCTCATAGCAACTGTTATAAGTGTTTTTAATAGTCAAATATTAAGGTATGTATCTTCAACCCCTAAATTAAAATAAAGAAGTATAACTTATTGCAGGGAATAGTCCCACATATAACAAAAATCTCCATAGACCATTCTAGGTGATGGAGTTGATCCCAAGGTAACTTTTCCAAAGATTTTCATCTCAGGGTGCCTGATAAAGAGTTGTTGATTAAAAAGTCTTTTGTCATAGAAGACAAAAAGATAATATAAAAAATCAATGACACAAAAAACTGGTTCTTTGATAGGATAAACAAGATTGATGGTCCCCTAGCTAGACTGATCAAGAAAAAGAGAGTATAAGCCCAAATAAACACAATCAGAAATTCAAAAGGTCAAGTTACAAGTGACCCCCAAGAAATACAAAAGATCAGAGACTACTATGTACACTTATATGGAAACAAACTTGAAAACCTAAAGGAAATGGAGGACTTTCTGACATTACACAACCTTCCCAAGTTGAAACAAGAAGAAATCAAGACCCTAAACAGACCAATAACGATCCAGGAAATTGACTATGTCATAAGAAAATTTCTTACAAAAAAAAAAAAAAAAAAAACCATAGACCAGATGGTTTTCCAACAGAATTCTAAAAAACATACGAGGAGAAACTAATACCAATCCTACTGAAAGTTTTCCAGGCAATCGAGAAAGATGGAACTCTTCCCAGATCATTTTATGAAGCTAACATCAGACTGATATCAAAGCCAGGTAAAAATTCAGCAAAGAAAGAGAACTATAGGCCAATATCCTTGATGAACATTGAGGCTAAAATTCTCAACAAAATCCTAGAAAATCAGATTCAACAACGTATCTCAAAAATCATTCACCATGACCAAGTAAGATTCATTCCTGGGATACAGGGCTGGTTCAACATTTGTAAGACCATAAACATAACTAAATACATCAACAGATGTAAAAACGAAAACTACATGTTTTTATTATTAGACACAGAAAAAGCTTTTGATAAAATCCAGTGCCCCTTCTTGATAAAAACCCTCGAACATCTAGGCATAAATGGACCATACCTCAAAATAGTAAGAGCCATCTATGAGAAACCCTCAGCCAGTATACTGCTAAACAAACAGAAATTGGAACCATTTCCTCTGAAAGCCGGAGCAACACAAGGATGCCCATGCTCATCCCCCCCTTTTCAACATAGTCTTGGAAGTCCTAGCTATAGCAATCAGGCAAGAGAAGGAGATCAGCAATATCCAAATAGGAAAAGAGGAAGTCAAATTATCCCTCTTTGTAGATGACATGATTCTATACATCGAAAATCCCAAGAAAATCTTCCAAACACCCTCTGGCACTGATAAAGCACTTTGGCAAAGTCTCAGGCTATAAAATCAATAAGCAAAAGACGCTCACATTTCTATACACCACCAACAAGCAAACAGAAATCCAAATAAAAAGCACAATTCTATTCACAATAGCCAGAAAAAAAATCAAATACCTTGACATCTTCCTAACCAGAAACATGAAAGACCTTTACAATGAAAACTGCAAAACACTGCTCAAAGAAATCAAAGAAGACACAAGCAAATGGAAAAATATTCCATGCTCATGAATTGGAAGAAACAATATTGTTAAGCTGTCCATCTTACCCAATGTGATCTACAGATTTAACGCAATACCCATTAAATTGCCAGCAGCATTCTTCTCAAACCTGGAAATGACAATACAGGAATTCATGTGGAAACATAAATGACCATGAATAGCCAAAACAATCCTCAGCAAAAACAAAACAAAACAAAAACAACAGCAACAAAAACAAAGCAGATGATATCACACTCCCAGACTTTAAACTCTACTATAAAGTTGCAATAATAAAAACAGCCTGGTATAAGAACAGGCACATAGACCAATGGAACAGGACAGAGATTCCAGAAGCAAAACCTCAATTTCTCAACCACCTCAACTTTGACAAAGCCTCCATCAACAACCACTGGGAAGAGGAGAGCCTATTCAGTAAATGGTGCTGGGAAAACTGGCTGACCACATGCAGAAGATTAAAACAAGATCCTTACCTATCACCACACACAAAAATCATCTCTAAATGGATCAAGACCCAAATGTAAAACCTCAAACTATAAGAACCCTAGAAAATGCAGGAGACACCCTTATGGAAATTGGAACTGGCAACCAATTCCTGATCAAAATCCCAAGTTCCCATGCCATAAGAGATAAGATAGACAAGTGGGACCTCATCAAACTGACAAGCTTCTGCATAGTCAAAGAAGCCATCAAGAGGGTGGGGAGACAGTCCACAGAATGAGAAAAAATATTTGCAAACTGTATGTCTGACAAAGGCCTAACATCTTGGATCTGCAAGGAACTCAAATGTCCCAAAAAGAAAAAAATACTCCATTACAAAGTGGGCAAAATTATGAATAGACAGTTCTCAAAAGAAGACATAGGAGCAGCCAATAGATACATGAAAAAACGCTCAGCCTCACTAGTCATCAAAGAAACACAAATTAAAACTACACTGAGTTACTATCTAACTCTAGTCAGGATGGCTATCATCAATAACTCAAAAAAACAACAGATGCTGGAGAGGATGTGGTGAAAAGGGAACACTTCTACACTGTTAGTGGGAGTGTAAAATAGTACAGCCTTTGTGGAAATCAGTGTGGTGAATCCTAAAAGTTCTAAAAATCAACCTTCCATATAACCCCACAATCCCCCTACTGAGAATATAAGAAGAACTCAAATCACTCTATAAAAAAGATACCTGCACACGTATGTTTATAACGGCATTGTTCACAGTATCAAGAACATGCCAACTGTGCTGCCCATCAAAAGAGAACTGGATTTAAAAAAATGTGGTACATATACACGATGGAATATTATGCAGCCATAAAGAAGAACAAAATCATGAACTTCACAGCAACCTGGATGGACTTAGAGTCTATAATATTGAGTGATCTTTCACAGAAACAAAGAACTGAGTATCACATGTTCGTCTCATAAGAGGACCTTGAACAATTATTGTAATACTATAAGAGAATGATTGGCAGTAGTGAGAAACTGCCAGGAGGGCTGGGGAAGTAGGATTGGCAGTAGTGGGAATCTGCCTGAGGAAGGAGGGGGAACACACCTCATTAACAAGTGTATCTGAATAATGAACATTTGTATACCTAACCCTGAACTGTACCCTGTATCTTTAAAATAAAGATTAAAATAAATAAATAAATAAAGTCTTTACTGGATTGCCAAGTACTTTGTGAGCATAAGGTGATCCCCAGAGAGATCAATGCCCATTGTCTCTGAGAGAAGCCCTGTACCTCCACCCCAGTCCATCATGCCAAGTGCAAGATGTTCCCAGACTATTCAAGAGCTAAGCATTGCAGAACCTCAGAGTGCAAAGGTGCATTGGAGATGATCAATCTCAGCCCTTCTCATCATCAGGTCAGCTAATAACATTTCTCCTAAAAGTCTCATATGTTTTATTGTTTTTTCTTCTCTTTTTTTTTTTTTTTTTTTTAAGTTCAGGGTTTCAGGACTGCAGACAGGCATGGAATAGACTGAATGGCATTCGAAGGGCCGCCTGTAAATTATCATTTAGTAACGTGAAAAAAAAAGAAAACAACAATTCTGCTTGGGGGCTTCCTCTGTCAGTGGTGACTGAACATCACAGACTGGGGTTGATAAAGAGTGGGAGCAGCCAGTCAGCTCTGAACTGACTCTGAGATGATAGAACTCTATGGAGAACCACACTGCTTCCACCATTTGCACGGTATTGAGATGTATGCATTCACTTTGCGTGCACGATTTGGAAATATATTTCGACACTTAAGCTCATGTAGAGTGTTAGCAAAACAGCCACAAAAGGTCCCAATCAGTGGTGACCAGAAGGCAAAGAGAGAGGCCTCCAAACCATCTCCAAAGCCAGGACATAGGAGGAGGATGGAGTGCCTTTTCAAAACAATACTAAGAATGATGGTCACAATAACCAGCTATTGCACCAAGAAGTAAAGGGTTAAGTGTTGTTGTTCATTGTCACATGATGCTGGGAAAGAACTGAGCAGGAACCTCAGGGATCCAGGGATCGGGAGGAGGCACATCTTGCCTGCACATGTGGCCGCTACCACAAACACTTCAAAGTGCCTCCTCAGACCGACATAACATTCTGACGCCGACTGTAAATGCCCTTGACACGCAGAGTGGAAAATATCAAACACTCCACCAGTCCCCCAAATGCAGTGTCTTTGCACTGGGAAAGGCCTTAATGAGCCTTCAGTGGAGGGGGGCAGTTGGGAGCAGGGCTCAGAGCCAGAGAGAAGGGCGGAGGTGCAACGGGTGGTTCTGATTTAAGGCTTGTACTGATACATGCCGTTGTGTGCAATTGGGCTCAGACCGCTGCGAACCTAAATGCCCCAGGACCTTGCAGAACAGCCTCGAGCATCAATTCCAGGCCTTGCTGAGTCAAGACCCTACTGAGACTGTTTCCCCTCGCACATTCCAGAGCATATGACTCTTAAGTGGAAGAATTTCCCTGCCCACAGAGTTTTGCTTTTTCTGCAAAGGAATCTCTGTATCCTGTTTTCTCCCACACAGTTATCTTCCATTCTCAGTGAGGATACCTTGTGATGCTGTCCTCTGTTTAGTAAATTTTAAGGACAGAAAAAGCCAGCAACTTAGAAGGTCCCCTACATCCTCTCAAGGGGCCCTTGCATTTCTGTGAACAAGGGGTCTTTTCCTGGGAGTCAGTTGTTATCAGCTCCCAGTAAACCCTCTACAAACTCAGGCAGTAGGATAGTCAAGGGACAATGGGAAGGGTAGGCCCCTCCTTAAATCCAGTCTTCTCTCTGATCTGTCATTGAACCCTTGTGCTGGGTTATTTCATTCATTCATTTTTTTTAATTCACTTACTATTTTTGAAACACTGGAGTATATAAAATTTATAAAGCATATTTGTTACCCTCTCATGATATCACTATATAATAAGAAAGAGAGACATAAAAAGTTAATAACAAACAAGCTCAAGACCTGAAAACAATTACGCTAGGCCTCATAATAAATGGGTGTAGTCCCAGCATTTTGGGAGGCTGAGGCAGAGGATTCCTTGAGCCCAGGAGTTCGAGATCAGCCTGGGCAAAATAGCAAGAACCTGTCTCTACCAAAAAAAAAATAGCAGGGCAGGATGGCCTGTGCCTGTAGTCCCAGCTACTCTGGAGGCTAAGGCAGGAGGATCACCTGAGTTCAGGAGGTTGAGGCTGTGGTGATCTATGATCATGCCACTGTACTCCAGCTGGGCAACACAGTGAGTCCTAGCCTCAAAAAAAAAAAAAAAAAAAGAAAGTATTAGTAAAACAGAATCTCACAATGTCTATTTAATTTATAAAGTCTCCCTGCTTTTACAAAACACCCTGCAAACATTGTGTGTGTTCATGAGGGAAGTGAATCACAAGGATTTTACTCCTCGGAGAAGCTGCCCCCACCAAAAGCCTTCCTGTGAACTAGTCACACATGCAGGGTGCCCTTGTGCATTTGGTGCGTTGCTCATCTCTTAATTTAAATGGTCCAGGTGGGCATGCGGAGCTCCATAAGGCCCTCCTCACTTTCTCCCCTGAGACAAGAGAATGGGCCTCACCGTGATTCCCCTCCCCTATCTTCCACTCGGGATAATAACAAATGAAGAATTAAAAGCATAGATTTGTTTTTGGTGAGTGTCTTCATGTGGCAACCAGCCTGAGCAAACGTCTTGCTTCCTCCAGCACATTAGCTAGGAGGTTCCAAAGCCCAGAAGGTGACAGGTTATCTTGTTCCTCATGTGGGTCCAACAGAGATACTGAATTCAGCCCTAGCAAAGCATCTGCAGTCTTGGTCATACTTTTATTTTTCTTCATTTTTGAGCCGAGGTCTTATTCTGTCACCCAGGCTGGTATGCAGTGGCATGATCACGATGATCGTGGCTCACAGCAACCTCAACCTCCTGAGCTCAGGTGATCCTCCCACCTCAGCCTCCCAAGTAGCTGGGACTACAGGTGTGTGCCACCACACCAGACTAATTTTTTTTTTCGTTTTGTAGAGACAAGGCCTCACCATGTTGCCCAGGCTAGTCTTGAACTTCTGGCCTCAAGTAACCTGCCCACCTCTACTTCCCAAAGTGCTATGATTAATGGTGTGAGCCACTGCACCTGGCCTTCTTTTAATAGAAGCAGCGAGTCCCTTGAAATGGCATAATATAAGCATTTAGATTGGAATAGAAAAGAGAAGCACAAAAGGACAAAGATCTGGCTGTCCTAAGGACACCTTGTCATTCCCCAGCAATTGTTCCCTTGCCCGCTGTCCTTTATCAGTGACCAAGCCCATCATACACCCAGGCACCCAGGAGTTCCAGATTCTTCTTTCTACCTTATCTCTCAGCAAGTCCTGAGTTTCCTCTCCAAATATCTTTTTTTCTATCTCCTTCTCTTCACGACTATTGTCAACTGTCCAAAATCTTCTTTATTAATCTCACTTCTCTGCCCATCCTCCACACTGCTGCCAGAACGATGCTTGCAACCAAGAAATAATAATTATTATGTTATAGCTAATACTTCAATATGTGCTCACGGGGTGCCAGTATGTGCTTACTGTGCTGGTAGCTTTGTCTCCCTCCTTCCATTTGTTTTGATAACATAATATGTCTGCTCTGAAGTTTTTAATGGTTTCCTCTGCCGGCAGAATAAAATTGCATTTTCTAATATAGTGTCATGATCTGGCCCACTCCTTACCATGATTCACCTCCTGCCACTGCCCCCGTCGCATGACAGCTGACACCTCATGATCACTCAGCACTCAGGGCCCCCAGCTCTCTCATCTTCTGTGTTTTCAGAAACACTGCCTCGTCCCCTACCTATTCCTCCTCCCCCAGCTTTTAACCTCTTAACTGTATCACTTTCTTAGATGAGACTGATTTTTCGTTGCACATCTTGGAGAATAGTAAGATAAGCAGCCTACATGCCAACATATTTTTGAACTTTATTGGACGTCATTGCAACAAATTCAAATTCTCAGTGCTGTCAGCAACTGTGAACCCTCTAGTCAAAAGTCTAAGGCTTCAGATCGCCACTCCAGATCCCAAATCATCATCTTGGCCAACAATGAATATCTAACTGGCCAATCTTAAGGATTACAAATAAATGATAACACAATCCTCAAGTAGCATATTTTACAGCCAGATTTGCTTGAGGCCAGGGCTCTTTACCTGTTTTGCCCCATGCTTTCTTCCCATTTTCTAGAACTGAGTATATTTTAGGCACTCAAATATTTGTTGAAAACTTTGTTGGTACAAAGAGACAATTTTATGGCTACACTAAACATTGGGATATGTACATTTAATCTTTCCCCATGGTTTATTTTTCATTTTCTATGATGATGGGAGTGTAAACATTTATAAAAAGCAATTTTAGCAATATGTGTGTAGTGCCCTAAAATAATTTTTACCTCTTGTGGCAGGGACTGCAAACTGCCTACTCAATATTCATTTTCCCTTTCCTTACTAACAGAAATTCTTTATTATTGAAATGGAAAAGCGTCCAGCAAAAACTCCACATTTCCCAGCTTCCTTGCAAGTAGTTGTGGCTATGTGACCAAGATTTTATGGCCAGTGAGACGAAGTGAGTTCTTTGTGAGTGATTTTCAAGAAGTCACTTTAGAAGGGAGACAGAACACTGATAAAATTTCTTTTGCTTCCTCCTCTTTTCTGAAGCCTAAAATAAGGTTAGATGGATGGATCTTCTGCAGCCATATTGGACTTGTTGAATCAAAAAGGGTTTATCACAGGCTGTCAGAAACTTATAGAATTCCTAAGTGAGACAAGGGACCAAACTTGGAAGTGTACAGGACAAGGATGGTGTGATCTGGGGAAATAATGTTGATACCCCTCTGCCATTACTTTGGTGCACACCACTTGGCACCAGTGATAGTAGAATGTCAGCTCGTCTCAGAAATCCATTCCCCCTCTAGCATCCTGCTTTCCAGAAGATCTCACCTTTCCCTACTTGACCAAGCCTTGCAGTGGTATATATGTCTGGAGGAACTCAAATCACCTAAGAAACTATGGCCACAAGGAGGTCTGGAAAATATCATTCTACTTCCCACTTTTCCAACCTCTGAATTACAGGAAGACGCATGTGAAGGGGGCCAGAATGGGTGTTAAGAGAACCAGTAAGAGGTATTTGCCACCCTATCGACTCAGCATCACCTGCAGGTCTTTGTGTCAGAGATGCCATTGTTCAGGATCAGCAGGGACATTCTGCAGTGGGAATAAATAGTGAGGTTTGTTTCATGCATGTGATTCAGAGAGAGAAGTTACAGAGCCTATGAAAGAAAGGTTACAGGACCAGCATTAGCATTTAGAGGGCCTCAAAAATAATAGCAAATACCAACTAGCTATGGTCAAGTCAATAACTATGGGAAATCCCAGCAGCTTTCTAGCTGACCTCTGGCTCTGACCAGTGTTCCCTTCTCTATACAATGATGAAAGCGATCCTGTTAAAACTTAGGACATATCGAGTTGCTCTTCTGCTCCAAACTCCCCAGTGACAGCCCTTCTCACACAGGTGAAAGCCACCATCTGCACTCTCCTTTTTCCCTTTCAGACCTCATCTCCCACACCCTCCCATGCTCCTTCTCTTGGTTGTTCCGGCCTTCCAGTGTGCCCCTATCCACTCTTCCCCAGGCCTTTGCTTGATCACTTTGCCTGGGATACTCTTCTGGGTATCTGCACGGCCTTTTCCTAGGTGTCATTATTTGGGATACCTTTACTGGCTGCCCCATCCCCTAATTGAATCTCCTTCCCCAACATCCACCAACTACCTGTCTCTTCCTCGGTTTTTTTCTCCTTAGCATTTATTGTTTTTAAAGTGCCATATTTTTTAGTCATTTGTGTTGTTTACAGACCATCCCTCCTCACCACCACAATGCAGGTAAAGGTTGCTGTCTCATTTCCTCACTATTACCTCCATGGAAACCAGAGCAGTGCTTGGCACATGATAGGTGCTTCATAGGCATTTGTTGAATGGATGAGTAAATGAATGAACTAGTTACATTAAAGAACCTTCAGATTGAGGGAAACATGAAAGAAATTTTCTCATAGAGGGACCTGATGCAAGTGGGATTTCTAAGGAGATTGAAAAGGGAGTTTTCTTGGGCTGGGCTTGGTGGATCACTTTCGTCATCCCGGTGCTTTGGGAGGCCAAGGTGGGAAGATCATTTGAAGCCAGGAGTTCAAGATCAGCCTGGGCTGCATAGTGAGGCCTTGCATCTACAAATCAATCAATCAATAAATAGCCAGACGTAGTGGTGTGTACACTTAGTCCCTACTACTCGGAAGGCTGGAACAAGATTGCTTAAGGCCAGGAGTTTGAGAGTACAGTGAGCTATGATCATGCTACTGCACTCTAGCCTAGGTGACGAAACGAGACCCCGTCTCAATTTTTTAAGAAGGAATTTTCAAACTCTCCTTTCCTTCTAGTGTTCCCTTGGGGCCAGGACTGTGGAAGTGCTCCCTGTCAGTCTCCCTAGAGAAAACTGAGACTGACAGGAAAGTGACTGGGAGGGATTATGGTCCCGGGAGCCAGCAGAGTAGATTTCAGCCTTGACTCTGCTCTTCTCACTCACTTGGCCCCTGATTGTACTGGTAGAGAAACATGGACTTTTGCGAGCTCTTACTTTTCTCCATGGTGGATCAGCACTGAGGGACAATTCATTGATAAGAGATTTACACGCTGTAGTGTAACTCGAAGGGCTCTGGGGCTGCATTTTTAGCCTTTGAATTTCTTCTAGAAAGGCTCATGGCAGCAAAATTCTTCCACTCCACCTCATGGAGTAGAGCCATGTCCACCAAACCATGGCCTTCTGTAGGCTCACACTAACTCTCAGGGTCTGCGAGGGTGGCCATGGTCTGCCTCTGGAGGATGCTGTATCCCATCTGCTCCAGCAATCTTGCCATCCAACCTTCATTTCTACCCCAAATACACAAGCTTTCCCCGTGCCTTTCACGTGCGTACCTTGAAGGAATTCAGGGACATTTTTCTTTAACCTGCCTGAAATTTGTCTTGGCAGAAGTTCTGAAGTCTGAAGTCTGGAGAGATTTGGGCTTTTTAAAATTATAGACGTAATTTCAGTAAGGTTAAACAGCTCAGGCAAAAATTGGAGTATTCTCCCCATTATTTCTGTCCTTGAAACTCTGCCCATCTTGAAAGCCTGATTCTAGTGCTATCTCATCCGTAAAGTTTTTCGAGGTCATTCTCCCATTATCATGTCACAGCACTCCAGTCTGGGTAACAGAATGAGACTCAAAAAAAAAAAAGAAAGCAAATAATAGTAGCTAATATTCTTTGAGTGTTTACTGCTGAGCACTATGTTAGGTACTTTATATTATCTATTTTAATTAATCATTTTAAATTTTGTAAGATAAGACATCTTATTATCCCTTCTTTATATATGAGGAAACTGAAGGTAAAATGGGATGATAATTTATAACTCACTGGGTGTTGAAGTTTAAATTTTAAAAATACATGAACCATGGCATGTAGTCGGCACTCAATAAATGTACATGCCTTTTCTATCACACCCATTAAACATGCTTGAGTGTGTCAATATCACAATACTCACACTGTGTTGCCTTAAATTGTAATTTACAGAATAGGACAGTCCTGGTTAGATAATACAGGAGTGGAGACAAGGGGTAAGCTAATTTTTTAGAGTGAACTAGGTCTGGGAAATATAATCTAGAATAATGCCTGGCATATAGTAGCTATTATTATTATTGCTTACTAATATTAAAATGTTTATAACTTTTTAATCTAAAGTTTCCCGAGGAAGACAACAGGTCTTTTTTACATTGATAATCCTGTTTTGGGCTTCATCCTATGCCTGGGATGCTATAAAACTGTTTCTCAAAGGGTGTACAAAGGGCCACCTGCATCAGAATGCCCTAAAAACTTGTTAAGAGGAAGATTATTGGCACTTCCCAAATCAAATGGGTCATGATCCCTAGCAGTAACCAAAGATTTTGTGGGGGTTTTTTGTTGTTGTTGTTGTTGTTTTGAGTTGGAGTCTCACTCTGTCGCCCAGACTGGAGCGATGTGGCCGCTCCTGGCCACCGCAGCCTCGACCTGCTGGGCTCCGGCGATCCTTCTGCCTCAGCCTTCCAAGTAGCCGGAATTACAGGCATGCGCTACCACGCCCGGCTGATTTTTTTATTTATTGTAGAGATGAGGTCTCGCTGCCCAGGTGGGTCTCGAACCCGCAGGCTCAGGCAATCCACTCACCTCAGCCTCCCAAAGGCGCGGGATTACAGGCTGAGCCACTGAGCCCGGCTAGATTTTGTGTTTGAACAATCTCTTTAGGTAAGTCCCATAGACATTGAAGAGTGAGGACTGATCTACTAGGGGCACCAAATACCTGTGAAGGAGATAAGAAAATGAATAGAAGATTAACAGAGTGAAAAGAAAAAAAATGCCAATAGTGCTAATAATCATAGGTTAAACTTACTCTGATCTTGCCCCTGACATAAAGTTTGAACTTTAGTTGCTCATTTAGCTTTTCCTTGCCCCCAATGCTCCTTCAGCCCCTTTCCTCGGGTAGGTGTGACAGCTTTCTATTCAGGCATAGGACTTCGTGAGTCTTTGACAATTCCTTGAGAGCTGTCAGGCTCCAGCAGATTTCTCAGCAGCACAGACTTGTGTGTACTCTGGGTGCTGACCCTGAGTGTCATCCTGAAGCTCTATTGACACAAGTTATTTTAAAAGAGGATATTAGAAAACAAATATTTCAGAACTTCCAAAAATACGTTAATAGTAATTTTTAATTGAGATATAAATCTCTTCAACCTCAACATTTTAGCAGAGAAGAATAAAATTTGAGTCTCATAAATCATATGAATTATATACATAGATATTTTCAATTTATTTTTACACCTACTAAGTTTTTTTAAGGACACTTTTTAAAGCATCAAGTAAAAGATTATTTTTCTATAAAGACTGTCATGCCAACATTTCAGTGGAACGCTACCCCTTTAAAAATAAACGGGGAGGAAAGGGAATAGTGATGTGGTCAGCAGAGTAATAAATTAAATTCACCTGGCAGAGTTTGTTCTTAAGTCTTAGGAATGTGAAAGAACACATTTCTAGTGAATGAAGAAAAAAAAATCCACAGAAAGAGAGACCAGTTCCGAAACATGAAAGGAGAGGTTACAGTTCCAAAACCCTGACTCCAGTATAAACAGCATGTCCGGGTTAAGAGTCATACTCCCTGGGTAATTTCCATACCAAATGTGCAGGATTGTATAAGCCAAAACAAAAACTGTCAAGCCCAACAAAGCCCAAGCTAGTTTAACTTCTCCCATAAGAAAGGAAGATAATAACCACCTAGAATTGAACAGTCTTTTTTAAATTAATCATTCTTATAGTTTAAGTTTTTGGTTGATTTGGTTGAAAACTACATACAAAAATGGCTTTTTCCAGAAGGTAGTAATTGTCATATGCTAAAAAGTTCGAACTCTAAAGTTCTACAGTGTTTGCATGGTCTCAGCTCTAGCAAATTTCTTACCCCTTGAGGCTTCAATTTTTTCGTCTGTAAAATTACAAAAAGAATTGTACCTAATTCAAAGGGTGATTGTGAGGATTGTATGTCATAATGTCTGTAGAACTCTGAACACAGTTTATTGCATTCTGTAAGACCTCAACAAAAGTTGGTTATTATAATTTCACAAACTTCAGCTTGGAGACAAAGGTTTCTACCTTTGTTGGAATGAACAACCTATGCTCATGATCCTAATAATAATAATGAGCTATTACATTGTATGACCCTGGCAGGGAACTAAAACTAAAGTGGAAGCTGAAGAACAGAGAATGTGGAAGTAAAGCCAAGGGTCTGAGCAGCAGATGATGTTTGATGTAAGCTAGCTGGACACAGCCAGCTATTAAGGAGATGGTACTTTTAGATATACCTCATGTCATCAAGAAGCTTTCATGTCAACAATAAGTCATTGTCATGTATTTGGGCAATAGTGCCAAATGCAACACCGGATTTATCTCTTACAGTTCTAGGGATAATGGTCATCTATTAACTCCCCTGATCCTCTGAGAAATATAAAACACTGAGTAGGAATTTTTATGTTTTCAGAGCATACTGCAATAGTGATGAAGTGGGTAATATTAATTTCTATTTTCTGTTGGGTAGAAAGAGGTCCAAGAATAAAATCGCTTTCATAAGGTCAGTCAATTGAAATAGTAACTCCGTCTCTTCACACCAAACTTCAAACTCAATCCAGTAAAACCCATGGCCTTCACATGGGCTTTGAGTGCATGCACAGTAGCCCTGCTTCCCTTTGGTTTCATTTTCAAGAGTAATAATTCATAAATTTAAACCAGTGCCATGGTTTTTCCTATCACTGTCTCTCTGGACATGGTTTAGGGTGTTTTTCTTTTCAGCCTCTAAGTAAATGTAATGCAGGTGTGAGTCTCGTGCTGGGAAGGATTGGAAGGCAGTGCAGTTATGGAGGCTCTGGGGACCCACACCTTTGGGTTTCTATTACAAGCAGGTGAACCAAGCTGGGCTCAAATACAAGATCTGAGGGAGAAGAGACTGCATTCCAGAGGCAGCCTCAGCATCCAAGCAGGATGCAATGAGGCAGTTGGGTGAAACTTGAGGATCAGAGAGATGGTTATCCCGGAAGGAGCCCCAGTCCACAGAGAAGTTTTACCTATGGGGAATAGGTGTGGGAGATACCAGTCAGGAGAGCTGAGGTAGAAGAATCTGCAAGAAGCTGAGAGGTCACCATGCCCATTATTTTAAAACAAGTGGACAAAAAAAGTAAGACCCAAAAAGAAATGATGGGCCTATAACACAGAGACAGGAAATAAATAAAATAAGAAAAATAAGCTTTTTGACACTAGCTTTAGTCATTAAGTTTCCTCTCACAAATAACAAATATATACTTCTAGAAAAACATAACTTAGGGAGATTATCGGAAATTCAGCAAAGATTTCTGCTAGGAGTGTTCATCACTGTATTACTTGGATTAGTAAAATAATGGAAGCAAATTTAATGTTCAGCAATGAGAGTATTTTGAATGACTTAACACATATGAATACAATGAAATATTAGGCATCAATTAAATACATTTCAAAGAATGTTTTATAAGCCGGGCTTGGTGGCTCAGCTTGTAATCCCGCGCCTTTGGGAGGCTGAGGAGAGTGGATTGCTTGAGCCCACGGGTTCGAGACCCACCTGGGCAGGCGAGACCTCATCTCTACAATAAAATAAAAAAATTAGCCGGGTGTGGTAGCACGTGCCTGTAATTCCAGCTACCTGGAAGGCTGAGGCGGAAGGATCGCCGGAGCCCAGCGGGTCAAGGCTGCGGTGGCCGGGAGCGGCCACTGCACTCTAGTCTGGGCGACAGAGTGAGACTCCAACGCAAAAAAAATAAAAATAAAAAATAAAGAATGTTTTATGACATAAAAATATTTAAATGTTTACAATATTGTATTTACTAAAAAAAGTAAGAAATAGGACTTTGTACAATATGACTTTATGTAAAATAAACACGGGTATAAAAGAAATGAAAGACTGAAAGTAAATAAGTCATAAAGAAAAAAGATACTGTATCTTTAGGAGATGAGTTTGTGGGAGATTTTTATACTCTTATTTAATAGTTAAGCTTTAAAAATGACATCTAACATGCACCTTTCAACAATCTGAAGAAATATTATTTCAAAAAGATGATATAATAAACCAACATAAAGAGATAGTCAATGTGCCTGGAATCCTTTTTTTTTTTCCTGCTAAAATCTACTATGCATCCTACACCTAGAGAAGAACAAGTCCAAGCTAACCTTATGCAACAATCTCCCCTCCACAGCCCTCCCTCGGCCATGGCCACTTTGATTCAAACATATAGGAATCTACCAAGATCATACCACTCAGCTGGCCTCAGGAATGCACATGTCTGAGCCATTTCCCTTTGTCCATGTGGGGAACATCATTCCCATCTATCCAGAGTTGTAAGCTGTCCAAGTCCTGTCATTTTCAGTGGGTAAGAGGGAGGGAAGGAGCTACGTGATGGCATGCATAGAATCACACATCAGCTCTGGCGCCATGACATCTTACTAGCTTTCTTAAGGCACCAAGCCTCCGACATATTGCTTATTTTTCCCACTCAAGAATTTTTTCAGAACATGGTATGTGTAGAAGATGTCTGGTTAGTCTCCTTTCCTTCAGTGTTTCCCCCACTGACTCAAATGTGTGATAGGAAAAGAACACTGTTTGATGTACTTTACAGCATTTTTCTTCCCTCCATTGAATTCTCTTTCTTGATTCCTTGGCTTTTAAGTTTTCTCCTCTTAGGAAATGAGCATTTGTACATGCTGCAAGTAGGAATATGAATTGGTACAACATTTTGAGGGTATCTTTTATTTTTTTTTGAGTTGGAGTCTCACTCTGTCGCCCAGACTGGAGTGCAGTGGCCGCTCCCGGCCACCGCAGCCTCGACCTGCTGGGCTCCAGTGATCCTTCCGCCTCAGCCTTCCAAGTAGCCGGAATTACAGGCATGAGCTACCAAGCCCGGCTGATTTTTTGATTTATTGTAGAGATGAGGTCTCGCTTCCCAGGCGGGTCTCGAACCCGTGGGCTCAGGCAATCCACTCACCTCAGCCTCCCAAAGGCGTGGGATTACAGGCTGAGGCACCGAGCCCGGCTGAGGAGTATCTTTTAATCACAAAAAACCCATACACACACATATATACTTACATATAATTTTACATATACCCTTTAGCCCTAAAATGCCACTTCTGAGGACTTATTCTAAGTACATAATCAGCAACAATTTATGAACAAAAGTTTTTATCAGATTACTATTTGCAACTGAGAAAAACTTTTTAAAAACCTAAATTTTTTAAAATGGGAGATAAATTAATAATATGGTCACAAAATGGTAGACTATGGAATTGTTAAAAATATGGAGAATAATTGCATGGAAATATTCAAGATATATTGATTAGTACACAAGGCAGACTATGGAATATTGTGACACCAATTTTGTTTAAAAATAAAAATTAAAAAGAATAAAAAGCCTGTATAGTAAAATGTCAGCTATAGTTTGTCTCTGGGTGACTTTTATGGGTTTTTTCATATTTTCTTGTATTTTTCTAAAGTTATATGCTAAACATGCATTATTTTATTAACGAGACAAAAAGAAGTTTTTCAAAATTTTTCAAGTTTTTCAGTATTTCAAAATTTCTTCCCAGTTAAATATTATCATTCTCAAATGAAATTTGGTTTAAACAGCAATATTGCATATAAGACTCCAAAACTCTGTGAAAAGGTTAGGCAAATAATATTTGTTGAGAAATTACTGTGTGCCAGATATTTTTCCAGGTTTATCTTATTTGATTCGGAAATGAGCTACTTGAGATAGATGGTGTACAACCTCTCTTTAATTCTTCTTTGTATACTGGAACGTAATTGATCCAGAACATTTTCTCACAAGGTTCTCATTCAAACAAATTAAAACCACTCTGTATTTTTCAAAATGATGATGATGCACTGATTACTGAGGTTGGGACTGGACATTGTACCAGTGATAGCAAGATATGGATTTGAAGGCATCAGAAGCACTATCACCGTGAAGAAACACAAAGACTTCTGGGACAGAACTAGTTTATGGCATCAGGGATCAATGTCTGAGACAGATATCCATAACTGTAATGCCTTGGGAAGTTGTAAACAGATATCTCTATGAAGAACCAGATACTGTCTGAGGGGAATTTGTATTCATTCTCCTTTGTTTTGAATCCAATCATTTTACCAAATTCCTTGAATAAATGCACCAAATTACAAAATAACAATAATAATGATGATGATGATGATAATAATAATAATAATAATGTTTCCACTAATGGATTAAATGACTAAAAAGTTGATAAAATGGAAAATGTGAGTGTAAATTCTATTTTCCCTAAGATCAGGAGCTTACAAATTTAATCTTTTTCAACAACCCAGATAATATGTTTTTCGCTTTTAAAATCATTTGCTTCTTTTCTAAGCTATTCTTTATGAGGAAAGGGTGACTTGATTTTGTAAATTCCTTCCTCTATCAACTAAAAATACCTGGATTCTTTGACAAAACCTCCAACAACAACCATTGGGGAGAGGAGAAATTACTCAGTAAATGGTGCTGGGAAAACTGGCTGAACACATGCAGAAGATTGAAACAGGACCCCTATCTATCACCATACACAAAACTTAACTCTAAATGGATCAAAGACCTAAATGTAAAACCTCAAACTATAAGAATCTTAGAAAATGCAGGAGACACCCTTATGGAAATTGGAACTGGCAAACAGTTCCTATTCAGAAACCTAAATGCCCATACCTTAGGAAATAAGATAGACAAGTGGGACCTCATCAAACTAATGAGCTTCTGCAAAGCAAAAGAAACCATCAAGAGAGCACGGAGACAGCTTTCTTTCAGCGCGTTTGAGTTCCTTGTAGATCCTAGATGTTAGGCCTTTGTCAGATATACAGTTGGCATATATTGTTTACAAGGATCTACAAGGAACTCAAATGCACCAAAAGAAAAAAACAAACAGCCCCATTAAAAAGTGGGGAAAAGACATGAATAGACATTTCTCAAAAGAAGATATATGGGCAGCCAACAGACACATGAAAATGTGCTCAGCCTCACTCATCATCAGAGAAATGCAAATCAAAACCACATTGAGATACCACCTAACCCCAGTAAGAATGGCTGTCATCAATAAAACAAACAACAACGGATGCTGGCAAGGATGCGGAGAAAAAGGAAACCTTCTACACCGCAGGAGGGAATGCAAACTAGTGCAACCTCTTTGGAAGACACTGTGGTAATTTCTGAAAGAACTAGAAATTGAGGCGAGCTCGGTGGTTCAGCCTGTAATCCCGCGTCTTTGGGAGGCTGAGGTGAGTGGATTGCCTGAGCCCGCGGGTTCGAGACCCACCTGGGCCGCGAGACCTCATCTCTACAATAAAATAAAAAAATCAGCCGGGCTTGGTAGTGCATGCCTGTAATTCCAGCTACTTGGAAGGCTGAGGCGGAAGGATCGCTGGAGCCCAGCCGGTCGAGGCTGCGGTGGCCGGGAGCGGCCACTGCACTCCAGTCTGGGCAACCGAGTGAGACTCCAACTCAAAAAAAAAAAGAGAACTAGAAATTGACCTTCCATATGACCCAGCAATTCCCCTATTGGGAATGTACCCAGAGGAACTCAAATCATTTTACAAAAAAAGATACCTGTGCATGTATGTTTGTTGCAGCACTATTCACAATAGCAAAAACATGGAACCAACCATGTTGCCCATCGAAGCTGGAGTGGATTAAAAAAATGTGGTACATATACACAATGGAATATTATGCAGCCATAAATAAGGACAAACATACAGACTCTGCAGCAACTTGGATTTAAAGTTGATTATACTCAGTGATCTATCACAGAAACAAAGAACAGAGTACCATATGTTCTCACTGATAAGTGGATCTTGAACAATTATAATACTATAAGAAAAGGATTGGCACTAGTGGGAAACTCTCAGGGGAGGGGGGTGGGATTGGCAGTTGAGGGAATCTGCTAGGGAGGGAGAGGCATACCTCATCAACAAGGGTACCTGCATAATCAACGTTTGTATACCTAACCCTGAATTGTACCTCACATCTTTATACTTAAAAAAAGAGAATAAAAAAAAATACCTGGATTCTTCACGGTGATTGAGGTAAAAATCAAGGTGTCTTATAGATGCTTTTTCTAGTGACCACAGAAGTAGAGTTTGACATTTTGGGAATGTGTATCTCATCTTCTCTGGAGTTTTATTTATTAGAAATGTGTCATCTGTCAGTGTATGGAGAGTACTTCCCAAGACAATGTGGCTAAATCTCTCAATTCCAGTTGGATTGGAATTTTACAAATGTTTATGATTATTGGGCAGAAAAAATTACACAAGCTTTATTTAGGCAAAGCTCTTTGGCCTAGACAACTTTTAGAACTAAGTGACTCAGGGAAGGTCTAGAACTTTGTTTAAGTGAACATGGAGCCTGTCATTTTACTCGACACCTGAGTTTGGCATCTAAATGCTAAAAAAACAAAATTATAATCCACAATAGGACAAGATAGATTCCTTCTGTACACTGAGCCTCACCCAACACTTTCCTCATTGCCAAGAAGAGAATTATAAATCACTCCCTGATCATTCTTCATATGTTCCCCAGATTGTAGCTCATTTTCCTGAACCTGAACATACTGCACTTTGCTGAACTGAAAGGCCAGAGTATGATATTGAAACCAGGCTCATCTCCTTCAGAGCTCTGCTATTCATATTACTCAACCTCTGTGGTTATACTCAGTGCCAAATCCACAGTCCTTCCACCCCCATTAAAAGCTTCCCGGATCTTGTTTAAACAGGATGATATTTTTTGCTACCTCTGAGTGGCTTATAGACAATTTAGGCAAAGCCTTGAGAAGTCCATTCACTTTGCCTGGCTCTGCTTACTGCAGAAGTCACAAAATACAACACATTCAGTGACTCTGTGACAGGAAGGTTCCAAAGCAGGGGACCAGAAATAAATGTCCTAGCTGAAGGATACTTTACGTATCTCAGTGCAAACTCTAAAGGGAGATGAATGTGGCTGAGTGTTCATGGATCATTAGCTCTTGTGCCTCCCAGATATTGTGATCTTTCCTCCAAGTCTAACTTGGATGTCAGGCAATAGGAATAAAGTTTCAAAAAGAAAAAAAAAATGGGCCTGGAGAAGAAAATAGTAGAGAAAAAGGAAAATTTTTTTAAAGCTATCTTGAGTTTTAAGTGGGGACTCCAAAGGAGGCAGGATCAAAAAGATCTTTCATAATACTGGTACTAATTCTACTGATGATAATTTAAATACTTGATTGTCCCCAATATTCAAAGGAGATTTGTGGTTTGGTTGTGTCTCCAGAAATTACAAAATATAAATCGAAGTTGGAAAGTTGCAAATAGACCAGACTTTATAAAAGAAAGCAATAGTATTTTACATTTAAATAGAGGCAATGAAAGTTATTTTGCAAAGATAATCTATTAGGGAAAGCAGAAAGAACTCTAACCAGAAAAGTATAAGGTGTCACATGTGTTTTTTAAAGACTAACATACAAAAGAACTTAAATAATAAATATCTGCTATATAACATAGGGATTGAGCAAGATGGGTGGAAGCAGGAAAATAAGTAAATATTTATTAGACCACATTTCAGTGTAGGGGTGAGTAGAGAGAAACCAAGTTACAGTTTTGTTCAGATGCCACCACATTCTCAAAACTCTTTGTGTCCTCCAAAAACCCATATCATTTGAGGAAAATTTCCAGCCAGAACTCAGTCCTTCTATGGCACTCATGGCCAGCAAGAAGTTCTGCAACAGCATATCTTGCAAACCCTCACACCAGTCATTCCTGAACTTTCTGGAAATTTCAGCCCTTCTTGGGAAAATGAGATGTTTGTTTTAAGTTGCCCTTACCAGGCCCATAGAAGAAGTTTCTCTGGTGCCAAGTCTACAGTCTTGCTATAGTCTCAAGTATCAAATATGGATAATTAAATTTCAGGTTGCTAATGACCACTGATGTATTAACAAATCAACAGCAATATTTTTCAAGTACCTACTATGTGTAAGGGATAATACCAAAAAACATAAATGAAGAAATATTTGCAAACAAGGACTCTACAACCTAAGTGTGGAGAGGAATTAGATATTAGTTAATGCTAGGTATTGATAGTCATTTTTTCATAAGAATATGCATCAAGAGCATGATCAATAAGAGCCATAAAATTCAGATAAAGGAACAATAAGTCATCAGGAGCTACAGTGATCACAAAGTCTTCATGAAACAATGAAACCAGAGCAAGAAAGGGAACAAACAAACACACATTTATTGGGAACCTATTATGGGTCAGGCACCTTATATATGTTCTCTTAATCTTTCACCAAATACCTGAGGAAGATTTTATTCTTATCTTATATATGAGAACATGAAAGCCCAGAGATGCTTAGAGACTTGCCAAGGTCACAAAACTGATACACAGAACAGCAGGATTTGAATCCAAGTCCAACTGAATTTATAATCCTGTATTCTTTGCACTTCATCATGAAGAATGGCTGGATTCGATGGGTTGAGGGAAGGCCAGAGAACAACTTCTGCGTAGCATTTGGCGTGTGTTTCCTACATCAGCACCTGAATATATGAATGAAATCAGTCCACGGGTTAATAGTTCATTAGTGAAGGGAGGAGGAAAGAAACATGGTAACCCAACATACAGTGGTGAATACTACAACTCAAGACTATTTAGCTAAATGTTTTCTGGTCCACCAGAAGACCCAGAGACAAGAATTCAATGCAAGTAATATAAAGGGGACAAACAAGAGAAACTGACATAAAAATAGAAGAGTGACAGGGAAGAGAAGGCAGCAAATAAAAGGCTATATATTAAGATAGCTATCACCATGGATGACTGGAATTTAATCTTATGGGGTTGTCTGGAAAACAGTGTAGAACACAAGCTTCAGAATCATCCACTCACACAGTCAAAAAGCTAGAGGATTTATTTGAGGAAGGACCCCCAAAAAACCAAAATTATTTTTTGAACGACTGACTCCTCATAGTACAGGCTTCTCCTGCAAGGTAAGTGTTCTAGGAATCCATTGGCCAATGCCAGCTAGTCAGCGTGCCAGCTAGTGTTGTTATGAGAGACTGCGTTCAGCTTCGGTGAATTTTTGTTTTTAGATTTTTTTCAACACACTTGCCCATTTCATAAGTGATTTACAAGTACCTACTCACACCTCACTGAGGGTTCAGCAGTTTTTGACTAAAAAATGACATGACCCCCATGCCTCACCCTCCCTAGTCACCTGATCTTGCCCTGAGCAAGTTTTTTTAATTTCCTCAGATGAACAAAGTCCTCAAAAGGAAATGTTTTGCTAATGTGGAAGAGGTGAAACAACAACAACAACAAAAAAAAAAACCACAGAAGCATTAAAAGACATCAAAATTGATGAGCTCAAAAACTGTTCTGAGCAGTGGAAACAGCAGCTCAATAGATGTATTGCATCAAATGAAGAGTACTTTGAAGGTAACTGAAGTTTAAGCACATATGAATGAATACGCAATTTTTTATACATAAATTCTGGGTTTTGGGGATCCCCCTTTGTATGCCAGATCCTATCGGTCATTGGTTAATAACTGAAGGTTGGGATGGGTGGTACTATAGGAGTAATTAATTCCCTGGTACTTCTTGTCATGTGTAAAACAGGGCTTTTCCATGGCCTGGGGGGAAAGCCCGAGGGGAAGCCATGCCGACACTGACAGGTGAAGCAGGCTGCCTTGAGTGACATGGTTAAAGCCCAAAGGATATGGGTGGGGCACAGATAGCACCTCAATATCTTTGGAGCAGGTTTTGTGATATTCTCTATTATCCCCACCTTGTTTGAAGTGTATGAGTATGTTCAAAGGGCATAAGAAGCACTTGAGTAGCTTGTTAATAAGGCATTGAAATACTGAGACCTACTTCAGAGATGGAGTCCAGAAATTTGCATCATTAGTAAGTCTTCCAGGTGATTCTGACACACATGATCTGTAGATCACACAATGAGAAATAATGCCTGCACTCTTCAAGGGTTGTACAGAGAACATATGAACAAGGGGGGAGGTTATGTGATTGATACAGTAAAAAGACTGCGGTATTTGGATCAAGATATCCTTGGCTACTGGTTCTATTACTTAGTGATCTATCTTGGAAAAGTTACATAATCTGACCAGTCTAGGCATCATGGCGAGATCTCATCTCTCTCTCTATTTTTTTTAATTAACTGAGCATAGTGGCACATGTCTATAGTTCCAGCTACTCAGGAGGCTAAGGCAGAAAGACTGCTTGAGTCTAGGAGGTTGAGGCTGTGGTGAGCTGCAATAGAGCCACTGCACTCTAGCCTGGGTGACAAGAGTGAGACTCGAAAGAAAAAAAGAGAAAAAGAAAGAAGGGAAGGAGGGAGAAAAGAAAGAAGAGCGAAAGAGAGGACAGGAGGGAGGGAGGGAAAAAGGAAGGAAAGAAGGAAGGTCGGTTACATAATCTCTTTGCTTCTGTTTCTTTACTTATAAAACGAGGATAAAAGCACCCATCTCAATTACTTTCTGTGATAATTAAATAAAGTAACATAGAGAACCGTCCAGAACAGCATGAAATGCATGATAAATACTCTGTGTTAATTCCCTCATTTTTCTCAGACGATTGAAATCTGTCAACAAAGTGGTGCCAATGGCAATTGATTGCTAGTGCTGTTTTGACAAATTATACCCAACTAGAAGAAAACTTGATGACAAAATAATGCACGTCTCAGCTCTATATTTAATCTAAATTTTTTCAATGCCCCTACAAATTAGGCTATTTTTTGCCTTCCACTTATAGCTGCATTACCTAATGATTACCTGGGGCTATTTTTATATTTTATACTTTATTTGAACAAGCCAAAGAACAAATCAACACAAATAAAAGAATAAATCTAGCTTCCAAATCTGGCCCAAGCACCTGAATTCTAGACTCTCATCTTTAGACACTGACTTTCTCCCATTCAAGTACTAACTAGGCCTGACACTGCTTAGCTTCCTAGATCATATGAGATTGGGTGCATTTAGGGTGGTGCGGTTGTAGACTAGACAATGAGAAACTATTGTGTTTGGTTTATTGGGGCTCTTTGCCTTTCTAGGAGCAGTATTTTTAAGCACATATTGGGGAAAAAAAAGGTGCCCATAAAAAGGTTAAAGATAAAATAGGCTATGTTTTTGGTAGATTGTGGTTATTTATTTTTGTTATCTCTGCATGCCTAAATTGATAGGCAATCAGAATGAATCTGGAATTAGAATAGCATTACCATAACATAAATCCCAAAAGATGAAAATTGCAGTACATAGCAAAATGATTCACACTTGGTAGATATACCCATTTTTGCTGAATTTAATGACATATTCAGGGCACATAGTCACCTTTATGCTTCTCCCAGATCTGTAGGTAGTTTACTCCCTATGACTCATTTTTCTTACAGTCACCCAGTCTGGTCCAAGTGTTAACCAAATTCCTCCTGCCTTGATTTAAGGTAAGTGACTTCTGCTGGGTCCTAGGAATGCAGAGGAAAATATAGAAAAGAATTAAGCTGTGTTGACTTAATTACATAAATAAAACATGTCTAGAATAATAGTAAAGGTTTTTTTTGTTGTTTGTTTGTTTTTTGAGTTGGAGTCTCACTCTGTTGCCCAGGCTGGAGTGCAGCGGCACGTTCATGGTTACCGCAGCCTTGACCTGCAGGCCTCAAGTAATCCTTCTGCCTCAGTCTTCCAAGTAACTGGAACTACTGGCATGCACCACCATGCCTGGCTAATATTTTTATTTATTGTAGAGATGAGATCTCACCAAGTTGCCCAGGCTGGTCTTGAACCCGTGGCTCAGGCCTCACCTCGGCCTCCCAAAGTGCTGGAATTATAGGCGTGAACCACCACACCCAGCCAGTAAAGGTTTTAAAGGAAAAATATGACATAAACATCAGCCCCATTTAGTCCTGATATGGGTCTTTTTGCCATAGCCCAGCACCACCCACAAACATGAAGCAAGAGGCACCTGTTTCTTCAAGTGCTGGCAAGTGAGATATGCAGTCCAGTGTGTTAACATCACCAGAAGAACAGGCACTGCTGGGCATGAAGCTGCAGCATGAACCATGTGAGACACTCTCTTCTGTAGCTCCACTAAACTGTGCCTCCCAAAGCAATTCCTCTCCCCATGCTTACCCAGGAAAGTCAGTATGGCCTAAGTGTACAGAAATGGCTTTGAGGGCTCTCCCTGATTCTTAAGTCCTTAGATCAATGCACATCTTTACACCTCATTTTCTCTAATATAAAATTATGAGGTTGGATCAAATGATTCATAAAACTCTCTTTCATCCCTAAAGATAATTTGTTTGTTTGTTTTTTGTTGGAGTCTCACTTTGTTGCCCAAGCTGGAGTGCAGTGGCACACTCACGGTCACACAGCCTTGACCTGCTGGGCTCAGGTGAACCTTCCGCCTCAGTCTTCCAAGTAATTAGAACTACTTGGTGTGTGCTGCTATTCGGCTAATTTTTTTTTAAATTTCTTATCGTAGAGACAAGGTCTCACCAAGTTGCCTGGGCTGGTCTCGAACCCATGGGCTCAGGCAATCCCCTCACCTTGGTTTCCCAAAGTGCTGGGATTACAGGCTTGAGTCACCATGTCCGGCCTTTTTTTGTTTGTGTATGAGCTGGAGTCTCACTCTGTCACCCAGGCTGGAGTGCAGTGGCACACTCATGGCCACCTCAGCATATACCTGCTGGGCTCCAGCGATTCTTCCACCTCAGCCTTCCAAGTAACTGGAACTACAGGCGTGTGCTACCACGCCCGGCTAATGTTTTTGATTTATTGCAGAGATGAGGTCTTACCATGTTGCCCAGGCTGGTCTCAAATCATAGGCTCAAGAAATCCTCTCACCTTCGATTCCCAAAGTGCTGGGATAACAGGTTTGAGTCACTGCTCTCAGCTCTTTCTTTTTTTGAGATGGGGTCTCACTCTCTCACCCTGGCTGGAGTGCAGTGGCATGATCAAGGTTCATCACACAGCCTAGAATTCCTGACTTCAACAAATCCTTCGCCTCAGCTTACAGAGTAGCTGAGATAATAGCCCGTTCTCCCATGTCTGACTGATGTTTTAAAAAAAAAATCTGTAGAGATTCACTATGTTGCCTAGACTGGTATCCAACTCCTGGTCTCAAGCAATCATCTCCCCTCAGCCTACCAAAGTGCTGGAATTATAGGCGTGAACTACCATGCCTGGCCTCTAAAGGTAATTTTTCTAAGGAAAAAGAAATCATGGTAAGCAATAGTAACTACAGTGGATTCTCATTATTTGCAGTAATTATGTTCTGTAAAGTAGCCTCAAACACTATGTTGGTGAATACTCAACCATT
The DNA here is from genome assembly GCA_027257055.1 of Cephalopachus bancanus. Taxonomy (NCBI): domain Eukaryota; kingdom Metazoa; phylum Chordata; class Mammalia; order Primates; family Tarsiidae; genus Cephalopachus; species Cephalopachus bancanus. Next base: position 9,124,773 of record JAPVLO010000060.1, read on the forward strand.
GCTCCTATGGGAAATACACAGTTATGTTCCTGAAAGCCTCTGAGCACATTTTCATCAACTGGTTGATACATAATCTTGTTTTCTGTGAGTTTTGCTTAAAAATACATTGTTTAATATATGTTGCTGATTTACCTCACAGGCAGCAGCACTGTAACACTTGCCTGAATGGAGATTAGCTAACACAAAGCACATCACATCCTTCTTGTCCTCAGAAACAGTAGGCAACCCTCCAGTACTATGATTGGAGACCACTTTATGCAGAGACATCACCAAGAAAAATGCAAAAAATGTGGCATTAAACAAGTGATGAAAAGGATGTGCAGAGCATTGCTTTGTTCCACTGCCACTGGGAATCTGTGGATCAGGCAACTCGGATTGTCTCCACTCTGCATGTGTCTGTAAATGACTACAAAAGAACCATAGATACTGATTTGGAAGCTATGAACAAATTTTAGCAGGTAGGTAAATTCACAAATACAAATCTTCCAATAATGAGAATCAACTGTACATTAAGAATACAAATATGTTATTTTGTTATTTTATAGTATCTTGCTTCTGAAAGTAGTGAACTTTCCTCAAAACCTTCATGTAAAGCCCTAAGCTCCCCTATGTATTAGGTAAAAATACAACTCTGTCTCACAGCTGGTAAAGTGTAGATATGAAGCAGCTTCCTGAATGTCCCCAAGCAAGGCAGCAATGGAGCCATGATGGCTCAGGAGTGTGACACTAATCCTTTGTTTGGCCCACTGGGCTGCTCATTCTTACTCAGTTACACTCAATGAGATGTTATCCCTTCACTACCGTTTAGCTGTGTTCTGTTCTTAGTCTCTGTGGTGGAAATTGGCAAGTCATTCTGGGACATGCCCTCTGGAACTGAGACAAGTGATGATAGCTACTAATACGTAATTTTGTCCTGTAAGAGTGTTTCTTGAGGATTGATCGGCTGTTCTTCCACCGTAATTTTTTATTTCAGGGATGGCATTGTTTACATTTCGCCATGCCTGTATACAGGCAAATGTCCCAACTCCATGACCTCCTACTCGGAACATTCCAACCTTGTCTGGTGACACGTACAAGAACCTAACATCCATGCTGGGATATTCACTGTTCCTTTTCTGGAGGGCAAGAATCTGTTTCTATTCATTTTTAAATTTCTCTTTTCTTCCTCACCATGTCTATAGCAGTGCTTGAGGCATGGAACAGACTCTAAACATATCGACGAAAGTGAATTCTACTCCACAATGAACATTTCTTTAACATTTCCAGGACTTGTAATTGTAAGAACACAACACTGTGGAGTACTTTCAGACCAGCTAAGCACTTCACGTACTTTGTCTCACGTAATCCTCAACAATCCTGCAAATTATTACCTTTGCCATGTTATAAGTGGAAAAATAGGTCCAAAATAATTTACATAACTTGTGTCAAGTCTCAAAGTCAGTAAATGCAGAGCTGTGACTGAAACTTAGAACCTATTTTTCCTGTGAGCTATGGCTTTTTTATTATTAGCAGGAATGCCTTTTATTTCACCAACTACAGTTTCAACCGAATAATTTCAGGCCTTTTTTTTAATTTTAAGAATTCTTTTACCTAGGCCTTCATAGGTAGACAAAAGAGCTGTGGAAGATAATAACTGGAGTATTCAGGTTAAAAACAGCTGCTATTTACTAGTAGCTCTATAAGATTTACATAAAAGCTTTGGCCAAGGAATATAAATGTAGTCATACACCGAGAACCATTGTAGGATGTTTACCTTTCAAGGGAATGGCGATTAATGAAAGTAATGTATCACAAGTTGAATACAAACAAAGGTATCAGAAATCTCTAAACATAGTGCACACAATGGCTTTATTTTACATCATTTTTCAACTAACTACACAGCTTTGGTATTATCTCATATGAAGACAATTAACTGGCATTCTTTTCACTTCACTATTAGCTGTTGGATATTCTTGGTTTGTCTGGAATTGAGCTGATATCAAAACTCACATCATACAGACGAGGTTTTGAGAGCTCAATTGTTCCAAAAGACGGTTATGTATCAATTATGTGCCAAGCATTGCATCTGACGGTAAACTGTGGATTTGGTGACTTCTTAAGATCCCTGTCAATCAATAGTCATTCATTTCTGTGGCCACTCTAAGAGTTGTCATATTATTTCAATGACTATGAATTCATTAGAGGTCTTTGGAAGAATATATAAACCCACAAAGAGATTTTTTTTTTTTTCTTTCCTTTGGAGTCTGCTGAAACCATTCCAACATTTTCAGGACTACGATTCTTCCCTTCGACTTCTACTTATAACAATACACTGATCAAAAATTATGAAACCAACAGGGTGCAGTGGCTCATGTCTGTAATGCCTGCACTTTGGGAACCCAAGGCAAGAGGTTTGAGCTCAGGAATTCGAGACCAGCCTGGGCAACACAGTGAAACCTCATCTCTATTGGTATTTAATTTTTTTAATTTAAAAAGAAAAATTGAAAAAATTAAATCATGAAACCATTAGAGAGATCCTTGGAGTTCACCTTGCCAACTGCAGTCCTCTTCATAACACCAACATTCAGATTTAACACTTCCGGTGATGAAGATTCTCTCCTGCTTGTGCCATCTTGAGAAATGCTTCCTAATATTTAAAAATTCATCTTCCAGTACCCTATTCCTATAAGTTATAACATTATATTCTTGAATCCTAGAGAATAAATACAAAACATTTGAAAATGACTCTCTATTGTGTGATCTTAGGTCCCTGGCACTACCTATTTATGAGTGTTGTCTGTTTCCTGTCTGTTCTGGTATCTGTCCCAGATTTTGCATTGTATCATACAATTTTGCTGTAATTGTTACTTTAGAATCAATTGTAGATAAGTAAGCAAGCCTCCCCTTTCTTCTTCCAGCTTCTACTTTGGTCTTACCTAGTAGTATATGAGGCATACATGCAGGGTACAGGTTCTCACCCTCATACATGGCCAAATCTAGAGATGACCAGTGATCACTCATCTGTTTTTGCCTGGTCCTCTCCTGATTCTTAGTAACTCTCCTTCAGAAAGAGCTTACTGGTGAAGTGAAGTGTGCTCAAGCATGAGGTGCTAGGGACAGCTGACTCCTTCCAGTCCCAGATAGCTCTGGGAGAAGTGTTTGATGCTCTACTGCTGCTGGCCATTTGGTATTCCACACCAGTCGATTGTACGGTGGTCAGTGGCAAGGCCTGCAAGATACATGAAGCAACCAGGTTGCAATCATCAGCATGACTGTGAAAGACAAATGCTATAGATTATAGTTTAGGGATATGTGAAATAAGTGAAGTAAATAAAGGCATAGCAGTCCTGCCTGTGAAGCAAGAAAAGAACATTTTGAATAGTTTGAGTATTATTGTTTTGTCATTTACTGTAAAGTGTAAAATCTACCACTATTTATTTAGTTTAACAAAACTTTCTTATCTTGCCATAAATGCTTTTAATAGCTATAAGCTCAATAAAAAGCTAAATATGTATTTAGTTGAAAAATAAGAAGCAAATTTCATTTGCTCAAGAAAGTTAGTGATAAACACTTAACTTATACAAAACATTTGCTGGCATTTGCCTTCCATCCGGGGTCATAGTGATATCACAGATCACATGAAAACCAGAAGATACAAATCTGCTGGAGAAGCACCAGAAATTACTTCAAAAGTGAGTAACTAGTTTATAAATATTGTGTTTTATTTACAACCACGAAAGGGACCCTTCATATCCTTCTGTGAGGTACGACTTTTCATTTAGATCAAATGACTGGTTTAAATTACTTTCAGTCAGTGGGATTGGCAGTTGTGGGAATCTGTCTGGGGAAGAGGGGACACACCTCATCAACAAGGGTACCTGTATAATGAACATTTGTATACCTAACCCTGAGTTGTAACCCACATCTTTAAAATAAAAAAAATTAAAAGAGAAAAATAAGTAAATAAATTACTTTCAGTCATTTTTTAATTCTGATATACGTTGTGTATGAATTAAAAGTAAAGCAATGACTGTTAGAATGTGGCTCAGTGAGCAAATGAAGAAATTTGTAGTTAAATAATGACAATTTTGTTTTTCTTTTTTTAGAAACGGGTTTTCAGCCGGGCTCGGTGGCTCAGCCTGTAATCCCGAGCCTTAGGAGGCTGAGGTGAGTAGATTGCCTGAGCCCGCGGGTTCGAGACTCGCCTGGGCAACTTGGCAAGACCTCATCTCTACAATAAATCAAAAATGAGCCGGGCATGGTAGAGCGCGCCTGTAGTTCCAGCTACTAGAAAGGCTGAGGCAGAAGGATCGCCAGAGCCCAGCAGGTCGACGCTGTGGTGGCCTGGAGCGTGCCACTGCACTCCAGTCTAGGCGACAGACTGAGACTCCAACTCAAAAAAAAAAAAAAAAAAAAAGGGTTTTCACTGTGTTGCCCAAGCTGGACTCAGATTCCTGGGATCAAGTGATCCCTCTCCTTCAACCTCCCAAGTAGCTAGGACTACAGGCAGACACCCAGGTTGACAGTTTTATGTCAGTGCCATCAAATACTTTAAGTGAAAAACCAGTTCATTCCAATTATGCCTTTTCTGTCATTAAATTCATGGACTCAAAGCCAACCTTTTGGATATTAATTCTCTTAACAGTGCGAAACAAGTGACATTGTTGTAAATGCCATAGCAAATTCAGTTAAAGCATTTAACATTAAAGATAAAATTAAATGTTTTTGAAATGATAATACAACACAAATATTGGTGAAGCAATGTTTTTAATAAATTAAGAAGCTTGTGGAGCAAAAATGCACTTAGAATTGGATATGGTGCATATATGCTTTATAATTTTGTGCAAATAAGTTGTAATGTTTTACCAATTGATATGTAAACTGTAGTGGTCAAATTGTACAAACATGTTCATCAGTAAACAGAGGGACTGAACTCCAAAATTTGATGACAAAGCTGATGTTAAATTTTAAGAAATTTCTTTGGCCAGACAGTATGTACATTTTGTTTGCTATTTGAAGTCAGCTTGTAAAAATGTTTGAGTTTTGGAAGATCTACTTCATAAAGCAATCCTAGTGTACTATAACAAGAATAAACATTTTCATATAGAATTTCTCTAAATTGTAATTGAATTTTTTTAAAAAATGCATCAGAGATATTTAATTAAACTATTTAATAAATGTAGCAGAAAAGCATGTTAGCCTTTGAAGCTTTCTATGTTTGTACATTCTGAACTAGACTGAATATATTGAATGTATATATACACAATATACATATTGAAAACAAACTTGCAAATAGAAAGACATTGAAATGCATCCCTACAAAAGCAAAAAAGCAGAAGTAAGCAAGTTAAATAATGAGAGATCAAACACTGTAATGATAACTTTTAGATCCAGCAGGCACTAATAGCATGAATGATAATCAGTAAAGTTCAGCTTTGTGCTAGCTACTAAGCAAAGCACGTCATATGACTTGTCTTTAATGTGCCCATGTATAAAGGAGATACTATTATTATCCCTGAGATGTTTTGTTTTTCTTTGTTTTTAGGTTTATTTATATTAAGAATCTGTAGCTGAAAACAGTAAGGTGACTTACTAAGATCACCCAGCATAAGGCAGAGCCAAGGTGTGGCTGTAGCACTCAGAGCAGCATAGCTATCTATTCTGTGGTTGCTCAGTCTTGAAAATCTGTGCCTCACCAGAAACACTGTTACTAAGCTTTATTTTGCATAGTTTATATTATGAAAAAAGTACCCAAATGTTTTCCAATGTTATTTCCCAAGTACAAAATTATATTGCCACATTAAAAGGTTTTTACCAAATTAAACATACTATCCCCTTCTGGTTAAAAATCATAATTTACCTTTGGGAAATATGAAACATTCTGATCATTTTAGTTCTTTCATTTTACAAATTAGGATTCTAAGACCCCAAAAAGTGCTTTACGGTATCCTCAAACATACAATGTGTGCAAAAGCAGAGCTGTTTCCAGAAGCCTCGAGGTTTAGCTGTCTCCCCTGATGCATACCCCTGTGTCAGTGAAACCCTTAAATTTCCACTTAACACTAACTAACACGTAACATAACACTAACAACAGAGAACTTGACAGTGATTCTTCATAGGGGTTCATCTAGAAAATTATAATGATGTTGAGTAGAGCTATTCTAGTAAGATCTTGGGAGAGCACAGGGCTGAGGGAAAATAGGCACCCTGAAGTTGCTTGTGTTTTTATTAAGACCTATTGTTTCCATGAGAAAATTTTATTTGTAGGATGCAAGGAGCATGTATCTGAAAGTCCTGCTTTCATGACCTACTTCCAGAGAAATGAAGGACCAATGTGCCTCCCAACCACCCATGCCCCTGAGGGTCCCCAAAAAAGTTCTTTCCTGAGTGTGCAGATGATATCATCAGCTTAAAGTGTCTCTGAGGAGAACTGTCTGCACCTAGAAATCTGGCAGCCGAGTGTTTGGAAGAAACTAAGAAATCCTTGAAAAATGTGAAAGGATCAAGTATAGCTATTTAAGTATTTAAAGGGCTCTGGATTTAATAAGTTGCAAATGAGATTGGATAAAGAGTAATCCAGAGACAGATTCTGGTGTGGAGAACTCCTTGTAGCAAAGACCAGAAGAAAGGAACACACCAATGGGAACAGTACTTACTTGGAAGTAGAGCATTAGACAGAGTACAGTTGAATTTCTCTGCCCTTGAACCTGGGGTGCAGAAGTAGGGCAATTACTTAGGCAGATGCATCTTTCCTAAGAGATCTGATCCAAGGAAAATAACAAAGTACAACAATAAAAAAATTAAGTTTTTTGTATCTCTAAGAGACTTTCAACATAGAGTACTGACTTTACTCATGTATTAATCAAATTAGAATACAAGAATGCGCTAGAGTCTTGTCCTAGAATATGTGAAGCTCCATGATCCATGGAAAAAGTACATGGGAACATTTTCCTTTTTTTTTTTTTTTTTTTGAGTTGGAGTCTCACTCGGTCACCCAGCCTGGCCGCTCCCGGCCACCGCAGCCTCGACCTGCTGGGCTCCGGCGATCCTTCCACCTCAGCATTCCAAGTAGCCGGAATTACAGGCATGCGCTACCACACCCGGCTGATTTTTTTGATTTATTGTAGAGATGACGTCTCGCTGCCCAGGCGGGTCTCGAACCCGCGGGCTCAGGCAATCCACTCACCTCAGCCTCCCAAAGGCACGGGATTACAGGCTGAGCCGCCGAGCCCGGCTTGGAACATTTTCTATATAAACAATTTGAGCCATCCTAAGTCACTGTTTCAGCCTCATTCTGGAGGCCTAATCCCATGCAGTCCTGTGGAAGAAATTCTATACCAAGCAGTGGGAGAGATGGACTTGCTGGGCCATCGTCCTGGAGCACTCAGAGAAACCGATGGATGGAAGTCCCAGTGCTCCTCAGGGCAGCTAATTGACCTGACGCATGGGATAGAGATTTGACTGAGATCCAAGAAGGTCCCTGTTTCTACATGGAAAGCCTTGCCTGTATGACATTGTGAGTCTTATTGGAAGGAAACTAGAAAATTTTGAGGCAGACCCTCCAAAGCACAGGGTTCCAGAAGCATGAGACTTGGGGCAGGAGTCCTTGCTTGCCCAAGTCTAATGGCGTACTAAAGGTAGGCATTTCTCTTTCTCTTCTGTTTTTCAAATGCCCTTTCCTCGGACTCATTTTGTCATGTATACTAAAGACCCACAGTGTCCAAGGCATAATAAGTAATGACCTTAGTCATGGAAAATTCCACCTCCCCGCTTAGAGTTTGACATTCCATCATTGAATTTCAGACAGTTTATCTTTGAATACTGAAGTCTGAGCACATACATGTTTAAATTTACATTGCAGGGTCCCAGACAGATTAAGAGAATGAGATATGAGCTCCTGCTTCTATACTCATACCAGGTTACTCTAATTTTTCTTTTTACTCCTTGACCACTTGACTGTGTAGGTCATGATGCTGCTGAGCATGGATTTCTTCTTCTAAACCAAGAGGCTTCACCAAATCAGGGTCACTGAGCTATTATTACCCAAGTAGCACATCCACTGTAAGCCAAGTAATAAAGACCATAGGCAGGAGTTTGGTAGCTAGAGTCCAGATGATGAAAGCGGGACATTGAAAAGAGTACAACCTAGTGCGTCCTCTGTCTCAGACACAGGGACACAAGAATGAGCCCTGTGGAAAGAGGGGCTACTAAGAAAAGCTGAAGTAGCTCCTTTTCTTAGACATTCAGCAACATGTGGCAACTCAATGTAGCTTTAGAGCACAGCCTCATGCCTATGGGGCCCTGTGCTTTGAAGGATCTACCTCAAAATTTCTAATTTCCTTCCAATAAGACTCACAATATCATCCAGACAAAACTTCCCATGCCGACACAGGGACCTTCTCGGATCTCAGTCAAACTTCTATCCTATGTGTGGGGTCAAAGGTAGTATATATTTCATTAAAAGATCATTTTTCTCCTTCTCATGGGGAGTAGAGCATGACTTTTTTCCAAAGAGTATCCATGGCCAACAGGTCCATCTTGGGACTTAGTGACTTAGGAGGCACTAGAAGATGGTACCTTCAGCACAAGAACCAATGTCCTGATAATGAACACTGGAAGAGATGACAGCGGTTGAGTTTTCAAGAGTTTGGGGGATGATATGAATATCAGCCATTCATAAATGGGTGTCAGACCAGGAGAAGAACATAGCATGTGCAGCACGGTCACTGGCTGACAGACTTCAAGCCCTTTATACGCCAAGTTAATATGATATTGAATTATTATAGATCAAATTACTTTCTCCATTTTCTAGAAAAAATGGTTCCTAGAAAAATAACAGGAACTTGGAATTTAGACATAGACCTCCTAAATGCAAATCCTGACTTTTTCTATAATGAGCTAAGTGTCTTTGATCAAGTCATTTGATCCTTTGGAGATTTGGTTTCCTCATCTGTAACATGTGGAAAATATTGACTTCATAGAGGTAGTACAAGGATTATGTAGGGGACATAAGAAGATGCAGTATCTTTGTTCAAAACACGTGTGCTTCTTTGCTGAGTCCTTCCCTTGTTTGCCAGTTACAGTGGTGAATAATTAGGTGCAAATGCTTGTTCTCCACCAACAGTTGTTGGAGGCACAACACTCATTTCTTCAACGCCCTTTAAAAGCTACAGGACACTAATGCATGTCTGTATGCCAGCAGTTTAGAAACGAACATTTCTACATTCTTCGTGCCTGGTCTCATTAGCTCACCCCGCCCTGTTGGTGTTAAGGTTTTATAAATAATCAAGACAGAGTTGATTTGTTCCATTTCAGCAAACTGTAAAAGAAAACAGTCAAGAAATCACTCCCATCACCATTTCTCCACCAATCACATTGCTCTTTAAAATTGAGCATAAGCCTGTGTAGCCTTTCCCAATTAAATGAAAGATTATTTCATTTCAGTAATCTTCAGGGATGTTATTTCTGGTTTTGTTACAAACATGCCACAATAATGCGACAGGCTTCATAAAGAGTCCAGTTTGATTTCTCTCTGGCTAATGGGGGACTCAAGATGCAGAAAGGCCTGACCATCAGTGTTATTAGGATTTATGGTGTTTAGTCAGACCTACATGGATGTGGCCTAGAGGAGTGGAAGAAGCATTGAGGGAAGAATCGGAACACCCAGGGCACTTAAAGATCTCTGATGCTCAGGTTTAAAAACCTCTTCAGCAGAACCCCGGAAATTTCAGACAGTGGCTCTCTATTGGATATGAATAGGAAAAGGTCAGGAATCTTCACCCAGACCAGTACTACTTTTGTGGGTTCTACATGCTAGATACCCATATATAATCAGTCTCATCCCAATAGAGTCCAAAAACCCTTCTATTGTTTGAATTTCCTCTACAACTTACCAATTGGTTGGTCCTTGTACCTATGCCTGAGCAGCCCCAGTGACAAGTTTCCCAAAGCAGCAGCCATCTTTGGACAAAAGGTTTCTAAATTTTCTTCTAGTTCGATTAATCTATGCCAATGTATGAATGTAAACAGGAAATACAATGGTGTGAAGACGTAGATTGAAGGTACTTGTCTAACATGATTCATCAATCCATAGCATCCCACACAGTTGCTTTTCTGTCTATAGCGAATGTGCACAAAAACAATTTAAATGTATTGTATTTTGATGTATTTTTAAAACATGTGAAACTCCTCCCCTTTCTTTAACACAGGGTGTTGCTTTTTCTCTTCAAGAAGGAAAGCATTCACATCAGGATTGATTTAATTTTTTCCCCTTTTAAATCATAAACAGTCCTGGTACAAGAAACAGTAGCTGTTATTGATTAAAAGTTCATTTGCCTTGCCTGGGCTGATGATTGATACTTGGAGTGTGGGAGGGGTGTTGGATTTGGTTGTGGGGGATTGGAAGTGGGGCAATTTTGTCACATTACCTGTTCTTATAAGAGTGCTAGTGTTGGAGGAAATTTGGCTTTTTTTCTCCATAACTTTTAGTAGATGTTGGTCCAATTTTTTGTTTTATTTCTTGCTATGCTGGGTTCACCAAATTTAAGTACCTGTAGTGCACGTGAGCTTGTGAGAGGTCCTCTAGATGGGCTTTTAATGGTCTGTTGAATAAAGCAGCTACCAGTTCAGGAAATGCATGCATTTTATAGGTGCATATTTTCAAAGCTTCTATTTGTGAGTGCCAGTTGAGAGGTGCCTTTGTATATGTTCTTCACAGACCCAGTTCAGCAATAAAGACTGCCTGTGGAAGGATTAAAAAAAAAAGAGTACATTTCTGTGTTCCATTTATGCTTCCAATGTGAGAAATGATAACTTTGTGATTAGAAACATTTTTTTCTTTAGAAAAGCTATTTGAGTCTACCAGAAAGTTACAATTTCATGAATGTGGAAACCAGATTCATTGAATACACTTGCCAGTGATATTTGTAATCAGGACACAGGATCTTAAAGAAGGTAAGAAGTGATTGGTAGTTTATAACAGAACTCTAAGTCTCAGTTTTCTCATTTTTGCGAACATTGCCTCTTGTAGCAAACACGTAGCATACATTAGAGATCCTTGAACTTGTCAGTTAGTAAAACATCTGGAAGTAATAGCCATCTTTGCACAACACCATTTAATATTGACATATTAAATTTAAAATAACAGAATATATAATATGACACCAGGTTTTATTAGATGTTAATAAAGGCAATGAGTAACAACACCAAACAGTTAAGAAAAAAGGTTGCAGGAAACCTTAGAATTGAAAGATATTCCATGATATTTATTTTTCTGAAAAATTGAAGACTTATTATTCATATTTAACGACACAGCACACTGAGAAAAATTATGGAAAAATTGGGTTCTGTGGAAACATAGTTTGATAATCAGTATCATAAGTACAGACACATGAAGATTTTGAATACATTTCTAGAGAGCTTACATGGTTTTACTTTTTCAAAGTTTATTTAAAGTCCTCAGAACTGTGTAAGCCTAAAACCACAGGGAAAAAGCAAACAAGGACATGCTGTTAGATTTGCCTACACACAATGTAAAACAAGTTTGTTGCATAAAACATCATAAATAAAATTAAAAGGGAAAAAAGCCAAACTGGAGAAAAATATTTGCAACATCTATTAGAATGTTTTATTACGCTTAAAATAATAAGAGTATCTACAAATCATTAGGTGAAAAACTAACACTAAAATAAAAAAACACTGGGCAAGAAAGATGACAAGCCAATTGTAAAAGGAGAAACACATACAGCCAGCATGCAAAATAAAACTTATTCAAATTATTGCTAGTAAGAGAAATGCATATTAAAACAATGAAATGACATTTATTTATATCAATCTGTAGGTTTAAGGAAATGAATACAGTCATACACTTCTATGTATATTGGCACAATCTGCAGACAAGTAATTTGGGAACATCTATCAAACGTCTTAAAGATACCTATGTTTTTAATATAATAAATAGTTTCATTTCTAGACATATGTTGTTATCACTCATTTTTTTCTTACATAAACAATTTTCTTGACGTTCATTGTATCACTATTTACAATTGGAAAACAGGGAAGAGTCTTATTGTCTAATCCTAAAAGACAAGTAAGTTATACTACATCACACAACATCATACTATAAGACATGCAATTATTGTGTTATAGATGTTTTCTTATTGATATCAACTGATATTCATAGCATTAAATTAAAAAAACAAGCGTCAAAGGTATATTATGCTATAATTTTGTTTATGTTAAATTACATATGCAGAGAAAAAAGGGATGGGAGTTTATATATCAAGTGTTCATTACTATTGTATTTGGGCAGAATTATTTGTGTTTACTTTGTTTTTTTATCTTCAATATTCTTTCTGTAATAATTATATGTGTCAGATTGAGAAAAAAATTATTTTAAAATTCCATCCTGCAGAAGATATTTAAGAAGATCAAATGACATACCTAGCTGAAGATATATTATTACTAGTACTAATGATTTTTTTTCCTCTAAAGATAACTTCTCTTACAGACTTTTCCTTTATAGAATGCTTTTCACCCATTTTATTTATAGGTCATCTCAGCTGGTGATGACTTTCATATTCCTCCAAGGGATCATTTGGTTTGTTTCTATGCAATAAACTCTCCTGATCACTAGTAAAAAAATCAAACCACTCTGAATTAAGGTCTTTGGGAGGAAAAACCCAAATCAATTAATAGCTTTGTATGATTTGAATGAATTGCTGAAAAAAATAAGTAGACTCCTGACTTTATCTGTCTTCCAGCCTCTGAAATAAGAATGGTAACTCAGTCAACTTAATGTTTAGGAAAAAAAGAAAGAAAAAAGAGAACAAAACTTTCAAACCTCAGTGTGCATTGCAAGGATTAATATACTCATTGATATTGTTTTTGAAAATCTAGCCAAAAGATATTAGGGTGGCCTGAATCTGTTTAAAATGAATAAACTTGGGGGGAAAAAGAGCAGAAACAATATATGGGTTCTGCAGTTGGCGAGACTTCGAGTGTTCACAGACCCACTCAGCCTCATCCTCCCATTCTTGCCTCTTGCTAGCTGTGAGAATATAGATAAGGCATTTAATCCTTCTGAGGGAAGATGTGCCAAAGTAAAAAGATTATAAAGATTAAGTAAAATTAAATACAGTTTGCATGATCTCAGTTTCCTTCACTCCCAGGATACAAGGCAGAGGGGAGAAAGCGGGAAGTCTCCCTCTTCTTCAACCCCCATGCTCGGAGTTTCAGGCACGTCCTTACAGTGTGGTGGAAGAAATGTCTGTGTTGGAGGAAGAGAAACGGATACATGTTTGAGTATTTTCCAATAATTTTAGCATCCATCGAGAATAAGAACAAAGAAAAATTCACAACCTTAAAGTGAAGTTACTGCTAAGATACTGTGGAGTTCAAGGAAGTTTGGAGCCTGGAGCACAGAAATCCTTCCAACAGTCAGCAGGTTCCTCGGTGCCCTGCCTCCTGAGTTATGCTGAGGAGTCTTAGGAACGCCATCTAATGCCAGATGACAAAACAAGATCTCTTTTTATCAGGAGAATGCTACACCAATAAAATATAATGATCTTTAAAAGTGTTTTGAGCTCTAGGAAAGGTCACACTTCCCTAGAGTTCCCCAAAGTACTGTAGCTGTTGTTTTTGGTGTGGTTGAAGGTGTGATTCCCACCCTGGTAGGCCAAAGCTGGAGAAAATTCGATCTCGGTTGCAGTTTACGTGAGAAGTGCTTAGGAGGGCATTTGAAATTTTAGGAACTCTTGGAGCATGGAGAATGGGTAGGAAGTTTGATGAAAAATAATAATAATAATACTGGAAGAGTGGGAACTGGAGCTGAGAGTTGGGAAAAATGGGAATGAGCATGTGGTATGTAGTTCATGCTGAATGTGGTTTGAGAAAGTTGGTGTGAATTAGGAAGATCACAAATATGAAATACATCCACCACAAGGTCTGCTCTTGTAGGTTTGCGTTTCAAATACTGAAGTGTTTCTTTAGGATCAAGGCTTTGGCAGGATGGGGTGGGCAGAGGGACAGGTTCCAGTCTGGCCAGAAGCAAAAACTTCACATTTTCCTTTGGAGACAAGTAGTCTGAGAAAATGCTCTTCGTTGCTCAAGTATATGTGTTCATATTTATTTTGGAGTACTTTTGGACATTTCTTAAGTAAAAAATGCCTTTACTTCAGAACAGGGAAATAGCTGGTAGCTGTTGACATTTTGACTCTGTCTCTGCCTTTGTCTGTCTCTTACACACCCACATGCACACTCACACACTAACTGGCATTTCTCTTTGATGCTTGGAATTAGAAAGAGTCCTTTTGAGGCCCACCGGAATGCCCTGCCTGAGCTCTCTGATGGAAAGGGAAAGAAGTATCCCAGTGGGTCTCAGCCCCTTCTTCTGTGATGAGCTTGGTTAGTGCTTTGAAGTTAAAGGCAAGTGAAGTATGGGGAGGAGAAGGGGATCCAGATAAGCAGTCACCCCTTCTGGACCTGTGCCTCAGGGTACAGACAGTAAGGCCAGGCCACTTGACTGCATCACATCAGAAGCACCCAACTGGGAAGGACAGCCCTGAGTATTCATTCGGGCCAGATATTCATTGCATCTTGCACCCTCTCAGGAAATCCATTTTAGAATAAAGGCAAAGTGGACAACTGGCAACGTTCCTGTGATGAAAGTTGAAGGTGTCAGGAAAAAATAGCCCAGGAAATACGAATTCCCTCTAGATGCAGCTCTCAGCTGTATCCAAGTAAGGCAAAATCCCATTCTGTACCACAAACCCACTCATCCACCTGAAGGGCTGAAACACAAAAAGAATTTTTATAGGCTACCACACTCACCCCTTCCACCAATCCTACCAGGTAGCTACCAGAACCTCTCATGAAATGGAGGCATGTAGAGATTACTGTCACATATGAGCCATTGAAGGTTGGTATTTTAAACAAGATCTTTCCACCCAAGCCTGTGCTTCAGGCAAAGTGACAATTAGGACTCACATTGATTATAACCTCTCAGACAATACAATGTTGGCAAGATGTGAGGCTGGGCAAATCTCTTTGCCATGTTGTTTTCAGGAAACATCCTTCAAACTCAAATTGTTCCCACCTGCTGACTGATAGACTAAATTCTTTCTAAGTATCTTCCAGAAGGAATACATGGGACTCCAGAATCAGGGTGGATAACTGAGTGGAATCTTTGGGTGTACTTTCAACATTTCCTCTAACTGGACATAATACTATACCTTTCTGGATATAATACTATACCTTTCTGAACGTCTGTGTGTTCAACTGTCTCAAAGGAGTATATAACATTACCCGTGCTTTCACCACAATGCCTATCTTGACTTGAGGGTCAAATTGGACAAACTTCATAAAAGGATTTGATATTTGATAAATTGTCAAGAGCTGTGATACTGTCTTGTATTTTTATAAACCTCAAAATACCTTGGAAAGTGCTCAAAAATTTGTGTAATATAGGGATTAGTGTAATTTCATATTCAAATACAAGATTTCCATTTCTCTGACCAACCTAGAACAAGTAGAACAGTCCCGGTGTCTGTTTTTCCATATTCTCCTGTGTGTAGTATTGGCAGAAATTTCTCTTGTGGTCAATACCGTCCTAGATGAAGATAGTTGTTCTTGGGAAATAGAGTCTTGTTTTCAAAATTTTTATTTCAATTTTCTTTCTGAAGCACTATTCACAGTAGTAAAAACATGGAGCCAACCTCAGTGACCATCAACGGTGGTAGATTGGATGAAGAAAATGTGATACATGTACACCATGGAATACTATGCAGCCTTAAAAAGAATAAAACCATGTCCTTTGTGGCAATATGGATGCAACTGGAGACCATTGTTCTAAGCAAATTAATACAAAAACAGAAAACCCAATACTTAATGTTCTCACTTATATGTGGAAGCTAAACCCTGGGTCACATGGACATTAAGATGAGAATAATAGACACTAGAGATTCCTAAAGGGAAGAGAGAGGGGGGCATAAGGGTTGAAAATCCATCTGTCGAATACCATGTTCACTCTTTGGGAGATGAGTTCAGTAGAAGACCAAATCTCAACTTCACACAATATGCTCATGTAACAAACCTGTACCTTTGCCCCTTAAATCTAAAATTTTTTAAAAAGTGTCCCTTATTAAAATTAAGTTGCTAACATCAGCCCAAACAAAGAGTTATCTTGCAAGTTAAGTATAAAGAGGGTCCTCAGAGCTACTGTCATGTCCTTCAAACAGTAAGTAGCTTTTAGGAGACCCTTTTCTTCCTTATTTCTCAACAATTGCTGGTCTTCTTCCCTAACGTACACTGTTTCCTTAAACCTTTTCTTCAATATTTCGTATAATCTTAGTACAAGACTAACAATATATGAGAGGGACTCCCTCAAAATTGGAATTATTTTTTGGAGGGTGGGATCCTTGTAGTACACTCAGAATTTGTTCTTCTGGATCAGTCAACCAAAGTTTTTATCTGAAAGTTTTGAAAAGGTTGTATCATGATTTATGAAAGAAACACCCTGAGTTGTGGCAAACGGGTGACTGAGTCTTCCTCCATGACTTGCCCACAAGCACTTGCCCATACTGTGCTGAATATTCAGCAGTTTTTGACCCCAAAAATGGCATGGCTCCTGTGCCCCAACTTCCCTATTCACCTTATCTCACCCTGAGCGACCTTTCTTTGTTTCCCTATGCAAAAAAATTCCTCAAAGGGAAATGTTTTGCTAATGTGGAAGAGGTGAAACAAAAAATGACAGAAGCACCGAAAGGCATCAAAATTGATGAGTTCAAAACTGTTTTGAGCAGTGAAAAATGTTTCTTGGTAAGTGTATTGCATCCAACAGAGTATGTTGAAGGTGACTGAAGTTTAAACATATAAGAATAAATATACAATTTTTTATAAATAAATTCTGAGTTATTTTGGATTCTCTCTTGTAGATTACAATAGAAAGAAGAAAAAATAAGACAAAGATCACCTTGATGACAGTACAGCAGAAATAATTGATATGTTGATGCTACCAGATTTTTACAAAGGTAAGTGATTTTATCTTTCCATTACAAGGTAGCTAAGATATTTTGTTCTCTTGACTCAGGCCTTTAGAATTTCAAGCAACAAACTGAAACTGCCAGATGCTTGTAAGACAACCACTTCGATGATTTATTTTTTTGGAAGGGAGAAACCCTAGGTTTCCTTCAAAGGGGTAGGAAGAGAGTTCTGGGAGGATTTGGAAGTAGCCAGATAAGGAAAAGATTTAGGGAAAGCCTCTCAGACAGACTCTCAAGAAGGAAATGGGAGACTTGTAGGTCTAAGCTTGGGAAAATAGTAGCCTGCCTTGTTTCCTTTCAATGGCCTCTTCCTTTCTAGGGGTTTAGGGAGGTGGTAGTAATTTAGAGAACATTGAATGCCTGGTATACCTAAGTAGAGGGTTTGACATTTGTGGGTTTGAGACATGTGGAAACTCTCAGCTTTAGCAGAAACCCCAGGATCCAAGGCTGTTATGGAAATTGCCTGCCTTCAAGGGTACAAGTGTGTTTAGACAATAAACATATCAGTGGTGGCCAGCGTTGACCAAAAACAAAAGGATATCCTGAATGTTCTGGATTGCCTCAGACTCTCATAGATCTTGCATAATACCAGAGAGATGGTAGGTTTCCTTTCTCATCATCCTCAGCAACATTCTCTGTTACTAATGCCTAGGTTTTTATCTTCCAACATCCTAATTAGAATAAATTAAATTATATGAAGAAAAATACATATATTTGCTGTTCACTGTCCCCTGGAATTATTACTTATTGAAAAATCAATATATAACTTTAGGCCTAAGAATAGGTTACACAGCCCATGCAAAATATGTGTAAACAATTTACCAACACATAATGAGACTCCTAATTAATAAATGTTGACTATATGAAGCCCTCTTGAAAATCTAGGTAGAGCTCAGTACTCAGCACCTTCTTTAATTACTACTTATATTCATATTATGGTTTATTATTGCCTACGTGCTTTATATATTTTAATTAACCTGAGTCACACAATAACTCCAAGGGGTAGATGATATTATCATCATTTTACAGATCATGGAACACAAGTGACAAAGATAAGATAAGAATCCAGCACTTTTGACTCCTTAGTCTTCTATCTTAAAGAATAGTTCAGAAAAGCTGTGTGTGTTCCTATAGACTAGCAGTTATTGATTCTGGATACAAAGTTCATATGACAGGTGTCTTGGCAAGTAGGAAGTGGATGACAGAGTCTTCTAATAACTGTGTAATTGTAAGAGACAGAGTAAGAGACATGATTATTGGATGGGGAACAGATGGCTTTCATCTCTGGTTACCACAGTACACAGTGAAGAAAGTCTATGTGACTATTGGAAAACAAAAGTCTCATGTGTATTTAGCACTTAACACTCTCTCTTCTACTTAAGAAAAAAACACAATAATTGAACCTGCACACTTGAGGTTCTAATAATCAGATTATAATGAAGAAGAGGGACAAAGGGAAAGCAAGAGAGGGATGGGGAGAAGAAGCAAAAAAGGAAGGAAGGAAGGGAAGGAGGGAGGGTGGGAGGAAGGAATGAAGAAAAAGGAAAGCCAACAACATTATTTGTTCTTTGTTCCAATTGTCTTGTCACAGTTGAGTTGCCAGGTGGCACACAAGTATTACCTCTGAAAGATGTATGAACAAATGAAGGGTAACCTTTGTGATTCTGGCAGCTAGTGATACACAGCAACTGTGTTCATGGATTCCACAGCCTTTGTAGATACACTATCAAAATATTTTTACTGGAGAGAATTAAAAAATTAACAACTCTCCCTTCAAGCTTTACCTGCCCTGAAATATTTTCTAATAAAATGGAAATAATACATCCATCAAATCATGGGCTTTTTCAGTCAGTGAACCACCACTTCTTCCATTCACTCCGTACCCTTCTTCTTTCCCTGGTTGTAATCAAACCATCAGACCCTAGCCTTCCAATTTCCAAGCTGCTCAGCATACACAGCCTTCCTTAGATCAGTTCCTGCTGGGTCTAGGTATTTTGATTCCAGCAATTGACTGAGCTCCCATCCTCCTGTTTTCCTTCCAGGGAAGCCTGTGGTTTAAACCAAATACTATGTAACTCTAACCACTTAAAAAAGAGCCACTGATTAAGACCCAGAGAGCTATCACAATTGGATGCAAAGCTCCTGTTCTGAGCATGATCAAACTCCTAGACCCTGACAAACAGCCAGTCCAAACATACTGGAGACCTAATGGAGCTTTAGTGGATAGGTGGCTAATTGTGTCTTGGTTCCCATGGACAGAGTCCACGTTTCCATGTGTCATTTGCAGACTCTCCAAGAGGAATTACAGGAGAGGCTAGATGAAAGGTTTGGTATATGTGATAAGTAGGGATGACAGAAGAGGAGACTGGTCGGGTTGGATGAACTTGTCGAAAGGCTACTTGTGGATATTGAAGCTAGGCAATACGCCCTCTGTGTCCTGAGTATAGGCTCTTCTTGTTGGATTCTAGAAGCCCTATTTTCTTAGGCTACGAATTAGGATCCAATTACCTGCAACAGGGCTGTATTTGATCATTTGGGGTTTTGTTTGTTCACAGATATTTGTTGAGTGCCTTCCATGTGCAGGCACCAAATACCAGAAATAAGCAATGAACATGACAGACAAAGTTTGTGCCTTCAACACGGTCTGAGTCCAGTTGGAGAAAACAGTAAACTGACCATTAAACAAGGATTATAATAAATGCTATGAAGAAACATAAAGGATTTAAACTGAAAGAGTTGCCAGAGAGTGACTGGGATGCTAGAAAGCCATTTTAAATTGGATGTCCAGGTGAAGCCTCCTGTAGTGGAGAGAAATGTAGATAAGATTTTTAAGATGTGGTGGAGCAGGAAGATCTGGAGGGGTGGGGGATCACAGAGAGCATTCAAAGGGAGAGGGAGTATTGCATGAGACAGACTTAAGGCAGGGCCTTAAGGATCCATATGTCCAAAAGGAAGACTTGTGGCTGAAGCATCATGAAGGTAGGGAGCAGAACAAGCAAATGCCACATGATGTAGGTCTGTGGGCCATGGTGAAGAGTTACGGTTTAATTCTAAATGCAATAAGACACTTTTGAACTGTGTGGTCACAAAAACCTCATTCTGCTTTCTTCACTACAACTCAGTAGTTCATTCTCTTTATTTTGCATTTGACAGCTTAATAGCTATATTAAGGACATTAAATCCTAATCTTTGGCCAGTACTGAATTGTTCCTTTCTGCTTTGCTTTGCACAGTTCTTACAATCACTTAATGCTCTTTCCAAATCTTATTCTGCTTCTTCTCTGTGTTAGTTTCTGGACAATTAGCCACTGGGCATGTCACCTATGGGTGGAACCATGTCCTGCCCATATACCCTGTAGAATTATAGCAAGTGTTTATAGTTCAAAATGGTACTACAGTAATAAGAATCTGTGTAAATAAATCATGAACTCTAAGTAGGTAGGACTGAAAACCATTCATCAGTGGTCCTTACATCAAGCTTTTTATGGTAAACATTGGTCCTTCTTTCATTTGATATGCCCAACCTCATAACCTCTCATAATTTATGATTGTAATGTATCATTAATGCAAGAATGTAGATATTCATTCAAGTGAATGGCATCAGGAGATTGATTTTACCTTTGACAGTTATTCATGATGGGAAAGCTATAAAGGATGTCTTGCTAAGAAAAAAAAACATGATATCTCTCTTTCTGAATAAACTGTTGTACATGAAAGGAACAAATTGGGATTCCATTCCAAACTTTCTAGTCTTAATAAGAAACTATATGTTTCTTATTAACTTAAGGCAGTGAACCTGCAGATAAATACTGAGTAAAATCAGAGACTCAAGCCTGGAACTAGTTTTCTCAAAAATGTACATCGAACAGTTTCCGCTACACAATTTCACAGAAGTATCAGTAATCTGACATTTCCTAGGCATCTGCGTTCATGAATATTCAGATAGATAGAGTGCTGAATGCTTTATTGAATGATGACATCTGGCACTCCTAGATTAAGTGATGCTTCTAGTTCCAGGAGAAATAAAATAGGTTACTACTATGAATACCAACTTCTATATGGGGTTCTCTTATTAATGAGAAAAATTCATTCCCTGCCAGTTCAATTTTTTTCTAGGTGCTAAACTTATGCAAGGTATTGTGCTAAGATCTAGAGAAATGGCATAAATTCCATATTTACAACCTTGTACCTGATATTCACCAGTTTCTTCAGAGGTTCTTTTAAAGCTATAGGTACCATTCAAAATATGTCTCTGAGACATTTCATGAACTTATTTGATAAGCTGCAAAACACATACTTTAATAAAAGTCAGAAAGTCTAGGACTTAAGAGGTAAATTGACCCTAAGGAAATTTCTGAAAATGTAAGAGGCCAAAATGAACTCATAGATTCCAGTTTAAGACTATTTAACCAAGGACTCTAAAGGATTATTAATGGTGTAAAATTTTTTATACATCTTACCTTTCCATTTCTATGGCACACAGTATGGTTGTCATTGTAAGTAATACATATGTGCATTTCCTAACCTCTTTCTTTCTTATTCTGAACTATGTGTTTATGCTAGGTTGTGGGTACCTTAAAGGATCCTTATACTTTGACATTCCATGCTTTAAAGTACGAGCTATTGTATATTTTCCAAATATTTATACTTTACTGCTCCTTTGAGAACACAGATTCTCTTCATTGATGCTTCATTTAATCACTAGCACCTTCCCACCCCCATTCTGAAACCATGAGCCACGTCAGTTTAGGTCTTAATGACCGTGGTACCAACTATACGTAAGTATTTTTTCTAAAAATACCAAATTGTCCAGAACTGATAGCTTCTCGTGGAAAGTCCATTACTTTGTTACTTCTGGCAAGCGCATGTGTTTTTCTTTGGCTAGCCAGACTAGTGACATTTCCAGCAGCATGGATAACTGATGACCCTGTGCAATTCCTTTTGTAGGCCCGTCAGAGTCTTGTCTGACACAGGTAAATTGACATGACTGTATAAACACACCAGAGCTTTCAGTGCCTCTCTAAACTGGTACACCCTTCAGAAAGTCTCCCACAAGTGTCAATTACTGCTTAGTGCTTTCTGGGCCCAGCACAGTGCTTCACCATAAGATAAGATTTCTGCAGTCAGAACTTTGTTCTCAAGGCTTACACTGTTTAAAGCCTAAGCCTACAACATCTCCAGGCCATGTCCCTTATCATCTATTTTCTGTAACCATTCAGGATTGCACAGTCCCCAGGACCCCTTTCTGGAGTCTTGGACGTATTCCTTTCTAGCTGAGTTTCTGTCCTTTTTACTCTTCAGCCCTAAGTGTGTTACACTGATCCATGTATGGTATTTCTCTTCTAGGACAATTTTGAATAAACTGGTAAATAGGGATTTAAGTCACTCCTTCACTTTCTGGTCTTGGTATTAGTGACTTCCATGGGGCAAGTCCCCTCCTTACCCTTGCACAGGGCTGGCCTCCAAGGAGCGATCATTGGTTTTCCCATATTCTTCTGAAGCTGATTAGCCAAGTTTGGGAAACGCAGAAATTGCTCTGTGAAATAGCCCTACAATTATGTGTTGTGTTCTCTCTAGTTTCTATCATGCTAAATGGTCCTCTAAAAATACATCGTTTTCTCTAGGCTAAAACTCCCTTAAAGCATTAGTGACTATAGTCTTCACTCACTGTGATTCTTGCACACAATAGACTCAGTAAGTTTTATCAAATTGAATGTAAAACCAACTTTATAAGCTCAGTAGCTCTAATGTAAGCATTTAACATAGCTTGGTGCATTGATGACATTCTCTTTAAAGTTTCTGTTTCGGGGAATTTTTTGTATTTTTTCAAGCTTGAAATTTTTTTAAATAGGAGGCTGAAAAATTTCGTCATTAGCCAAAGTGGGTTCATGTGTTTTGATTTCATTTTTTTGTTTTTGTTTGTTGTTGCTGTTTGTTTGTTTGTTTTTTTGAGTTGGAGTCTCACTGTCGCCCAGAGTGGAGTGCAGTGGCCGCTCCCGATCACCGCAGCCTCGACCTGCTGGGCTCCCGCGATCCTTCTGCCTCAGCCTTCCAAGTAGCTGGAACTACAGGCGCGCGCTACCACGCCCGGCTAATTTTTCTGATTTATTGTAGAGATGAGGTCTCGCCTGCCCAGGCGGGTCCCGAACCCACGGGCTCAGGCAATCCACTCACCTCAGTCTCCCAAAGGCACGGGATTACAGGCTGAGCCACCGCGCCCGGCTGTGTTTTGGTTTCAAGGTAAAAATGTACATTGCCTCATCTATAGCCTGAGTATAAATTAATGATTGGTCCTTCGGGTTAAATTTACCTTATAAAAGATTATCAAGGCTAGTAGAGAAAAAGCTCCCATCCATCTTTACTAAAAATGAAACCTCTAGGCTTAATGAAACACAAGATATCTCCCTTGCATGGGATGCAATGTTGCTGGGATAAAATTCTCTGTTGGTTTTTTTTAAAATCAGAAATGGCCTAGTCTCCTTCTCTTTCTCTGAAGTACTGGGTAGCTGCCAATTTATTCAGCTGCTGTAGGTTTCTGGTTAAGCTCTGGCTTGATTGCCCTGGTCAGACAGGATAGAAGTAGACCCAGGCCTTGTTCTTCCAGGAATGGTTTCCCTATTATACCTTGAAGTTTACCTATTCTATAAATTCAATTACCTTGAAACCTCTGATTTTCCATCACTCACATTACCTTAACAAGTCAATTTTTTAGAAACTTGGATTTTGTATGGAATATTTATGAAATTAAATTCCATTAAAGGACACTGGGATTCACAAATGTACTATAAATATATTTATTTACAATATTAATCATCTGACTAAATTTTTCCTGAGAGAAAAAAGGATAGTCAAAGGATCACCTTTTAGGAGTTTCTGGACTGCAAAATTCCAGTCAGTATTCCATGATATTCAATTAACAGGGTTTGTTGAATTTGAACAGAATGAAGAGTAGTAGGGAAAAGAATTAATCCTTGGTTGGCAATATGTCAAGTGTAGCTTCAGCATCTTTTATTGACAAGGCTAAGTGTAAGCAGATATATTTTTGGAGCTAATCAGATCTCAAACCATACAGAGTGTTCAAATATATCATGATAACGCTTTGAAGGAATTCTTGATTATAGCAATTATTAGTGGAAGTTTCTTCATGGATAAGTGAACTGCCCAAGGTAGACCAAAGACTTATCTGAAACAGTTTGTTTATTCACAAGAGAAAGGTTTAACTTTTTTATACATTTTATCTGTGAACAACCTTCAGACATGTCAAGTGGCCTGTGAACATATTCAACACAAAACCTTTGAACTCAAAAACTCAAAAAACATGTGAGAACTCACTGATAGTGACAAAGCTTAACTAGAGTTTTTAAAATAAGTAAGAGTGCATACAATTACAAAATTTTACTAATAGTTTACAATCAGAAGTATGATTACCTAAACACTACCCATCCACACACACTTGTCATGAAAATTCCTGCAGGATTTGAAGAGGTAAAGGATAAGCTTTATGCAGCAGAAAACAAGAGACAGAGGGGATGATATTGCTACAGGACACCAGGTGAAGGTCTAACAAGTATATAAGTCTGAAAACTTTCTTTAAACAGAAAACTCTCAGAAAAAATTGCCTGATACCGATTGCATTAGGTAGTAGTCCTAGCCTGGGAAAGGATGTGGTAGAGACAGAAAAGTATCCCTTAGCAGTGTGTTCTATTCTGTCTTGTTCATTTATTGTTTCCTGTCTCACCAATTGAAATAAGTATGGGCAAAGATGGCATATATTACTCTTTATGGCAAAAAGATGAATATATTGCATCATAAACTAATGTTGGAGCCAGGGTTCTGAATTCCATCAAGCCATACCTCTCTCTACTTTTTATCCTCTTTTCTCTTATTCTGTCTCTTAACTATTCCTTTCTTTGCATGCCAGTCCTATTCTCTTAGGCCAGCTGTAAATGTGGCTGCCAGCAGAATTAGGCTCATAGCTCAGCTTTGACACCAAAGTGGAACTGAATCAAACAGTACATTTTGTATTTGTATAAAGATGCACCACCATGTTCCATTGCCTGCCTAAGAGTGATTACAGCTGAAGGCCTTCTGTCCATAAATGAAATGTCAACATAGAAACTTTAAGTATTTTTAAACATTTAAGAGACTTCTTCAGTTGACATATTCAAGTGAAATATGGTTTTTTTTCAGTATCGTAAAAAAATATATATCTACTATATGACTCAACCTTTCCACTCCTAGGTATTTATCCAAGAAAAGTAATATTCAGAGAAAGTGCACAAATACTCATAGCAACTTTGTATGTAATAGCCTACAACTAAAATGTCAAACAACAGGTGAATGGATACAATATGTGTTATATCCATACAATGGAATACTTTACACAATGAAATGAATGAACTATTGATATACAATACAACATGGATGAACCTCAAAATAATTATGCTTCGTAAAAGAAAATTACATATTGTATGATTCCAGTTGTATGAAAGCATAGGAAAGCTAACTAATATATAATGACAGAAAGCAGATCAAGGATTGCCTGGAAGAAAGGAGGCAAGTGAAGATGGGTTGAAGGGAGAGATTACAAAAGGACATAAGAAAACATTAGGAAGTGATGTTCATTATCTTACTGTGGTGATGGTTTCATGGGTGTATATACAATTTTGATTGGGTATGTATCAAATGTATCTTATATGCATCAAATGTCTCAATATATGTACCAAATCTGTCATATATGTAGTGAATGTATCACATATAATACATATAATACATACACATGAAATATATACCTTTTATTTTATGTCAATTAAATAAAAATAAAAGAGTTAAAAATTTTGTGGGACTCAGTCAAAGCAATGCTTAGGAAAAATGCTATATTATTAAACACATATTTAAAATCAAGAAGTCTCAAATCAATAACCAGTTCTTTTACCTTAAAAACCTAGAAGCAAGATAAGCAAATAAAATGCAAGGCTTGCAGAAGAAAATAAAAAAGACGGACAAGAACAAAATTAGTGCAATTTAAAAGATAAAATTAATAAGGCTAATGAAACCAAAATTTATTCTTTCAAAAGACCAATAAAATTAACAAATATTGTTTATAAATTTTTAAAAGCATCTTGATTGGAACAATTAAGAAAAAACACAGATTACCAACATTAGAATTGAAAGAGGACACCATTGTATCCTACAGAAGTTAGGAGGACAATAAAAGCATATTATGAACAAATTTATTTCTAAATATTTGACAGCACACATGGAAATGGGAAAATTCCTTAAAAGACACAAATTATTAAAACTTATTCATGAATAAATAATCTGAATGCCAAAATAATTATTAAAATAACTGACTAGAGTTTAAAACCTGCTTCCCAAAAACTCCAGGTCCAGATGTGAAGGTTGAATTCTACCAAGAACCTATGAAAGAAATAATAAAAATTTTCCTTTCAAATTTATTTCAAAAAATAAAAGAGGAAGGAGCACCTTCCAACTTATTTCATGGATCAACATTACTTTTATATAAAAATCAGACAAAAATATTACAATGTAATAAGACTATAGGCCAATATCCTTCATGAACACAAAAGCAAAAGTTCTTGACAAAATTTTAACAAATTGAATCAATCAATATATAAAATGAATAATATATAATGTTCAAGGTGCATCTTCTTAGGAATTCAAGGTTGGTTGAACATTAAACGTAGTCAATGCAATTTACCAATTTACTGGACTAAAAAAAGCATATAATGATCTTCCTTGATCATTGTAGAAAAGACAATGTTTTCACATTCAATACTAGTATTGATAAAAATTCTCAGCAACCTAGGTATGGAAGAGGATATCCTTAATGATAATGAATCTCTATGGAAAACCCACTGCTAGTATCATACTTAATGGTGAAAGTACAAAGTCTTTCTCCTTAAGGCAGGAACAGAACAAGGGAGTCCACCCTTGTCATTTTTATTTAACATTATACTTTGCACATTGTTTTAGACAAGGGTATCTCAACATCAATATATTACCATACCAAGTTGAGCTTAACTTTTTTTTTCCTTTGGGCTGTCATGCATATTGTAGAAGGTATAGCAGCATCCCTGTCTTCTACCAATTAGATTCCAATAGCACACCTGTCAATTGGGTCAACCAAACAATTTTCCAGACATTTCCAAATGACCCCTTGGGAAGAATTACCCCCGTTGAGAATCACTGTTCTAGAAAATATACGAGGGAAGACCCCCCAAAAAAACAGAATTATATTTTGGAGGGTGTGGACCCCTTGTAGTACAGGCTTTCTCCACTAGGTAAGTATTATAGAAACCCATCATAATCAGCATACCCACTAGTGTTTTTGTAAGAAGCTGCATTCAGCTGCAGTGAATTTTTTTTTTTTTTTTTTAGGTTCTTTCAACACATCTGCCCATTTCTTGCTGGGTGATTTACAAGCATACCTGCCCACATTACACCAAGTGTTCAGCAGTTTTTGACCAAATATGGCATGATCCCCATGCCTCACCCTTCCTAGTCATCTGATCTCACCCTGAGCAATTTTTTTTTGATCTCCCAAGATGAAAAAAGTCTTCAAAGGGAAATGTTTTACCAATATGGAAGAGGTGAAACAAAAAACAACAAAAGCATTAAAAGACACCAAAATTGATGAGTTCAAAATCTGTTCTGAGCAGTGGAAAAAGTGTCTTGATATGTGTATTGCATCAAATGGACAATATTTTGAAGGTGACTAATGTTCAAACATATAAGAATAAAGAGCGCTGCAATAAATATGTGTGTGCAAGTATCTTTTTTGTAGAGTGATTTAAGTTCCTCTGGGTATATCCCCAGAAGAGGGATTGCTGGGTTGTATGGAAAGTCAAATTCTAGTTCTTTTAGGAATCAGCACACTGTTTTCCATAGTCTATAATATTCAGTGATCTAGCACAGAAATAAAGAACTTAGTACCACGTGTTCTCACACATAAGCAGATCCTGAGCATTTACCATAATACTATATATAAGAAAGTGATTGGCAGTAGCTGGAAACTGCCTGGGGGTTGAGGGAGGCACATAACAACAGTGAGGGTACCTGAACTCAAACCAGGCAAAGTGGGGACCAAAGGGAGGTCCAAACATTACCTGTATGATGACCACTTGTGTACCTAATCCTGAATTGCACCCCACATCTTTTTTAAAAAATAATAAATACACAATTTTTGATTAATAAATTCTGGTTTTGTGGGGGTTCCCATTGCATAAAGGTAGAAAGAAAGAGAAAGATGGAGAGAGAGAGAAGCAAGCAAATAGTTAGGAAAAGAAGAAATAAAATTTCTTTTATTTGTAGCATATTTGAAAAAGATTCTAAGGCATCTCAAAGAAAAAGTATAAGATCTAATAAATGAGTTTAGCAAAGTAGAATACAAAGCAAATATGCAGAAACTACTTGTATTTTTATATTTATCAATAAAAATATTAATTAAAATTTAAAATTACCATTACAAATGCATAAAACGACTGAAATACTTAAGGATAATTTAACAAAATATTTGGAAGACTTGTATATTTAAAACTACAATATATTGTGAAGAGATTTAAGAAGACCTAAATAAATGGAGAGATATAGTATTTTAAAGAACAGAATACTCAATCTTGTTAAGATGTCAATTTTTTCTAAATTAATTTACAGATTCAATGCAAATTCAATCAAAATACTAAGATTTTCTTGACAGAAGCTAAAAAGTAAATTCTGAAATTTATATGGCAATCCAAAGGACTTAACATAGCAGAATATATATGAATATGAATTATTCAGAATAATTTCACATATATATGGGTATGTGTGTGTATTTATTTATTTATACACACACACATAAATAGAAGAGCCATGTTAGAGAACTTGCAGCATTTGATTTCAAGGATTACTATAAAACCACATTAATCACAAGAGTGTGATGTTGCAAAAAGAATAGACATATAGATCCATGAAATAGAATTGAGAGTCCAGAAATAAACAAACATGCATTTGGTCAATGATATTTATTTATTTATTGTTATTGATACAAAATATTTTACATATGTATGGGATACATGTAATTATTATTATATGCATAGAATGTGTCATGATCAAGTCAAGGTATTTGAAGGTATTTGGGGTATCCATCACCTTTAGTATTTATCATTTCTATGTGTACAAATCCTCTCTTCTAGTCACTTTGAAGTATACAATACATTGCTACTAACTATAGTCACCACTTTGCTATCAAATATTGGGACTTATTTCTTATACTTAACTGTATGTTTGTACCCATCAATCAACATTTTCTTAATCTTTCTTCCCACCCACATACCCTTCCTAGCCACTGGTATCCATCATTCTATTCACTATCTCCATGAGATCAACTTTTTTAGCTTCCATATATGAATGAGAACATGCAGTATTTGTCTTTTTGTGCCTGGCTTATTTCACTTAACATATTGATCTCCAAACACATGCATGTAGCTGCAATTTCATTATTTTTATAACTGAATTTTTATATGTATTCCATTCTGTATATATACATTTTCTTTAACCAATTATCTGTTGATAGACACTTAGATCGATTCTGTATCTTTGCTATTATAAATAGTGCTGCAATAAACATGTGAGTACAGGTATCATTTTGATATACAGATTTCCTTTCCTTTGGGTAGACAGCCAGTAGTGGGATTTCTGGATCATATGGTAATTATATTTTTAGTCTTTAAAAGAAATTTTCATACTGTTTTTCATAGTGGTTATACTAATTTCCATTCGCCTTGACAGTGTATTAGAGTTCCCTTTTCTATGCATCCTCACCAGCATCTGTTTTTTTTTTTTCTTTGTCTTTTTTTTTTTGAGTTGGAGTCTCACTCTGTCGCCCAGACTGGAGTGCAGTGGCCGCTCCTGGCCACTACAGCCTCGACCTGCTGGCGATCCTTCTGCCTCAGCCTTCCAAGTAGCCGGAATTACAGGCGCGCACTACCACCCCCGGCTGATTTTTTGATTTATTGTAGAGATGAGGTCTCGCTGCCCAGGCGGGTCTCAAACCCGCGGGCTCAGGCAATCCACTCACCTCAGCCTCCCAAGGGCGCGGGATTACAGGCTGAGCCACCGAGCCCGGCTCTTTGTCTTCTTAATAAAAGCCATTAAAACCTGGGTAAGATGGTATCTCGTAGTTTTGATTTACATTTCCTTGATGATTTCACTTGCTTTTTTTTTCTTTATACCTGTTGTTCATTAGTATATCTTCTTTTGAAAAATATCTATTCATGCCCTTAGCCCACTGTTCCCCCTATTTTTATTTTAGATTCATAGGGTGCACATGTATGTTTATTATATGGACATGTTATGTAGTGGTGGGGATTGGGTCGCTGGTGGCCAATTCCCCAGATAGTGAACATTGTGCCCATTGGTAACTTCTGAACCCTAACCCCCTCTCCAACTTTCCCTTTATCAGGGTCTCCAGTGTTTATTTCTATCTTTGTGACCATTTAGCTCTCACATATGAGTGAAAACGTGGTGTTTGGTTTTCTGTTTCTGACTCAGTCCACTTAGGATGATGGTCCTCATTTCCATTCATGTCACTGCAAAGCATATGATTTCATTCTTGTTTATGGCTGAATTGTATTCCATAGTATATACATATATCACATTTTCTTTATCTAGACAATTGCTGGTTGGATAAACATGTGAATACAGGTATCACTTTGATATACATATTTAGGTTGGTTCCATGATTTTGCTCTTGTGAATAGTCTACAATGAGCATATGAGTAGAATTTCTTTGAAAAATATTTACACTTGTTTCCTTAGTGGTCGAACTGGTTTATAATCCCACCAACAGTGAACAAGCATTCCCTTTTCCCCCTCAATCATGCCAAAATCTGTTGTTCTTTGACATTCTATTAGTATCCATTCTGATTGATATGAAGTGATATATCTCATTGTGATTTTAATTTGCATATCTCCAATAGTTAGTAATATTGAGCATTTTTTTCATATGTTTGTTGGCTGCTGTGTGTATTATTTTGAGACATATCTATTTATGCCTTTTGCCCACTTTTTGGTGGGGTTATTGATATTTTTGTGTGTTGTTTAAGTTTCTTGTAGATTCTGGATATTAGCCCTTGTCTGAGGTATGATTTGCAAATATTTTCTCCCAGTCCATAGACTTTCTCTTCACTGTTGATTATTTCATATGCTGTGCAGAAGTTTATAGTTTAATTAAGTCCCATTTGTTTATTTGGGGTTTTGTTGCAACTGCTTTTGTGATCTTTTTCATAAATTATTTGCCTGGATCAATGTCCAGAAGAGTGTTCCTAGATTTTCTTCTAAGTTTTAGGTCTTACATTTAGGTTGATCCACCTTGAGTTAAATTTTGTGTATAATGAGGTAAGGGGTCCAATTTCATTCTTCTATGTATGGCAAGTCAATTTTCCCAACATCATTTATTGGATATGGTGTTCTTTCCCTCATTGTTTATATTTGTCAGCTTTGTAGAAGATCAGTTGTGTGTAGGAATGTGGTTTTATTTCTGGATTTTCTATTCTGCTTCATTGGTCTATTCTTGTACCAATGCCATGCTGTTTTAGTTACTATAGTCTTATAGCATGCTTTGAAGTCAGGTAGTGTGATGCCTCTACAATTGATCTTTTTGCTTAGAATTTCTTTGCCTATTTGGGTACTTATTTAGTTTCATATACACCTTCTGATTTTTTTTCTAGTTCTATGAAGAATAAAATTGATATTTTGACCAGGATTGCATTGAATCTGTAGATTGCTTTGGGCAGTATGGTTGTTTTAACAATATTTATTCTTCCAATCTATGAACATGGAGAGTTCCTCCATTTGTTTATGTTGTCTACAATTTCTTTCATGAGTGTTTTGTAGTTCTCCTTGTAGAGATCTTTCATCTCCTTAGTTAGGTGCATTCTAGGTATTTTATTCCTGAGTGTGTGGCTAGTGTGAATGAGATTGAGTTCTTGATTTGTCTTGAGAATTGTTGGTATATAGGATGCTACAGACTTTTGTACATTGATTTTGTATCCTGAGAATTTACTGAAGTTGTTTAGCAGGTCTAGAAGCTTATTGGAGGAGTCTTTAGGTTTTTCTACATGGATAATTATGTCATTGTGAACTGGGATAGTTGGACCTCCTCCTTGCTGTTGTGGATGCCTGTTGTTCCTTTCTTTTGATGGATTGCTCTTGCTAGGACTTCCAGTATGGTGTTGAATTAAGAGTGGTGGGAGTGGACACCCTTGTCTGTTCCTGTTCTGAGGGGAAAGCTTTTCAACTTTTCCTTCATAAATATATGTTGGTTGAATGTTTGTCATATATAACTCTCATTATTTTGAGATATGTTCCTTCAGTGTCCATTTTGTTGAGGGTTTTTATCATGAAAGAATGTTGGATCTTGTTAAATGCCTTTTCTGCATCTATTAAGATGGTCATCTGGTTTTTATTTTTGCTTCTGTTTATGTGGTGGATTACATTTATTGATGCAGATATTGACCCATCTTTGCATCCCTGAAATAAAACTGACTAGGTCATGATGAATTTTTTCTTTTTTTGACATGCAGTTGAATGTGGTTTGCTAGTGTTTTATTAAGAATTTTTGCATCTGTATTCTTCAGGAAATTGGCTGTAGTTTTCCTATTGTTTCCTTCATGATTTGGGTATCAGTGTGATACTGGGTTTATAGAATGAGTTAGAGAGAGTCCCTCCTCCTCAATTTTCTGGAATAGTTTCAATAGTATCAGCTCTTCTTTGTATATCTGATAAAATTTGACTGTGAATCCATCTGGTCCTGGGCTTTTTTGTTGTTGTTGGGGGATTTTTTTTCTTATTACGGATTCCTTTTCATTGCTCATTGTTGGTCTAGTCAGGGTATCTATTTCTTCATGGTTCAGTCATGAAGTATGTTTCTGGAAATTTGTCCATTTCCTTTAGGCTTTTCAGAGGTGTTCATAGTATAGTTGTATCTGATGATCTTTTATTTCTTGATTTGGCTTGAGAATTGTTGGTGTATAGGAATGCTACAGACTTTTGTATATTGATTTTGTTTCCTGAGAATTTACTGAAGTTGTTTATCAGGTCTAGAAGGTTATTGGAGGAATCTTTAGGTTTTTCTACATGGATAATTATGTCATTGAATTTGTTATTTCAAGTTGAATCTGAGTTTCTCTCTTTTTTTCTTGGTTAGTGTAGCTAATGATCTGTTAATTTTGTTTACCTTTTCAAAAAAACAACTTTTTTATTCATTGATCCTTTGCATCTTTTTTTTTTTTTTTTGCCTCAATCTCATTTAGTTCAGCTTTGACCTTTGTTATTTTTTTTTTCTGCTAGCTTTAGGTTTAGATTCTTCATGTTTTTCTAGGTTCTTGAAGTCAAAGATAAGATGTTAATTTCTGATCTCTATATTTTTGATGTAGGCACTTAACGCTATGAACTTTTCTCTCAAGACTGCTTTTGCTGTGTCCCAGAGATCTTGGTATGTTGTGTTACTATTTTCATCTGTTTCAACAAAATTTTTTATTTCTGCTTTAATTTCATTGTTTACTGAAGGGTCATTCAAAAGTGAGTTGTTCAATACCATGTAGTGGTATAGTTTTGGGAGCTCCTTTTAGTGTTAAATTCTAATTTTATTCCATTGTGGTCTAGAAGATGCTTGGTATAATTTTGATGTTTTAAAATTTATTGAGACTTGCTTTATGGTCAAGCATATGGTCTATTTTAGAGAATGTTCTGTGCAGAGATGAGAAAAATGTATGCTCTGTAGTTGTGTGGAGAATCTGTAGATGTCTGTTAGGTCTATTTGGTCTATGATCAAAGTCCAGTATTTTAATTCTCTGCTTTGATGATTTGTCTAATGATGTCAGTGGGGGGGGAAGTGTTGAATTTGCCCATTATTATGGTATTGCTATCGATATGTTTTCTAAATTCAAGTAGTATTTGTTTCATGAATTTGAGTGCTCTGGTCTTCTTGTTGAATTTCACCCTTTATCATTATATAATGCCCTTCTTTGTCTTTTTATAAAATTGTTTTTAGCTTAAAGTCTGAGTTATCTGATATGGCGATGACTACTTCTGCTTATTGTTGTTCATTCACCAGATATATCTTTCTCTACCTATTTACTTTTAGTCTGTCACTGTTTTTGGTCAGTAGTTTTCCACTCTGATTCTTTTAAGTGTGGGTTTTTAGGCCATTTCCATTCAGGGTTAATATTTATATGTGAGGTTTTGTTCCTGTCATTGTATCGTAGGCTTGCTGACTTGGGGATTCTAATGTGAATTTGTTTTATAGGCACTGCGAACTTTGTACTTATGTGATCTTTTGTGATGTGTCATCATATTTTTTCCAAGTTTAGAATGCCTTTGAACATCTCTTATAGAGCCTGTTTAGTGACAATGAATACCCTTAGTGTTTGCTTTTTGAGAAAGACTTTATTTCTGCTTTGTTTATGAAGGTTTGTTGGGATGGATATTAAATCCTTGACTGGCATTTTTTTTCTTTAAGGAGGTTGAAAATAGGCCCCCATTCTTTTCTGGTTTGCAGGATTTCTACTGAGATTTCTGCTGTTAGTTTAATGTTATTTCCTTTATAAGTGATTCGGTGCTTCTTTCTTGCTGCTTTTATATTTTCTTTCACATAGACTTTGGAAAATCTGACAACTATATGCCTTGGTGAGGTTTTCCTCATGGTGCATATTGCAGTTCTTTGGGCCTCTTGTGTTTGGATGTCTAGGTTTCTCTCAAGGCTAGAGAGATTTTTGTGAATTATTTCCTTGAAAGTATTTTTCATACTTTAACTTCTCCCTCTAAAGTACTTGTGACGTAGTCTCACATATCTCATAGGCTTTACTCATCCTTCTTGATTCTTTTTTCTTTATTTCTGTCTGACTCAGTTAGTTCAAAGAACCTGTCTTCCATCTCTGAGATTCTTTCTTCCACTTGTTCTAACCTATAGCTATATTTTGTTGTGTACTTCCTCCATTGAGTTTTTTAGTTCTGTTCTAACCTACAGTATAGCTTGTTGTTTATTTCCTCCATTGAGTTTTTTAGTTCTGTTTGGATTTTTTTAATGTTGTCACTCACTCCTTTTACCTCCTTAATTGCTCTGCAGTTTTCTTTATGTTGGTTATTAGTTTTACCTTGCATTTTGTTGAGCTTTTTATAATCAATATTCTGAATCTATTTTCTGACATTTTATGGATTTCATTGCAGTTAGTTTTGAATGCTGAAGAGTTGGTCAGCTCCTTTGAAGGGGTAACACTGTTTTTTTTATACTTTCAGGGTTGTTTCTCTTGTTCTTTCTCATCTGAATGAACTACAGAGGCTAATCCGTATGAGTTTCTCTGATATAGATAGCCTGTGTATGTAGGTTTTCCCAAGTGTTGGTTGTAAGAACGTAGTGGAGGTGCAGCTGGCTCACTACTTCCTGTGATGCTAGGCTGCTGGAGGTCTTGGGATGCTTAACTTACTCCTTTGTGGTGTACGCTAGTATCAGCAAATTACCTGTTTTGATGTGTCTTTCAACCTGAAGGCCATCAGGTGGTGTCTATAGGTAAGGGCTAGCTACTATTGATGTGGATGGGTATTTATTTGATTGCTGTTTACTAGAAGAAGAGCTCTGTTGTTTCAACGGTGAACTCATCTGCAGAGTGCACTATGATCTGTGCTCTCAGTTTAGCCCCAGGGAAAGGAGAACCAAGGTAGGCAGGGCCAACCCAGGCAGGCCCACCTACAGGTTCACCAGTGTCAGGCACAGGTACCCGCTCCAGGCTGGGTATGGTGTGTGGCCTCCAAGTGCCCAGATGTGTGCCTCACTGGGGTGTTTGGGGACCTCTGCTGCCTCATGTTGTCTGCTCAGGGAAAGGAGTGTGGCCTAAGCTCCTAATCTAGAAGAGTGAGAGCTCCAGGTACCTGGGTTATGTCTAGGCATTGAGCAGAGAGAGCACCACAGCACCAAGGACTCATCCTCAGGGGGAGGGGTGGCCCAGGCCCCTATTCCTGGTGATTGGGTGTGTTAAGGCATAGAGGACAGGAGGTGTTGTTGCACATGGATTGCTGCCCAGGAAGTGTGGGGCAACTTAGGTTGCTATTGTGGATGTATGATGTAGAAATGGAAGCTGCCTGATTCTTGGTACTGGGAAGGTACACTTCCCTGACAGACTTAAGGGCAGACTGAGGCGCCCCACAAAGACACCTGTAGTTCATTTCTGGGTCACAGAGGTGACCTTGGTTTCAGGTCTCACTACCTTGAAGAAACCATGGGATCAGGAACTCTCCTGCTGCTTAGATTACAGATTCAAGTACACAGGGATTAATTCCTTCCTGCTGGTCTCCTGCCACTTAGGCTGCTTTCCCAGTGTGTAGGAATGAGGGAATCCCCACCTTTTCTTCAGTATAACTAGGCATGCCACCCAATGGGTCTGAGAGGGAGGCTGAGTTCTTAGCACTGATGCTCATTGAACAGTTCCAGATTGCAATTTAGGTTGCTATTGTGGATGTATGATGTTGGCCACAGGACCCACTGTTCATGTGAAAGCATGGCTATAGCAACTTTCCTGCTTAGTATGCAGATTCCAGATCATGGGAGTGGAAGCCTCCCCTGCTGCAACTGCCCGGATAGGTGGGGCAGGGTGGGACACCCAGGCAGTAATACATGGAGACCAATTCCAAATCAAAGATTTGACTCTGGCAGCCAGTCTCTCCAGGAGAGAAATGCAGCATATCCCACTTTATAATGGGATTATTATTTTCTTTTAATTGCTGAGTTGTTTGAGTTCTTTCTTTGATTTGAAATCTTTGATTTCATTCTCATGAGTCCCTTGTCAGGTAAATATTTTCTCCCACTTAACAAGTCATCTCTTTACTGTGTTATGTCCTTTGCTATGTAGAAGCTTCCTTAGTTTAATATAGTCCCATTTGCTTATGTTTGTTTTGTTGCCTGTGCTTTTGAGGTCCTTGCCATGAAATCTTTGCCTAGCCTGATGCTGTGAAGTCCTTTTCTAATGGTTTTTTCCTACAAGTTTTATAGTATAGGGCCTCATATTTAAGTCTTTAATTTCTCTTGAGCTAATTTTTGTATATGGGGATAGACAGGAGTTCAGTTTCATTCTTCTGTAAGTGAAAATGCAATTTTTCCTGCACTATTTATTCAAGAGGATGATCTTTCCCCAGCGTATGTTCTTGGTAGCTTTTTTTAAAAAGTCAGTCAGTTGTAAATATGTGGATTTATTTTCCTGTTCTCTTCTGTGTTCTGTTGGTCTACATGTCTATTTTTATATCAGCATCATACAGTTTTGGTAACCTTAGTTTTGTTATATATTTTGAAATCAGATAGTATGAGGCCTCTAGCTTTGTTCTTTTCGTTTAGGATTGCTTTGGATATTCTGGCTCTACACATTTTATGATTTTTTTCTAATAATATGAAAAATAACTTTGGTATTTTAATAGGGATTTCATTGAATCTGTAGATTACTTTAAGCAATATGGTCATTTTTAACAGTATTAATTTTTCTAATTCATGAGCATGGGATGGCCTTCTATTTGTTAGTGTCTTCTTTAATTTCTTTCATCAGTGATTTGTAATTTTCCTTGTAGAGATCTTTCCCCTCTCTGGTTAAATTTTGTTGTTGTTGTTGTTGTTGTTGTTTTGAGTTGGAGTCTCACTCTGTCACCCAGACTGGAGTGCAGTGGCCACTGCCAGCCACCTCAGCCTCATCTGCTGGGCTCCGGCGATCCTTCCACCTCAGCCTTCTGAGTAGCCAGAATTACTGGCATGCGCTACCACGCCCGGCTGATTTTTTAATTTTTATTGTAGAGATGAGGTCTCGCTTCCCAGGCAGGTCTTGAACCCGCGGGCTTAGGCAATCCACTCACCTCAGCCTCCCAAAGGTGCGGGATTACAGGCTGAGCCACCGAGCCCAGCTGGTTAAATTAATATTTAGGTATTCTTTTGTAGTTGTTGTAAATGGGATTGTGTTTTGAATTTCATTCTCAGCTAGTTCATTATTGGTGTATAGAAATGCTACTGATTTTTATGTTAATCTGTGTCTTACAACTTTACTGAATTTATTCATCAGAACTAAAAGTTTTTTTGGTGAAGTCTCTAGGTTTTTAAAAATATAAGATCATATCACCAATAAAGAGGGACAATTTTACTTTCTCTTTTCCAGTTGGGATGCCTTTTATTTGTTTTGCCTGATTGCTTTGGCTAGGACTTCCAGTACTGTGCTGAATAGGAGTGAGAAGCAGGCATCTTTGTATTGTTTCAAATCTTAAAGGAGAGGCTTTCAGCTTTTTCTTATTTGATGTGATGCTAGCTATGAGTTTGCCATATTATTTTGGTCTTTATTATGTTGCAATATATCTCTTCTATGCCTACTTTTTAAAAAAGTTTTTATAATGAAGGAATGTTTAATTTA
Organism: Cephalopachus bancanus; assembly: GCA_027257055.1. Taxonomy (NCBI): domain Eukaryota; kingdom Metazoa; phylum Chordata; class Mammalia; order Primates; family Tarsiidae; genus Cephalopachus; species Cephalopachus bancanus. Next base: position 9,163,227 of record JAPVLO010000060.1, read on the forward strand.
TCAAATGTTTTTCTGCATGTATTGAGATAATTATATGATCTATTGAGATGATTATATGATTTTTGACCTTCATCCAGTTTATATGATTTTTCATGTTTATTGACTTGCATATGTTGAACCATCCTTGCATCCCTGGGATAAATCACACTTGATCATGGTGTATTATGCTTTTGATGTGCTGTTGAATTTGGTCTGTTAACTTTTTTGTTTTTGAGGAACTTTGTGTCTATGTGCATCAGAAATATTGGCTTGTAGTTTTGTTTTTTGTTGTGTTCCTGTCTAGCTGTGGTATCTAGTTATGGTACACTGGCCTCATAGAATGAGTCAGAAAGAATTCTCTCCTCTTCAGTATTTTTGAAGTTTGGTAACTAGTGTTCTTCTTCATAAGTTTGGTAGAATTAGCAATAAAGGTTGGGCTTTTTCATCTTGAAAAACTATTAATTACTGATTCAATCTCATTACACACTAGAGGTCTGTTCAGGTTTTCAGTTTCTTCCTGATTCAATTTTGGTAGGTTGTTTGTTTCCAGGAAGGTATCCATTTACTCTAGGATTTTCTGTGTGTTAGTGTATTATTTATAATAGTCTCTAATGATCCTTTGTATTTCTGTGGTATCAGTCTCCTTTTTAATATCTGATTTTGTTTATTTGGGTTTTTTCTCTATTTTTTTATTAGTTTAGTTAGTGGTTTATCAATGTTGTTTATCTTTTTAAAGAACAAAGCTTTAATTTTGTTGATCTTTTTGCTCTATTTTATTTAGTTCTGCTCTTATCTTTATCATTTTTTCCTTATGCCAATTTTGGGTTTTCTTTTTTCTTGCTTGCTTTTCTAATTCCTTGATGTGCATCATTAGATTTATTAGTTGATGTTTTTCTACTTTTTTGATGTAGGCATGTATTGATATAAACTCCCCTCTTAGCACTGATTTCACTATATCCCACAGGTTTTAGTATATTGTGCTTCTGCTTTCATTTTTTTAAAGAACTACTTTGACTTACCTCCTAATTTCTTCATTGACCCTATGGTCATACAAAAGCATATTGTTAATTTCCATTTATTTGTAGTTTCCAAAATTCCTCTTAGTATTGATTTCTAGTTTTATTTCACTAAAGCACAAGAAGATACTAGATATGATTTCAATATTTTAAAATTTGTTGAGACTCTTTTGTGACCTGATATATGGTCTATTATACAGAATGGTCCATTTGCTGAGAATATACATTCTGCAGTTGTTGGATAAAGTGTTCTGCAAATGTCTTTTAGGTTTATTTCATGTAAAATCCAGTTTAAATTCACTTTTTCTTTGTGGACTTTCTGTCTAGATGATCTTTTTAAAGCTTCAAGGAGTTGTGGAAGTCACCCATTATTATTTTTGGAGACTTTTTCTCGCTTTAGATCTACTAGTATTTGATTTATGGATCCGCGTGATCCAGTGATGGAGATATATATATATGTGTGTGTGTGTGTGTATGCACATATATATATACATATACACAAACACACACACACACACACACACACACACACACATACACACACACACACATATTTGTTATTTTCTTTTTGGGGGATTGATCCCTTTATCATTATATAGTGACCTTCTATGCCTTATAGTATTTATTTTGTCTTAAAGTCTAGTTTACCTGATATCAGCATAGCTACTCCTGCTTGCTTTTGGTTTCTCTTTGTGTGGAATCACCCCTTTAATTTCAGTCTATTTCTTTGCAGGTAAAGTGTGTTTCTTGTAGGCAGCATACAGTTGAATCTTTTTTCAATTCATTCAGTCAGTTTATATATTTTTAAGTGGGCAATTTAATCCATTTGTATTTAAGGTTATTGTCGATATGATAGATTTTGTTCCTGTCATGTTGTTAATTATTTTCTGGCTGTTTTGTTTGTTTCCAATGTATTTCTTTTCCTCTTAGTGTTTGTCATTGTGTTTTGATAGGTTTCTGTAGTGGTACCATCTCTTTCTCATTTGTATAATTGTTTCACTATTGAGTTTTATGCATTCTTGTATTTTTATAATGATAAATTTCATCCTTTCACTTTCAAGTTTAGGATTCCTTTGAATATTTCTTGTAGAGCTAGTATAATGATGATGCATTCTCTCAGCTTTTGCTTGTCTGGAAGAAACTTTATTTCTTCTTCATTTATGAAGGATGATCTTGCTGGATATAGTATCTTCAGGTGACAATTTTTTTCTTTCAAGCATTTTGAACATGTCATCCAATTATCTTTTTTGCTTGTAAGATTTCTGCTGAGAAATCTACTGCTAGTATGGGGGGGTCTTTATAAGTGACTAGATTCTTTTCTCTTACTATTTTTATAATCTCTCTGTCTTTGACTTTAGACAGTTTGACTAAGTATGCTGTGGAGAAGATCTTTTGTCTTGTATTTGAAGATCTTTGAGCTTCTTTAATCTAAATCTCTTGGGAGGTCTTATTTATTATTTTGATAAATTTTTTAATCCATTTTTTCTCTCTTCACCCACAGGTACATTAATAATTTGAATATGTGGTCACTTTATGTTATCCTAAACATCACAAAAGCTTTCCTCACTCTTTTCAGTTCTTTTTTCTTTATTTTTATATGACTGGATTATTTCAAGTTCTGAGATTCCTTCTCCTTCTTGATCTACCTGAAACTTTCCAATGTATTTTATATTTTAATCAATAAATCTCCAGTTTCAGAATCTCTGTTTGTTTTGCTCTATGTCTTTCTCATCCATATCCTAAATCATTTTTCTTTTCTGTATTGCTTTAAAATTCTCCTGTATCTCACTTAGCTTCATTCAAATCCATATTTTGGATTCTTCATTGTAATTACTTTGGAACTATTTTGAACTATAATTGGATTTCATGAATTTCTTTTGGATTGGGATCTGTTGTGAAGAATTGTTTCTTTGAAGATGTCATATTTTCTTGCTCTTATATTTTTTCTGTGTCCTTACATTGATATCTGCACCTCTGGTGTGACCTTCATATTTAAAATTTAAAATTTTTTCTGTCATAGAATATTTTTTCCTAAAGATGTATATATTCATTGGTTGGGTAGGGCACTTTGGTTTTGATCCTGGGTACAAGAAGCAATACAATCTCTGTATAATGTCTTTGACTATAAACAGCATCAATTATAGCTGTGATTTCTTTGGTGTCTTAGGTGCAGTTGTTAGTGGTGGCTGTGCTAAAATTTTGCTGGGAAATAGGATGCCAGATAGATCATTTCTGGGGCCCCAGTGGTAGCAATGGTGGGCCAAGCATGACTGTCCTTGGGACCCAAAGTGGTGTATGCTGGCTCCAATGTTAGAAGGTCTAGGTGGGTCAATTCTTGGGTCTCTACATTGTGAAAAACAATAAATGATCCATTTCCAGAAAATGGAGTAATGTTTCCTGATGTGACCAAAAGACAAAGCAAAGGGATGTTGGTAACAGTCATGTCATTGAAGGACAATAAATGATTCATTGCTGATGTGACCAAAGGCTCATTAGAACAAAGGGAGGTGTGCTGACAGTCATGTTGCCTTAGGGAAATGATACTTACTTAGAAATAAAGAAGCTGAAACTCTCCAAACAAATAGCAACAACTACTTATTTTAACCTTATTTAGACCAAAAATTGCTTAGGTGACATCCAGGAGAGATTGTGACCCTGGTCAATGAGAAATGAGGGAGGCACCTGTGCACAAGGAAATAAATTGCTTGTTTTAACTGCTCTGGGTGTGCCCACACACCAGACACAATCTTGCAAGACCATTATTAAATTCTCATTTCTGTTGCACTCTATGTCTCCATGTCCATCCTTTGATTTTGGATGAGTGAGTTCATTTCTCACAATACGGGGTCTCTTCTAGGATGTTCTGTGTCTGCAGGAGGTGGACCCCAGCAGAGGGAGAGGCACATCCCACATGATTTCAGGTGGCCTACTCTTCTTGGGCATCTCGGCAGCTCATGGGACTGCAGATAAGCCCAAGACTATTTTTCCAGAGGCAGCAGAAGCAACACAGGGGAGACAGGGAAAAAAAACTAGCAGGCACTGTGGCAACCAGGCAGTCTCGTGGACTCACCAATGTAGGAAAAATTGGACTATAAGTACTGCCTTGGTGGTTGGGGCATTCTCGGAGATTGAGTGTGTGTGTGACTGAGACATATTGCAGTTAGGAAGAGAGTGCAGAGTCCCGATCCACAGTTGTGTCATCTCGCAGGGAAACAGCCAGAGATGGATGTAGCAAATCTTGGGATGTGCAAGAAACCTCCAGTAGTGGGGATTGAGTGCAGATAAATTCAGGCATGGGAAACTCCTAGTAAGTGGGGCTGAATATTCAAGTTAGTCAATGGAGATTAAAAAATTCTAAGCCTAGGGAACTCAAGAAAGGGGGAGATAAAGATTCTCCCTCTGACATTCTCCCAGTTAGTCCATTGAGGGAATGTCGAGGTTTAGGGGAATAGCTCTTGTACCAAGAAAAAGAATGATCAGGAGGTCTGCAGTGTCCGTAGGGAATAGAAACATCCTTCAGCCACCAAACAAGAGTACCCAAATGTACATCCTGGGTGAGACAATAATAATCAAGGAGATAGGACTAAAATGCAAGATTTGAGGGGATTGATAGTTAAGGAAATTAGGGAATCAGCCCTGAAATCTCAGAATATCTCTAAGGCTTTTAAGGCCCAACAAGAGAAGGAAGAAACTCCAACTGCCTTTCTACAGATACTTAGAGACCAAATGAGGAAATATTCTGGCCGATACCCAGAGGACCTTATGGTACAGGGTTTTCTAAAGGTTAATTTTGTTACCAAAAATTGGCCTAGTATTGCTAACAGGAAACTTGAGGGGTGGAATGAGAAACCGATAAAAGAATTACTTAAGTACAAAAAGTGTTTGTAAAATGGAATGGGGTAAAGAAAAAAACAAAATCAAAGGAAAGATGTAAAGAAAGTTATGGGTATTAAGATGTATTTTTGGTAAGGAAAGTTATAAAGGAAAGAGAATAATTTTGTATACGAAAGGATTTTGTATGATAAAATTTTGTCCTAAAGTAAAATGACTGGTTATTTAGGAAAGAGGAAAGTACAGGACAAAGCATAGAGTCCAAGTATGTCGTCAATGATATGTGAAAGTTAGGATAAGTTTTGTGAAGGGGAATTTATGAAAAAATCGTAGTATATGGTTAAGTTGGTTATAACTTTTCTCCAGTTCTAACTGCTGTTATGGCTTGAAAGATTTTTTCCCTGCTTTTAATTTTTATTTAAAATTGTGGGGTACAATTCAGGGCTACGTATACAAATATTCACTATGCAGGTACCCTTATCAATGAGGTATGCCCCCCCTTCCCCAGGCAGATATCGACTACTGTAAATCCCACCTCCCCACTCCCTCACCACCCCTCCCTGCAATTTCCCACCACTTTCAATCCTTTTCTTATAGTAATATGGTAGTTGTTCAAGGTCCACTTATGAGTGAGAACATGTGATACTCAGCTCTTTGTTTCTGTGAGAGATCATTCAGTATTATAAACTCTAATTCCATCCAGGTTGCTGCAAAGTTCATGATTTTGTTTTTCTTTATGGCTGCATAGTATTCCATTGTGTATATGTACCACATTTTTAAAATCTAGTCTTCTTTTGATGGGCAGCACGGTTGGTTCCATGTTCTTGCTATGGTGAATAATGCTGCAATAAACATACGTGTGCAGGTATCTTTTTTATAGAGTGACCCGAGTTCTTCTGGGTATATTTCCAGTAGGGGGATTGCAGGATCATATGAAAGGTCAATTTTTAGAACTTTTAGGAATCGCCACACTGATTTCCACAGAGGCTGAACTAGTTTGCACTCCCACCAACAGTGTAGAAGTGTTCCCTTTTCGCCACATCCTCCCCAGCATCTGTTATTTTTTGAGTTATTGATGATGGCCATTTTTAATTACTTAGAAAACTAAGCTTTAAAAGAGGCCACAATGGATTTGCTTAACTTTCTAGGACATCAGGGGCTAATAATATCTCAAAACAAATTACAATTTGTAGAAAAAGAAGAAGTTAAATACCTGGAGTATCTAATTAGTAAAGGCAAACAAAAAAATCAACCCAGAAAATAATAACTGGAATAATTGGCTACCTTTTACAAAAGACAAAGCAGGAACTCAAAAAGTTTTTAGGTCTAATAGGTTATTGCAGATTATGGATTAACTCTTATGTGCAGAAAGTCAAAGATTTATACTTTAAGCTGTTAGAGGGACAGTCAGATCCTCTCCAATGTACAGCTGAAGTAATACAAGTTCTAGAAGGGCTGAAACAGGCTTTAATCATAGCTCCTGTTTTAGCACTTTCATCTTTAGAAAACTCCTTTCACTTGTTTGTGACTGTGGAACAGGGTACAGCCACTGGATTGCTTATTCAAAGCTGAGGTAAAAAGAAGCAACCAGTCATTTTCATGTCCAAATTGTTGGATCCTGTGTCTAGAGGTTGGTCTGAATGTGTTCAGTCTGTAGCAGCCATTGTCTTATTAGTGGAAGAAAATCAGAAATTGACTTTTGGGGGAACCCTCATGGTCAGTAGTGCACCCCCATCAAGTCCAGTCTACCCTAAATCAAAAAGCTGGACATTGACTGATGGAGCCCCAGATTCTAAAATATGAGGCAATATTATTGGAAAAGGATGATTTGATTCTAACCACAGATTCCTGCCTCAAGTCAGCGGACTTCATAAGTGCCAGGGAGATAAGGAATCAAGAGAAATTAGGTCATAATTGTCTGTATATTATTGAATACCAAACCAAAGTCAGACCAGAGTTGGGGAAAATTTCACTGCATGGGGGTATTAGACTATTCATAGATGGGTCTTCCAGAATGGTTGAAGGCAAAAGACATAACAGCTATGCTATTATTGATGGTGATCAGTTGTCTACCTGTGAGTAGGGAAGGTTACCTTACAAATAGTCTACACAAACTTGTGAACGATTCACCCCTAATCAGGCTCTGAAATTGCTTGCAGATAAGGAAGGCACCATCTATACAGATTCTAAATATGCCTTTGGAGTAGTCCATATTTTTGGGAAAAAAATCTGGGCAAAAAATTAAAATAAAGGAAAGGGAACTGGTCCATGGAAAATTGGTTAAAGAGGTTCTAGAAAATGTATTGCTCTCTCCCTGCAATAACACATATCAATAGTCATCAGAAGGGGCTCCTTTAAGGTAGTTGGCAACAGACTGGCTGATGGAATAGCCAAAAAGACCACCTTAGAAAGTGAGGCTAAACTCCTGAACCTCATCCCAACATACCTATAGTCACCATGAGGGTGCAATTTACTGAAGAACTCAAAGGAATGGAAGAACTAGGGGCTTCTCTAAACAAAGAGGGGAGATGGTTTCTCCCGGATGAGAGAGAGATGGTTAGCTAACCAATTATGGGGAAACCGATGACCATATTACATAAGGGGAGTCATTGGGGATCTCAGGCAATGTGAGATGCACTTCTAAAAACTTATGGGAGGCCAGGCATGGTTGCTCACGCCTATAATCCCAGCACTTCGGGAGGCCGAGGTGAGAGGATTGCCCCTGAAAGCCCAAACAATATTCGAAACCCAAAGGGGGGCAACACTGGTGAGGAAAACCAAGAGGCTCCTTTGAAATAAATTTTAAAAAATTCCCCAGGCATACCTAATTTGCAGCTTGAGTTCCGCTTTTCTTTGGGAAAAATGAGGGGAAAGAACCCGGGGGCCCAACAAAAAGGGGGAAGGTTTGCGGTGGAGAGAGGTTGCCAATATGAGGTCTACCTGGCCCAACAAAGGGACTCCCAACTCAGGCAAAGATTTCTAAAAACTTAAGGGTGTGGGTTACACACCATTGCTAAAATTTAAGATTCTGTCAAAGGGTAAACAAAAAGATTATTAGAAAGCCAACGAAAGGGGGAAGACCCCCAGGGATGAGACCATTCCAAAGTATCCACAGTTTACTTTACTGAAATTCCTAAGGTAGGAAAGATCAAATATCTGCTAGTAATTGTTGACCATCTCACTGGATGGGTGGAGGCCTACCCTTTAACGACTGCAACAGCAGGGTTGGTAATAAAGGTGCTTTTGGAACAGGTGATTCCTAAGTTCAGCCTAATAGAAAATATTGTTTCAGATAATGGGAGTCACTTTACCTCAAAGGTGTTACAAGGGATAATAGGGGGGACTCCAAAGGGGCACTTTGGGACTTTCATACACTTTGGCATCCACCATCCTCAGGAAAAGTAAAAAGAATGAATCAGACTCTTAAAAAATTTCAACTAAATTAACACTATAAATTAAGTTGCCCTTGGATTAAGTGCCTCCCTATAGCCCTCCTCAGAATCAGGACGGCTCCTCAAAAGAATCTAGGCTTGTCACCCTATGAGTTACTATACAGGTTACCATACTTAAGGAGGGCAACAGACTTGCCCACTATGGAGACAAAAGACAAGTTCCTGGAGAGTATATACTGGCCATTTCCTCTACCTTATCTTCCCTCAAGTTAAAAGGACTTCTTGCTCAGACTCCTCCTCTTGAGTTTGTGGCTCATCACTTTCAGCCTGGTGACTTGGTGCTGATCAAAACTCAGAGAGAGGACAAGCACCAGCCAAGTTGGGAAGGTCCTTATCAAGTGCTTCTAACCACTGAGACTGCTGTCCAAACAGGAGAAATGGGTTGGGCTTATTATACACATGTCAAAGAACCAACAAGGACTAAATGGGGAGGGGAAGAAGAAAGGTGGGAGGTGCACAAAGTGCCCAGAAAAACTTAACTCAAATCTAATGTAATATAAATATCTTGTCCTGAGCATTTCTCAGGTGATCAGGAACCTCCCTGTCCTAGCTGGGAGTATGTATAGTGAACCATGCAGCACCAGCTGTTGACTGCTGCTACTCCATCTGGAGATCCTAGGGGATGGGATCATATACAACTCACATATAAAGGGTGACACTCTAGAAATTGAATCAGGTTATGGAGACACCAATGCCTAGGTAGAATGGGTCAAATTTTCAATACTAGCTTTAAACAAAAGCAACTATTATGCACGTGCTGTGGGACAGCCATAAGCTCAGGTGGTCCCATTCCCTCTCAGCTGGGACACAGACCCCATTGGGATGAGTTGTATGCTTGCCTTATATCAAGACAAGAACACTTGAGGAAACGAGTTTTGTAAGAGCTTATCTCTGCTCTTTCCTGCACTGCATAGGTCAGACCCTAGGGCAATAGCCTCCTTTTCCACAGGAATGATGAATCACTCTTCGTGTCTCTCCAGACAAGGAGAAGGTTTCATGACTCCTGTGGGACAATTACTGACTTGTACTCACATCCTAAATGTCTCTGGTGAATCCAGCAGCAACTTCTCGAGTTTACACAACCCTTGAGTTATGTATGGGGATACAGTGGAGGGAGGAGCCTGTGTAACTCGTTGCTCTCCAACTGGATTGAGATCTGTGTTTTGATCCAATTGGTCATTCCATTTACCTTGGCATTTTGCTCCATTTCAGAAGCTAGGCATCAGCCTAGAAAGAAGAGACCCCTAAAGGGGTCATTTAATTCTGTGTATATTAACTCAATAAGAGACCCTAGGAGAGCCTCTACTGAATTTAAAGCCAGAAACCAAATAGCTGCAGGATTTGAATCAACACCTTTTTGGTGGTCTACCACAAACAAAAACATAAATTGGATCAATTATATTTACTATTTCAACAAAGGTTTATAAACTATACTAGAGATGTTCTTCAAGCAGTTGCTAGTCAATTGGACACTATCAGCAGGATGGCCTGGGAAAATCAAATAGCGTTAGGCATAATGTTAGCAGAAAAAGGAGGAGTCTGTATTATGCTGGGAAGAAAATACTGTATTTTTATTCCAAATAATACTGCCCCCAATGGTACCATTACTAAGGCTTTACAGGGACTTACCACTTTAGCAAAGAAGTTGGCTGAGAACTCTGGTATCAATGGTCCTTTTACAGACTGGTTAGAAGAATGGTTAAAAAATGGAAAGATGTGGTTGCCTTGTAATACTTGCAGAAATTTTAACTGCTGTAGGATGCTGCGTTATCCCTTGTGTAAGGGGCCTGATCCTGAAAGCTTATAGAAACAGCTATAAACAAGTAAATGTCCATGGCTAATGCACAAAATAACCTCCTACTCTTAGATGAAAAAGTAGATCATGAGAAGGAGAGTCAATATTACTTAACATGTTTAAACAACAGGGCCACACAAAACAGTGAAAATAAATCAAATGGAAGGGAGGGAATTGGGAAAAACAATAAATGATTCATTTCCAGAAAATGGAGTAAAATTTGCTGACATGACCAAAAGACAAAACAAAGGGAGGCTGAAAACAGTCACGTCATTGAAGGACAAGAAACTATTTGTTGCTGATGTGACCAGAGGCTCATTAAAACAAAGGGAGGTGTGGTGACAGTCACATTGTCCTAGGGAAATGAAACTTACTTAGAAATAAGGCAGTGGAAACCCTCCAATCAAATAGCAACAAGTACTTATTTTAACCTTATTTGGACCAAAAACTGCTTAGGCAATGTCTGGGAGAGGCTGTGACTCTGCATTCATTCCTTGGTCAATGAGGAACTAGGGAAGGGACCAGCGCACAAGGAAATAAATTGCTTGTTGTAACTGCTCTGGGTGTGCCTGATCTTGCAAGACCATCACTAAGGTCTCACTTCTGGCGCACTCCGCATCTCCATATCCATCCTTTGATTTTGGTTGAGTGAGTTCATTTCTCACAACATGGCTTGCTTGAATGCTGGTAGTGGCAGCAGTTAGCCAGGTGTGTGAGTGTGTCCTTGGTTCCCCGGATAGCTGGTGTGATGTGGTTGATGGTAGTAGCAGTGGTGAGACAGCCTGCTAAAACCCAGGCAGTCCATACTGGTGTTGGTGGTTGTTGTGACAGACTGGATGAGCCAGTCCTGCGGCCCACAGTTGGTGCAGGCTGTTGGGTGCTAACATTGGTGGTGTTAACAAGTAGGGTTGGTCCCTACCTCAGACCCAGGAGTAATGTTTAGGTGCCAACAATAGTTGACTGGGCTGGGCAATCTTCAGGTCCTTGGATGGCATGATTAAGTACAGGAGGATGAGACCAGGCCAGCAGACCTGTCCTCAGGTCCTCTGGTAGTGAGTTCAGGAGCTGGCTATGATAGGTAATGGTGAGGTGGTCCCAAGACCATTGAGCAGAATACTCAGGTAGAGGAGGGTAGCAGCTGCTGCACCTTGAGCAGGAGCAGTGGGACCAGCTTAGGCAGGTAACTCTGGAGCTCACAGTTTGCTTGTGCCTCAGTCCTGCAGCAGTGGCAGTGGTGTTTGTCCTTGGGGCATATGGATGTGCCTGGTCTCCCCTTTCCCTGTTTTGTTCAGTGGCAGCAGCAGCAGCAGCAGCAGCAGTAGCTGCCACCGCCCCAGGGCAAGACATGGTCATTCAAGGGCTGTGCTTTCAGTCTAGCACAGGCTGTGGACCTGCCCCTGGAGGGGACAAGGCCACTGAGTGAAAGCAGCATAGGCAGGCAGTTGTGGGTATGTTGTTTCCTTGGTTCCACAACAGCCTACAGAAGCTGTGGTGGGATTTGTCCTTGTGAGGTATAAAAGTGTTCAACTTCCCCCTCCCTCTCTGGCCCAGTGACAACTGTGGACTCAGGGCAGGATGCAGTCCTTAGGAGCTAAGCTCTCAGAATGGCACCAAGCTGCAGCTGCTTGGGGCTCAGATGCCTGTGGAATACAGTGTGAATTCTGTCTCTGGAGCAATGCCTCTGTGCAACCTCAAGGCAGCTCCCTACATTAATCTCAAGACCCGTGTGACTAGAATTGTGGAAGTGTGTGGTAGGAATGCAAAGTCTTGAAGGTTGCTCACTTACTTTTTCCCTGTGTCTGTGATCTTCCCCCCAGCTCCCCACCAATCCCTGCCAAATAGGCTGCTTTGCTTTTCTCTCCTTCTTTCCTTTGGTTCTTCCTGTCATTTGTCTGTGGAACTCCAGTGTTCTCTTTTAGTGCATTAGGAGTGTGACTATCTACTTACTATTTGGGTACCTTTCTGTGCAAGAGGCATATACTAGCTGCATCTAGTCAGCCATCTTGCCTCTCGCACTGGCCAATGATTTTCAACAAAATTGACAAGTTATTTCAATGGGGGAAAGAATTCTTAAATCAACAAATGGTGTTGAAACAATTAGATATCTACATGTAAAAAAAAAGTGAGCCGGGCTCGGTGGCTCAGCCTGTAATCCCGCGCCTTTGGGAGGCTGAGGTGAGTGGATTGCCTGAGCCCGCGGGTTCGAGACCCGCCTGGGCAGCGAGACCTCATCTCTACAATAAATCAAAAAATCAGCCGGGCGTGGTAGCGCATGCCTGTAATTCCAGCTACTTGGAAGGCTGAGGCGGAAGGATCGCCGGAGCCCAGCAGGTCGAGGCTGCGGTGGCCGGAAGCGGCCACTGCACTCCAGTCTGGGCGACAGAGTGAGACTCCAACTCAAAAAAAAAAAAAAAAAAAAAAAAAAAAAAAAAGTGAACATTGACCCTTACTTTTACCATATAGAAAAATTAACTCAAAATCAATCACAAACCCAAATATAAGTTTGAAAACTAAAACACTTGTGGAAGAATATGTGAGAAAAATCTTTGGAATCTTTAGCTTGACAAAGATATCTTAGATTGGACACATACACATATGTAAAAGATTTTTAAAGTGGACACATTGAATGTTACCAAAATTAAAAACATTTGCTTTTTTAAAAATACCATTAAAAAATAAAAAATGCAGGCAATGGACTGTAAGAAAATATTTTCAAGGGATATATTTGATACATAATTTGCACAAAATGCATAAAGAATGCTTACATATAAATTATGAAAATAACATTTAAAAAGTAAGCGAAACGTGAAAAGACATTTCACCAAAATAGGTATACAGATAGCAAATAAGTACATTGCAAAAGGCTCAAGATCACTAGTCATCAGAGAAATGCAAATAAACACCCATTAGAAAGGAAACATTCTTTAAAGCTCACTATTGACAAGGATAGAGCAACTGGAGCTCATATTCATTGTTTGTGAGAATGCAAATTTGTACAGTCATTTCTAGATGTTTAACCATATAAATAGCTCATATAATTGAATATAAACATACCATACAACCCACCAAACCGATTTGCTTTTATTCAAGAGAAATAAAAGCATAAGTCCACTCAAAGATTTGTACTCAACTGTTTACAGCAGGTTTATTTATAATATCTTCAAACAGAACAATCTGAATTTCTATCAGCCAGAAATTTTTTTAATTAGACCTAATTTTAAGGAACAAAATGCTTAGACCTGACTGGAAAACCTACAGTCACATGTTTTTCTCTGACTTTAATATTATAGCCAAATGTCCTAACAGTCAATTTAAAAGCTTTAGATTTAGCCGGGTGCGGTGGCTCACACCTATAATCCCAGCACTTTGGGAGGCTGAGGTGAAAGGATTGCCTGAGCTCACGGGTTCAAGGCCAGCCTGGGCAACTCAGTGAGACCTCACCTCTACAGTAAATCAAAAAATTAGCCGGGTGTGGTGGCTCATGCCTGTAGTTTCAGGTACTTGGAAGGCTGAGGTAGAAGGATCGCCAGAGCCCAGCAGGTCAAGGTTGCGGTGGCCATGAGCGTGCCACTGCTCTCCAGACTAGGCAATAGAGTAAGACTCCAACTCAAAAAAAAAAAAAAAAGTTTTAGATTTTGGAGATACCCATCTATCTTCTAAATTCATAACTTTTAACTTGACTGCTAGGATATTTAGTACCACTCTTATAAGGGAAGAAAAATGAGGCTGCCATCATGGGTTTTACTCCTCCTTGGTAATTACCATACACAGCACATTTTAAAAACAATTTTAAGTTAATGTGCTTCAAACAAAGCAATCTCCATTTAGCTTTTAGAACCAGGCTTTCCTGTGTTTCCATCGTATGTCTTGATAGGAAGGAATCTTCTCAAATAGATACTTACTCCCTGGGCTCTGTAGGAAAACCTTGGCTTATCTGACAAGGCTTGAGTAACCAAGTACCTCTGTAAGAACTGGTTTCCTTGTTTATGAACCATAGTTCAGCAGCATTTTCTGAATCATCTTAATGAGAAACCACATAGAGGAAAACATAGGGACAAGATAGGAAGCAGGGTTTTCTTTTTATATATGTTATATTTGGAGTGGAGAAATTTCTGTCTTCTACTAAACACACACACACACACACACACACACACACACACACACACACACGCTTGCAATGCCTTTAATACAAAGTTGTCGCTTGAAGGAGAAAAAAAACTTTTACTATCAACTGATCTGGTAATGGGAAGCTATTTGGCATAGACTTAAAACATTCATGTCAAGCCAGCAGAGTGACCACCAGAGTTTCTATATAGAATGTAACTTGAGGAGTTATCCTGATCCTGGAAGAGTCAACCAGATGGCCAGAAGGAGGCCAGTAAAATGTGGGAGGGTTGAGGCCTAACTCAAGGGGAAGCTGGTGCTTGTAAATATACCTTCAAATTTTATTTTAGGTTTCAACCTTCACATAAGTTCACTCAAGATGAGCTGCTCAGTGTTGTAGTGGATTTTTAAAAAAATTTTATTTTAAAGATGTGGGGTACAATTCAGGGTAAGTATTCAAATGTTCATTATGCAGGAACCCTTGTTGATGAGGTATGCCCCCTCCCGCTGGCAGAATCCCACTACTGCCAATCCTGCCCCACCTACCCCTGGCAATTTTTAGATATCCAGAACATGTACATTTTTCTGAAGTATTTTTAAGTTACAAAAGAATGAAAACTAGTAACACTAGAAAAAGTCATGGAATATTTTAACTTTATCATCTGTGTTAACTAAATCTAACAGAAGAATGGATAATTCAAATCCATTGATAATCAAAAATTTTCATTGTATTCAGTAAAATTTCTACCATTTTATAGCTAGTTTTTTAGAGGAAAATAATGTAAATATTTTCTCTTTAAGTTAAAAAAGTGTCCAACAAGGGTAGGAAGATAATAATCAATTTCGTGGAAAATCTACATACTTTTGAATTTGCTTTTGCCACAATTTAGAATTGGGCTCATCTCCATGTTTGTCTAAAATGAAATAAAAATATCAACTAATCCAGTTAGGTCATTAAACCTAAAATTTTCTCTAAACAGCAACATGCAATCCTTGATGTCCACTTTATGTGTTTTATTCAGTCTCAAGAGAGACAATGTTGTCTACTTTGGAAAATTACTTTGTATTTCTACAAACTCATGTTCAAATTTCCCTTTGAAGAAGAAAAGGCACTGCCAACTCAAGAGATTCTTGTTACAAATTTGCCCCAGAGAATTAGTGGTTTCCTAATAGCCTACCAACCTGCAGTCATATGGTCCAGCCAGTACCTGAGTTACTCAGTGTCCTTCAGAGATGAGAAGACACTTGGGAGAAGGTGTCCAGGAAATGAAACTTTGTGTACTGCTATAATTGATAGCAGATGACTGATTAAATCACAGAATGCCAAGTAAATAAAGCAAAGCATAAACTAGGCTAAGAAGAGAATTGGCTATTACCTAGTAAGAAATTGATAACTAAAATGAAACCAAGAGGCGGGGTCTTTAAATTACACATACATTATACTTATCTACCAAGAAGATTCGGTTTCCACAAAAACCTAATAAATAAATGATTAATAGCTGAGAAATGTGCTTACTCAGAAACAGAAATGAATGGAAATTTCTGTTACAGTTTTGTTGAAGTACAGGTAAAAAAAAAAAGACATTGTTTTCTATTTTTCAGATATTTCCAAATGTCATCATTGTGGGACAAGAGAGCCTGAATATTTTAGATTCTAACAAAAGCCTCATTTGTGGATTTTCTTAACCTTCTTGGATTTACAAAACTCTTGCTAGCTAGACTTTGGAGCACAAGAAAAATACAATGTGTGTTTGGTACCAATTTTTACCATTTCTTTATTGTGGTAAAATATACATACCATAAACTTATCATCTTCTTAAACATTTTTAAGTGCACAGCTCAGCAGCATTAAGTACATTCATATTGTTATGCAACCATCACCACTGTTCATCCCCAGAACTCTTATCTTGCAAAACTGAAACTCTATACGCACTAAACAACAATTTCTCATTTCCTTGTCCCCTAGCTCCTGACAACAACCTTCTACTTTCTATCTCTATAATTTTGACTTTTCTAAGTACTTTACTGTATAAGTGAAATCGTACAGCATTTGTTATTTTGTGGCTGATTTATTTCACTTAGCATAATGTCTTGAAGTTTCATTTATGTTATAACATATGTCAGAATATTCCTTCCTTTCTAAGGCTGAAAATATTTCATTGTATGTATGTACCACATTTAGTATATTCATTAATCTTTTCATGGACATTTGGGTTATTTCCACATTTTAGCTACTGCAAGTAACACTGCTATGAATATGGATGTACAAATATCATTTCAAGACCATGCTTCAATTCTTTTAGGTAAACACCCAAAAATGAAATTGCTGGACCATATGATAATTCCATTTTTAATTTTGTGAAGAATTGCAATATTTTATTGTTTTTCGTCAGCAGCTGTACCATTTTACATTTTTACCAACAGTGCACAAAGATTTCAACTTTTCCACATCCTTATCAACACTTGTTATTTTCTGTATGTTTTTGTTGTTGTTGTTGTTGTGTTATAGCAGCTATTCTGATAGATGTGAGATGGCATCTCGTAGTTTTGATGTGCATTTCCCTAATGATAAGATGTTTAATATCTTTTCATGTGCTTATTGGCTAATTGTGTATCTTTAAAGAAATGTCTATTCAGGTTCTTTACCAATATCTTTTATTTTTTAATTAATTTTTTAAAGTTTATTTATTTTTATTTATTTGTTTTAGAGTTGTGGTGTACAAATGAGGTTTGCTACAAAAGTAGGCTGTATACAGGTGAAGTTTGTGTTTCAAGCTGACCATCTCTCCCTTTGGTAGAGGACCAGGTATGCTTTGTGCTGCTAGGTGCCCTCCTCCCTACTCTCTCATCCCTCCACACTCCTTTCCTCTCCTAGCAGTGTCAGCATCTGAAATTCCACTCTGTGTTGATGACTAGTGTTCAGGGCTTGCTTATGAGTGAGAACATGTGGTATTCAGGTCTTTGTTTCTATGACAGTTCACTTAGTATAATGCTCTCCAGCTGTATCCAAGCAGCTGTGAAGGTCATTATTTTGTTATTTATGGCTGCATAGTATTCCACTGTGTATATATATCACATTTTATTCATCCAGTTCTCTTTTCTTTTTTTTATAATCAATATTTTTTATTATGATATTGTGGGGTACAGTTAAGGGTTAGGTATACAAATATGCTTTGTTCAGGCACCCTTGTTGATAAGAGGTGTCTCCCCATCTCCAGACAGATATTTGCTACCATTAATCCGATCTCCCTCCCCCCCCACAGCTTCCCACCACTGTCAGTCATTTTCTTATGGTAGTACGTTGGATGTTCAAGATCCACTATATGATTGAGAATATGTGATACTCAGATCTTTGTTTCTGTGAGAGGTCACTCAGTATTATTGACTCTAGTTTCATCCAGGTTGCTACGAAATTCATGATTTTGTTCTTTTTTATGGCTGCATAGTATTCCATCGTGTAAATGTACCACATTTTTTTAATCCAGTTCTCTTTTGATGGACAGCATGGTTGGTTCCAGGTTCCTGCTATTGTGAACAAGGCTACGTGTGCAGGTATCTCTTTTATAGAGTGATTTGAGTTCTTCAGGGTATATTCCTGAAGCTACAATTGCGGGGTCATATGGGAGGGAATTGGGGGGTCATATGGGAGGTCAATATTTAGAGCTTTTAGGAATCGTCATACTGTTTTCCACAGAGGTTGCACTAGTTTGCACTCCAACCAACAGTGTAGAAGTGTTCCCTTTTCGCCACACCCACTCCAGCAACTGTTATTTTTTGAGTTATTGATAATTGTCATTCTGATTGGAGTTAGGTGGTATCTCAATGTAGTTTTGATTTGCATCTCCCTGATGATTAGTGAGGTTCAACATTTCTTCATGTATCTGTTGGCTGCTCTGATGTCTTCCTTTGAGAAGCATCTGTTCATATCTTTTGACCATTTTATAATGGGGTTGTTTGTTTTTTTCTTTTCAGCATGTTTGAGTTATTTGTAGATCCAAGATGTTAAGCCTTTGTCAGACCTGGAGCTAGCAAATACTTTTTCCCAGTCTGTGGGCTGTCTCCCTGCTCTCTTGATGGTTTCTTTGGCTTTGCAGAAGCTTGTCAGTTTAATGAGGTCCCACTTGTCTATCTTCTCTCTTATGGCCTGTGGGTTTCGGGTTTTGTTCAGGAATTGGATGCCAGTTCTAATTTCCATGAGGGTATGTCCTTCATTTTCTAAGGTTCTTATGGTTTGAGGTTTCACATTTAGGTCTCTGATCCATTTAATGTTAATTTTTGTGTATGGGGATAGATAGAGGTCCTGTTTCAATCTTCTGCATGTGGTCAGCCAGTTTTCCCAGCACCATTTACTGAATAGGTTCTCCCCTCCCCAGTGGTAGGTGGTGGAGGCTTTGTCGAAGATGACTTGGCTGAGAAATTGAGGTTTTGCTTCTGGAACCCAATTCTATTCCATTGGGCTATATGCCTGTTCCTGTACCAATACCAAGTTGTTTTGATGATTGTAGCTTTATAGTAAAGTTTGAAGTCTGGTAATGTGATACCACCTGCTTTGTTTTTTTTTTACTTTGTTCTGGCTATTCTTGGTCGTTTGTGTTTCCATATGAATTCCTGTGTTGTTTTTTCCAGGTCTGAGAAGAATGTTGCTGGTAATTTGATGGGTATTGCATTAAATCTGTAGATTGCCTTAGGTAAGATGGACATCTTCACAATGTTGATTCTTCCAATCCATGAGCATGGGATATTTTTCCACTTGTTTTGTGTCATCTTTGATTTCTTTGAGCAGTGTTTTGTAGTTTTCATTGTAAAGGTCTTTCACATTTCTGGTTAGGAAGATGCCAAGGTATTTCATTTTTTTTGTGGCTCTTGTGAATGGAATTGTGCTTTTTATTTGGGTTTCTGTTTGTTTATTATTGGTGTAAAGAAATGCAATTGTCTTTTGCACATTTATTTTATATCCTGAGACTGCCAAAGGCCTTTATCAGGGTAAGGAGGTTTTTGACAGATTCTCTTGGGTTTTCAAGGTACACAATCATGTCATCTGCAAAAAAAAATAACTTGACTTCCTCTTTTCCTATTTGGATACCCCTGATTGCCTTATCTTCTCTGATTGCTCTAGCCAGGACTTCCAATACTATATTGAACAGGAGGGGTGAGAGTGGGCATCCTTGTCTTGTTCCAGTTTTCAGGGGAAATGGTTCCAATTTTTGTCCATTTAGGAATATGCTGGCTATGGGTTTCTTGTAGATGGCTTTTACTATTTTGAGGTATGTTCCCCGTATGCCTAGATGTTCGAGGGTTTTTATCAAGAAGGGGTGCTGGATTTTATCAAATGTTTTTTCTGCATCTAATGATATAATCATGTGGTTTTTGTTTTGACATCTGTTAATGTATTTAATTACATTTATGGTTTTACAAATGTTGAATCAACCTTGCATCCCAGGGATAAAGCCTACTTGGTCATGATGGATGATTTTTGAGATGTGTTGTTGAATCCGGTTCGCTAGGATCTTGTTGAGAATTTTAGCATCTATGTTCATCAAAGATATTGACCTGTAGTTCTCATTCTTTGTTGGGTCCTTACCAGGCTTGGGTACCAAAGTGATGTTAGCTTCGTAAAATGATCTGGGGAGAGTTCCATCTTTCTCAATCACCTGGAATACCTTCAGTAGGATTGGTATCAGCTCCTCTTTAAATGTCTTGTAGAATTCTGCTGGAAAGCCATCTGGTCCAGGACTTTTTTTTGTAGGTAGTTTTCTTATTACGTGGTCAATTTCCTTGATTGTTATTGGTCTATTTAGGGTCTCAATTTCTTCTTGTTTCAACCTAGGCAGGTTGTGTGATGACAGAAAGTCCTCCATTTCCGAAAGGTTTTGAAGTTTGTTTCCATGCAAGTGTACATAGTAGTCTCTAATGATCTTTTGTATTTCTTCAGGATCAGATGTGACTTCATCTTTTGTGTTTCTGATTGTGTTTACTTGGGCTTTTTCTCTCTTTTTCTTGGTCAGTCTAGCTAGGGGACCATTGATCTTGTTTATTGTTCAAAGAACCAGCTTTTTGTTTCATTGATTTTTTTGCATTATCTTTTTGTCTTCTATGCCCTGGATTTGGGCTTATATTTTGGTGATCTGGATTCTTCGGCTGAAATTATGGTTTTTGTGGTTTTGCTTTTTCAGCTATTTTAGGTGGCTTGTTAAGCTGTTAATTTGTGATCCTTCCATTTTCTTCATGTGCGTTTGTAGGGATACAAATTCCCCTCTTATTACAGCTTTCATGGCATCCCAGAGATTTTGGTAAGATGTTTCTTCATTTTCATTTGTTTCCAGGTATCTTTTAACCTCTGTTTTGATTTCATCATTGACCCAGGAGTTGTTTAGCATCATGCTGTTTAGTGTCCATGTCTTTGTGGGTTTGGGGTGAACCTTATTGGTGTTGATGTTTATTTTTATTCCCCTGAGCTCTGAGAAAATTTTTATTCCCCTGTGCATGGCAAAATTTTGATCTTTTGAAAATTTTTTATGCTTGATTTATGTCCAAGTATGTGGTTGATTTTAGAGTACATTCCATGCAGTGATGAGTAGAATGTATAATCTGTGATCGTTGGATGGAGTGTTCTGTAGGTATCAATTAAGTCCATTTGGTCAAGAGTCACACTGAGGTTCTGGATCTCATTGCTGATTTTTTGTCCTGATGATCTGTCTAGGGTTATGAGTGGGGTATTAAAGTCACCAGCTATGATAGTGTTAGAGTCAATATCTTTTTTGAGTTTGCTTAGAAGCTGCTTTATGAAAGTTGGCACTCCTATGTTGGGTGCATATATGTTTAGGATGGATATTTCTTGTTGATGGATTGAACCTTTTATAATTATGTAGTGGCCTTCTGTATCTTTTTAAATTTTTGATAGCTTAAAGGGTATTTGTCTGAGATTAATATTGCAACTCCTCCATTCTTTTGTGTTCCGTTTGCCTGAAAATTTGTTTCCCATTCTCTTACTCTGAGTCTGTAAGTGTCCTTTCTAGTGAGATGAGTCTTTTGAAGGCAATATATTGTTATCTGGTGATATTCTATCCATTTTGCCATTCTATGTCTTTTCAGTGGTGCATTCAGTCCGTTCACATTCAGGCTAATTATTGAAATGTGAGAGTTGATCCCTATCATAATGTTCTTACAGAGTTGTTGTTCTTCCTGTTTGTGTGTTGTCTTTCTTTTGGTTTTAGAGTTGGATCATGTGTGTTTTTAATCTTTTACCTGTACTCTTGTGAAGAACGTTGTTGTTCTTTTTTCCTTTTCTTCTGTGTTCAATACTTTCTTAAGTGTTTCTTGTAGAGGTGGTCTGGTAGCAGTGTAGGTTCTTAGGGATTGGATATCTGGGAAAGATTTCAATTCTCCCTCACTGATGAAGCTTAGCTTGGCTGGGTAGGTTATTCTAGGTTGAAATTGTTTATATTTTAGAACTTTGAAGATAAGGCTCCAAGCTCTCCTAGCCTGGAGGGTTTCTGTAGATAAATCTGCTGCTATTCTAATTGGTCTTCCCTAGTAGATAGTCTGACCTTTTTCTCTTGCTGCCATTAGGATTTTTTCTTTTATACCTACTTTGTTTAGGCGAATTATTATGTGTCTGGGAGTTGGTCTTCTCATTTGTTGTCTTGCAGGGGTTCTCTGAATCACTTGTGTTTGAATTTTTTCATCACTGATGAGATGAGGGAAGTTTTCTTGAATGATTTCATAAAATGTTTGTTCCAGTGTGGCCTCTGTTTCTCTCTCTGCCTCCAGAAGGTCAATTACTCTTAGGTTCAGTCTCTTGAAGTGATCATACATGTCTTGAAGGTTTTGTTCTGTCTTTTTGGCTTCTTTTCTATTTTTTTGACAGTTTGGATTAGTTCTGTGCTTTGGTCTTCAAGCTCTGAGATTCTTTCTTCTGCTTGGCTAATTCTGCTTTCCATGCTTATTAGTTTGTTATTTATTTCCATCACAGTATTCTTTACTGCTGTTATTTCTGACATCAGCTCCTTCCTATTTTTCTCTTGTCTCTCAATTTTTAAAATTCTGTCTATTAATGTCTTGATGTCTGCATTTGTTGCACATGACCAGTCATGCTGGGGACTCTTCATTGTTTGTGTTCCATAGTCTTTTTCTCAGTGTCTGATCTCCCAGGGGTCTGTGTGAGACCTATATTCTTCTTTTGGTTTTTCTTCATTTGTGTGATTTTTTTCCCTCCCTACTTTTTCCTTCCCTCCATGTCACTGTCTTCTTTAATTCTGTTATTCAGGGGTAGAGGGGTTGCTTTTACTTCTGTTTGTTCAATCTCCTATTCTTCTTTATGTATGTCCTCTTACTTTGTTCAATTCTGGAGTTGCACTGTAGGCTGGGGTGGTCCTTTTTGCAGTTTTGAGATTTACTTAAGGGGGGAGCTGTGATTCAAAATCTATCTGCAGGTCCTGGTATCCACTGACAGGTATATGGATAATCTGAAACCCACTTCCCACTGCCTTGGAATCTGTCCATGCAGTGGGGCTGTAGGTTTACTCCCTGAAATAAAATGAGGTTAGCAGAGGGAAGAGAATGGAGCAGATACTGGGGGGAAGAGGGGGGTGGAGAGAGAGAGGAGTAAGGGGGAAAACAGACAAATGTACCAACAAATGGAGAGAGAGACTGAAACAGATAAAAACAATAGACCATGGCTACAGACTAACCAACTCCCATACCAAAAAAACAAAAACATACAATGATGCTAGCATACAAGCTAAGCAACCACCTTATTGGTGTGCTGTTCCTGTATACTAAGATATGGTTTACAGAGAGGAGAAAAGAGAAGAAAAGGAAGAGGAAAAAAAAAGGAACAAAACAGTAGGAACAGAATCAAGTCATTAAACTAACAGAACCAATCGAGCACACGCTGAGACTTTTCGTTTAAGTCCAATGTCTTTTCAGCTCTGATTTCTAGCTGTCATCTCAAGCTGGTAAATTTGTTCACAGTTAGGGTCAGTTGGCCCTGTCCTGCTGTGAAGGACAGTTCAGATTACCACTCAGTTCACACTTCAAATCTGGCCTGTGTCTGTTTCTCAAGTTTGTTTGTCCTGTTTTGGTGTTGTTACCTTGAATCGCCAGCAGGTGGTGCTATCTCAGCTGCTCGCCCCAGAGGGGGTGGAGCCGGACAGGAGGTGGGCAGAGGCCGGAGATGGGAGCCTGCCTCAGAGGCACTCAGGAGGAGATCCACGGCCAGCAGGATGTTAGGGTGGCAGCAGAGGTGGCAGTGATCCCAGCAGATCTTGCCTGCCGGGGCTTCAAGGACTGAAGTCGTGGATCGCCTCAGGCCTGGGTGGCGCAATGCGTGATGGCTGCCACGGAGGCTGTTGCAGTGCTGGTGACTGCTGTGTCTGCAGCTGCAGTGGCTGTCCAGCCCACTGCAATGCCCCAGCGGTGGCTACGGGGCGAGCTCCATGTGAAGAGCAGGTTGCCAACGTTGGGATCCACAGCCCCTGGGGAGAGAGCCAGAGACCCTCTGCATTCTCTTTTGCAGAGGATCTCATAGACCGGGCTGCCCCGTCACCATCTTCCCAGTTCACCTTTCATGGGCTTCTAGGTTGGTTCCATGTTTTTGCTATTATGAATAGTGCAACAATAAACATGCATGTGCAGGTGTCTTTTTGATAGAGTGATTTATGTTCCTCCAGGTAAATTCCTAGGAGAGGAATTACAGGATCATATGGAAGGTCAGTTTATAGTTCTTTTAGAAATTGTCATACTACTTTCCA
This sequence comes from Cephalopachus bancanus, assembly GCA_027257055.1. Lineage (NCBI taxonomy): Eukaryota > Metazoa > Chordata > Mammalia > Primates > Tarsiidae > Cephalopachus > Cephalopachus bancanus. Next base: position 9,187,156 of record JAPVLO010000060.1, read on the forward strand.
TAGAAGTTCAACTAGCTTACATTCCCACCAACAGTGTGTAGAAGAATTCCCTATTCTCTACAGCCACACCAGTACTTGTTGCTTTTTGACTTGTTAATGATAGTCATTCTTACTAGTGTTAGGTGGTATCTCATTATAGTTTTGATTTGCATTTCTGTGATGATTAGTGAAGCTGAGCATTTTTTCATATGTTTGTTGGCTGCTTGTATTTCTTCCTTTGAGAAGCATCTGCTCATGTCCTCTGCCCACTTTTTAATGTGATTGTTTGTTTTCCCTTTAGTTCATTTGAGTTCCTTGTAGATCCTGGATTTTAGGCATATGTCAGACACACAGCTTGCAAATATTTTCTCCCATTCCATGAGTTGTCTCTTTACTCTCTTGATGGTTTCTTTTGCTGTGCAAAAGCTTTTCAGTTTGATGAGGTCCCACCTGTTTATCTTAGCCTTTGTTGCACTTGCTTTTGAGAACTTAGCCATAAATTCATTGCTTATTCCAACATTCAGAATAGTGTTCCCTAAGTTTTCTTCTAAGAGTTTTATAGTTTGACATTTTACATTTAAGTTCTTTATTCATTTTGAACTTATTTTTGTATATGATGATAGGTAGTGGTCCAGTTTCATTCTTCTGCATGTGGCTAGTCAATTTTCCCAGCACCATTCACTAAATATGGTTTCCTTTCCCCACTATTTGTTATTGTTGAAGATGAGTTGGTTCAGGGACCATGTTTTTTTTTTCTAGCTTCTCTGTCCTGTTCCATTGTCAATATGTTTATTCCTATAGCAGTACCATGCCATCTTGGTTACTGTAGCCTTGTAATACAGTTTAAAGCCTTGCTCCTTTTGCTGAGGATTGCTATAGCTCTTCATGCTTTTTTTTGCTTCCATATGAATTTTTGTATCGTTATTTCTAGGTCTGTTAAGAATGATGTTGCCAATTTGATGGATATTGCATTGAATCTGTAGATTGCCTTGAGTAGGATGAACATCTTAACAATGTTGATTTTTCCAATCCATGAGCATGGGATGTTTTTCCATTAGTTTGTATCATCCTGGATTTCTTTGAGCAGTGTTTTGTAGTTCTCATTGTCAAGATCTTTCACTTCTCTAGTTAAGTGGATACCAAGTTATTTCATTTTTTTGGTAGCTATTGTGAATTAGATTGTTTTTTATTTGGATTTCACCTGCTTGTTGTTGGTGTATAGAAATACAACTATCTTTTGCACATTCATTTTGTATCCTGACATTTCTACCGAAGTCAGTTATCAATGTGAGGTTTTTGACCAACTCTCTAGGGTTTTCTAGGTATAGAATTATATTAGCCACAAAGAGAGATAATTTCTTCTTTTTCTACTTGGAAATTCCTGATTTTCTTCTCTTACCTGATTGCTCTGGCTAGAACTTCCAGTACTATGTTGAATAGGAGGGGTGAGAGTGGGCATTCTGTCTTGTTTCCATTCTTAGGGGGAATGTTTTCTGCTTCTGCCCATTAAGCAAAATGTTGCCTACAGGTTGTCATAGATGGCTCTTATTATTTTCAAGAATGTTCCTCCAATGCCTAAGTGTTTGAGGATTTTTATCAAGAAGAGATGCTGGCTTTATCGAATGCTCTTTCTGCATCTAGTGAAATTATCATGTGGTTCTTGGTTTTATACCTGTTAATATGCTGTATTACATTTATGGTCTTGCAAATGTAGAACCAGTCCTGCATTCCAGAAATGAAGTCACCCTGGTCATGGTAGGTGATCCTTGAAATGTGTGTTTTTTTTGTTGTTGTTTTTTTTATAATCAGTATTTTTTATTATCGTTTTGTAGGGTACAGTTAAGGGTTAGGTGTACAATTACGTTTCATTCAGGCACCCTATTGATAAGAGGTGTTTTCCCAGTCCCAGATAGATATTAGTGTTGTTGGATATGATTTTCTAGAATATTACTGAGAATCTTTGCATGCTGCTGTAAATTGAATTGCTTTCTTAATTTCCTCTTTGGATTTTTCATTTTTGGTGTACAGAAATGTATCTAACTTTTTTGTGTGTTGATTTTATCTGCAGCTACTTTGCTTAATTTATCAGTTCTCATAATTTTTCATGAAATTGTTCAGATTTTCTACATATATGATCACATTATCTGTGAACAGATTTAATTTTACTTCTTCCTTTCAAATTTGATTTTTTTGTTTGTTTGTTTGCCTGCCTAATTGCTCTGGCTAGAACTTCTAGTACCATGTTGAATAAAAGTAATGAAAGTGGGTATCCTTGACTTTTTAAAAAATCTTAGAGGAATTTTCAGTCTTTCACCATTGAGTATAATGTTCAGTGTGGGTTTTTAAAAATATATGTAACTTTTTATTATTTTGAGATAGTTTCCTTCTATTTCTAATTTGTTGAGTGTTTTTTACCATGATGGGGTGCTGAATTTTGACAAATAATTTTTCTGCATCTCTGCGACCAGTGTATTAACTACTCAGAGGATGATCATGACCCAGAGGGAATGTCCTGAAAGCACAAACTTTGGAGGGACAGGACAAGTGCTGAGTCTCAGGCACCCCACCCTATCCTGATTCAGCTGTGGGACAAAGGGTGTGGCCAGAAAAGAATGAGGAAGACCTCCAAAGAAATCAGTGGTGAGTCTGGGGCTGATCCAAACTCCTCCCCAGCAATCCTCTGAATGTCAAATCCACATGGGTGGGGTACCACTGAGAGGGAGGAACCCAAGTGGAACCTGGACATCAGCCTCAATAGAACTCCATTCCAGAATAGACCTGACTGGGGAACCCCCTGCAAGTACATACCTGGGGAAGAGACAATTCTGCACCTCCCCACTAGAGGGAAAATCCCTGACCATATGAGTGGGAGGGGAGGACTGCAGCCCCACCCACCTCCATTACCCCTCTTCCTTCCCTGGTCTGGATGCTGGGGAGAGAGTGAAAGACACAGAAGCTCTACAGAGAAACAGATCAGAGGAGCAATTGCAGAACTTACTACAAGAGGGCAGGAGTTTTTTTTTCCTTTTTAAAATTTGTTGCCATTTTATTGGTTTTTCTAGTTTTAAAATATTTTCCCTTTGTGCATAAATGTGTATGTTAGAGTTTGATCTGCATCCCCCACTTTTTAAATTTCTTTTTCTTTCTTCTTTTGGTTTTTGTTTTCTGTTTATGGGTGTATGTGAATGACTGAGTATTCATCTTTCAGTTTATTTTGTTTTTTGTCTTTTTTATTGGTTTGTTTTTGCCCTTTTGTTTCTCTCTCTCTTTTTTTATATAGTTTAAGGTGGGTGTGAATATATGTGTGAGTGTTCAACATGAATACCTATTTTTTTTCTGGTCTTTCTCTTTTTCTTCTTAATTCATTTTGTGCTAGAGGTGTGTGTGTGTGTGTGTGTGTGTGTGTGTGTGTGTATGTGTGTGTGTGTGTGTGTGTGTGTTCAGTTTTTCCAGGTTTTTTTGGGTTGTTTTTTGTTTTATTTCACTTTGTTGTTATTCCAGTTTGGTTGTGTGTGTGTGTGTGTGTGTGTGTGTGTGTGTGTGTGTATGTATGGGTATTCGATTGTTTTTTGCTTTGGTGTCTGCTTTTTTGGTCTGTGACTTTTCTTTCCTTTTTTTTTTTTGGCCCATCTTATTTCATTCTATTTTTCTCTGTTCTCTTCATTGCTGCTACTGTATCTTAGACTCAGGGGATACACACACATACCCATTGTATCATTATATAGAGTGGTGGTGAAGAGTGAGTCTCAGGGAATGCATACCACAATCAGTGAACATTGAGATTTGCTAGTAGTTTCCTAGTTCTCAATCCTCTACTTATTTGACTTTCAAAACTACAAGAGACATCAAAGCTTCCCACTCACAGTCCTGTTTCAAAATAGAACAAATCCAGAGCCCGGATTAGAGAATAGAGGACTGAGCAAACATCAGAAGTTAAAGCTTCTCTCTCTGCCACTGATAATGGAACTAAAGAGAAAAATAAGAGATCTGTCATAAGTGAGGAAAAAACAGTGGAAGACTACAGGTATTTCAAGTGTAACAAAGAGAAAATGCCTGAAAAATCAGATTTTAGAGCCCAAATAATAGAAGTCACCTATGACTGGCCCTAGAATATGACAGGCATTAGGGAATAGATGGAAAGAGTGAATAAAACTCAAGAAAGACAGGATGCAACACTGAAAGAACTCATAACAGAGATTTTGGTCATAAAAAAAATTTTTTTTTTTTTGAGTTGGAGTCTCACTCTGTCGCCCAGACTGGAGTGCAATGGCCACTCCTGGCCATGGCAGCCTTGACCTGCTGGGTTCCAGCAATCCTTCTACCTCAGCCTTCCAAGTAGCTGGAATTACAGGTGCACGCTACCACCCCCAGTTAATTTTTTTGATTTATTGTGGAGATGAAGTCTCACCAAGTTTCCCAGGCAGGTCTCAAACCCATGGGCTCAGGCAATCCACTCACCTCAGCCTCCCAAAGCGCAGGATTACAGGCTGAGCCACTGAGCCTGGCTGGTCATAAAAAATTTTATCCAGGAAATAAATAACAAGATGACAAGCATGGAAAGCAGAACTAATCTAGCAGAAGAAAGAATTTCAGAACTTGAATACTAGAACATGGAATTAACCCAATCTGTGAAAAAAAAAGGAAAGAAAGAAAATGCAGAAAGAAAGAACAAAACCTACCAGACACATGTGATTATTTAAAGGGGCCTAACCTATGCCTGATTGGCATCCCAGAAGAAGAAGGGGAAATGGAGAACACCTTGGAGCAAGTATTCCAGGAGACAATCCAAGAAAACTTCACCATCTCACACCAGAGATACAGAGAACCCCCACAAGACATCAGATGAGAAGACCAACCCCTAGACACAGAGTAATTTGCCTACACAATGTAGGTACAACAGAAAAAAATCCTAAAGGGAGCAAGAGAGGAAGATCAGACTACCTACAGGGGAAAACCAATCAGAACAGCAGAAGACCTATTGACAGAAACACTAAAAGCAAGAAGGGACTGGAGTTCAATATTCAAAGTCCTCAAAGATAAACAATTTCAGTCAAGAATTTCCTATCCAGACAAGCTCAGCTACATCAGTGATGGAGAATTAAAACACTTCCCAGACATTCAACCCCTAAGAGATTATGCATCTTCCAGACAAGCTCTGCAGAAGACACTTAAAAATGTATTAAGCACAGAAGAAAGAAAAAAAAGAATGACCACACACTTCCCAAGAGAAAAGCAGAGTATAGGATCAACAGAGAATACATTGCAACAACAAACTTGAAAACACACACCCACATCAACCCCAAAGCTAAAAGTAAACAAGCAAATAAACAGACAGCTTCATCAGAACCTAATGACAGGGATAAGCAATCACATTTCAATAATCAACCTGAAAGTGAATGGACTAAACGCACCACTGAAAAGACACAGAATGGTAAACTGAATAAGAAACCATGGCCCAAATATTTGCTGCATCCAGGAGACTCATCTCACCAAAATGGATGCACATAGACTCAAAGTTAAAGGATAGAAAATAAGTTTTCTGGCAAATAGACCACAAAAGAAAGCAGGAGCTGCAATCTTAATATCAGACAAAAAAAACCTTTAAGCTATCAAAAATTTAAAAAGATATGAAAGGACACTACATAATGATAAAAGGTTCAATCCATCAACAAGAAATATCCACCCTAAATATATATGCACCCAATACAGGAGCACCAGCATTTATAAAGCAACTACTAAATAAATGAAAAAAAGATATTGACTCTAACACTATTATAGTAGAGGACTTGAATACCCCACTAATAGTCCTAGATAGATCACTGAAGCAAAAAGTCATCAAGGAGGTCCAGAACTTAAACTTGGACTTAATAGATACCTACAGAATATTCCGCCCAGCAACCACAGAATATACATTCTACTAATCATTACATGGAATGTACTCCAAGTTCAATCACATCCTTGGCCATAAATCAAGCATAAACAAATTTCTAAAGGTTGAAATCTTGCCATGCACAGTCTCAGAGCACAGTGGAATAAAAATAAGTATCAACACTAACAACATTTCCCCAAAGCCCACAAAGACATGGACACTAAAGATCATGATGTTGAACAACTACTGGGTCAACACTGAAATCAAAGTAGAAATTAAAAGATTCCTGGAAACAAATGAAGAAACAACTTGCCAAAACCTCTGGCATGCCATGAAAACAGTTTTAAGAAGGGAATTTATATCTCTATGAACACACATCAAGAAAATGGAAAGATCACAAGTTGACAGTCTAACAAATCACCTAAGCAAGTTGGAAGGAGAAGACCACCAAAACTCTAACTTTAGCAGAAGAATCCAGATCACCAAAATAAGAGCACAAATACAGGACATAGAAGACAAAATACCATAGAAATCATCATCAACAACAAAAAAAGCTGGTTCTTTGAAAGAATTAACAAGACTGATGGACCCCCTAGCCAGAATGACCAAGAAAAAGAGAGGAAAAGTCCAAATAAACACAATCAGAAATCCAAATCACAACTGACCCTGAAGAAATAAAAAAGATGATCAGAGATTACCTGCACACCTGTATGGAAACAAACTTGATAACCTAAAGGAAATGGAGGACTTTCTGACATCACACAACAACCCAAGATTGAAACAAGAAAACATTGAGGCACTAAATAGACCATTAACAACTCAGGAAATTGACCCTGTCATGAGAAAACTACCTACAAAAAAAAACAAAAAAACAAAAAACCAACCCTGGACTGGATGGCTTTCCAACAGAATTCTACAAAACGTACAAGGAGGATCTGATACTAATCCTACTAAAAGTATTCCAGGCAATTGAGAAAGAGTAGTCTCTGTTTCTTGATTGCTATTTCATTGTTGTTCATACATATTTCTCTTGACTCTCTCCATGTCTTCTTGTAGCTTGAAGCATCTTTAGGACAGTTGTTTTAAAGTCTTTGTCTAGTAGATCTACCATGAGTTTTTTTTTTTTTTAAGGAATAGTTTCTGTTTATTTTTCTTCTTGTAAATGGGCCATACTTTTCTGTGATTTTTTTTTGGTATGATTTGTGTTTTTTGTTTAAAATTGTACAGTTGAATTTAATAACATGGCAACTCTGGGAATCAGCTTATCTTCCTTCCCCAGGATTTGATATTTTTTCTTTTGGTTGTTGTTTTTAATTGTAGGCTGTTTCTGTGCTAAAGATCTAGCTGAGGAGTAAATTTAAGGTCTTCTCGGGTCTTTTCTGAGCCTTTGCTTTCCCTTGGGCATGTATAGCTACTTTCCAATTTCCCTCATCTATGCAATTGAATCAGATAGCTTCTGCCAGTTCAATTGCTGCCTAGATGTGAAGACCAATTCCTGGTGCTTTCTACTCTGCCATTTACCCAGAACTTTCTCCTTTATCCAGTTTAATATGCACAAGAGAATATTACTAATTCACCTTGGTAGGAAAGTGTCTTTGAATTAGTAAAATATTTTAATGTTTTAAAAGTTTTATTACTTTTTTATACTTATGAGCATCTAACAATATGTTGCTTACTAAAGTAGCACACATAAGACCTATATAGTGAATGCAGAAAATAATTTTGATTGTATATACCAAATATTTATATGTACACTGGAACTGTAAGTTGTTTGAAATAGTTTTTTCTTCTAAATTGCTTTAAAATTTTACTTACAAACTTTTTAAAAGTGATAATTTATTTAATAAACTCTTTTTTTACCCTCATAGAATTTATATTATGTAAGTTCCACTTTAATGAATCATCTACATTAAATTAAGACACTTGAGATTTTCCTAAAATGGTAACTATCATGATTATGTTCCATGTTTTATACCTAAACTACATAAAGCTGGGACCTATAGTAAATATCTCCTCAGTAAAGTCTTTCCTGGCCTCTGCATCTTAAGTTTTAAAAACCTCCTTATTATCAACACCTCTAATATCCCTTCCCAGTTTCCCAGAGTTACTTTTCATTACTTTTATCACTACCTAACATGTTAACTTTTTTTCTTGTTTGTTTATTTTTGTCATTCACACTTGATCATGAGCTTCAGAAATAGGACAGAATTCTGTGCTTGTTCACTGCTGTGAATATTGGCACCTAGATTAGTGCCAGGAATATAGTTGCTCAATAAATAGGTGAATAAATGAACTAAGTCTGAGATTTGACATCTTGTCATATAGATTGCATTTGATAAATAAAAGGTATACCTGATTTACTACTCACCTTATTCCACTATGCTAGAACAGAGAATTCAGTGATGAACAAGTCAGATATCTTCCTTCTGTGAATATATGGTCTTGTGGGTAAACAAAAATGATGATCATAGAAGAAGATAAGAGAGTGACTGACTATACTTGAAGTAAGAAGCTTGATGAGGAATATTTTGATGGGTGCTGTAATGTTAGTTAACTGTTGAAGAAATAATATGATAGTAAAAGCATATCCAAATTAAAACATGTCTTACTCTCAAGGTACAAATACCAGAAGTAGTTAGAATCTATGTAATGGTAAAGAAAAAACAAGAGTCTCAAAATGGAGTCACTCAAGCTAACATTTCATGTCACCAAACTGAAATGTAAGTTGTTTACTTGTAGTATCTGACTTTGAGAAATTAGGAGAAAGGTAATAACCAAATTCCATTAAGCCAACATTTTTCTTCTGTCTCTATAAGGAAAATCACCTTAAAATGACCAAGCACATAGCAAATTTGCTATTTGCTCCTAGTCCATGCTTTCCTTTGCTTTTTTCTGCTTATCAAACTCACCCACAGTGTTTACCTCATTAGAGATCCTTTCTATTTTGTAGAATGGATTCTGTTCAGTTCATGAATTGCTAATAAAAGCCAAATGATTTTTGAAACTCATTTGTTAAAATTTTGTTCTTTGACAATAGCTTTCAGATTTTATTCAACTTCCCAAAAAGAAGTATAAAATTTGGTCATTGTCACTTGATTTAATTCTGTGATCCAGGCAACTTTACCTTATTACATCTTGCCCCTACCAAGTCCCCATGACTTAATCACCTTCTTCAGTTAACTAATTCACACACACACACACACACACACACACACACACACACACACACACACTGTTGGAGTGTGGGGAGAGAGAGAGAAATTTTGATAAGATATGAAGGGGGACCCAAAAAACCCAGAATTTTTGGAGGGTGGGCCCCTTTTAGTACAGGCTTCCCCCACTAGGTAAGTGTTCTAGGAACCCATTGGCAACAGTGTACCCACTTGCATTGTTGTGAGAGGCTGTGTTCAGCTTCAGCGTTTGATGTTGTTGTTGTTGTTGTTTGAGATTCTTGCAACATGTTTGCCCATTTCATGATGGGTGATTTTTTAGTGCACCTGCTCATACAGCAATGAACCCAAAAATGTATGACCCCCATTTCCTACCCTCCCTAGTCACTCTATCTCACCCCAAGTGACTTTTTTTGTTTGTTTGTTTCTCCAGATGACAAAAAGTCCTCAAAGGGAAATGTTTTGTGAACATAGAAGAAGTGAAATTTTAAAAAATGTCAGAAGCACCAAAAGGCATAAAAAAAATTGACCTGCATTTTGAGCAGTGGAAAAAGCATCTTAATAGGTATGTTGCATCAGAGAGTACTTTGAAGGTGACTAACATTTAAACATGTAAAAATAAATACACCATTTCTTAAATAAATAAATTCCAGGTTTTGCCCCCCCCATAGAAAGTCTCTTCTCTTAAATTATTTGAAAATTTTAACAAATCAAAATTACAGATAGTCTTTGCTCTAAAATTTGACAATCTGACTTTTAAAAAGCTTTTTAACAACAAGATGGACTTCATCTCTGTGATGCAAATCTGGTTCAACATATGTAAATTAATAAATGTAATCCATCACATAAACAAGTGTAAAATCAATAATCATGTGATTATCTCATTAGACAGAGAAAAAACATTCTATAAAATCTAGCATTCCTTCTTGATAAAAGGCCTCAGACACCTAGGCATCAAAGGAACATTTCTCAAAATAAGAATCATCTATGACAAACCTGCATCCAATGTCATTTATAGGCAGAAGCTGGAAGCATTCCCCATAAGAACTGGAACAAGATGAGGCTGCTCATTCTCACCCTTTCTATTTAACATAATACTGAAAGTCCTAGCCAGAGCAATTTGACAGGAGAAAGAAATCCGGGGTATCCAAATAGAAAAAGAGAAAGTTAAACTATCCCACTCTCCAGATGATATGATTCTATACCTAGGAAATCCTCAAGAATCTGTCAAAAAACCTCCTTACACTAAAAAATAAGTTCGGTAAAGTCCCAGGATACAAAACCAATGCATAAAAAAGTTGCATTTTTATATTCCAACAATAAGCAAACTCAGAACCAAATAAAAAACACAATCCCATTCACAATAGCCACAATAAAATAAAATAAAGTACCTCAGCATCCACTTAACCAAAGAGGTGAAAGAACTTTACAATGAGAACTACAAAATACTGCTCAAAGAATTTAAGGATGGCACAAATAAATGGAAGAACATCCTATGCTCATGGATTTGAAGACTCAATATTGTCAAGACATCCTTTCTGTTCAGGCAATCTATAGATTCAATGCAATCCCTATCAAATTGACAGCATCATTTTTTATAGACCTAGAAAAGACAATACAGAAATTCATATGGAAGCAAAAAGAGCTCAGATAGCTACAGCCGTCCTCAGCAAAGAGAGCAAAGCCAAAAGTTTCACATTTCAGACTTTAAACTTTACTACAAGGCTACAGTAACCAAGACAGTTACTGTAATGGTATTAAATGGACACCTAGACCCATGGTACAGGGCAAAGAACCCATCTGTAAAACCATGGACCTTCCTCCAACCAATCTTCTACAAAGCTGACAAGAACAAGCATTGGAAAAAGGAAATCACATTTAGCAAATGTTGCTGGGAAAGCTGGTTAGCCATGTGCAGAAGAATGAAACTGAACCCTTACCTACACACCATATACAAAAATTAACTCTAAATGTATCAAGGACTTTAATGTGAAACCTCAAACTATAAGAATCTTAGAAGAAAACTTAGGGAACATCCTCCTCAACAGTGGAATAGGCAATTAATTAATGGCCAAGTCCTCAAATGCAAATGCAGCAAAAACTAAGATTGACAAAAGGGACATTATTAAACTGAAAGTTCTTGCACAGCAACAGAAACCATCAAGAAAGTAAAGAGACAACCCATGGAAATGGGGGAAAATATTTGCAAGCTATGCATCTGACAAAAACATAACATCCAGGATCTACAATAAACTTAAACAAGTTGACAGGGGGAAAAAAAAATATTAGAAAGTGAACAAAGGACATAATAGACACTGCTCAAAGGAAGATACTCAAGCAGCCAACAAACATGAAAAAACATTCAGCATCACTAATCATCAGAGAAGTATAAATCAAAACTACGATGAGATACCACCTCACACCAGTCAGGTTGGACATCATTAAAAAGTCAAAAAAAAAAAACAGGCATTGGCAAGGCTGCTGAGAATAGGAAATGCTTCTACACTGTTTGTGGGAGTGCAAACTAGTTCAGTCTTTGTGGAGAGCAATGTGACTTTTTTTTCAAAGAACGAAAACTTGAGCTATTATATGATCCAGCAGTCCTACTTTTGAGAATATACCCAGAGGAACTTAAATCATTCTACCAAAAAGACATCTGTACACATATGTTCACAGCAGCACTATTCACAATAGCAAAAACGTGGAACCAACCCAGGTGCCCATTGAAAGTTGCCGGGACCTCTCACAGAAACAAAGATCCGAGTATCACATGTTCTCACTCATATAATGGACATTGAACATCCAATGTAATACTATAAGAAAATGACTGACGGTACTGGGAAACTATGGGGGGCATGGGGTTAACAGTCGCAAATATCTGTCTGGGGATGGGAAAACACCTCTTATCAACAGGGTGCCTGAATGAAATGTAATTGTACACCTAACCATTAACTGTACCCCACAAAACCATAATAAAAAATATTGATTATGAAAAAAAAAAAGAAAGTTGCCGGGATAAAGAAAATGCGGTACATATACATTATGAAATACTAGGCAGCCATAAAGAACAAAATCATGTCCTTTGCAGCAACTTGAATGTAGCTGGAGGCCATCATTCTAAGCAAACTATCACAGACGCAAAAAACTCAATACGTGTTCTCACTCTGATCACTAGTCACAGGAGCACAAATATAGGAACAACAGATCCTGGACGCTGCTAAAGGAGGAGATAGGGAAGAGGAATAAGGGGTACACAAGTACACATTGGGTACCAGGTCCACTATCAAGGGGAGAGAGGTCTCTCTAGAAGCCAAAACCTTACCTGCATGCAAGTTACTTATGTAGTAAATTCTCAAATGTACCCCACAATTCTAAAATATAATAAATTTTTTAAATTGTAAAGATAATAACATTCCCTCCCTCTTCAGTTTTCAGTGTGATAAAACTTTGCTAAACTAAGAAGTTATAGCACTGTTTTAAACTTCTAAGAAAGAAAACTCAGAAAGACAATAGGAAGATTATTCTTCCTCTAATTTGGATTTCGTTAGAATAACAAAGATGCGAAAGCCAACTCAGAATTAACCTATGTATTGTGATGGTGGAGCCCAAGTCTGCTAACAATGATAAGCCCCACACTCTGGCAAGAAACCTTGTCCAGCCCATAAAAATCAAAGTCACAGATTCTGTATGCCTTATGCAAGTGTTAAATAGCAGTAACCACATTTATAAGAACTTTTTGAAGGGAATTTCCTTGCTATCTAGAAAGCAATCCTTTGTCAAAAATAAGTGTGTGATTTAAATTTTCAGGTCAGGTTTCACCAGCCCAGACGCTCTCCATAGATACCTTAAAATGGATACAAGATATTTGGGGAACTAGAATAACTGATTCCATCTTTTTTTTTTTGTGGGGACTTTGAGAAACTCCTTTACCACAGGCCATTCAGCACAGGAAAAGAGAAAAATATTTGAGATTCATACTTTTTATAAGAATTAAAACAACTTCCAATGAGTTATTATTCACACTGAATAAAGTAATGGAGCAATTATCCTGGCTGAAGATGACAGACACAGACTCCAAAAGGAACTGTCTCTGGTAGAATCTCTATGATTCGAGGAGTCGATGAAGTCACAGAAAGTATTCCCAGAAGCCTACTGAGCAAATTCCAGAAGAGTTGTGGAAATGGTCAATGTCAACACAACACTCTCTGAGCTTTCCCACTAAAAGGGAGCAGTAGTGTTGCTCCAAATGATTTTTGAGTGCCCTGGGTCTGGCAAAGTATGGACCTAAGAGAGAATAATCCTCATGAGTCATGGCTATCTCAAGTATGTGAGTTGCTTTCTGGTGTTGTTTGTTTTGTTTTAACTCAGTGTATGCACATACACACAAACATACAACACCCAAAAGAGTTTTTCTTGATCTCCTTGTCAAACTTCCCTTAACAGTAGGCTGAAATGTCTGATGACTTATGTAAAGAAGTAAGTACTGTGAAAGTCGGTGCTACAGTTGTCTGTTCCTTCAAACCCTACAGCTTGACCAACATCTAGTGAGAGGTTGTTTAGAGTGCAATGAGATGCTTGGAGAAGGTCACAGAGGACTGGATTATTTCCAAATATTTTGGCAGACATAAAAGTGTGATCGTTGAGGGTTTCCCAATTTAAATAGCAGTTTCACTGTCATCTAAAGCCACTTGAGGAGGAAACAGTCTACCAAACATCTTGCTTTTGGACGTAGCATTCATTTCACCTTTTTTGTCCACAGTATTTGGACATGTGTTGAATCTTTTTTTAGGACTTGAGAGAAAGGGAGAGGAGGAGAAAAACACATTTTCTTCTCTGCTGGATGTAAACTTCAGATCAACTGGGCCTGAAGCTCCAGAAAATGACCTTGCCATTTCATAGAACATAAGAATAAGTCACTACTCAATAGGTAGAATTAAAAGACAATACCAGTTAGGTTTTAGTGGTATCTGTTGAATGTCTGGATACAGTTGTGTCTGAAACTAGTTTTGCCCCAGCACATTTCAGTTAGAAGAGCCAATAAATCTACTCATCACTCAGCTATTTTTCTTGGTTTTTATTTGGGGGAGTGCTTTTTTAATTGGCTTTTAAAAATATCATTGCACAAGGAGGAGCTGATAAAGAAACTGATTAGTGAATAAGTAAATCTACAAGTTCTATTTCAAAATTAGAGTTCCCAATGTTTTGAGTTACATTATAAACAGGGTGTGGTGTGTTTCATAAGTAAAATTGGAATCTGAAATAAAAATAATATAACACATCAGCTAACTTTGAGGATAACTTTTTTTAAACTACAATGTTTTACTATTAGAACTATTTTGTTAAATAAATGAATTGTGGATGAATAGAAGAACGGGTGGATGGATACATATATATATATATATATAGAGAGAGAGAGAGAGAGAGAGAGAGAGTGATTGATTTGCTTGGAGATTTTGTGTGATACTGAGTAACTGAAATGTAGACTTTGAAGAAATAGTCTCATAAAGAATAAACCCTCTCTCTTTTGCACATAACATGGAGTACTGCCTTGAAGTCATTGCTGTTGAGGGTATCTTGAATATCCGCTGCCCCATGATTTCCAAATCACTTATTTTCCTATTTTATGATGAAAGTGGCATAGCATAATGCTATTATATCTTAATAAGAGGCAATGAATATCCTTTTGGCTGATGGGTTGCTTTTAGTACAATGAAACTTAAAACTACATGGGGAAAATCTGTAGTGGGTGGTGACCTTTCAGGAACGGTGTTGAAATCTTGTTCATGATTAAAGCAGGGTGTGGCTAAAAGGGGCAGGGATGGAAAATTCTTTTTTGGCAACTTGTAGAGATGTGGGTTTTAGCTGTTGAATCAGCCACAAAAGTCTATTGCCAAAAGAGAAAAATAAAATTCTAACAGCAGCATTATGCTGGACCAAACACTGTGTTAAATGTTTTAGGCATGATCTCATTCTGTTCTAAAAGTGATATACATTTCTTATTACTATGAACATGTTACAGATGAGAAAGTTAGAATAGAGAGTTGAATAATTCCCCAGGTTTTAACATGCAACTAGTGGTGAAGACTAGGTTTGAACTCAGGTCTACCAAATTCTTTGTCTCATGCTTTTACCAACTAAGTGGGAGAGCATCCCTGTTGCCACTTCTAATCCAGAGTAGATTTTATCAACACTCCTCGTAACCCTTTCATGCACAAGACTTTTTTTCCTCTGATGATTCTCATATCAAAATCCCCTTTGTTGAAAATCATCATGCATGAAATATTGGCCTCACAACCTTGGAAACGTGTTTATTTTTCCTGGAAATTTTCTTTTTCTTCGTCCCTCAGCCTGGATTATCACAGTCAAAATGCTTTTCTCACATGACTTTGGTTTTTTTTTAAAGTCATTTAACTTTTTTAAAAGCTAAGACATACATGTTCTCTTCTAACTCTGTCAAGGAGGTTTTTTTGTTTGTTTGTTTTTCTTTTTCTCTGCAGAGATTTTCAAAGGCTCTAAAATCTAAAGGAGGTGAATAGGATCTGTCCTGGCTTAAAGTGCATCTTTAGATGTGTTTTGGAAATCACTGGTCTGCTGGCCAAAGTCTCCTGATATCAGCACTATTTTAGGGGGCTGCTTTCTACAAGAACAAATTCACCTTCATAGATTCTTTGGGATGGGTTAAGTGCTGCTTGATCCTGGCTGAGGAATGGCTAATATGCACACTTGTAACAGTATCATACAGGATAATTGGGGCCTGTTTTTCTCTCTAACAAAAACACATTCTTAGTCTAGACAAAGGCTGGTTAATACTGAGGTATCTAGAGAGAGATGAGCATCTTGGCCAAATCTGGATCAATTTAATTAAGATTTCATATTAGGCAAAGCAGACTAATTTTTTCTATGTGTTAAATTTTACATTAAAATTTACTTTAAAATTTGTTACGTTAAAATATGAAGACATAAAAGTTTATATCTCCCAGAATTAAAAAAATTAACAAACACATTAAGTTTGAAAAAGGCAAAGATCTCCTATGCCTGAGAACCCAGATGTAACACACAAGTTACTTATCCTGCCCTACATATATATTATCGGTTTACACTGATAAGTATTTTCCTAAAATCAGTACAGTATATGCTTTGAACATAAGACTTTTTGGAAATATACTTCTTTCAAGAACCCAAATATCCTAAACAGAACGTAAGATGCAGCTTAAAAACAGAAAAACAAAAATACTTGAAAATGAAGGTGGTTAGAAGGAACATTGAGGAAGGGTAACTCTTTTGCTGGGGAAGGGGAAATCCAGTTTTACCATGGGAGCAGAAACCCCTTTGAACACAGAAGAGAGAAGCACCATGGTCCACAGGCCAGCCATGTGTCCTAAAAAGAGAATACAGGGCTGGGAAACATCTTTCTCGATTTCCTACCAAGTCAATCGCATGCAGCTTGCTTCTGAGAATATGTAACTGGAGAATGTTCCCTTTCTTAGCTGTATAGCTGTCATGCTGGTAAACAAGAGTACTTGGTTTATAATTTAACTGTGATCACACGATATAAAGAATAACTAGTCAGATGACTCTCACTTTGACCTGCATCAGGGCAGTGGGAAATATGGCAGAATTGCTACGGAGTCCTCCTGGCACAACGATTGGAATCCTAGCACTTCTGTTAAATAATGCTAGACCCTGGATTATCTCTACCTTCACAAGTTATTATTGCATTTATTTATAAAGGCTACATTATAAAGGCCTTGAACTCCTGGGCTGAAGGGAGTCCCCCGCCTCAGCCTCCTGAATAGCTAGGACTACAGGTGCACACCACCATGTTCAGCTAGTTTATTGCTTTACCTTTTTTAGAAATTCACTATGTCAGCCAGTCTGGGCTCAAACTCTTAGCCTCAAGTCATCCTGTCACCCTGGCCTCCCAAAGTGCTGGGATTCTAGATATGATTCACCAAACCTGGTTTTAAAATACATATTTTTTTAATTCAATAACTTTAGACATTCAGGGGTACACATTTTTTTTTTTGGTTACATGGATGCATTTTGTACAGGGGCTAAGAAGTCTGACCATTAAGTGTACCCATCACCTCCACTGGTGCACATCATTCTTGATAGGTGATGTTTTATCCCTGGCTCCCTTCCTGCCCTCCCCCTTCTGAGTCTTCAGTGTCTGTTATACCATTCTATATACTTTTGTAGACCTGTAGCTTAGCTCCCACTTATAATGAGAATATACAGTATTTGGTTTTCTGTTCCTATGATACTTCACTGAGGAAAATGATCTCCAATTCCATCCAAGTTGCTGCAAAAGACATTATTTCATTATTTATTGTGGCCGAATAGTATTCCATGGTGTGTGTGTGTGTGTGTGTGTGTGTGTGTGTGTGTGTGTGTGTGTAACTATCTGCTGATCAGTTGATAGGCATTGAAGTTGATTCAATATCTTTGCAATTGTGAATTGTGCTATGATAAGGATGTGAATGCACGTGTCTTTTGTATAATGGCCTGTTTTCCTTGGGCAGATTAAAAAGTTGTTCAATTTAAGAAGGGAAATAGGTAATAAGAGCACATTTAATGTGATTCATGTTTTGGTACACAGCACAATATTCAGTCTTCAGGGGAAAGGTACAACTGGAAGTATGTGGCATGAACTGAGTCAAACACAATCTGAAAACATTTTCAGCACAGATAAAACAAAGGACAAACATTCTCTGGCTTGTTACTTTACTTCTCTTAAAAAATTAAGAGAGAAGGGAACAGGAAAATGTGGTATACATTAAGGTAGCCAGCCGATACCCAGAAAGGTCCACTTTACAATTAGAGATTGTTTTATTCCAGGCAGCCTTCCATATATCTTCCATATACTGAGAATAACAGTATCTGACCCATGGTAGGCACTCAAATAATTGCCCATCTATCTAAAGTGAATTATACAGTATTCATTCAACAACAGTGGATCATTAATAACATTGTAAATAGGGTTTTCAGATGAAAGTTCAGGACATAAGTCACTGATTGAGACTCCCTTTAGGAGAAGAATGATGAAAAAAACAACCATAGAGAAATTATGATCCATTAGATGGAAGTAAACATATTGATTAACATGCTAGTCAATGCAATTAAAAAGAAAAGAACAAGAGAAGAATTTGCTTTAGAATCTTGTTTTGTGCAATATAGAACCTTGCAAAAGCCATAGCAGAAGGCTTAATTTTGTCCAGGTTTGGTTTAAATCAGCATCAAATCAATGAACTGATTGTTCCACTTTGGTGTGGAAGGTTCTCAAGAGCTTGAAGAGTCTGCATAAAAAAGTCTACAGCATGCCAAGAGGCAGTTAGCTGAGAAGAATCCTTTATAAAAACTTTGTCATGCAGAAATTCTTTCAGAGGCATAGGACTCTTTAGAATAAAGGAGAAGTAGCTGGGGCTTCCACTTCAAACCCAAAACAAGACCTCTTTTTTATGCATTTTAATTTTAGATTCGGGGGTTCACATGCATGTTTGTTATGTGGACATATTGTATAGTGGTGGAATTTGGGTCTTAGGGGGCCAATTCCCCAGATAGTGGACATTGTACCCCATATGTAATTTCTGAACCCCAACTCCCCTCCTTATTAGTGCCCCCAGTGAAAACAAGCATGCTTCTAAACTCTAAAACTATTTGGCTAAGTATGTTTGTAACCCTCTGGATTTTGAGATTTGGGCCTTCCAGACCACCAACAACAGTGATTAAGTACCCATTAGGTATAGTGTACAAGTGAGTTCAGGATTTTGGGGAGGAGTTACAAGGAAAATACATGAACTGGTCTTGTTTCTTGAGAGCTTATGGCCCGATGGATAGAGGGCTACCACATCCATCATTGCTTACAAGAAATGCTGGAATGGAGCAGGCTTTTAGCCAAATTGCTAAAATAAAGTTTCCGAAGCTGATCATTGTGCTTGTTGGCAGAATCCTTCCTTTCAAAGGCCCCTCCCTGCTTGTTTTGTGTCTTACCAGAATATTATGTGGCACACTCAGGGGCCGTGCATTCCAGGACGCTGCCTCTGGGCTACACCCAGGTACCAGTGGCCAAAAGCGCATATGTTCCTTACTTGATATTTATGACCTTCCATGCTGGTAGAAGTCATTACTGTATAACCATTATAAAGATTTTCTGGATGAACAAATTTGAAGGAAGTTGCTGTTAACTTCAAACTGAGACTAAAAACAAATGGTTTTGTTTTCTAATTATTTGCAGATGACCTCAGCCATGTCAATGTGCAGACGGAATGGCAGATTTCAGCACTAGTTTTTCAGCCTTCATTATTTTTTTAACACCCAATTTGTTTACTAGTTACTTTAGTCAAGTTAACTAGGACAAAGGAGATTAGAAATAGCAGTCAAAAAGTAATCTGTGACTCACATAATGTCAGAATTTTAATTTTGGATGAAATGTGATCATTAGAACTATCCCCTGACCTTCAAGTAGGGCCATTCTCAGGTAATTTCTGAACCCCAACTCCCCTCCTTATTAGTGCCCCAGTGAAAACAAGCATGCTTCTAAACTCTCTTCTTGCATATGTACATATCTCTTCATATTTTGTATGTGAATACATCTGTGTGTTCACTTCCACTGCTGCATGTCCATTGTATTAACATATCACAGTTTATTTATCCACTCCACTGTCAATGGACATGTGGGTTGTTTCTATGAACAACTGTTACCAACATGCTGCTACAAACATCTTTTTTTATTACTATAAAGATGTGTGGTACAATTCAGGGTTAGGTATACAAATGTTGATTATACAGGTACCCTTGTTAATGAGGTATGCCCCTCCCTCTCCTAGCAGTTTCCCTCAACTGCCAATCCCATCTCCCCCCCCCCCGCCCACAGTTTCCCACTACTGCGAATCCCTTTCTTAGAGTATTTTAATTGCTCAAGGTCCACTTTTGAGTGAGAACATATGGTACTCTGTTCTTTGTTTCTGTGACAGATCACTGAGTATGATCAACTCTAAATCCATCCAAGTTTGTTGTGAAGTCCATATGTTTGTCCTTCTTTATGGCTGCATAATATTCCATTGCATATATGTACCACATCTTTTTTATCCAGACCATCTTTGATGGGCAACATGCTTCGTTCCATGTTTTTGCTATTGTGACTAGAGCTTCAACAACATACATGTGCAGGTATCTTTTTTGTAGAATGATTTGAGTTCCTCTGGGTATATTCCCAATAGGGGAATTGCTGGGTCATATGGAAGGTCAATTTCTAGTTCTTTCAGAAACTGCCACACTGTCTTCCAAAGAGGTTGCACTAATTTGCATTCCCACTAGCAGTGTAGAAGCCATTCCTTTTTCTCCGCATCCTCGTCAGCATCTGTTGTTTGTTTTATTAATGATGGCCATTCTTACTGAGGTTAGGTGGTATCTCAATGTGATTTTGATTTGCATTTCTCTGATAATGAGTGAGGCTGAGCACTTTCTCATGTGTTTGTTGGCTGCCCATATATCTTCTTTTGAGAAGTGTCTACTCATGTCTTTTGCCCAAATTTTAATGGGGCTATTTGTTTTTTTCCTTTTGGCATGTTTGGGGTCCTTGTAGATCCTAGATGTTAGGCCTTTGTCAGATATACAGTTGGCAAATATTTTTTCCCATTCCGTGGGCTGTCTCCCTGCTCTCTGATGGTTTCTTTTGCTTTGCAGAAGCTCGTTAGTTTCATCTTATTTCTTAAGGTATAGGCATTTAGGGTTCTGAACAGGAATTTGAGGTATGTTCCTCCTACACCTAGGTGTTTGAGGGTTTTTATCAAGAAGGGATTATATCATTAGATGCAGAAAAAACTTTTGATAAAATCCAGCATCACTCTTGATAAAAACCCTCAAACACCTAGGTATAGAAAGAACATACCTCAAAATAGTGTCATCTATGATAAACCCACAGGTAACATATTGCTAAATGGACAGAAACTGGAAACATTTCCCCTGAAAACTGGAACAAGACAAGGCTACCCACTTTCACCCCTCTTGTTCAATATTGTTTTGGAAGTCCTAGCTCGGGCAATTAGACAAGAGTAGGAAATCTGGGGTATCCAAATAGGAAAAGAGGAAGTCAAGCTATCCCTCTTTGCTGATGAAATGATCCTATACCTTGAAAATCCAAGAGAATCTGTCAAAAACCTGCTTGCACTGGTAAAGGACTTTGGCAAAGTCTCAGGGTACAAAATAAATGTGCAAAAGACAATTGCATTTCTATACACCAACAAGTAGGCAGAGACCCAAATTAAAAGCACAATCCCATTCACAATAGCCACAAAAAAATGAGATACCTTGGCATCTTCCTAACCAGAGAAGTAAAAGACCTTTACAATGAGAACTACAAAACACTGCTCAAAGAAATCCAAGAAGACACAAACGAATGGAAAAATATTCCATGCTCATGGATAGGAAGAGTCAACATTGTTAAAATGTCCATCCTACCAAAGGAAATCTACAGATTCAATGCAATACCTATTAAGTTACCAACATCATTCTTCTTAGACCTGTAAATGACAATACAAACATCTTTATACTTGTGTTCTAAGACATGAGTTTCTCTCTGGCAGCAGTTCGCAAAGAGTGATCCAGGGACTGCTGGGGGTCTCTAAGACACTTTCAGGGGGTCTGTGAGGGCAGAAAAATTTTCATTACAACACTGATACTTTATTTTCCTTTTTCACTCTTAGTTTCTCATGAATATAGAGTGGAATTTTCCATATCCACATCACATGTGATAACTTACCAGACCAAAAGCAGAAGCAGATATGAAAATTCGTCTGTCTTCTGATAAGTCAGACTTTAAAGAGGTTTGCAAAAATGAGAAACTTTGCTGCTTTTCTCCTAAAATTGTTTTACTATGGAAATGATCATTATTCTTTCAATTAAAATATGTTATTTAAGTTAACATCTATTTTTGATACTATTATGACAACTTTGTTATTTTTAAATGAATTAAATATTTTAATTTTTCTTATTTTAAATATCAAAAACTGCTGGAGACCAGCTCCAGCAGGTCCGGGTTTCCTGAAGGAGAGACGGTATCGGCTCAGGAGAGAAAACGGACACCTGACTCTGCTGCAAGCAGGGCAAATGACGATTTATCGGCTTTTTCAACTCCTTTTATACCCTAGATTTTGGCTTGTGGTAAAAACATGTTTTTTGTTTTCAAGACAATCAGTTTCAATTCAATGAACCAGACAGGCAATGTATTTTTATCCTGTTTTGTAAGTTACACCTGTGACACAGCAATTTGCAATTAACTGGGGTAAAGCAACATTCTCAAGGTCTCTTAATCACAAGTTGGCCTGACTCGCTTTCCATAATGTCACACCTGGTATTTACAATCTGCGTCAATTATCCCTTGTCAGGGAGAATGGGCTTCAACGTTTGTAAAACAAAAGGCTCTCTGGGCTCAATTTATCTTAGTCACAATCCCTAACCAAAATTACAGGCCTTCTTAACAAAGGGAAAATAAGGTCAATTGTGCTCTTAATGGAAGAGTATACTTCTAACAAAACAAATCCTTCCTTTACTAAGTATTACCATTTGGTAAGAATTATTTCTCCCATATAGGACTCTTTACATCTTCCAACTTCCAGGTTTCCAGTGTTGAGATCGAGAGTGAAGGTAGAAGAAGCAGGAACAACAACTGCCTAGAGTTGCCCTGCAACCTGGGGTCTTCGGCCTTCTGGACCTTGTCAACGTGAAGGCCTCTAAGGATGGCTCCCAGCAAAAACCAATAACTATCTATAGATATAACCAACATAAACAAAGCTCTTAATAATTATTGAGAAAATTATTATGTTTGAGAACAACTGCTGTGGGTCATAAGGTAGAGTTCTTAAAAAATTTTTTTGAGAAAGTAGGATTTATTGAGAAGACAGAAAAGCTCCCACAGCAGGAGGGAACCTGAAAGAAGTGGCCCAAGTTCTTAAAATTTAATGACAATGCCAACACGTTGGGTGCAAGCACACAATTGTGTGTTTTTTCTTCTACTAGCAGCAAATAACAGTTTCCACTGCTTCATATACTTATCTGGTTTTAGCAGATTTCTATTTTCAAAGTTGGTGGAGTGTTAATGTATTTCATTTATAGTTTGGTTTCGCATTTATCTGATTACTAATTAAATTATGTCCCTTTTCATAGTTATATTGGACATTTAGATTTTCTTTCTACAGATTGCCTATTCAAGTTTTTTGTGTATTTTTTTCTATTCAGATGTCTGTCTTTTTCTTACTGATGTGTAAAAATCGTATATATTCTGAATGCAATTTTTTGTCAATTTTACATGCTGTAGGTATGTGTTAAAAACACACTGATAATTTCTTTTGTCTTTCTATTGTTGTTTGATGAACAGACGTATTTAACACAATCAAATTTGTTAATCTTTTACTTTGTGATTATTTGAAGAAATCCTTTCCTATCTTGAAGTTATTTTTGTTAACTATTTCCTAAAAGCTTTGTATTTTTTAACTTTCAAATCTTGGCTTTAATCTTATTTGAAATTTACTTTGACTTATGGTTTCAAGTAGGAGTCCATTTTTATTTACTTCCCACACGTATACTCAATTGTCCTAGTATCACCATTGAAAATTTCTTTTTCACACTAATCTCTCATGCCACTTTTGTCATGTATCAGGTGTCAATCTATGATTGGCCTATTTCTGGGATTGTTTATTCTTTTTTACTTGCTATTTGCTTGTCCTTATACAAAACCACATTGTCTTAATTACTGTCTTTAAAATAAGTCCAAACACACAATAAAGCAAGTTCTCCCATTCTTCTTCTTCAAAAGTGTTTTGTGTTCTTGGACCCCTCTTGTATTTTAATCTTTTGCTACTTTCCCCAACTAGGAATCATGCACAGTGTGGGAATAGTGCATTCAGCACAATGGTAGGCAAACGTTTGTTGGTAGCAGATGCATGAAGTGAGCATTTAGGGCTTACAAAGGTTTTGTCTGTGTTTAGTCTAATAAATGAAGAAATTTGTCAATGACTTCTCTTAATTAATTCTAACTACTAAGAAAAATGAACTAGGATGGGAAATTCTTTTTTGCTAGTCTTGACTTATTGAGCTGACTATGATAAGCTCATGAAATTGGAACAAAAAAAGAGATGAGCATGACTTTCATTTTTCTAAATCTGTGGCTAAATCCTTTATTTCCTTCAAGTTTTCATTCCCATATTACAGTCCAACTCAGCCAAGATGGTTGTGTCTTGAGGCATTTCTTCCTGGAGTGACTTGAGAACAGAACCTTCAACAGAGCTGATACACAGTAGGTACCTAATAAATAATGATTGCATAACCAAACAACTTTATCCATTATCTTGAGTCAGAACCCAGCTTCGAAATATGTGCTGTGGTCTGAATGCTGATGTTCCTCTAAACTGCATACACTGGAACCTGGTACCTAATGTTATGGTGTTAAGAGGTGGGACCTTTGAGAAGTGGTGACCACAAGGGCTACATCCTAATGAATGGGATTAGGGCCCTTATAATAGAGTCTCAAGAAAGCTCCCTGGTCTCTTCTACCATGTGAGGACACAACAACAAGGTACCATGTATGAAGCAGATTGTCGTCACCAGACATTAAAACTGCTAGCACCTTGATCTTGAACTTCCCAGTTTCCAGAGCTGCAATAAATTTCTGTTGTTTTAAGATCACCCAGTCTCGTCTGCTAGGCCCATCACACCCACCAGGAGTCACCTATTTATTCTGACTTATCACCCTTGAGAAACAAGGAGACACTTATTTGGCTGAGAAGTTCTATAAGAGAGGAAGGAGGTGAAGGAGGTGGAAGCAGGTGGCTTCTGAGTCCTTCAATGAAAGGCAGGTACCAGCTAAGAGAAGGGGAGGAGGGAAGGTAAACATTCCAGTCAGGAAAAGCAGAACCCCCTCCCCAAAGGCTTCATCAGGAGATATGTGTGGTCCCTGGTCACCTAAAAAGAGTGAATGTCTTATTCTGAAATTGTGCATCTGCAAACTGATCGAGGCTTTATTTGACTTCATTCTAAGAGAAAGGCTGATTTCTTGATGGCTATGCAGATTTCACATTTGCCCAATCTTTATATGCTCAAAAACACCTTGTGGTCAGTTTTATATCCGGTTTATTTTGTCTCTCCTTAAGTAAGCTTGTTAACCACATAATAGCAAAATGTGAGTTATCTCATTGTAGATCTTAAAACAAGACAGTTTCTTCTGTTGCAAAATTAATTGTCTAACATTAAAAAGTTGTAAATTAAAAAAAATGTATCGTCTAAGGTTTTTGTTGTAGCAGGAACTAAGACAATATGCTTCTAGAAAGTGTACTCATTAACATAAGATATTCATGCCTTTCCCCATTTAAAAAAAAAATGGCTTTCTTCATTCTACTTTTTTAACCATATCAAGTGACTATCTTCTTTTTCTTTTTTTTTTTTTTGGATAGCAGGATTTATTGAGAGGACAGAAAAGCTCCCACAGTGGGAGGGGACCTGAGGGGGTTGCCTGACCATCCTCTTTCACAAATCTTTTCTTGGAACCTATTTCCTCACTAACTTCATTCTTAATCTTGTGAAATTTTGCTTCTTCCCCTCTATTTCTCCAGCCACTGCTGTCTCAAATGTTAAATTACAAGTTGTCAGATTCAAAGCTTTTTATCTGATTTTAGAATACTTGATCAAGGATAACAACTGCAAAGATCATAGCTCAATTGTTAGTTCCCTTTTTTATGACTATTTTGTCTCTGGTGAGGAAAGTTTGTAAGTATTCATCAGGCATAGCTCAAATGCCAACACCTACATGATACCTTTCCTGATCGCTCTTTCTGGGAATGATCTCACCTTCTTTAGAAAACCTATGCATTTGCCTGAAATATTCCCCAAGTTGTGATGCATATGACACTGGTGTCCAGACAAATTAGTTTGTGAACAAATATCTCTAGCGCCAAGTAAGATCAGAAAATTCTGTGCCACAATCCCTCATGCACAGTAACAATGCATGTTCATATTTTGAAAGCTTTTAAGTCCTCAAATACAGAAAATTATTTAAGTAGTTCTAAAAACCCTTGACATGAAATATTTTTCACTTGTAACACTTATTGACATCTCAGGGCTCTTCCATGGTGTGTTGGACATGGTTTAAGAAATGTTTACTCTAGCCGGGCTCGGTGGCTCAGCCTGTAATCCTGAGCCTTGGGAGGCTGAGGTGAGTGGATTGCCTGAGCTTGTGGGTTCGAGACCCACCTGGGCAACTTGGTGAGACCTCAAAAAATTAAAAAATTAGCCGGACGTGGTAGCATGCATCTGTAGTTCCAGCTGCTTGGAAGGGCTGAGGCGGAAGGATCACCGGAGCCTAGCAGGTCGAGGCTGCGGTGGCTGGGAGCGGCCACTACACTCCAGTCTGGGCGACAGAATGAGACTCCAACACACAAAAAAGAAATGTTTACTCTACTATTCATTTGACTCTTAGACTGTGTTGAATTTTAATTACTTGCATACATGCCTTTTCTCCCTCTCTAGAAGTACCCTCAAAGTTGAACCATGTCCTATATACTTGTTGTCTCCATAAAGTCATCCTTTCTTCCCAGAGACGGTTAAAAAAAAATCAGGTACAGATAAAGCTATGAGCTTTTAGTCCTACACTTTATGGATAGATAAGAACTCTGAATCTGTGGGATCTCATTTGTAATACAGTAAGAATTACTGGTTTAAGGTCGTAGGGAAAAATTTAGCTATCATATTTGAGTTGAGACTGAAAATAACTGAGAGAGCCCCAAACTGGTATTAAGCTATGTCAAGATAGTTTAAGGAAAGAGAATATGAAGTAGGAAAGTTACATTCCTAGGCATATAGCCTGTGGCTATTGGTAGTGTGTCCAGATCAGGCTGTCACAGAAAATGGCCTGTTGATCATGAGAATCTCTTAGGGGAGAATATTAAAATACAGGTTCCTGAACCCTATTGCAGACCCACTGAATTATTTGGGACTCAGATTTAGTCACTTGCAAATTTGTTTTAATAAAATTCCTAAATGATTCCACACACATTGAAGTTTGAGAACAACTGTTCTAAATATATAAAACTTGGCTGGGCTCGGTGGCTCAGCCTGTAATCCCAGCACTTTGGGAGGCCGAGGCGAGTGGATTGCCTGAGCCCATGGGTTCGAGACCTGCCAGGGCAACTTGACGAGACCTCGTCTCTACAATAAAATAAAAAACTAGCTGGGTGTGGTAGTACACGCCTGTAGTTACAGCTACTTGGAAGGCTGAGGTGGAAGGATCGCTGGAGCCCAGCAGGTCGAGGTGGCGGTGGCCAGGAGCGACCACTGCACTCCAGTCTGGGCAACAGAGTGAGACTCCAACTCAAAAATAAATAAATATATATATACAAAACTTGGCATTTAAAAGGAAATACTTCTCCCTTTACATTTTAAGAAAGCAGCTTCTTTAAGAGACAACATATTTATTACAATGACATTCCTGCTTCTTAGTCCAAACATTTTTGGGAGTACTCCTTTTGTATTGCCATAACAACCTCTAAAACATTCTTTGGTATCTACTTGTGGTGCTAATCTGTACTTTTAATGAATGGATTTGAATGTTAGCACCTGTCACAATCATTTAGAAGAATGTCTGGTGAATGAGGTAAATGACCAAACAGGGTAACATGATTTGGGGGTCTTAAATAGGGTGTAACGAAGCAAATTAATCCAGTTTTCTTGGGTGACTCTCAAAAAATATTACCATGAGTAAGTTTAACAAAGCATATGCAATTTTCACAATCACTATATTTATTTGTAATAAAAATTGTTAGTATACTACATTTGGCTTGTAGAAACATATTTGAAATGTTCTGTTTCTAAACAATCCTACAAATACATTTATGCATTGCTGTTGTAGCAGAAACATGTGCACAAAGCCTCAGATTTCATCCATGTTATAGATGACTTTTTAGCACAGATGTTTTCAGATCAAGATCTAAACGCATGAAATAAAGAGAGAAGCTAGAATGGAGGAGGCCCATTAGGACCACAGTCTCAATTTTTGAACAACACTTTCCATTGGCTATTGTTGTTTGATCAGATGAAAATCCACTTGTAAATAGTTATCATTTTTGTACTGATTTCTGTTTGGACACCAGTTCCATCCTGGGTTCTTGGTTTCTGAGTCGCAGTGCCTCCAGTAAGTTCAGTTACTTAAGCAACTCGTCACACATTCACATTCTCCTGGCACCAAAGAAAGAAGAGCAGTGGTCAGTCATCAGTAAATCAGTATATGACTTGTTAGATGCGTGAATTAAATGTAACTGCAACCTTCAGGATCTTTTGAGTCCTAAACAAGTTTACAAAAATCATCTCAATATTATAAAAACAAACAAAATTCTCAAAATAGCTTACCCCAGTTAAATTTACTTTAAAAAGTCTCACTGAAAGTCACTTAAGCTCTCTAAGCCTTAGTTCTGTCATCTGTAAAATAGGTATACTAGTGGGATTAACTTCAAAGGGGTTTTGAAATAATAAAATAAAACAATGCTAGTAAAAAACTTAGCACAGTGTGTAGCATGCTTAGTGGTCAAAAATGGCAGCTATTATTACTATCAGTATATAAAGCAATTGGCATAGAAATTTGCTTATGTAGTTGAATAAGTGACACCCATGAATATTGTTATTTTTTAAAAATCTTACTGGTGAAAGAGAAAGATTCTTTTTTATGAAAATTGATTAAAAACTTAAATCTAAGACCTGAAACTGCGAAATTACTAGAAGAAAACATTGGGGATTTGCTCAAGGACGTTGCTCTGGGCAAAGGTGTGTGCGTATGTTACATGTTAGACATATGTATTTCAGAGTACATATGATAATATGTAATAATGAGACGCCTGGGTCATCTTTCTGTACCATAGAATAATTTTTACTAGCTGCAAACAAACTGAGCATTTCTTAGCTCTTACAAACTATTTAAATGCGTAAGTCTTCAGTTTAATTATTTGATTGTCTTTTCCCTAATGGGAAAGTACTTATCAAATGTAAAGTCTTACCAAATCTCAGAATGCAGTGACTTTTTAAAATATATATGGGCAAATCCCAAACAAAAAATAAGGTTCATGTTAGACATATGTATTTCAGAGTACATATGTTAGACATATGTATTTCAGAGTACATATGATAATTTGATACATTCATATAATCAAATCAAGGTCATTGGGATATTTATTGCCTTAAATATTTGTCTTTTATTTATGATAGAAATATTCAAATTATTCTCTTCTAGTTGTTTTGAAATGTACAATCGATTATTGTTAACTATAGTCACCCTACTGATCTGCTGAAAACCAGATCTTATTTTTTTCTAAGTGTATATTTGTACCCACTAATCAGTCTCTCCTCTTCACCCCTCCCACTACTTTTCCCAGCCTCTGGTACCCACCAATCTACTTTATCTTCATGAGATTCACTTTTTTAGCTCTTGTATATGAGTGAGAGCATGCTAAATTTCTCTTTCTGTGCTTAACTTGTTTAATTTAGCATAATGACCTCCAATTCCATTTATGTTGCTGAAAATGACAGGACTTCTTTCTTTTTTATGGTGGAATAGTGTTCCATTAAGTATAGATGTCATGCTTTCTTTATCCATTCATCCACTGATGAACACTTAGATTGATTTCATAATCTGGCTATTGAGAATAGTGCTACAAAAAACATGGGAGTGTAGTTATCCAGATATCTCTTCAATATATTTGATATCCTTTTTAAAATATACCTATATACACAGTAGTGGAATCGCTGGATCATATGGTAGTTCTATTTTTAATTTTCTGCAAAGCCTCCCTACTGTTTTCCACAATGGCTGGACTAATTTACATTCCCACCAACATTGTGTGAGGGGGTCCTCTTTCTCTGCTTTCTTGCCAGCACCTGTTATTCTCCATCTTTTGATATAAGACATCCTAAGGTGAGAAGTTATCTCGTTGTGGTTTTGATTTGCATTTATCTTATGCTTACAGAAGAGAATCTTTTTCACGTACCTGTTGGTTATTTGTATGTCTTATTTTGAGAAATGTCTATTTAGATCTTTTGCCCATGTTGTCTTTTTTTTTTGTTGAATTGTTTGAGCTCCGTATATATTCTGGTTATCAATCGCTTGTCAGATGAGAAACTTGCAAATATTTTCTCCCATTCTGTGGGCTCTCTCTTCACTTTGTTGATTGTTCCCTTTGCTGTACAGAAGCTTTTTCACTTTTCTTTAATCCCATTTGCCTATTTTTGCTTTGGTTGCCTTTGCTTTTGAGGTCATACGCACACACCTTTGCCCAGAGCAACGTTCTTGAGCAAGTCCCCAATGTTTTCTTCTAGTAATTTCGCAGTTTCAGGTCTTAGATTTAAGTTTTTAATCCATTTTCATTTGATTTTGCACATGGTGAGTTTTAGGAGTCTAGTTTTATTCTTCTGCATAAGGTTATTCAGTTTTTTCAGTGCCATTTAAAAAGAGACTGTCCTTTCCCCATTTTATGCTCTTGGTACCTTTGTCAAAACCGAGTTGGTACAGGTACAAGGAAGATTCTTTAATCAATAATTTAACTGATTCAGTCATATGTCCTACCCCCCAGTAGGCACAAATTCTTCGTTTTTAGATACTCCCTAATGTATTTTTTATTCTAAATAAATATTATTAAGGCCTAGATTTCTGCATTGAACCTTATTTTTTGTTTGGGATTTGCCCATATATATTTTAAAAAGTCACTGCATTCTGAGATTTGGTAAGACTTTACATTTGATAAGTACTTTCCCACTAGGGAAAAGACAATCAAATAATTAAACTGAAGCCTTACGCATTTAAATAGTTTGTAAGAGCTAAGAAATGCTCAGTTTGTTTGCAGCTAGTAAAAATTATTCTATGGTACAGAAAGATGACCCAGGCGTCTCATATTCTAAGACAGATACGCTTTTTTTTTTTTTTTTTGACTAGTCCCCCCCTGTGATGGGTGTTCCAGCAGACTCACTTTTAAAAATCCTGACTTTAAGGTCAAAAAAAGTTTAGTAATCTTCTCATTTCTACTTTTCTCTCTCTCTTTTTCATTGTTTCATTTTTTTCTTGTACTGTGGCGTTCTGTACTTCTTGGCTTCTATTAGAATAGGGGGAAAAAAAACACGGCCAAAATAACATCATAGGTGGCTCTCGGGGGTACTTCATATCCAGCAGGAAGTGCCAGAGATCATGTAAAATGTCCAACACAAATTTTATTTTGCAGACTCTAGAGGTCTGCATCTGGATACACATCTGCATTTTCTGGGTGCTGGGCCAAACTGAAACGTTCAGTTTATCCATTGCTAATAAACATGTCAGCAGTTTCTTTGCTCTCACATCTGTTGTGAAAAATGTTATCTTTCCTGAAGTGTATTTATTTTGCCTTTAATATCAGCTTTTATGGATTACAAAATCAAGATATGCCTTCAGTTAACAAATTCAATAGCATATGCTAGAAAGTGCCTCACAAGAGTGATGAGATAAATTAAAGATGTATATTATATCATAGGTTCTGAAAAGGAAATCTGTGTAAGGAATAACAATGACTCAGGAAGGTTATGCCAGTTGAAACAACTTGCCTCGTAATCAAGTTCATCTCAAAACCTCTTCAAGACACTCTATGAATCATAGCAATTCAACAAAAAGTTTTAAAAATTTATTATCAGTTGTTCACTACTCAGGCTGCCTTCAATCAAACTGATGAGTTCCTTTACCCAGGAAACTACCCCCATACACTTGCTTCTCATTCTGTATTTTCCAGAATAACTGCTTTACCCAATTTACTGATGTTGGGCTATTAGAAAGTCAAATGAAGTGCCTTTAAAAAAATGTAAACTATTATGGAAATGGCAAATTATTGCCAATCTTTTCACTTTTCTATTTTTTTCATTTTATTTTATAGGCAAGTATATTAATTTCAAGAGTTCATTTCATCCTCAGCAATTATATCTCCTTGCCTTCCCTTACTAATCTCCAACCCTCCAAAATTATTTAGTCAATGGAAAAATATTCTCTCTCACACACAGGTAAAAACAAGGCATATTTGGAAATTCACCAGCATGTAGTTTGAAGAATCAAGTAGGAAAATCTTAATGTCAAATATGTGGTAAATGCAGCTTGAACTGTCAAAGATATATATACCTGCTCTTCAGACTCTTCTTATGATGTTATGGATGTTCCTAATATCATACAAATCTCTCAAATCCAATGCCATTTTCTGCCAAATTGTCCAGAAGAAATTCTCTTACAATCGGGCAGAATGCTATAAAATTTCCTGACCTGTTACCCTGCCCCTTCAGCCCCATAAGATAAACCAGCAAACAATGTGCTCATATATGAAGATATTTGCTAAAGGATTAGGGCAATATCAGAAAGAAATGTACCACTGAATGGGCAGTGATGAATGGATTTGTTACTAAAAGAGAAGTCAAAGATACAAATAGACAAGATCAAAAAAGCCAAAAATGTATCTTCTGAAAGTAAAAAAATTGATCCACTTTTGGCAAGATTAGTTAAGGGGAAAAAAATAGAAGGCACAAATGAATAAATACTATTAAGAATAAAGAAGGGACATAACTAGAGAAGAATTTCAGTTTAAAAAGACAAGAGAATATTATTAAAGGCTACACGCCAATGAATTTGAGCAGTTAAGTGAGATTCACATATTAGAAAAGTATAACTTAATAAAAGTGACAGAGAAGAAATAAAAATCCAGAATAACCTTTTATTACCAAAGAAATTGAATCCACAATTAAATTTTCCCACAAATAAAGCACCAGGTAAAGACAACCAAGTTATATCAAACATTCAAGAAACATACAATTTCAATCTCACACAAAACTTTTTCAGAAAGGAGAAAAAGAGAAAAACTGCCCAATTCATTTTAGGAGGCTAAGTTGTATCCAAGACATACTTAGAAAATTATGTTGAAAACATTCACCCTAGATATCTTCCCTTAGTATAAAACCTCTAATAATTAAGGAATATGCTATTGGTTCAGGGAAAACACGTAGCCCAGCAGAATGGAATAGAGAGCCCAAAATAAGATAATCCAAACATGGAAACCTGATACATACAGAGCTTTTATTACAGATTAGTGAGGAAATATCAGACTTTTCAATAAATAGTACCAGTCTATTTGGTTATTTATAAAAAATAAAAAAAGATTCCATCTCATACAGATTCCATCTCATCTGTGAAATGAGGAGTTAGACCTTTGCTTTCTTCAGTATTTTCTAGTCCAAACATTCCACATGCGAAGATTGACAAATTCAATGATTCTATGGTAATTGTGGTTCCTCTATTCATACAGAGAGTCTCAAAAAGAAAAATGTCCACAAAAACATTTACTTCCCCAAATTTTCCATCTCCCAGAAGGACTTGGAGGAACCTGTCTGCAGGAGAGCCATGTGCTGGTACAAAAGGCAGTCATCTTCTAGTTTTGAAGTCCTGTCCACTTCTACACTGCTACTAGATATTGGATACTTTATTACTAGAATACATTTGTGAGACTACTGCTTAACTGGCTAAGCCCTGAGTTCCCTTCATATATAAAATGCCTTTCCAAGTTAACAGTAACAGAGGCCTCTTAGGTTTCAGTAATGAATGCTTGAAGGTGAGGGTGAGAATAACATTTTTTCTCTCTTTAACACATGAATTTTTGTTTTTATGGCCTTCAAAATGAAACAATTTTCCCCTCTTTTCAATACATGTATATTTTAGTTTAAAGTTGTGGGGTACAATTCAAGCTTAGGTATACAAGTGGTCATCATACAGGAAAAGTTTGAGCCTTCCTTTGGTCCCTACTTTGCCTGGTTTGAGATCAGGCACCCTTACTATGTTATGTGTCCCCTGCACAACCTGGCAGTATCTTGCCACTGCCAATCCCCTTTTATAATATTATGGTAAGTGTTCAACAAATAACAGAGTTCCATATGTTCTCACTCATAAGTGAAACTTGAACAATTATAATGCCACAAGAAAGCGATTGGCAGTAGTGGGAAACTGTCAGGGGAGGAGGTGGTGGGATTGGGAGTTGAGGGAAACTGCTAGGAGAGAGAGGGCATACCTCATCAACAAGGTATATAAACATGATCAATGTTTATATACCTAACCATGAATTATACCCCACATCTTTATAATAAAAATTTAAAAAATAGAAATGTTCAGCGTCTGCTTATGAGTGAGAACATATTGTACTCTGTTCTTTGTGTCTGCAATAGACCACTGAGTATTATAGATTCTGAATCTATACAAGTTGCTGCAAAGTCCATATGTTGTCCTTTATGGCTACATACTATCCCATTGTGTATATGTACCACATTTTTAAAAAAATCCAGTCTGGTTTCAATGGGCAGCACAGTTGGTTCCATGTCTTTGCTATTGTGAATAGTGCTGCAAAACACATGCATGGGGCAGATATCTTTTTTGTAGAATGATTTGAGTTCCTCCGGGTATATTCCCAGTAAGGGGATTGCTGGGTCATATGGAAGGTCAATTTCTAGTTCTTTTAGAAATCTCTGCACTGTTTTCCACAGAGGTTGAACTAGTTTGCATTCGCACCAGCAGTATAGAAGCATTCCCTTTTCTATACATCCTCGCCAACATCTGTTGTTGTTTGTTTTATTAATGATGGCCATTCTTACTGGGGGTGAGAGGTGTCTCAATATGGTTTTTATTTGTATTTATCTGATGATTAATGAGGCTGAGTACTTTTTTTTTTTGAGTTGGAGTCTCACTCTGTCGCCCAGACTGGAGTGCAATGGCCGCTCCCGGCCACCGCAGCCTCGACCTGCTGGGATCCAGCGATCCTTCCGCCTCAGCCTTCCAAGTAGCCGGAATTACAGGCATGCGCTACCACGCCTGGCTGATTTTTTTATTTATTGTAGAGATGCGGTCTCGCTGCCCAGGCGGGTCTCGAACCCGCGGGCTCAGGCAATCCACTCACCTCAGCCTCCCAAAGGCGCGGGGTTACAGGCTGAGCCACCAACCCCGGCTTGGGCTGAGTACTTTTTAATGTGTCTGTTGGCTGCCTGTGTGTCTTCTTTTGAGAAGTGTCTATTCATGACATTTGCCCACTTTTTAATGGGACTGTTTGTTTTTTTCCTTTTGACACATTTGAGTTCCTTATAGATTCTGGATATCAGATATATAATTGGCAGATATTTTTTCCCATTCTGTGGGCTGTCTCCCCACTCTTTTGATGGTTTATTTTGCTTTACAGAAGCTTTTCGGTTTAATGAGGTCTCACTTGTCTATTATGCCATGGACATCTGAATTGGTTGCCTACTTTGATTTCTGTAAGGATGTCTCCTGTGTTTTCTAAGATTCTTAGTTTGAGGTTTTACATTTAGGTCTTTGAACCATTTAGAGTTGACTTTTGTGTGTGGTGAAAGGTAGGGGTTCTATTTCAATCTTCTGCATGTGGTCAGCCAGTTTTCTCAGTACCACTTACTAAATAGGTTCTCCTCTCCCCAGTGGTTGTTGGTGGAGGCTTTATCAAAGATGAGTTGGTTGAGAAATTGAGATTTTGCTTCCAGAATCTCTATCCTGTTCCATTTGTCCATATGCCTGTTTTGTACCAATACCAGGCTGTTTTGATTATTATCACCTTATAGTAAAATTTAAAGGCTGGAAGTGTGGTACCTCCCACTTTGTTTCTTTTGCTAAGGATTGTTTTGGCTATTTATGGTCATTTATGTTTCCAGATGAACTTCTGTACTGTCATTTCCATGTCTGAAAAAAATGATGTTGGTAATTTAATGGGTATTACGTTGAATCTGTAGATTGTCTTTTGTAGGATGGGTATCATAACAATGTTGATTCTTCCTATCCATGAGCATGCAATATTAATCCTTTTGTTTGTGGATTTCTTTGAGCAGTGTTTTGTAGTTTTCACTGGAAAGATCTTTCACTTCTCTTGTTAGGAAGATGTCAAGGTATTTCATTTTTTTGCGTGTGGCTATTGTGAATGGAATTGTGCTTTGTATTTGGTTCTTTGCCTGTTTGTTGGTTTTGTATAAGAATGCAACTGTCTTTTGCTAATTTATTTTGTACCCTAAGACTTTGCCAAAGTCCTTTATCAGTGCAAGGGCTTTTTGACAGATTATCTTGAATTTTCAAGGTATAGGATCATATCATCAGCAAAGAAGGATAACTTAACTTCTTCTTTTCCCAGTTGGATAACTCTGATTTCCTTCTCTTGTCTACTTGCTCAGGTTGGACTTTCAATACAGTGTTGAAAGGAGGGGAAAGAATGGGCATCCTTGTCTTGCTCTGGTTTTCAGAGAATATGCTTTCAGTTTCTGTTGACTTAGCAATAAGTTGGCTGTGGGTTTATCATAAATGGCACTTACTATTTTGAGGTATATTCCTTCTATGCCTAAGTGTTTGAGGGTTTTTATAAAGAAGGGATGTTGAATTTTATTGAAAGATTTTTCTCCATCTAATGATATAATTATGTGGTTCTTTTTTTATATATATTGATGTATTTAATTATATTTATGGCCTTGGGGATGTTAAACCAGCCCTGCATCCCTGAGATGAAGCCTATTTGGTCATGGTGGACAACTTTTGAGATGTGTTGTTGGAACCAATTTGCTAGAATCATGTTGAGAATTTTTGCATCTATGTTCATTTGGGATATTGGCCTGTAGTTATCTTTTTCTGTTGAATCTTTACCTGGTTTCAGAATCAGTGTGATGATTCCCTTGTAAAATGATTTGGGGAGAATTCTATCTTCTCAACTGCCTGGAATACTTCCAATAGGATTGGTATCTCTTCCTCCTTGAATTTTTTTATAGAATTTCAACAGAAAGTCATCTAGTCCAGGCTTTTTTTTTTCTTTTTTGTAGGTAGTGTTCTTATGACAGAGTCAATTTTCTGGGTTGTTATTGGTCTATATAGTGTCTCAGTGTCTTCTTGTTTCAACCTTGGGGAGTTGTGTGATGCCAGAAAGTCCTCCATTTCATTTAGGTTATTAAGTTTCTTTCCATACAAGTGTGCATAGTTGTCTCCGATAATCTTTTGTATTTCTTTGGAGTCAGTTGTGATTTGATCTTTTGCATTTCTGATTGTGTTTATTTGGCCTTTTTCTCTCTTTTCCTGGGTCATTCTGGCTCGGGGTCCATCAATCTTGTTTATTCTTTCAAAGAGCCAGGTTTTTGTTTTGTTGTTAGTTTAAATGATATTTTTGTCTTCTGTGTCATGTATTTGGGCTTTTACTGTGGTAATTGGATTCTTCTGCTAAAATTAGGGTTTTGGTGATCTTGTCTTTCCTGCCCCATTAGGTGATTTGTTAGGCTGTTATCACATGATCTTTCCATTTTTTTTAATGTGGGTTTGCAGAGATATAAATCTCCCTCTAAGAACTGATTTTATGGCATCCCAGAGGTTTTGGTAAGATATTTCTTCATTTTCATTTGTTCCAGGAATCTTTTAATTTCTGTGTTAACCCAGTAATCTTTCAGCTTCATGCTGTTTAATGTCCATGTCTTTGTGAATTTGGGGGGAATTTTGTTGGTTTTATATTTATTTTTATTACACTGTGGTTTGAGAGGGGAATGGCAGTATTTCAATCTTATGAAATTTGTTTATGCTTGATTTATGGCTGAGAATGTGATCATACATGGAGTACATTCCTTGTGGTGATGAGTAGAATGTATATTCTGTGGTTGTTGGGTGAAGTGTTCTGTAGATATCTATTAGGTCCATTTGTTCAAGTGTCAAGTTGAGGTTCTGGATCTCTGTTAATTTTTTGCCTCTATGATCTATCTAGGGTTGTTAGTGGGGTATTTAAGTCCCCAGATATAATTGTGTTAGAGTCAATATGCTCTTTTAGTTTACTTAGTAGCACCTTTATAAACACTGGTGCTCTTGTGTTGGGTGCATATATGTTTAGGATGGATATTTCTTGTTAATGGATTGAAACTTTTATGATGATGTGGTGTCCTTTTGTGTCTTTTTAAAAAATTTTGATAGCTTAAAGGTTGTTTTGTTTGATTAAGATCATGACTCCTGCCTTCAATTATGATCCATTCACCTGGAAATTCATTTTCCATCTTCTAACTTTGAGTCTGTGTATGTCCCTTTTGGTGAACTAAGTTTCCTGGATGCAGCAAATTATTGGATCATGCGTTTTTATCCAGTTTGTCATTTTGTCTTCACAGTGGTGCATTTAGTCCATTCACATTCAGGCTGATTATTGAAATGTGATAATATATCCCCATCATGTGGTTCTTTTAAAGTTTTTTGTTTGTTTGTTTTCTTTTAACTTTTGTGTTGATGCATATGTGTGTTTTCAAGTTTGCAGTCACAATGTATTCTCTGTTGATTCTATGTTCTCCTACTCTCTTGGGAAGTGCATAGTCATTTTTTTCCCTTTCTTCTGTGCCTAATACCTTTTTAAACATCTTCTGTAGAGCTGGCCTGGAAGCTGCATAGTATCTTAGGGATTGGATGGCTGGGGAGGATTTTAATTCTCCATCTCTGATGAAGCTGAGCTTGGCTGGGTAGGAAATTCTTGGTTGATATTGTTTATCTTTGAGGACTTTGAATACTGGACTCCAGTCCCTTCTAGCTTGTAGTGTTTCTGTCAATAGGTCTGCTGCTATTCTGATTGGTTTTCCCTGTAAGGTAGTCTGAACTTTTTTCTTGCAGTCTTTATGATATTTTCTTTTGTACCTACTTTGTCCAGGCAAATTACTATGTGTCCAGGGGTTGGTCTTCTCATCTGCTGTCTTGTGAGGATTCTCTGTATCTATTGTGTTTGGATGGTTACATCTCTGGTGAGATGGGGAAAGTTTTCTTGGACTTCCTCCTGGAACACCTGCTCCAAGGTATTCTCCCTTTCCCTTTCTTCTTCTGGGTTACCAATCAGGTGTAGGTTCAGCCTCTTGATGTAATCACACATCTCTTATAGGCTTTGTTCTTCCTTTCTGAGTTTTCTATGTTTTTTATGGATCAGGTTAATTCCATTTTTTGGTGATCAAGGTCTGAGAGTCTTATTCTGCTTGATTAAGCCTGCTTTTCATGCTTGTCATCTTGTTATTTATTTCCTGGATGAATTTTTTTTTTGAGTTGGAGTCTCACTCTGTTGCCCAGACTGGAGTGCAATGGCCACTCCCGGCCACTGCAGCCTCGACCTGCTGGGCTCCGGTGATCTTCTGCCTCAGCCTTCCAAGTAGCTGGAACTACAGGCATGCGCTACCACACCCGGCTAATTTTTTTGATTTATTGTAGAGATGAGGTCTCGCCAAGTTGCCCAGGTGGGTCTCAAACCTGTGGGCCCAGGCAATCCACTCACCTCAGCCTCCCAAAGCATGGGATTACAGGCTGAGCCACTGAGCCTGCCTAGGATGAAATTTTTTATGATCAAAATCTCTGTTACAAGATCTTTCAGTGTTGCATCTTGTCTTTCTTGGGTCTCATTCACTCTTTCCATCCATTCCCTAATCCTTGTTGTATTCTGAGGCCTTCGTTGGTGACTTCCATTGTTTGGGCTCTGTGGTCTGATTTTTCAGGCATTTTCTCTTTGTTACCTTGGGAATTACCTGTGTTCTTCCATTGATTTTTCCTCACTTGTGACTGATTTCTTTCTTTTATCTTTTGTTCCATTATTCAGTGGCAGGGTGAGAGGTTTTCACTTCTGATGTTTGCTCAGCCTTCTGTTCTTCCCTGGTCAGGGCTCCAAATTTGTTCTATTTTGAAATAGGGTTGTGGGTGGGAAGCTTTGCTGTCTCTTATAGTTTTGAGAGTTGAATAAGGTGGAGGATAGGAAGCTAGGATTCAGAAACTACTTGAAAATCACAATTTTCACTGATTGTGGTATGGGTTCCTTGAGATCCACTCCCCACTACCACTGTTTATGTCAATGCAATGGGTATGTGTGTGTACCCCCAAGTCCAAAATGCAGTAACAGCAATGAAGAGAACAGAGAAAAGTAGAATGAAATAAGATGGACAAAAATAAAAAATAAAATAAACACAGAAAAACAAAAGCAGAAACCAAAGCAAGCAAACAAACAAACAAACAACAACAAAAATACAATTAAATACACACACACAAAGACCAAAAAAAAAAAAACAACTGGGAAAAAAAGCAAAACAAACAACAAGAAAACCAAACACACACACACACCCCCAACACAAAATGAAAGGAGAGGAAAAAAGAGAAAAAAAGAAATTCAAATTGATCCCATGCACATACATTCACACACGCCTTAAACTAAAAAAAGAGAATAACAAAAAATAAAGCAAACAAAAAAACTGAAAAATGTACAATCATTCATGTACGCACATAAACAGAAAACAAAAGAAGAAAAAAGAAAGATAATCAAAAGAAAGAAAAAATGTGGTTGGGAATGTAGGTAGAACCTTCACATACACATTCATGCAAAAAGGAAAAGAAAAAAAAAACTAAAACAACAACAACAACAAAAAACAAACAGAAAAAAGCAAAAATAACCTGCCCTCTTGTGGCAGGTTCTATAATTGTTCCTCTCAGCTGCTTACAGGTAAGCCCCTCTGCTGTCTCCTGTGGAGCTGCTGCCTTATTCATAATCTCCCCAGTGTCTGGACAGGGAAGGAGTAAGAGGCAGTGAAGGTGGTTAGGGGGTCAGTGCTCCCTCCACTTTCATATTGTCAGGGGGATCCCCTCCAGTAGGGAGGTATGGGATTGTCTCTTCCCCAGGTACTTGTGGGTGGGCACCCAGCAAGGCTTATCCTACAGTAAAATCCTCCTATCATGGCTGACTTGCAGGCTCCACTTGGGTTCATCCCTCTCAGTCATGCCCCAGCTGTGTGGGTCTGATGTTCAGAAGATTGCTGAGGAGGAGAGATCGGGTCAGTGGCAGTGGGAGAGGATTATTGATGATCTCTTCTGAGGTCTTCCTCATCCTTTTCTGGTCACATCCTTTGCCCACAGCTGAATCAGGGTAGTTAGTGGGGTACCTGAGACTCAGCACTCATCTTGTCCTTTTGGAGTTTGTGCTTTCAGGATATTCCAAGTTATGATCAACACCTGGGTAGTTAATCTGCCAGTCACAGAGATCAGGTCTGTCACTCTCTGGTGAGCAAGCCAGAGCACTTTCCTGATCAGTTTTTAAGATGGTGGCAGGGTGCCTGCTTCTTCTCCAGTGAGACTCTGCCGCTGGGCTCCATTACTGTGCCCTACACAGCCCTTCCTGGCAGAGTCTGACCAGGAACTGCAAAGGTGAGGCAGTCGCTCCTGGCAGCTTCTTCCTGGGAAGATGCTGATTTGCTAATTTTTTTAAAATGGTGATCAGTTTCTGCACCCTGAAAAGTGCTAGGGTCCAAGCAGGGGCAGCTGTGGCATCAGCTGCTTCCCCAGGAAAGTCCTGGCCATTTGCTCCCGAGTTCCCATTCAGTCAGCCACTCACACTTATGCAAAATTCTCACTCTCTCACACTGGGACTCACAAAATCCAACTGGCTCCATTACCATCTTCCCAGAAGTCACAATTTTTATCTTAAAAGGAACTACTTCTATTGCTTTTAAAATACTAACATTTGAAAACAAATACATATTGGCAAATAACATGGGATATAGACAAACAGAACACTTAATAATGATTGAATACATAAAGCATTTTACTTTTGTTTTTATGTGACAGCTGGATGAGTTTCAGCTTCCTGCTCACAGCACAGGCTCTGAACCTCCAATTCTGGGTTTTTTCTTTTTCTTCCCTCCCTGCTTTCCCATCCCCTTTTTGCCTCCTCCTTCCTCTTTGGAAAAACACAAATGTTTTTGATTACATAATAGCTGCAAAATTTATATCTCCCTCTTCAGTTGTTACACATCATAAACAGAGGAGTGAACTTCAGACTTCATTAAGATAAAGGTTGGTCTGAATTGTTGGGAGGCCTTTTATGTTGGTATGGTGAAAAAACGTTTCTATAGAAAAAAAGAATACAATGGGCCTGGCTGTAGACCATGCTCTGACAACGCACTAATCCCTAAGCCTAAAAGAGTGACAACACCCCAGGAACAGCCAAGGCAAAAGTGAAGCCAGAGTCCCAAACCAAAACAGCTACTGCAGAATCCACTTAACCCGCAGGAGCTTTAATATGTGAGGACCAACAACCATCTAAACATTAAGCAAGGAGAGGCAGAGCCTGTATAAAAACACTGTGCAGTGTACACACCCTATTAATCCATTCCTCTCTTCTCTAATCTGGAGTATTCTTTTATAAATAAAATTATATTATTTCCACAGTGTTCAAATAAACAATTTGGAAACAGAAAGAGAAAGGCAGCAATTTTCATTCAGCCATCTACAAATATTTATTGAGCACCAACTAGCTGCCAGGCATAAAGAATAGCAAGTACCAAATCCCTGAGGAAAGGATATAATTGACCAGAAAATTGAGTATATGTTGACTAGAACTAGGACCAGAAGAGGAGGAAAGAGGAAGAAGAATGGCAACGGATTTCAGAAAACTAGACATTCTTATGAGTTGAATTTTGTCCTTCAAAGAGGTATTAAAGCCTTTACCACTAATGCCTGTGAACATGACCTTATGTGGAAAATAGTCTTTGCAGATGATTGCATTAAGATGAGGTCATTAGAATGGGCCCTTAACCAATATAATTGGTGTCCTTATAAAAGGGAAAATTTGGACACAGAGACAGACAGACAGACAGACAGACACACACACACACACACACACACACACACACGGAGAATGTCATGTGAAAAGGAAGGCAGATATTGGGGTGATGCATCTATAAGCCAAGGAGTGCCAAAGAACACAAGCAAATTACCAAAAGTTAGAGAAGAGACATGAAATAGATCCTCCTTCTCAACCCTCCAAAGCAACAAACCCTACTGACACCTTGATTTGAACTTCTAATCTCCAGAACTATGAGACTATGAATTTCTGTTGTGTAAGTCACTCAGTCTATGGTACTTTGACAGCAACTCTAGGAAGTGAATACAGGCAAGGACAAATTCCCTAGACATTTAGATTGAGTCTAAGTGCAATAAGAATGGAAGACTCTAAGTAAGATCTGATGAACATCTTTAAAAAGATCATATTAGCCGGGCTCGGTGGCTTAGCCTGTAATCTCGAGGCTTTGGGAGGCTGAGGTGAGTGGATTGCCTGAGTCCGCGGGTTCGAGACCCACCTGGGCAGCAAGACCTCATCTCTACAATAAATCAAAAAATCAGCCGGGCGTGGTAGCGAATGCCTGTAATTCTGGCTACTTGAAAGGCTGAGGCAGAAGGATCGCCAGAGTTCAGCAGGTTGAGGCTGCGGTGGCCAGGAGCGGCCACTGCACTCCAGTCTGGGCAACAGAGTGAGACTCCAACTCAAATAAATAAATGAAAATAAAAAAATAAAACGATCATATTGATTTTGCCATCTGATCATGAGAGTATAATCAAGGGAAACTTGACGATTTCCTCCAAAAAAAGTTCAATAGAATTTTATTCTTTGCCATTAGAGAACAATCATCATATATATGACAATTGACTTGATTTGGGGCCATTAACATTTATCATTCTTGAATTTTAAAAACAACTTTTTAATAGACAATTTTTAATAAAATAACATGCAAATATTATAGTTGAATGTTCAAGTCAATCATGTAATGTGTAATTTAACCCTTTTTATGGCTCAGAAATATTGATTTTACTTCATAAAATATTTACTGATTTGAGTGTGAGGGAATGTAGGATGCATTGGAAATATAAAAACAAACAAGGCTGTGTTCATGATGAACTTACAGTCTAATGAAGAAGACATTCACATAAAGAGATAGCAACAATCTTTGACAGTGAGTAATGAGTATATACTCATATGTACTGTAGAGGCACAAATAAAGGATTCAGTGAGGCTTTTGTGGTGGAGATGATGCCTGAGTCAAGGACTGAAAGTGAGTAACAACAATTAACCAAATACAGAAAGGAGGAGTACAAGTTACAGGTAGAGGGAGAGTCCCCAAGTCCTTCTGTGCAAAATTATCAGGAGACCAGTAGCCCTGGGAACATGAGTGGTGACAGAGAGCAGGGGATCCAAAGAAGGCCTGGTGCTGGGGGTTCTCCATGGTCAGACCAGGCCTTGACTGCTCTGTGGGCAGCAGGAGCCCCTGGAGATGTAAGAAAAGAGATGCACATTGCTACACAGGTATCAGTCAGAGTTCTTTGGTTGCAAACAGTTGAAATTAACTCCAACTAAAAGGGATTTATTTTTTGGAAAGACTTTGGGAGCTTATACAATTGAAGGAAAAACTGAAAAAATAGGCCTTAAGAAGAGCAATCGGAAAACAGCCCCAAGACAGAGGGAGCAGGTTGGTAATGGACATCCTCCTCAGGAATGAAACAGTTACAACTGTTTTCCCTGGGGGAAAAAAAAGAGCCGTTTACCAAGATAATATGTAAATGTATACAAAACACCAAATTGTGTTGCAGCAATTATAATAATTAGAAAAAAACTCATCCTGATTTCTACTCTAAATAACTACTTTTAACCATTTTAACTGTTTTTCTTTCTAAAATTGATCTATGTATTTGTAAGTTGAAGAAAAATGCATATATTGCTAGCCAAAAATAAACATAATATATTGTGGGCCACGTGGAGGTTGAGCTGAGGACAAGGTGGAAATGGAAGTAGGAAAATTCATGGGGAGGCTGAAACTGGAGTACAGAAATGAGTGTGTCTTGCTGAATGGAGCTGAATAACTCAAACA
The DNA here is from genome assembly GCA_027257055.1 of Cephalopachus bancanus. NCBI lineage: Eukaryota > Metazoa > Chordata > Mammalia > Primates > Tarsiidae > Cephalopachus > Cephalopachus bancanus. The sequence goes on from JAPVLO010000060.1 coordinate 9,231,901, forward strand.
TGTACATTATTTGTCAGTAATGTACACTATTTATTCTGAATATAAGTAAGATGGTTATGATGGGATGAAATGTTTACTTATCATAAATCAGAGAAATTAGGTTTATATCCAAATATAGTTATGATGCAGCTAAAGCATGAATACATATTTTAGGATTGAAAGAAATCTCTTTAACAGTAAAAGATGTTTGGAATGTATGAATTTGCTTATTTTTCTATCTTGTTTACCAGAAGAAGTATAGGCTAAGTCAAAGCTTTCATTTACTGACTGAGTAAACTTCATAAGAAAAATGAGAACAAGCCTTTATTCATATAAACATGTTTATAAACATTTATATAGATGTTTGCATGACATGCAAATATACATATATATGCCTGTGTATGTACATATCCATATGTGATATGTATTATTTTTATACTCTACACCTTTGCCTGGATACATTCCTGAGTTTTGAATCCTCAAACAACTTAACTATTTAGGTTTTGAAAGCACCAATTTTGATGACTATTAAAATGAGCAAACCATCTGCTCCAAAGGGGTTTCCTAGTGACAAAGATTTGAAAAGGAAGGAAAAAAAGAAAAATTATGGTCCTAATTTAGCTATTTCCTTAATCTATTCTACTAGATTTTTTTTTCTCTGAAGTCTTGATTATTTAAAACTTCATAGTTTTTAACAAAATCCAGAAGATAAAAAATTCTATGGTACAAATATCAGATTTCTTCAGTGAATAAATAGTAAATATATATATATATATATAAAAGAAAGAGAACAAAGTTTAAAAGAGATATGAAGAAACATGAACATTTAATTCAATGTGTGAGCCTTGTTTGGATCCTGGTTCAGACAAACCAATTGATCAACTGTTTTATATATATATATATATGTTAATCAGAAAAGTCTAAAGAATTTAGATTACATTAAAAATTATCTTTTACTCTTCCTGGATGTGAAAATGAAACTTCACTTATGAATTTTGTCAGTGAATCTCATCTTTTAGAGATACCTAAAAAAAGTTTTAATGAGATGATCTGATGTCCGGGGTTTGCTTTGCAATAACTGAATGACAGAAGTTAGAAGTTTAGAAGGAACAAAAGTGACCTCTGAGAGGTTGATTATTAAAATTGCATGTGGAAGGGTTGGTAGGAGGAGGGTTCATTATAGTAACCTCTCTACATTGTGGATGTTAAAATTTTTTGTACTAAAATATTTTAAATGGTTTTTATATAAAGTATACAGTAATCCCCCTAATCCATGGTTTTACTTTCCATGGTTTTAGTTACCCATGGTCAACCATAGTCAGAAAATAATAAAAGAAAAACTCCAGTTCTGAGTAGCATGATGCTACTGAGTAGCATGATGGTTGTTTACCAGAAGAAGTATAGGCTAAGTCAAAGCTTTCATTTATTGACTGAGTAAACTTCATAAGAAAAATGAAGTTTTTTTAACTTAGCCTATACTTCTTCTGGTAAACTCCTAAACAGCAGTTCTGAGTAGCATGATGAAATCTCACACCATACCTCTTCATTCCTCTTCATCACAAGAAGAAGCATGAGTATAGTACAATAAGATATTTTGAGAGAGAAAGAGGGGAGAGAGACCACATTCAAACAACTTTTATTATAGTATCTTGTTATAATTGTACTATTTTAATGTTAGTTGTTGTTACTCTTACTGGGTCTAATTTATAAATTACACTTTATGTTAAGTACATATGTATAGGAAGAAGCATAGTATATATAAAGTTTGGTACTAGCCATAGTTTCAGGCATCCACTGGGAGTCTTGGAACTTACCCCCCACAAATAAAGGGGAACTACTGCATCTAAAGATAGTTCAAAGGTCTTGGAAAATAATTTAAAGCATTAAATTCTATAACCTAGATTGTGTTAGGGCCTTGCTATAAATATGTTTCTAGCTAAAGTAGTTTACCCAAAACTTGAGATGGTATATTATTCTTTGTCTTATACTTTATACTCAGTTAATTCCAATATACATATTATTTCAGTACACAACCATAATATTATTTAAATTATACCTGTGTCAAATGCCTATTGCCCTCCACTTCACATCTTTGCAGCTTCGCCCCAGATTCCAGTCCTGGGAACTTCTGCTCAAGTGAGCAGACCAACTCTCATGCATGCTCTGCTTTTGATGTCAGCCCTAGGACCTCTCTGATATCTCATCATGGGATGTCAGCATGATGCCCCCTGCAGGCATCCATGGACTGCGGACTTTTAAGCAGTGGGGGTTGAGAAACAATGTTTAAACACTTTTCCAGGGACTCCTTGGGTGGACAGTTCTCAGGATATTCTATGTGCTTCTGAAAAGACCCTGGTGAGATCAAGCCTTATTCACCCAGTGTGACCAGCTTGGTAATGCACTTTAGTTTTGACTTTTCTACCTTCCTTGCCTTATTCTCCTTAATTCTCGTTCTTGCTCCTTAGGTTCAAATAAAATTCTTTACACAAGTTTTCATTATACTCCCTGCTTTTGGAGCAAACATAGCCTAAAATAAGGCAACTTTGGAAAGTGGTATTACATCTGAAGTACTAATTTTTCTCACAGTCTGAAATCTGTGGTTAAGGCACTGTGTCTGTTGATATTCCTTTGCATTTCAGTACCTTAGTTATAAAATAAGGAATCCCTTGCATTGTCAGATAATTACATTTGGGACAGTATTTTCCAAATCTGAATGCACGTTATAATAACCTAAGGTGCTTACAAAGAGCACAGATTCTTTCTGGATGTGATGCTCAATAAAAAATATTTTTTTAAAAAATCCAGTTGATTTTGATGCTCAGGCAAATTTGGAAATCACTATTCTAGACAATCTGCTACACTAAGAATAGTATCTCCTGAGACTCATAGGAATAATTATCTTGCCTTCAGGCTAGATTTAAAATAATTAATTTTTTCTGGAATGCCTTAGAGATTAAGCACACAGATTCTGCCACATCTCTTGCATGTATAAGATTCATCTACATAGTTATTCTGAATCTTTCCTATCACGGTTCAAGACTTTTCTTCTGTTTTATCCTGCAGGAAGATGAAAAACAGTCTAAGTGTTTGGCCTCAAGTGTATAGTCCATATGCACTTAAATCTAGTTTGAGCATACTTTTAGGTCAGAAAATCTAACTTTCTTTTGTTTTTTCTTGCAGGTCTTATTTTGTAACTCTTTATATCATCCCTATATGTCCAAATCCTCCTTATCAGCACATGTACTGACAAAATTGAGTCTATTTTCAAAATCTAAGAAAAGTTTGAGCAATTGTTTAAAAAACTTTTCAAGTAAAATGATGTTGTTAAAAGTCATAAAGAGAGATAGTCATATGTCTTGACACTGAATAATTCCACCACCTTTGACCAGGATTATCAGGAGGCAACTGAGATACTTGGAGTCATGCCTTTGCTCTGTGAGATGCCTGTGACGGACCACAGAAGTGGCTCTCAGACTTTAGCTTGATCAGAGATACCTAGGGAAGACAAGGATTGCTGGGACCCACATTCAGAATTCCTAATTCAGTAGATCTGGGCTGGGACCTGAGAACTTGAGTTTCTAATATGCTTCCAGGTGATGTTGATATAGCTGGTCCAGGGACCACACTAGGGACATTATTTATTCATAGACATATTGGCTTCTCTTGACACTGAATGGATCTTAGAAATGGATAAAACAGTCTAATATTTTTATTTAACAGATATGGAAATTGAGGTTAAGGAAGCCAAGAGACATTTCATGAGGCCATGAGACAGAACTAAAAGCTCTCTGCTCTCATCTCAGAGCTTGCTAATACTACATTACTCTGTTCAGCCAGTCTCTGTGACCATGACTTCCATGGTCTCAATAATATTTGATATCAACGGATATTTCAGATAGTTAAAGCTAAATCTTTAACTTATCTAGAGATAATTTTAATCATTTTGAATAAAAATCTTTCTAAAATACATTAAATGCTTCTGAACCCTAGAGTATATAAAAGACATTTGAATCCAATTTTTTTTTTTGAGGCATCACTATTATCTGTTTACACTTGAGGAGCACCTAATATGTACCAGGGCACTTTGCTAGGAGCTGCAAACAAAAGAGGACAAAACTATAAGAAACAGATTTAAAAAATCACTCTTTGGGGTATTTGCTGAAAATTTTGCTGAAAATGGGAGTAGCTGAAAATAAATGAGATAAATAAGTAAAATTTATGGTAGGTTGGACAATGATAAGTGCTATGGAGAAAAATCAAAGACAATAGAAAAGTAACATTTGTTGGGGTGGAGGAAGGATTGCAATTCCAAAGAAGGCAGTCTACGCTAAAGACTTTCACTAAGATGTTCATTTGAATAAAGCCTGAGAAAAGGAGGAAGTGAGCCAAACAAAGTAGTAGAAAATATTTCTGACACAGGTTACACCAAGTGCAAAGACACTGAGGTAGGAGCATGTCGGGCACATTTGAGGAATGTGGAAGACTCATTTCCTGGAGGAAGTAGGGAAGGAAGAATAGTATAAGAGAAATTCATAAAGGTAGTAAAGAGCTAGATTCCACAGAAGGCATTGAAAGGATTTGACTTTTTATTCTGAATAGTTTGGGGACTTATGCGGGATTTTGAGCAGAGGAGTGATATGATCTGAATTTTGTGATTTTCGCTTTTCTTCTTCATTTTATTTTAAAGATGTGGGGTACAATTCAGAATTATGTAACAAATGGACCTTGTACAGGTAAAGTTTGGGCCTCCCTTTGGTCCCCACTTTGCCTGGTTTGAGATCAGGTATCCTTAATGAGGTTGTGCCACACACACACACACACACACACACACACACACACACACACACACACACACACCAGCAGTATCCTGCTACTACCAATTCCTTTCTTATAGTATTACAGCAAATGCTCAGGGTCTGCTTATGAGTAAGAACATGTGGTACCCAGTTCTTTGATTCTGTGATAGATCACTGATTCTAAATCCATCCAAGTTGCTGCAAAGTCCATATGTTGTCCTTCTTTATAGCTGCATAACATTCCATCATGTTTATGCACCACATTTTTTTAATCCAGTCCAACTTTGACGGGCATTGTGGTTTGTTCCATGTTTTTTTGCTATTTTGAATAGTGCTGCAATAAACATGAGTGTGAAGGTATCTTTTTTGTATGATGATTTGAGTTCCTCTGGGTATATTTCCAGTAGGGGAAGTGCTTGGTCATATGGAAGGTCAATTTCTAGTTCTTTTAGAAGTCACCACACTGTTTCCCATAGAGGTTTAACTACTTTGCATTGTCATCAGCAGTGTAAAAGCATTCCCTTTTCTCTGCATACTCACATTCTCCGCATCTGTTGTTCATTTTATTAACGATGGCCATTCTTACTGGGGTTAGGCGGTAACTTAATGTGGTTTTGATTTGCATTTCTCCAATGATTAGTGAGGCTGTATGTTGGCTGCCCATGTATCTTCTTTTGAGAAGTGTCTATTCACTCCCACTTTTAAAGGGGTCTGTTTTTTTTTTCTTTGGGCACATTTAAGTTCCTTGTAGATCATGGCTGTTAGGCCTTTGTCAGATATATAGTTGGTAAATATTTTTTTCCATCTGTGGGCTGTCTTCCCTAATGCCTGATGGTTTCTTTTGCTTTGCAGAAGCTTTTCAGTTTAATGAGGTCCCACTTGTCTATCTTGTATGGCATGGACATCTGGGGTTTTGATCTAGAATTGGTTGCCTACTCTGATTTCTGTAACGGTGTCTCCTACATTTTCTAAGATTCTTATAATTTGAGATTTTATGTTTAGGTCTTTTGGAGTTGACTTAGAGTTGATTTTTGTGTATGATGATATGTAGGGGTCCTGTTTCAATCTTCTGCCTGCAGTCTGCCAGTTTTCCTAGGACCATTTACTGAATAGGTTCTCCTCTCCCCAGTGGTTGTTGTTGAGGTTTTATAGAAGATGAGTTGGTTGAGAAACTGAGGTTTTACTTCCAGAATCTCTATCCTTTTCCATTAATCTATATGCCTGTTCTTGTACCAATACCAGGCCGTTTTGATTATTGTAGTCTTATAGTAAAGTTTAAAGTCTGGAAGTATGATACCTCCCACTTTGTTTCTTTTGCTAAAGATTGTTTTGGCTATTTGAGATTGTTTATGCTTCCATATGAATTTCTGTACTGTCATTTTCAGGTCTGAGAAGAATTATGTTGGTAATTTGTGTATTGTATTGAATCTATAGGTTACCTTCAGTCAGATGGACATCTTAACAATGTTGATTCTTCCTATGCATGAGCATGGAAGATTTTTCCATTTGGTTCTGTTTTCTTGGATTTCTTTGAGCAGTGTTTTGTAGTTTTCATTGTAAAGTTCTTTCACTTCTTTGGTTTGGAAGATGCAAGGGTTTTTATTTTTGTTTTTTGGCTACTGTGACTGGGATTGAGCTTTTTTATCTGCTTCTCTGCCTGTGTTTTGGTGGTGTATAAGAATGCCTGTCTTTTGTATTTATTTTGTACCCTGAGACTTTGCCAAAGTGCTTTATCAGTGCAAGGAGATTTTTTGACAGATTCTCTTGGATTTTTGAGGTATAGGATAACTTAACTTCCTCTTTTCCTATTTGGATACCCGTGATTTCCAGCTCTTGTCTAATTGGTCTAGCTAGGACTTCCAACACAATGTTAAACAGGAAGGGTGAGAGTAGGCAGTGTTGTCTTGTTCCAGTTTTCAGGGGAAATGCTTCCAATTTCAGTTCATTTAGCAATATGCTGGCTGTGGGTTTATTGTAGATGGCACTTACTATTTTGAGGTATGTTCCTTCTATGGCTAGGTGTTTGAGGGTTTTTATTAAGAAGGGATGCTGGATTTTATCAAAAACCTTGTCTGCACCTAATGATATAATTATGTGGTCCTTAGCTTTACATTTGTTGATGTATTTAATTACATTTATAGTCTTGCAGCTATTGAACCAGCCCTGAATCCTGGGGATGAAGCCTACTTGGTCATAGTGGATGATTTTTAAGATGTGTTATTGGATCCGATTTGCTAGAGTCTTTCTAATAGTTTTTGCATCTATGGTCATTAGGGATATTGGCCTATAGTTCTCTTTTTTTGGTTATATTTTTACCTGGTTTGGGTATCAGTGTGATGCTAGCTTTGTAAAATGATTTGGGGAGAATTTCATCTTTCTCAATACTTTCAATAGGATTGGTAACAGCTCTTCCTTGTATGTTTTGTAGAATTTCACTGGAAAGCTACCTGGTCAAGGGTTCTTTTTGTAGGAAGTTTTCTTATAATGGAGTCAATTTCCTGGGTTGTTATTGGTCTGACTTATGTTTTTAAAATACTATACTGACTCTTGTGCTGAGAACAGACTGAATAGACAGATACAAGGAGACAAGTTAGGCAGTTAACACAAAACTCCAGATAGAGACATGATAGCAGCTTGGATGAGAGCAGTAGCAGGGAAGGTGGTGAGAAGTTGTCAGTGGATACATCTTGAAGATGAAGGCGGGTTTTTGGCTTGAGCAGTCTGTGAAATAGATTTTGCATTCATTGAAATGGCAAAGACAGTTGGAAGAATAGGTTTGGTAGAGGAAGGGCAGATACCAAGATCTTATTTTAGAAATATTAAATGTGAGATGTCTGCTAGATGTGTAAGTGAAAATACAAATAGGAGGTAGAAAACATTGGTCTGGAGCTCAAGGACAAGTCTAGACTAGATTTATTAATTTGTGGGTCATGGGCATATAAATAGAATTTAAAGCCCTTGTTGCATTACATTATCCAAAGTTTGAGAAGAACTAGAAAAGAAAAGATTCAAGGATCAAACCCGTAGGATACTACAGTATTCAAATATTGGGATAATGAGGAAAAATCAACAAAGACTAGAAAGGAGAAGCCAGAATAACCAGTATATCTAAACCAATATGAGAGCAGTTTGAATTTATAGCGCAGTTGAAGGTAGCTATAAATGCAAAATTGCCAAACTTTGAGGGTCACTTCAGATTGCATCTATTTTCTCAATGAAGCAGGAAATAAATCAATGAACAAGAATACAAATATGAAATGAGACCATTCATTATGGTTGCTTGTTTTTCTCCAGCCTAAGTTAAATCTAGAAAAGCATGGAAAAGTTATTGATGGACAAGATGGTTAAGGATGTTTGTCAGAGGAATGACTAACCTTTGACCATGGAACTGAACCTGGTTAAAGAGGAAAGTAAAGACAGGAAGGGGATGAAGGGGAGTAAAAATGTGGCCGTATCAATGAGTATCAAAGTACTACACTGTAAGCCAGAAATGTCTTTAGAGGATACTGGGTTAATAGAGTTGATTCATTTTTTTTTTTAAGTAGTCAAGGTATTACCTATAAAAACTGTTAGGGCATATAGGGTTTTTCACCTTACACTGAATTTCATGATTCTATCCTGGTTTGTTTTCAGTGGCATTTTTTCTCACTCATGGTTAAGCTTTCAGATGTTTCTAGTCTACCGTTGCTATTCCTTTGCCCACTACCACTCTTCTCTCCATCCACCTCCCTTCCCAGCCCCAACATCTATCTTGTCTTCCTTGCTGCTTCCAGTGAGACACGGAATGAGAAAACAAATGATTAGGACTGTAAGAATAAGTAAGACTCTGAGAAGTTGGAATCAGATTCACAAAGTCTTTGTTCAAACACTCAGAATTCTAATTAGAGTCCAGCCCCTGAAGCCTGAATCCAGAGCTGAGCTGCGTACTACTGTTATGCAGCAATATTCTGAATAGTTACATTTACTAAATGAGTAATTGTTCTAGAATGATATCTGAAGTTAGACCCAGGCTTTAGTACTTGCTGGGTGAGAAACCTTGGGTAAGCACCTAGCTCCCCTCTGAGCCTCAATTTTCTCATCTGCAAAATGAAGTTTCCTAAAACTAACTCTCCCTCTAGACTATAAGCTACTTGCACGTAAGGCTTATGTTTTATATATTTTTGCATACCTTCTACATAATGTAGTATCTGGACCATAAGCGATGTTCCACACTTTTAAAAAAATAAATGAATAAGTGAGAACAATAAAATGTAAGTATCTAATAAGCAAAATCCATACAAATAAAGTAAATAGTAAGCAATGTCAAGCTGCAAATGGTACTGCAAGCTCTACTTTTAGGGAGGGATTGGAGTTGATTCTGTGAGGCATTTAAGAGAAGATCAAAGAATGAGGTCATGTGGGAAAAAAGTTGATACACAAAGACATACATGGAACTAGCAGACTCCTGAGTATATCTGTCATTTCTCCAAACGCCATGCATGATAGGCTGAGCCACGGCCCCTCAAGATGCCTTTATCTTAATCCCTGATGCCTGTGAATATTACCTTAGGTAGCAAAATAAAATTTGTGATATGGTTAAACATCTTGAGATAAATAAATTTTCTTCATGATTAAATAATTGATAAAACTTACCAGGGTAACCCAAATTGACAATTACTTGCCCTTTTCAACTACCTCCTCAAAGGGTCAGTTGATTCTCTTCCACAGTGCTCTTTGAGAAAAACAATATTTTTTCCTTTATCCCTCACCTGTTCTCTTATTTCCTAATAGGTCAACAAAATTGTTCAAGTGACAAGGACATTTTCATTTTGTTGTGCAGATGACATATTTGTAAGTAGATAGCATTTTATGATCTGGCATCCTACTCATGTTTTTCCAGTGTCCTCTAATTCAGTTCTCTTCAGCAGTATTGTGCCATTTTATCCTACTCATCTGTATCAGACACAAGGAAAATCCTTGAGTTGGTGACAGAGGAATGGATAAAATGGTGAACCCACCCAAGGTAAGGTAAGTGACCAAAGGAAAAAGCACCCCAGGCTTAAAAGATCAAGATCTCAGCCAGGCTCGGTGGCTCAGCATGTAATCCCAGCACTTTGGGAGGTTGAAGTGAGTGAATTGCCCAAGCCCGAGGGTTCGAGACCCGCCTGGGCAGTAAGACCTCATCTCTACAATAAATCAAAAATTAGCCGGGCGTGGTAGCACATGCCTGTAGTTCCAGCTATTTGGAAGGCTGAGGCAGAAGGATCTCCGGAGCCCAACAGGTCAAGGCTGCAGTGGCCAGGAGTGGCCACTGCACTCCAGTCTGGGTGACAGAGTGAGAATCCAATTCAAAAAATAAAAAAAAGGTCAAGATATTTTTATTCCCAAATGAAAAGATGTGGTTAAAAATTGCTGTTGCTTAAAATGACCAAGCTAATTTCAGGAGCTTGGCTAACAAAGAATATTTCATCTGAGAAGGCAGAGAACTTAAAAGATAATTTTGGGAGGGCAAAAGATGATAAGAGTATCAAATGTAAAAAAAAAAAAAGCTTTGGACGTAGCAAACATTGGAAAACTTTGTCCACAGGAAAATAGCTTACCTAAAGTCCAATTAGTAAGACCCCTTACTTAATAGCCTTTCAAATGAGAAATAAAATCCCTAAGATGTATGTCTAGGGGTGACAGACCTTTTCACCAAAACTTTTCCTACAAGAAACCATAAGTCATTTTAGGGACCTAAAGGAAATTGAAATCACCGGGTATATAAGCTCCCTCTAGAATTCACTTACAGTGGGAGGTGAATTTGGATGGTAAAGTCGCTTTGAGAGCTCCTGCTTACTATGACAAACATTAAAGTTGGCTATGATACAGTGAGGAGTACTGACCACCCACAAGGAGACAACCAGAGAGATTTAAACAAATTCTTTTAGATATATTGAGGACCAATAAGCCTGGATAAAAAGCAATAAAGATAGCATGCTGTCTGTTTCTAGGAATGATAGAGTGATGAATACTCCTGTTATAATAATTTGGATCTAAGTCAATGTGGTAGTTTCCAGTGACTGATATTCTCTATTTAGAAATTCTAAAAGTTAAAGGAATGGTGGTTTGACCTTTTTAGGGAGCAAGGGTGTTTCTTTCATTCTAGCACCTCTTCAGCAATTTTCTCTTCTTTATCAATCTGTTGCAAGCAGTGAGGTGGTGAATAAGAATCACTTGTTTCATCATTTGAATGATCCTGTGTTTAATGGATAATATTAAATCTGGTGCATACGTTAGAATGGAAAAAGAGTTTAGAGCCATTAAGGACTGTTTCAACTCCCTTATCATCTGCTGTGTTGCTTCTAAATATAATCTGTCTCAAGTCTTGCACGTCCTACCTAGGAGGAACAACGAGGACAATATTTACCCTCTCCTATGGAACAAGCAAAATAATCAGGCAAAGTATATGAAACAGTGATTTTAAAACACTGAATATTAGGCAACAGAAGATAATGATCTCAGAGAAACAGAAAATGGGCAAGTGAGTCCTACGATTACCTCAGATTTCTGCCTTGTGAGACTTGTTGATCCATAGCACAGTAAGAGGGAAACTTGGTAGATGGAGGGGGGACTCCCTGAGTTGAGGAGACAGAGCTGAGAGTTCAGGGAGACCAAGGCAGTTAGAGTTCACAAGACAGAGAACCAGAGAGTACAGAGGTGCACAGAGATAGAACTTCAGTGACTTGTAAAGCATCCCTCTTGAGTATTCATCAGAGTACTGATCAGTGCATGTATGTAAAGCAACCATCCAAGCCAAGGAAAAAAAATTACCTGAAAAATTTAGTGATCGTACCTGGAAATCACATAGAATCAGGAAGAACATCTATTCTTATCACCACAGGAAAGCTTCATAATTCACAATGACTTAAGAGGAGTACTTGGGACAGTCTTGCCTCTGTAGTGTGGAATAATTAGTTATAGATCAAATAATATTCTGGTCCCATATAGCAAATATTAAAAGTAGTACTCAAAAAGATCAACTCTTTCTAACTAACTTAACTGCATGTTAGAAAAAGTTCAAGAATATTTACAGGAATACAAGAATATCCAGTACAAAAAAGTAAAGTTCACAATGTCTGACACCCTATCAAAAATTATCAGGCATGCAAAGGAGCAGCAAAATGAAATTCATCATGAGGAGAGAAGAACATCATTGAAATTGACACAGAACTGACACAGATGTTTGAATTATCAGACAAGGATATAAAAACAGTTCTTGTAACTGCATTCCATATGTTCAAAAAGTTATGTAAAAACATAAAAGACATATTGTAAACCCTAATCAGACTTCTGTAATGAAGACAAAAATGTTTGTTAAAAAATACACTGGGTAGTATTAAAAGCAGATAGAAACTTGAAGAAGAAAAGTTAAGTGAATTTGAAAATAACACAATAAAACAATGGAAACTGTCCAATATGAAGCACACAGAGAAAAAAGAATTTAAAGAATAAATAAAACAGTATCAGTTAGTTATGGAGCAACTTCAATCAGCCTAATATAGATGTCTGAAAACAAAAGAAAGAGTACTTAAAAACACTTAAAGAATAAAGGCCATTAAAAAAATTGATGAAAGGTATAAGAAGAATATTAATTAATTCCAAGTATAAAAAAATGAAGAAATAAAAAGCTCTTCCTACCAAGTTAAGTCATAACCTTTGTGAAGATTTTTATTGACAAATTCAGTCTTCATATCTAATAAAGATTAGAGCTGTGCAGACTGTTTCTTCTTTAGGAAGTTTTGGTAGTTTATGCCTTTCAAAAAATTTGTGCATTTTATTTAAGTTATTGATCTGGTGAATTCTATCAAACAGCAAAGGAAGAAATAATACAATTTTGTACAAACCCTTTCAGAAAATTGAAGAAGTGAGAAATATTTCCCAACTTATTTTTTTTGGTTTCAGTATTATTAGGATCACAATCCCAAAAAAGAGAGAATAAATGAGGAGAATGATAAATTCAATATCATTTATAAACAAAAATGCAAAAGTTCTAAACAGAATTTTATCCAAGCAAATGCAACTATACAAACCATGGAATAATATATTAGGAACAAGCAGGATTTGTTCCTTGAATGCAAGGTTGGCTTAACATTTAAAATCAATTTATGTAGTTTACCACATTAAACTATAAAAATATGATCATCTTAATAGACCCAGGAAAGGCACTTGACAATATTCACATTCACCAATGATTAAAACCCTCAAGAAACTAAGAATAGAAGGTAATGTTTTCTTCTTGATAAAGGGCATCTATGAAAAATCTACTATTAATATCATCCTTAATGGTAAAAGATTAAATGTCTTCCCCCAAGTTATAGAACACAATTAAAATGCCCATTCTATCACTTTTGTCTATCATTATACTAGAGACTGTATCTAGTCAGAAAAACACAGTAAGAAAAATAAATAAAATTTATCAGGATTGGAAATGAAGGATAAAATTGCATTTATTCCAAAGAACATGTGATCTATGAAGACAGTTCAATGGAATCTAAGTAAAAGCTACTAGAACTAATAAGTGAATTTAGCAAGATTATAGAATACAAAAGCAATGAAATTGTATTTCTATATACTAGAAATAAAAATTAAATTGACAAAAAAATAATATTTACAATACCATCAGAAAATATATACTACTTAGGGATAATGCTGACAAAAGATTTACCAAACATATACACTAAAAACTACAAAATATTCCTAAGAAAAATTAAAGAAGATTTAATAAACAGAGATACTGTTTTTGTGAGTACAGAAACTCAATAGTTAAGATGTCAATTCTCCCCAAATCGGTCTACAGACTCACAATTTTGGAAGACTTTTAAAAAAAATTTTATTTTAAATATGTGGGGCTACAATTCAGGATTAGGTATACAAATGTTCATTATGCAGGACCCTTGTTGATGAGGTGTGCTTCCCTCCTCTGGCAGTTTCCCACTACTGCCAATCCCACCCCAGGCTTCCCCTGGCAGTTTCTCACTACTTGGAAGACTTTAAAGAAATTGACAAGCTAGGTTTAAAATTCATATGAAATTGCAAAGAACTTAAAATAACCCAAACAGATTTTACCAACTATGTGCCTGGCAGACAAGAAATTTTCTACATATTATCCTCATTCACTAATTCATTTACTCATTATTCATTCATTCAAACAAGGGATAAATAGTGCGTGCTTACTATATGCTAGGCACTGTGATATTATTGAGTGCCTAGTATACTAGGTAGGCACTGTACTCAATATTAAGTCCCTAGAAAGCTCTTTTATGTAGATACTTGTTATTACCAATTTATAAATTAGCAAAGTGAGAATCTTAGAGGTTAAACACTTGCCCAATTTTATGTTATCTAGGGCACAGGAAATCTTGAAACAATAATTTTTTCCTATACAAACATATAATTGAAAATTTTCTTCCTTCTGGATATCCATAAGTCTTCTCTGGTTTGGTAAAGAAGAACAGTTTTCAACTACATATTCACACGCGCACACATGCACACACACACACACACACACACACACACACACACACACACACACACAGGGTTTTTGCAAGTAAGGGCATTGAAACTTTCTTTTGAGTTTTGTTACTTCATTCACATTCAACAGGAATATTTTCATTCATTTTGGAGTCTGTGGTTTCAAGGTTGTTGTTTCTAGCTTTCAATCCTCTGTGAGGTGTAGATCCCAAAGACATAAAGGAGATTAGTTAGCAAATGTCAATAATGCACTTAAAAGGGATTGGGACATATAAATTAAAAGTTGTTATTCTTCCTGTAATAGAAGAATTAGTTGAAATGTTGAATTATGTTAAAACCTTTCATTGGTAAAATGGGTTATTGCCAAAAATGTCTAAGCAACTAGTGGTTTAGTGTATGGCGAAGAACACCATACACTAAAATAACACCAAAACAGCATGAGGTGCAGGTATTTTTCAAAGTAAAATAGGACTGAAAGCAAAGGGATCATGCACCTTGCAGTAAGGTTAGACATCAGTTATGTCCCATGGGCTGTTCAAAGGGACACAGCAGCTGTGAATAAGGAGAAGCTGGATTGGAACCCCTTAATTTCATTCATGTAGCAGATTGAGCACAGAGCAGATGGCCCCTTACTGTAATGAATGATCAGAAGGGAAGTCCATGGATGCTATAGAAAGCAGGAACATACAAAATGTTTTTAGGGGCCCATGTGTCAAGAAGAGTTCCATATGGGATAGTTAGCTCCTATTTCAACCCTTAGATCAAAATCCATCAGGAAATTGCAATTGGAATGGATGGTCAGTAAAGAGATAAGCAGGATCAATGGTTAATGGTATGGGATGATTGTCCTTGTCATCATGTTTCCTATCCAGTAACACAGACTTACATTCTTTTCTCTCAGAGTCTTTGTCCCTACCATTTCTACTTTTTAAAAAAATTGTAGTCATAATTTTATTTCTTTGTTTCAACTTTATTTTAGATTCAGGGGAAACACAGGCATGTTCATTACTTAAACATATTGTGTAGTGGTGGGGACCGAGTCTCAAGTGGCCGTTACCTAGACAAGTGGCCCATTTCCCAGACAGTGCAAGTCTGTCCCTGCTCCTTCTGCACAATCTGAGCCTTTCTGTTCTTCAGGACTCTGCTCAAATTCTACATCTCTAGTTTTCTTAGTGTATAGGGATGGTTTCTTCTTTATTCCCAATTTAGTCATGGTTTGTTACAACCACTGTTTTTAAAAATAATAATAAATGCAGCATATGACATTTTTCAATAAATAAAGATTTTTTTTAGCAATCAGCAGCTTGAGATCTAAGACCCTCTTTAAACTTATTAAACTTCTCCCGCCTACCACAGCACTTAGAATACAGCACATGTTGTGACTATCTTCTTTGTTCCAGTTAAGGTCATAATGTAGATGTCTTGTCACAGTTGAGATTTTTTTTTTAAATAGTAAATCTTTAGCGCCTGAGAACACACTGAGGTTTGAGAAGCATGACTGTCCAAGAAAAGTTACATGGAGTTTCTGGACCATTTGGATATTATCGTAACAGTCATGTCAGGCATTCAATGTCCAATTGCCAAGGGCATACAAAGAGAGGCTTTGTGGATGAGGTGCTGGAAATAAAAACAGCAGTTTCCCCTTATCCACTGTTTCACTTTTTGCAATTTCAGTTATTAACTGAAGTTCGAAAATACAAAATTAAAAATGTCAGAAATAAACAATTTTTAAGTTTTAAATCACATCTCATTCTGAGTAGAGTGATGAAATCTCATGTTGTTGGACTCCGTCTCACCTGGAACGTGAATCATCCCTTTATTCAGCATCTCCACACCACATAGGTTACTGCCCATTAGTCACTTAGTGGCAATCTAAGCTAGCAGGTTGAAAAAACAGTATATACAATATCAGTTTGTTCCACGTCCATCGATTCAACCAATAGAATAATTTTTAAAACACAGTATAAAATCTATTTACATAGCATTTGCACTGTCTTAGGTATATAAGTAATCTGAGGATGATTTAAATTATATGAGAGGATGTGCATAGCTATATGCAAATACTATGTATTTACATGGGAACTTGAGCATCTGTGGATTTTGTTATCTTCATGGGTCCTGGAATCAATCCCCCAGGAAGACTAAGGGACAGTTGTATGGGGTGTGGTACTATCCCAGTTTCTGACATGCTCTGGATGTCTTGGAACATATGCTCCAATAAGGAGAACTACTGAGCTCCAAATTGGGGGCAATTGACAGTTCTTGGTCTGCTTATTACTCTTGATAATGTCCTTTTATTCATCAGAACTTTTTGTAGCTAGCTACAGAAATAAAATCTAACTGGATTGTGCAAAAAAGGAAATTCCTTCATTCACAAAACTGTGGAGCATATTTGGAAAAAATCATAGAATTGAAATATGAAATACAAGAACCAGAGCCTCGAAACCACTAGCCAGAACTTCAAAGCCATGAGATTTCTTCTGTTTCTGCCTGACAATTGTCTCTACTTGGCTTCACTCAGCAAGCACATTCTCTCCATATATCTGCCAACAGCCCCAGATTCATATTCCCCTTCTCTCTTGAAAACCTCAGAGAATATATTAGTTCCAGAAAAGGATTATAAGCAACCTTTCTTACATCATATACCCATCCTTGATCCAATCATTGTAACTAGTGAAATGGGATACTATGGGTAGACCTGAGTGACCTACCTTTCTACAATTTAGCCAGGGAACAAAGTTTGTATCCTAAAAAGAGGAACAAAAGACTTGTTGTTCCAAGAAAAATAATAACTTTCTTAGTCCACTATGGGTGTGGCATACGTTGTTGTCAAGTGGGTAAGAGAGTTCAAATTGGGAATGAATAGTGAAATTGTTGCAATGAATGAAGCTCTTTTACTTACAAAAGCCTTTATCAAAATGTGCTCCTTTGAACCAGGTTGTTGACATTGCACCGCTCACTTTCTGGATGCCACCTCCATTTTTATGACAAACAAACATCCCAAGATTCCATGAGCCAGGCAAGGCTCTAGGTTAGCCTGAAACCCTAAAACCAAAATCTATTAAGGAATAAGATAGGGTAATTTTGTTAGTGATGACTGACAATTGTGGTTATCAGGATGGTTCTAGAAAAAAAAAATTTCACTCACTTGAAGAGCACATAAAGAGCACTAAGGAAACAAGCATTATTGGGGCATCACTACTGTTGAATTGTCATACTGATTTCCTATCTACTGGAGAAAGTATAAAGGTCAATCTAGGACACAGTCCTGTCCTACTTTTCTTTGTTTTCATTCCATGAAGCAATTTGTTGCCACCATCACATTAAAAATGGCAAAAGTTCTAGAGAAAGTATAAAATGTGTCACAAAATATTAAGATAGTTCTCAATTCTTTTTGCAAAGATAAAAATCATGCCAAATTGATCAAAGACCATTATTGAGAACATCACCACATTTATGGTGGATCATTGTAATTTGTATCTTAAAAAAATGGGCATTTGACTATGTTCATTTATAAGCACAGACAAGAAGAAACAATTAGGAGATTCTGTTTTGCATTCCACAGGGGACTAATTCTTCTCTTTGAAGAAGTACTATTGCTACAGTATAGAGCCCCTGTGTTGTCTACTACTTGGCTTCTTGGATAGACTGAATTATTAGCTCAAACTGAATTATTCCATATTTAACTGTGCTATAAGCAGCACTTTGTCAGCTGAAATAGTTTCCCAGCCTTCAGACACATGTTCAAAGTAAAAGGGGGGGAAGTTATCTGTTATGGATTTACTCTTATCTGAATGGGTCTCCTAGGAATGAATTACTTTGGTCTTCGGTATTTCCTCTTTGGAGTCTATTTTCAGAGGCTTCTTACCCTGGCATCTATTGGGTTTTCACAATAACCCAAAATTTTCAAAGGTTTCTAGTCAAAATTTTCAACTGTGTTAGATTCTAAAAAAGTTTAATGTCTACTCACCACTTGCACCTTTTCCCTCTGGGTCTGTACCCTTTAATTCAGATATGTTAAAGAACTATCCCATGTATCAAGTAATGATTCATCCTTGGGACTCTCCAGTGCTCTAAATTACAGGCTACAATGGGTGGCAAGTAGCCTGTGATTTTCTTCATTAGTCAAGATTAATGAAAGAAATGCTTCACTTTAAAAAATGTATCCTAATAATACTTAATAATAGCCTCAATAATCAGAAATCATGATGAAATACTAAATATAGGAAGATTGAAATGTGTGATAACTCAAACTTTAATTTTTAAAAATCTCAAATTTCTATAGACTCCAAATTATATGTTGATGCATGCAACAGTAGTTTGATCATTGTCATTGCTATTTTGTACTTCATATATAGAGAGCATAATTTATTTATCCATCCTATTATTGATTTTTAGCTTATTTTCAATTTTGGTTATCATGAACAAGTCTACTGTAAGCATTCTTGTATGTGTCTTTTAGTCATCAAATGTATGTACTTCTGTTGACATATAACAGAGTAGAATTGCTAGGTCATAAGGAATACATGCATTCATTTTTAATACATAGTATCAGTTTTCTAAATTTATTGTACCAATTTACACTTCCACCAGCTCAACATCCTTGCCAACACATGCTGGTGGCTGTGTAATAGAAGATCAAATTTTTATTTGGATTTCCCTAAAGAATTATTGATCTTGAGCAACTTTTGATAAGTTGATCAGCAATTTGAATTGCCTCTTTTTGATGTGCCTGTTCAAGTCTCTTGCCCATTTTTACTTATGTTGTCTTTTTCTTATATATTCTTTATATATTCTTACTGAGTCCTTTGACAGATATATGTATTGCAAATATCTTCTTTTACTCTGTGACTTATCTTTTCACCTTCATGATGGTTTATTTTGACAGACAGAATTCTTAATTTTAACCATTATCATTGGTTATTGGTGATGTGTTAGAATCTAGTTCCTGCTTATGATGGTTAAATTCATAATGAATTCTCAGTATGTGTAGTATATATTCAAAACTGCATCTAAGCCTTTAAATCCAAAGTCTTCCTGGGATTTATAAAATGCAAAAATTTTATTCACGCTATGAATCCCTCACTGGCCTGCAAGCAGCTCAGTATCTCTCAAAAGACAAAGGGTAATTTTGACCCATTTTTGAAATTTATAACCTTAATCAATATACACCCTTTTGTGCCTCACTTCTTTTACACATTACTTTGAGTGAGATTCAACCATGGTGATGCATGTAATTATAGGTTGATTATTGTCATTATTATTTAGCACACCATTATATGGAGAGAGAACAGTGTATTTATTCATTCTGTTATTATGGACATTAGGCTTATTTTTTGTTAAGCTCCTTTTTTTGTTAAGCTCACAACAAATAACTCATCTGACCTCAGAAACAGCTTTGAAACTCAGTGTTTCTTCATAGCTGCCCAAGCTGGGGACAGGGCCAGGGCCTTTATAATATCTAGTAATTGGACAAAGGCTGTCCTGAAAAAGTGGTGTGACATTGGGAGAGAATGCCAAGAGAAGACTTGCAGATAAAGGCTTTCATATAGCAACACTTCTAGAAGCCAGGGAAATAATTATCTTTCCTACCTAAAGGGGAGGAGGGAGGTAAAGTCTGGGCCACACAGAGTAATAAGCAATACAAATACAAATCCTTTATACACTTGCACACATGCACACATGCACACACGCATACACACACAGTTTTCCAAGAAAATTCTTAGGTCAATATTTGCCAAAATTATGAAATCACATTTCTCCACCATATCGTGATGAAAACAAAATTGCCAATGGGACAGCTAGGAAACTTACAGAAAAACCTTCTTATTGTAACACAAATGACAGTAGATAATAAATAATCAGCATGTAAAAACTCAGTTTTTCAAGACTTATCTCTTTCTGTTCCTGGGTATCTTAAGCCTCATAATTTTGACCAATTATGTCTGTAAGATGCCAAGAGAAACTTTTACATGTGCAAAAATTGAGCAAGCTCATACATCTCTTTGTTAAGGCATTCTACACTCAGACATACATATCTTTGTTAAGGCATTCTACATGCCTCTTTGTTAAGGCATTCTACACTTACTTGTTCTGACAGTGCTCTGCCTTACCAGGCAAAGCACCATGCTGGTGAATATTTTGTGCTTCAGACTGCTAGATTTCATTGTAAGATGTGGCACAGAGACCGTTCTTTCCTACTTGTGGTTGCTGTATTTTATCACTGGACCCCACAGTGATACAGATTTTTTATTAAGTCAGCCTGAGCTCCGAGAGTGTCACATGGGTCAGCAAACCACAATCTAAAGAGTGTCAGCTCGATGGGCTGGCAAGCCTAGCACTAGGAGTGTTGGCTCTAATGGGCTTTTAAGCCAAACTCTGAGTGTTGCTGATTTGGTGGGCTGGCAAGCCAGCCCCCAGAAGTGTCTCAGCTTTGGAGTCTTGCCTTCTGGTGGGCAGTTCTCTGAGTTCAGCTGGCTATGTCGGCTGGCAAGCTAGCCTCAGGTGTGCATGACTCTTCAATTCCAAAGATCTCTTGGGGTCTGGGACATGGACCACAGGAAGGTGGGAAAGCAGGATTTACTGAGAGGACAGAAAAGCTTCACAGCTGGAGGGGACCCATGGAGGTTACCACTTTCCAGCTGAAACCTGGTGCTTATCTAGCTCTAAGACAGAGCCAATTGACTAGCATAAGCTGTTAGCTGATTGGTTGGCACTAGCTGTGCTGATTAATCAATACTAAGAACCAATTGTCTGGAGGTAGGGGCATAGTAGTGAGCCGATTGGTCAGCACTTAGCAGTGAACTGATTGGTCTGTTTTCCAATCCTTGCAATGAGTGTTTTTGTTTGTTTGTTTGTTTGTTTGTTTCTTCCTCTCCTATAGGGCTTGTAGGGAGCTTGTTTACCCAGAGGAGTGTATCAGTCCAAGAGGCCTGAAGAAAATTTGCTACTTTGTTTCCAGGGAACTGTCCTGTCTGTCTACCTAGATTTTCTCTAGCTATCGCCTCTTTAAACAGCAGCTATGGTTGTGCCCAGAATCCTCACAAATCTTTCTGGGAAACAGATCTTACAACTTTGGTCTATAAAATCGCTCTTCAATAAGAATAAAAGCCAGTTCATGAGACCAAGTGGAAAGGAAGACATCGTGCCCGGGCCATTTTTGAGCCTGATTTTTGTTCTTGCACAGAACTCCTCTCTCTGTCTCCTAAGTAAAAGTCTATACAGTTGGCCCTCCATATCCATGGGTTCTGCATCTACAGATTCAACCAACAACAAATAAAAAATATTTAAAAACAAAACAAAACAACAGTAAAAGAAATACAAATAAAAACCAATACAATATGACAGCTACATGCTTGTGTTTAATCATATTAAATATTATAAGTAATCTAGAAATGGTTTGAAGTATATGCAAATCCTCTGCCATTTCGCATAAGGGATTTGAGTATCTCTGGGTTTTAGTATTCATGGGGATTACTAGAACCAATCCACATGGATACCGAGGAACATTATATTCATATCAATTTGTGCAGACACTTGCAGAGATCACAGGTCCATTATCTTCGCAAACTACCAGATTATGAATCTCAGTTTGGGCCTGCCAGGGAACCCTGCCACATCATGAGTAGAATCTTTCAAAAATGCCTTTAGTTAGCATATATAAGATACATAATTATATTCAGTGTTGATTTTTTTAAAAATTATTTTGTTTTTAAAATGTGGGGTACAAATGAGGGTTAGGTGCATACACGGTCATCATACAGGTAAAGTATGGGTACCCTTATTGATGTTGTGTGCTCCCCTCCCCTGGCAGTGTCCCATTACTGCCAATCCCTTTCTTATGGTATTATGATAAATGTTCAAGGTCTACTTATGAGTGAGTACATGCGGTACTCAGATCTCTGTTTCTGTGATAGATCACTGAGTATTTAGACTCTAATTCCTTCCAGGTTGCTGCAAAGTTCATAATTTTGTTTTTCTTTATGACTGCATACTATTCCATCATGTAACTGTACCACATTTTCTTTATCCAGTCCACTTTTGATGGACAGCACAGTTGGTTCCATGTTTTTGCTATTGTGAAAACAGCATTGATTGTTAATTATATGCCAGTCATCATCCTAAATGCTTGACATGGATTTGCTCATTTGAGTCTTATCAATAACTTGATGAAGTAGGTACTTTTATGATCCTTGTTTTACAGATGAGGAAACACAGGCACAGGGAAGCCATCTAACTTTCCAGAGTCACAAAGTTACTAAGTAGTAGAGCTGACATTCTGGCTGCAGAGCCCACTCTATTAAACATGTGGCTTAGTAGGTGGATTAATAGGCTGCCTAGTCAAACAAAAATGATGGAAGAATGGAATAGTAAAAACAACATTGTATACATTGTCATAGGGAAAGTTTTGCCCCCTCATTCGTATATTGAAGTTTTGATTCCCAGCACCTATCCCTGAATTTAGGGATAGGATCTTTTTTAAAAAAAGTTATTAAAATGAGGTCATTAGGGTGAGAACTAGCACAATATAACTGGTATTCTTTTGAGATTAGAATACAGACACACACAGAAGAAAGATGAAGTGAAGGCACAATGGGAGAAGACAGTCATCTACAAGCTAAGGAGAGAAGCCTCCAAAAACTAAACTTACTGACACCTTGATCTTGAACTTCTAGCCTCCAGAATAGCGACAAAATAAATTTCTGTTCTTTAAGCTTCCCAGTCTGTGGTGTTTTGGCATAGCAGTCCTAGCAAACTAATACAGGCATTCTATTTTAATTTAAGCACTAAACTTAATTCATTTGCCAATCTTTTGATGGAAGGTCAAAGATTTTATTTTGAATTAGTAGCCACTGATTGAAATATTTAATTTTCTGTCTTGTAATAACCACACCCACAAACCACACACAATATTGTCTATGATTTTCACTTCTGGTTTCTGTCAGAGAAGGAAAAATTTAAGACAATATGAAACAACCTAACATGCAAACTTTTAGATTTGCAAAATTTGCTTTCAATTTTTTTCAGTTCCAACCCTTTTCTAATTTAATGATCTTTCAGTCATTTATATTTATCAAGTCTTGTAAAGCATTGATGCTCAACCTTTTTGCCATCAGGGATCAGTTTCATGAAAGATAATTTTTCCTCAGGGGTGAGGGGAGCAGGTCATCAGGCATTAGATTCTCATAGGAGCGAGCAACCTAGATCACTCACATGCATGTGCAGTTCACAGCAAGGTTTGCGGTTCTGTGAGAATCTAATGATGGAGCTGATCTGACAATAGACGGAGCTCTGCTGGCCTGCCACTCACCTGCTACTATGTGGCTAGTTTCTAACAGACCATGGACCGATACCAGTCCATGGCCCAGAGGGTGGGGAACCCTGTTGCAAAGCACTTATCAGAATTATTGATTTCTCCAACGTATATCTTTCATCACTTTATATATTATTTAATTTAATCATGTAAACAAATAAATAGTACAACTAGTATAAACAGGCTGAAAAACAACTTACTCTTGATAAGCATATAACTCTATTTGTGGGATGTGAGGCACATAGGCACACCAGAAAGCATCCTACTAGCCACAGAGTTTGGGAAGCTGCAGACATTAATGAACATGTTTTACAGGAAGCCTGAAGAGTCAAAGTAACTTCACAGAGTTTATTCTGTTTAAAAGCAACAGGATAACATCTCCAAAAGTAATATCATTTGAAGCAAACCTTCACAAATGCTCTAAGTTTGATAATCACAAAATACTACTTCAGGTGCGTTAAAAATGAAGATGTGATTGTTGTAGGTCATTCAAGTCTAGTTTATTGTGTTGTTCAAATCTTCACTGACTTTGTTTGTTCTATCAATGAGAATATTAATCATATCATATTGTATCTGGCTCATATTAAGATAGATGATATGTTAAATTCTATGTCCATGAATGAATATATTTCTTCTTTTAATTCTGTTTTTGCTTTTTATTTGTGAAGACTGCATTCTTAGTTATGTAAAAAACTATGATTATCATATGGTCCTTATATACTGCCATTATAAAATGTCCCTCTGTACCTATTGTAATTCTTCTCACCTTAAAGTCTTCTTTGTGTTTGTACCTTTCTCTTTTTTCCATTTTGTACTTTTTTACTTTCAATTTTTTGTATACTTACACTTAAATTGTGCCTCTTTTGAGCAGCACACAGTTGTGTGTATGTTTTTAGTACGAGTCTAATGACTTTAGTCTTCTAAATGGAATATTTAGTTCATTAATATCTATTGTTATTACTGGTAATTTGCTTCTAAACTTTTCATTTTATTATTTGTTTTCTATTTGTCTTTAGATAGTTATGCATGATTTCATTATTTTTAGTGGTGTGGTTAGTCTCGATATTACAGCATGCATTCTTGACTTACAAAAAACTGATATAAAATAGTACCTTTACCATTTCCTATAAATGCAGGTACCTTAGGACTTTAACTCTTTTATCTCCATCATTATTTTGTGCCTTTGAAGTCATATATTTTGATTCTATATGTGTCTTTGAACCCACAGGACATTCACTATTATTATCATTTAGATAATCTTTAATACAGTCCTTGCCTTAAATTGGTTTGGCTTATGATTTTTTGGCTTTGTGATAGTGTGAAATCTAAACTCATTTAGTATGTCCCTCAACTTATGATGGGGTTACATACAGGATAAAACCATCATAAGCTGCAAATATTATAAGATGAAAATGCACTTACAACTTAATGATATTTTCAATGTGTAGTGTGACCAGGACATAATTCCATCATGAGTCCAGGAGCACCTGTATTTATCCTTTCCATTTATTTGTATTTTATTTAAATTTCTCTGTATTTCTTTTTTATTCCCATACTTCCTTTCAAATTATTTTTTTCTACCATTAGAATTTTCATTAGCGAAAATCCAACAATGATTAAGACACTCAGTATTTGATTGCCTGGAAATATCTGTCTCTATTGTGCCTTAATTTTGAAATATAATTTTACCAGGTACCTAATTTGAGGTAGGAAATTATTTTCTTTAAGCTATTTGCATATGATATGCCATTATCTTCTGGCTTCTATTGTTTCTAAGAAGAAGTCACTAGTCATTCTTACTGATTCTTCTTTGAAATCAATATGTCTTTTTTTTTTTAATTGGGTCTCATTATGTCACCCAGGCTGGAGTGCAGTGGCACAATCACAGCTCACAACAGCCTCGAATTCCTGGATTCAGGTGATTCTCCCACCTCAGCCTCCTGAGCAGCTGGAACCATAGGTGTGTGCCACCATGCCCCGCTAATTTTTTGATTTTCTATAGAGACGAGGTTTTGCTGTGTTGACCAGGCTGGTCTCAAACTTCTGAACTCAAGCAGTCAGTCCTCTCACCCTGGCCTTCACAAGTGCTGGGATTACAGGAATAAGCCACTATGCCCAGCCAATATCCATATGACTTTTAAAAATCTGGCAGTTTTTAAGATTTTTCTCTTTCTCTTTGGTCTTCAGCAGCTTTATTATGATGTCTCTAATGTGGTATGATTTTCACCATAGGATTTTAAAAATATATAGCATTTCTTGAATCCATGTCTTGAAATTTTTCAGGAGTTTTGGAAAAGTATCATCCATTATCTCTTCAAAATTGTTTCTGCTTAATTCTCTTTTTCTCCTTCTAAGATTGTAACTACGCACTTAATAGGTATTTTTATTGTGTTCTATATGTCCCTTATGCTTTGTGCTTTCCTTTATTTTGTCTCTATTTTCTTTTTACTGACTTTTCTTCTAATTCACCATTTCTATCTTTGGCTATGTCTAACTGGCTCTTTAAGCCACACACTGATTTTTAAATTCAGTTATTATAATTTTTATTCTAGAATTTCAATTCAATTATTTTTTATAAATTTCAGTGCTCTGACAAAACTCTTCACTTTGTCCTCTATTTTCTTTATAATATTAATCGTAGTTATCTACAGCTCCATGTCTGATAATTCTAATAAATATCTGTCCTGTAGGTTTTTAAATTTTTTCCTGGGTATGTTTTCTTATTTTTGGTCATTTGATATTTCCTCCTGGAATATCTTGTAATATTTTATTGAATGCTAACATTGTATATAAAATATTTTAGAGATAGCTTGAAGCTTTTGATTATGTTATCTTCCTCCAGAGAGCATTTACATTATTTTTTGTGGACTATTAGCCTAGAAAACTCATTTTAATATGGTCAGTGATTAAACTGACATGAGAGTTTGTTTCAGTCACTGTAAGGACTGATTCTGTTCACTCTTAATGCTAATGTGTAGCCCTTTAGGGGCCCCAACTGAAAGCCTGGTTGTTTACCAGGTCCCTAACACATTCACAGACACCAATATCTAATTTTTGTCCCCTTCCCTCAGTTCCATGGAACTGCTAAAAGCAGCTCTCAGTTTCTAAACTGTGTTCAACATTTTAAAATTAGAACGTACTTTGGTAGGAAAAGCAGCATCAAATGTCAGGTTCATTTCAGTTCTTTCATCTTTTTGGAGATCTTGAACTCTTAATTTTTGACTGCATTATATCTCCCCAATATTATCAAAATGATTTTTAAATGTATCCAGCACTTCAAGCTGTAGTTCCTGAGTAGACTTCTTTTTTTATTTTTTATTTTTTGAGTTGGAGTCTCACTCTGTCGCCCAGGCTGGAGGGCAGTGACACATTCCTGGCCACTGCAGCCTCGACCTGCTGGGCTTCGGCGATCCTTCCACCTCAGCCTTCCAAGTAGCCGAAACTAGAGGCGCGTGCTACCGCGCCCAGCTAATTTTTTGATTTATTGTAGAGATGAGGTCTCTCCAAGTTGCCCAGGCGGGTCTAAAACCCGCGGGCTCAGCAATCCACTCACCTCAGCCTCCCAAAGGCGCGGGATTACAGGCTGAGCCACCGAGCCCAGCTCCTGAGTAGACTTCTAAAAGCATAACTTCTTGGTCAAAGCTATAGATATTTTAAAGCTCTAAAACATCTTTGCCCTATTGTCTCCAGAAATATTTAACTATTTATATTCTAATAATTAAGCTTAGTTTTAAGTGAATTTTTATAATTTTATATATTTTAATTTGAGAAAAAAATAAGAAAATATTTTTATCCTGGAAAATATTTTTTTTCCACCCATCCAGTCATAACATTTTATTAATGGAATTTTTACTTTATTCTTCACACACAGCAAAAGATCTCTTTGGGCTTGATTCAAAATATATTAAGTTTTACTCATAAAGATCTGTTGTTTCTAGGATCATGTTTCAGATATCAAAGAGGAGGTTCCCATGAAATTCATGTTGTAAACTTAAATGCAATTGCTTCAATAATTGCTGAAGTAGAGGTTTGGTGAGCAAAGCACAGCAAGCAGAAAAGTAAGTTAAGATTTTATACATGGCCTGACATTTCCAACATGCATGGGAAGTATGACAATGTCCATGCATCTTCTGTTGTCCCCACTAGGAATGCATAATTTGAACATTTTTAATAAGAGTCAGTATATGGTTTGGTTCAGCTCATGAGAGGTAGAAAAACTCAGGTTCTTCACTTTGTAATGAAAGTACCAAATGCTGTGGAGCCTCTTAAGAAAACTTCAAGAATATGGGGTGGCTTAGGGGCACCTAAGTCAACCAGGGAGGCTGACTTCAAATTACCAGACACATCTATTAAGAAGTGTTGAAAGAAGAAAGAAAAACAAATAATAAAGTTACAAAATAAAGTTTATTTTATCAAAATTAAAACTGCTTCCTTCCCTCCACTTCAGAGAAACCTTGAGATGGAACCGTTTGAGGATTACATTGCTATAATCCCTTAGCAGTTAGTTTCACAGCAGGAGGTGCCTGCTACAGACAAAATTATAGGGTTAGGAATGCTCACAATTCAGTGACCCGATTGGCGGACTATTCCTCAGAGCTTTAGAATCAAATATTTACACATCTAAATGGGAGCAAAGAAAGGAAAATGGTTCATAAAGAGAGTCCCAGAGCATGCATTATTGAAATAACAGATGGAAATATTATATTTTTGAAACATTCTTTCTATAAAAAAGTCTTTTGAAGTGTGTTTTGGGAGGATAAGCTAAGCCAAAAGTGGAGGAGAGAAAGAAAAAAAAAGTTTTATTTTCAAATGTTTGGTGTCAGCAGAGTACAAAGTTAGCATTTCCCAAAAAAGGCATGTCCCAAAATGCACTGCAGTGAAATGTGTTTTCGAAGCCTCTACCTCACAAACAGTCCCAGGGGAGAAATAATTCAAAATGCATTTGACTGTCCCTGCTCAGTTTGTGTGTAGAGTCCCCTGAATCTTGACTTCTGACATCTTTGCAGAGCCCCTCACCACTGAATTCTTTGTTTCCTAAAATGATTGAAACCCAAACTAAGACTCAGGATATCTTCTAGAAAAAGCTGTTGGCCACTTCACACTTGCTGAAATTCTGGTTAAGAAGTAGATTAACATTATAGATTTTATGCCACATGGGCAAATATTGATGGGTCACCCAGTCAGGGCTTACAGACTAAAAACAGAGACGTGCAATGCAGGCAGGAAGCAAGAAAGTGGGCAGAAGGCCAGATGAAAAACTCATCACACGTTCTTTATTTTCCTGTACATAGAACACTGTACTCACGACAGAATCAACAGTTCAGTATTATTCTGTTGTCTTTCCAGGAAAAATATCTCATTACTAAGCAATCAATTTGAAGTGCTCCATGGTCAGTCCAATTTCTCTGTCATTTAGCTCTCAGGACATGGTTCAGTTATCCTGCTAGCCCCAGCTATTAACTGGATCTGCCCTATGATTGACGTGATTAATTGCATGGCAACTGGCAGTTACTCTGGTCCAAAAAGAGGAAAGGATACACAGTAACACAATTAGTTTGACTTTGTATCTGGACATGACCTGTATATGTGACAGAACTCTGAATGCAATTCCTAGCTGAGTCTATTCTTTTTTTTTTTTTTTTTTTTTTGAGTTGGAGTCCCACTCTTTTGCCCAGACTGGAGTGCAGTGGCCGCTATTCTTAAAGGAAACAAAAGGAAGACTAGTCTGGGAGAGGGCTCATAGCTGGGATGCGAGTAGTGAAGAAATTGCCAGTTCTCTTTCCTGTTGAAGTCCCAGGGGTATTGATAGATTTGCTGACCAGGTGATCTAGGCATTAGTAAGAGTTTGAGGATTTGGTGTTTGCATATAGGCCCTGAGCACTAAACAATGGTCACTGGCAAAGGGCATAAATTCAGTAAACTATGGTTTCTGAAGAAATCAGGGTGAGCAGTCAGATGGCAACCTCTGCCAAAAGAAAAAAAAAGAAAGAGAAAAAGAGACAACTCACTTGCACCCATCAGTGGGGCCACCTCAGAGCACAGCAAGAAAATGCTTTAGTGATGGCTCCTTGGGTGACAGCATCTGCTCAGGGAGTTGACTCAGAGAGCCTCAGAAACTCAGGGTTCCAGCCAGCAGCAGAAAGGACTCTTGGCAGAGTTGTTTCCTGTACCTCTTTTGATCATAAGGCTCAGCTTGGAAAGGTTCTCATCAGTCTTGTGGTTTCCTGGTCGTGCGTCAGTACATTCTGGCTGAAACACTTCCCTTCCTTCAGGCCATGCCCTCCACCAAAGGCTCCCAGCTCCATGGTTCACTCTCTTCAGCTTTGAACTAGACTCCAGGGACACTGCTGGCTATAGTATGAACCCTAAATGAGAGGGCTTGAAGCTGGGATGGTAGCCCTTCCTTCATTGTAATGAGGATCCTAAGGGTAGTTTTTTGTTTGTTTTTTTTTAAGAAACAAAAGTTTTTTAAAAAGTAAATTAGAGAGAGGGAAGGGAGAAAGAAGACTCACCTTCCCAAGGTGGGGGAGGGGGACCAAAGTCAGGAAGCATGGTGACAGCTATAGCTCAAAGAAGGGGGCCACACCAGAGTCTAGCAAGGCACTGGCCACTGGCTGCTTGTGGTTGACCATTTCCTTAGACGGGGAAGATCATTAAGGTGATTGGGTAGTGGTCTGCTTTTTTTTTTTAATAGAAGTAAAACCAAAAGTCCACAAAAGTGTAGAATATTAGAATCCATGAGTGGTTATAACACAATCTTCTCTCCAATACAGTTTGCAATAGCATCACCTGGGCAACTGGTTAAACTTTAAAGAGTTCAAGTCCAGTCTCAGATCTTCTAAACCAGAATCTTTGAGTAGATACTGGGAATCTATGTTTTTAAAAATCTCCTTCGAGGCCAGGCATGGTGGCTCACGCCCATAATTCCAACACTTTGGGAGGCCTAGGTGGTGAGAATTGCTTGAGTTCAGGAGTTGAGACCAGCCTGGGCAGCATAGTGAGGCCTTGTCTCTACTAAAAATAAAAAAAAATTAGCCAGGCATAGTGGTGTGCACCTGTAGTCTCAGCTACTTGGGCGGTGAGGCAGAAGGATCACCTGAGCCCAGAAGATTGAGGCTGCAGTGAGTTGCAGCACTCTAGCCTGGGCAACAGAATGAGAACCCCAACTCAATTTTTAAAAACCTCCTTGGCAATTATTATGTATAGTCACTGTCTAGTATAATTTACCCAGTTTTATAAATGAGGACACTTAGACCCAGAAAAATTAGTAAACTTTGCCAAGGTAAAGTAGCTGATGCCACATTTTCCCCTACTCTTCTTTCGTGCAATTCTGTAATTGTGCTCGGGTCTCATACTTCCTAACCACACAGTCTTCTGTGTGCTTTCACTCTACATATTTCTCTGAAAAGGACCCATTCTGCTTACATAGGGTCACTTACAACTCAGGTAGTATTAGAAAAAATGTGAGAGTTAGGAACAGCTATCAGAAAATGTAATGTTCTTGTTTATTTTTTCTTAGTGAGGAGGTTTCAATAACATAATGGGAGACACTGGCAGTTTGGAGAGCTCACAAATGCAAATAAGATAATCCTTCAGATACTTTAATGAGTGATAATTATATACAATCATTCAAATGTTCAGGGTTATTTATAGAAAAAGGTTTCTGCTGGGTGGTTTGGGGTGCGGTACAGAATAGAAGGGGTCAACCAGAAGACCAAAAGATTCCCCAGTGAAAATAGCTGATTTCCTCTGAAAACTGAATGGTATCAGAAACATTAGATTTTGCAATGGATCAGAACCATCATATTCTGAAAGCACCAGGAATGATATTTGATTCACCTGAAAGCACCAGGAATGATACATGATTCACCATTTCCATGTCTACAGACCAGAGTTTGGACTATGCTAGAAGTTATAGACTAGGTCATAGATGTCATAATACCATGTGATTAAGCACCTAACAGTATATACACAGAAAAAAACTTTTAAAAGAATACAAGAATAAAATTTTGGATGATAAGACAATTTTTAGAATCAGATAGAACTGAATTAAAATCCCAGAGTTGTTACTTACTAACTGAACTTAAGGAAGTTATTTAATTTCTTTGAGTCTTAATTTTTTCACCTATAAAATGAAAAATGACAGGGCTCAAAATTATTAGAGCATGGGGTGGAGGAGACAGTATTGGGAGGAGGTGCTGGGTTATTGAAGAAAACAACAGGCAAAGGGAAAAATGCAGGTAAACCAAGGTTATCCGAGGAGAACTGCATCTAGACTAAAAGGGCCAAAAGAATAACAAACTAAAAATATTTGCATGATAATTCACCTAAAGCCTCAATCTGAGTTTTGTCACCAAATGCCCAGAGTGCCTAGGAGTATGTAAAGATTGATGAACATAGCTAAAATACATACATTGGATAAGTCCCATGAATTATGGAGTTTTGTTCACTCCTGTGCCCAGTGTTTAGTCATAGAATGAATAAATGGGTTGGTAGGATGCAATAAGAGTCAAAAGTCTTGATACTTCAACAAGAGAGGATACTATAGAATAAATATATAAATACCTCTGCACCTTCTGGGTGATTGTCTATCCTGTGTGCAGCTGTACCAGTTCTGTTGGCGGTATAGCCAAGGGATGGAGTTAGGTTCTGCTGTAAGAACAAAGTAGATGCCTTCCTTGATTGTTAAAATGCTTAAACTCTGCACTGAGACCAATGAACCTAGGGAACAACTGCTTGGAGGTAAGTTATGATATTAATAACAAGTGACCTAATGAATAGACGGCATTACTGTTATTATGTCAAATTAAGTGACATGACAAGAAAGCTATAAGTTTGCTCCAAACATGTCCAAAACATCGCTACAATGTAATGGAGACGTGGTGGTTAGGTGTTAGAAGTAAACAACAATTTCGTAAATCTTTCTTGTATTAGAGTTGAAGTCCAAAGCCATTAAATTGAGAAAGAGAGAAAGAAAGGAGAGGGAAAGAAGGAAAAAAGGTCAGTAAAGAGAGTATAGAACCCCCCAGAACTGGAATTTCTTTATAAAAAAATGTGTATTTATTCTTACATGCTTAAATTTTAGTCACCTTCAAAGTGCCCTCCGTTTGATACAACACACCTGTCAAGATGCTTTTTCCACTGCTCAAAACAGTTTTTGAACTTGTTAATTTTGATGTCTTTTAATGCTTCTGCTGTTTTTTGTTTCATCTCTTCCACATTGGGAAAATGTTTCTCTCTGAGGACTTTTTTTATCCAGGGAAACAAAAAAAGAAAGTCACTTGGGTGAGATAGGGTGAATGAGAGCAGGGGGCATGGAGATCATGCTGGTTGTGGTCAAAAACTGCTGAACACTCAATGCTGTGTGGGCAAGTATGCTCCTAATCACCTGTCATGAAATGGGCAAACATGCTGAAAGAATCTCCAAAAAATAATTCACTGAAGCCAAACACAGCAATTCACAACAACACTAGCTGGTACACTGATGCTGATGGGTTCCTAGAACACTTACCCAGTAGGGAAAGCCTGTACTAAAAGGGGCCCGCCATCTAGGAGATAATTCCATTTTTTCTTTTTTTTTTTTTTGGCCCTCTCATACTTAGACCAAACTGTAAGTAAGCAAAAATATAGTTATTTTCTACCTTATATTTTCTTAAAACATCATTAGCTTAAGTCAAACAAGTCACTATCAAATGAGTTAAACTCACAAAGAACAAAAAGTTCCCTCTTCACAGCTCACTGCTCTGTGCTTAGTGCCTTGGTACGGTATGAACTCAAGCTTGAGCTCAGAGGGATGAGGATTGGTTCTGCCTCTCACAAGTTTTCTGATTTCAGACAAGCCATTTGCCCAGACTCTGAGAATATATACTTCACAGAATGTTTGTAAAGTTTGAATTTAATAATAAATCTCAGTTCATGGTACACTCTAAAGGCTCAACAAATCGTCACTAGCATTTTCCTCATCATCATCACCAGCATCAGGAATATTATTAAGATAATATCTGTTTTATTACTAAAAATGTGTTATGTGAGTTGGTGTGAAAAATGGGAGCTGGGATATGTATTTATTGCTGGAGCCCCTGGGGGAGATCTAAAAGTTCTGTTTCCCTGTGGCAGTTGAGATGACTGTACTTAGCTTTTTATATATCTTCTTATGCTCACAAACTGCATACAACTTTTACTATTCTTTGCAATCGAGCTTCTATTTATAAACAATAGATTTTACCTTTTGCTAAAGCAACTAAAGCAAAGATAAATGAAATACTTGGCCTAGCATTGTAAGATGAGCCATAATTATCATAATTTCCCAAATCCTACTACTGTGTTTAGCCAAACAAACTAGGTTTCCCTGGGGTTCAACAGTGAGTCAACCCTACAGATATCTGGGACAATTTTAAAACAATCCAGGTATACTTTGCAATTTTTGTTTTGTACAAAAATGTGAATTGAAATAGAAGAATGGAGAATACAAGACAGCATAGTAAAGAAAGGAAGAAGACTTTTAGTTTCTCCATAAAAACTAGGTAGATTTGATTCATGAGCTCTAGGAACATTATTCTGCCAAAAGAGAACTGAAAGAGCGAGGTCAGTTTTAAAGAAAAATGATTAACATAGTCAGAAATTAGTGTAGTTCCTGAGGTAGTTGCGTGGAGACCCAAAAATCTTTAAACAAAAAAAGGAATTCTGAGAGGCCAGGGAGTAGACTGGAAAGAACATAGAAGTAGGAGTAAGGAGACCTGGCTTCGTCCCTCAAGAATTAAACTGCTTTAATAAAGGAGGTCACCTAGACTAAATGGGAATATGTATCCTAACTCTACAGAATGGTTTTGAAGACAATATACTTTTAAAAAGCAAAAATACTACACACACACCAGGTATTATTGAAACTTACTTATTAGGAAACATTTATCATTTCATATCACCACCCCACTCCCCACCAAAAGAAACCCTGAAAAAAACTATAGCCTTAAATCTCATTCTCCTTTACTCATAAATAGATGTTTATTGTGATTTATTTATTTATATAAAGATGTGGGGTACAATTCAGAGTTAGGCATACAAATAGATGTTTATTAACCACTAGGTACTGGATATTATAAAGGATTCAATGACCTGCAAGACATGAATTCTACCCTTGGAAATTTGATTTGGACAATAAAACATAAAAGGCATATAACTTATAGAAACATAAACCAAGACATAGCTTAATAAATTACTAAAAGATTTCTACAAAAAACTTCTGCAAAAATTTATTCATGATGAAAACTGGAATGTTACAAGCAAAATAAAAGAAAGTACCTATAGACACTGAGGAGTATCTAAAAATTTTTGAGTAAAAATCCATCTTAAAGAAGACTCATCTAGCAGAGCTGGTTTGGAAAAAGAATAAAAGCAAAGAGACTCATTAGGAGATATTTGTGATAGTTCAAACACAGAACAGGACTTGAAATATAGTAGTGACTGTGGGAATTAAAATGAAACAGAGTATATGAGAAATTTTTAGAGAGATTTCTTGGGGAAAAAATCTGACAGTTGATTCAGTGGATAAAGTAATGATCAGGATTAAAATCAGATAAAAGACTATGGTTTTAAGCGTCAATTTGGAAAAACATGGTACCACCTGCAGACATGGGACATAACGGGGAGAATGCACCTGTAGTTTCTGAGCACACTTCTTTGGGAGTGGTAATAAGTCGAAAAATTAGTACTGCCAGATATATGCAGAGATGTCACAAGAAATCAAGGGTATATTAAGGAAAATCAGAGAGAAGCAACAAAAAGTTTAGGACTAATTACCAAATATCAATTGTCCATTCATAAACTATCTACTTTGTAGAATAGGCATCATCCACTGTGACGTGAGCAGACATATAAATTTTATATGGCCTTAGGAAAATGAATAGCTAAACTTGCTTAGATGTTATCAAAGCCCAGGTGCCATGATGTCCTTCTGAGTCTGTGTGAAATATATAAATAGATTATTTTTTGCTATAATACATTCTAAGAATGATAAAATATTTTTATAATAACTCATGACAAATACTTTAATACTTGTGGTAAGCAGAATAATGGCCTCCCCAAAATGCTTATTTTCTATCCCCTAGACTCTATGAATGCTACCTTACATTGCAAAAGGATCTGCAAAGGTGATAAAGTTAAGGACTTTGTGATGAGAGAATATACTGTACTTACTATAATCACAGGTCCTTTTGAGTGAAAGAGGGAAGCAGAAAAGTCAGAGTTGGAGATTTAAAGATGCTATGCTTCTTAATTTGAAGATTAAAAAAGTGGCCATGAGCCAAGGAATGCAGGCAACTCCTAGAAACTAGAAAGAGCAAAGAAACAGAATCTTCCCTAGAGAGCCCCCAAAAGATATGCAGTCCTTTCAACATCTTGAAATCAGCTCAGTGAGACTATTGCTGGACTTCTGATTTACAGAATTGTAAGGTAATAAATTTTATTTTTTCAAAATCCCTGAGTTAGTGGTAGCTTGTTATAGAAGCACAATAATATTATGTGTATTTTTGAATGATACATGTTCCTTATCAAAACTGTGGAATCTATAAAAATAATGTTTTTAATAATACAATGGTCAAGCTTACTTTTCTGGCCATGACATAATAACTGGTACCTAACTTGTCCTCTTGCTGTAAACAACCAGAAAACTGGACAAAATATAAGAATGAACTCTTTTCATGCACAGGACTATACTCTCTACAAGATGTGAGGAAGATGAGGTGAACTCTATATAATCCCCCAGCTTTCTTTCTGAACATGCTTTTGGGACCACATTTGAAATTCCAATGATGCAGAGTGAGAACACCTTTTAGAACACCTGTAGTATACAACAGAGACTCAAGAAGTATTGAGCTTTAGCTATAGGACTAAACTAGTTCCAGTAGAAAGATAACTCTAGAAAAAAAGCTTAAAAATATGCCTGAAAGAAGTAAACTAAACCTCAATTAATTTAGCTGGCACTTAAAACAAAAGTCCACAATCTTTAAAAGGATGAAAAAAGGCACTGACTCTTCAATGTAATAGTCACAATGTCCAACAACTAAGGAAAAAATACTAAATATGCAAGGAAGCCAAGAATTATAATCCATAACTAAAATAAAAATGAATCAATAGATGCAGAAATGATATGGATGACAGAAGGATATTAAACAAGTTATTATATTAAAATAATTATTACAAATATGATTGTGAAGTTAAAGCATAAACAAAGAACAAGAGAAATAGACACTAGGAGGAAGAATCAAGTTGAACTTCTAGAAGTGAAGTTCATCTCTAGAACTTCACTAGATAGGAATACTAGCAGATTAGACATTACAGAAGAAAAGATCAATAAATTTGAAGACATAGCAAGAGAAACTATTCAAACTGTAGCATACAGAGATCAATGGCTTAAGAAAAAGACAAGACTCAGTGACTTGTGGGACAATACCATATAGTTCAACATACATGTAAAAGGATTCTCAGGAGAAGAACTACTTAAAGACATAAAAACAGAAATTCTTCCAAATTTGATGAACTCTATAACTTATATATTCAAAATGCCCCATGTATTCAAGAAGCCAATTAAAACAAAGAAAACCAAAGTAAGACCTATGATTATCAAATTAATGAAAACCAGTAATAATGATAAAATATTAAAAGCAGCCAGAGGAAGAAAAGACATTACATACAGAGAAATAAATAGTGAAGAATGACTTCTCCTCAGAAATGAAAAAGCAGCGATGCAATAAACCAATACCTTTAAAGTGCTGAACTGAAAAAATGTCAATGTAGAATCTAACATACAAAAAATATCTTCAAACATGAAGGTAAACTAAAAACACTTAAATACAGACAAAAGCTGAGATAATTTGTTACTAGAAAATATTCACTAAAAGAAATGTCACTGAAAGTTCTCCAGAGCCAAAGGACAACAGATAGAAACTTGGGTATTTAACAAAAATGACAAGCTCTGAAAATAGCATATGTGAATAACTATAAAAGATCTTTAAGTTGTAATTTACTTTATTTTTAAAAAATTAACTGTTCAGAACAATAACAACAATATATTGGGGTCCTATAATATATGTAAAAATATAACCTATGACAATATTAGCAGGGTATGGGAGCAGGGAAAATAAAAGCATACTATGGCAAGAGTCTTACATTATACATGAAGTTGCATAATATGATTTGAAGGCAGACTTAAATAAATTAAAGGTACCAACTGTAAACTGTAAAGTGGTTACTTGAGTAACCACTACGAAAAAAAAGACATGTAGCTAATAAGCCATAAAAGGAAATGTAACGGAACATTTAAATATACTCAATTAAGACCCCCCAAAAACATAAAAAAGATAAAAATATTTAAAAAGGAAAAAAGAAGAAATATTTAGGACAATATCATGGTTACTATTAGATGTCAACATGACTGGACTAAGGTTTGCCTAGGTGGCTGGTGGAGCACTGTTTGTGGGAGTGTCTGTGAGTGTGTTTCCAGAAGAGACTGACATGTAAGTCAATGGACTGGAAGAGGAAGAACTGCCCTCAGTGTCCAAATTTGATGAAAACTATAACCCATGTATCCAAAATGCCCAAGCATTCAAGAAGCAAAATAAAAACAAAGCACACCAAAGTAAGGCCTATGATTATCAAATTACTGGAAGCCAGTAATAAAGAGAAAATATTATTATACTCCAGGAAAAACAAGGCCATTTCATAATGATAAAAGGTCAATTCATCAAAAAGACATAATAATACTAAATGTGTATTCACTTAATAATAGAGCTTCAGGCAACCTCCTTGGGTCCCTTCCCATTGTGGGAGCTTTTCTGTCTTCTCAATAAATTCTGCTTTCTAAAATAATAATAATAATAGAACTTCAAAAATACATAAAATAAGAACTGAGAAAAATGAAAGGAGAAATCGAAAAATCCACTATTATAGTTGAATGTAAAAACACACCTCTCCCAGTCATAAAACAAATTGAGTATTTACCAAGATAGACCATATAAAACAAGTCTAAATAAATTAAACAGAATGAAGTCATACAGAGTATGCACTCTGACCTCAACAAAATTAAGCAAGAAATTAGTAACACAAAAATACATAAAAATATCTCCACATACTTGAAAATTAAACAATTACTTTTCAGTAACCTGTAAATTAGAGAAAAAAAATGCAAACAAATAAGATCTTTCAAGCTGTGTGAACAGTAAGACACAACATGTCAAAATTGGCAGGATACAGGTAAAGCAGTGCTTGGAAATAAATTTATAGTTTTAATGCTTATATTGAAGAAGAAGAATGTCTGACATCTGTGATTTAAGCTTTCATTTTAAGAAGTTAGAAAGAGATGAGACTATTACATGCAAAGAAACAAAGAAAATAATAAAGACAAGAGAAAAACTCAATAAAATAGAGAAGAATAAATCAACAGAGAAAAATAAAACACTTAAAGGATACTTCCTTTTAAAAGGTCAATAAAATAATAAACATCTGACTAGACTGACCAAGAAGGTAAGGTTTTTGTTCATCATAACAGAGAAAAAATAATAAACTTGTCTTTATCAA
This sequence comes from Cephalopachus bancanus, assembly GCA_027257055.1. NCBI lineage: Eukaryota > Metazoa > Chordata > Mammalia > Primates > Tarsiidae > Cephalopachus > Cephalopachus bancanus. Next base: position 9,271,051 of record JAPVLO010000060.1, read on the forward strand.
AATTTAAAAAAAAAACTTCTCTCCAAAGACACATTTGATAAAGAACTTTTATCCAAATATATAGGAGAACAGAATTATCTTTTGGAAGCAGTTCCCTTGTAGTACAGGCTTCCCCACTAGGTAAGTGTTCTATGAACTCTTTGGCATTAGGGTACCAGCCAGTGTTGTGAAAGGCTGTGATTGGCTTCAGTGAATTCATTTTTGAAGATCCAATGGGTTTGCTCATTTCAGGCGGAGTGGTTTATGAGCACACCTGCCCACACAGTGCTGAATGCTTAGCAGTTTTTGACCAAAAACGGCAGTGACCCTTATGCCCCACCTCCTTACTCACCTGATCTCACCTCCAGCGACTTTTCTGTTTGTTTCCCTGGATTAAAAAAAAGAAAGTCCTCTAGGGGAAACATTTTGCCAATGTGGAAGAAGAAAAACCAAAAAAATGGCAGAAACACTCAAAGGTATCAAATTTGATAAGTTCAAACGCTTTTGAGCAGTGGGAAAAGTCTCTCATAAGTGTATTGTATCAAACAGAGTACTTGAATTTGAAGGTGACTGAAGTTTAAACAAGAATAAATACATATTTTAATAAATACATTCTGGGGTTTTTTTGGGTCCCCCTTGTATATGTAAAAATTCCTACAACTCTATAATTTAAAATAAACACAACCTCTTTGGAAGACAGTGTGGTGATTTCTGAAAGAACTAGAAATTGACCTTCCATATGACCCAGCAACTCCCCTATTGAGAATATACCTGGAGGAACTCTACAAAAAAGATACCAGCACAGACATATTTGTTGCAGCTCTATTCACAATAGCAAAAACATGGAACCAACCATGCTGCTCATCGAAGCAGGATTGGATTTAAAAAATGTGGCACATATATACAATGGAATATTATGCAGCCATAAAGAAAGACAAACATAGGCATTTTGCAGCAACTTGGATGAATTTAGTCAATCATACTCAGTGATCTATCACAGAAACAAAGAAGAGAGTACCATATGTTCTCACTCATAAGCAGACCTTGAACAATTATAATACTATAAGAAAGGGATTGGCAGTAATGGGAAACTGTCAGGGGAGGGGGGTGGGATTGGCAGTTGAGGGAAACTGCTAGGGGAAGAAGGGGCACACCTCATCAACAAAGGTACCTGCACAATCAACGTTTGTATTCCTAACCCTGAATTGTACCCCAAATCTTTTTTAATAATAAAAAAGGAAAAAAAAAAAAAGAGAGAGGGAGTACTCCCCTTGGGAGAAAGAAGCTAGTGTGGGCTACATCTTCATAATAAAACAAAGAATAAAAATAAAAATAAAAATAAATGTTTAACTGGCAGAAAAAAAGAAAAGAAACAACACAATTTTTTAAAAAAGATAAGATATTTGACCAGATTTCTTGCAAAAGAAAATATATAAGCTGTCAATAAATGGAGGATTGATGGTAGACATCAAAGTAATCAAGAAAACACAAAAATCAAACCCACAGTGAAATATTACTGTGCCGTCATTTAGAATGGCTAAAAATTTAAGCTGTTTATATTCATTATTGCTATGACTAAAAAGCAAGAGAAATTTTCATGCACTGATGATAGGAGTGTACAATTGGTACACCACTTGGGAAAAAATTTCTGCAATTTGTATAAAATTAAAGTATGCTTACTATTTGGCTCAGTTATTTCATTTTTAGGTATTAACCCACGATAATTAAAAACATATATCCACAAAAAGTCTGTATACAAATGTTCATAACATCTTTATTCACAAAGGCCCCAAACTGAAAATAAACTAAGGTTTCATTAACTGATAAATGGCTAAACAAATTATGAATACTATTTAGTCAAAAAAATATGGAATGAACTGCTGATGCATGCAAGAGCATAGATAAATTTCAACAGCATTGTGCTGACTGAAGAAAGCTCAAAAAAAGAGTACTAGCCGGGCTTGGTGGCTCAGCCTGTAATCCCGCGCCATTGGGAGGTTGAGATGAGTGGACTGCCTGAGCCCGCGGGTTCGAGACCCGCCTGGGCAGCGAGACCTCATCTCTACAATAAATAAAAAACTCTATACCAAAAATGGCAGTGACTTTTGGTATTTGCCTGCCTGTAATTCCGGCTACTCGGAAGGCTGAGGTGGAAGGGTCGCTGGAGCCCAGCAGGTCGAGGCTGCGGTGGCCGAGAGAGTCTGGGCGACAGACTCAAAAAAAAAAGAGTACTGAAAGGACGTAACATGGAATCAACATAACCAATGAGCGGTCATTTTAACATCGCTTAGAACTGTCATGTTTAAGCCTCCACCAATAAGACCCAAGTTAACCTAATCAGGTATCCATGACCTTCATGACACAGACATCCCATCAATATGGCAACTATCATGTTGCCATGACATCTGCCTGACATCAGTACCTGTGCATGCTTTCCCTCCATGATGATATGGAGCAGACCACCACCCAACCACCTTAATGACCTGCCCCCATCATGGGGAATGTTTAAAAGCATTCAACCTAGAGCAGCCATTCGCCATTGCTTTACTAAACTCTGGTGTGGCCATGTGCTCTTTGAGCTATGGCCACCACCATGTTTTCCTAAGCTTTAGGAATTCTTTGCATCTTTCATGCACTAGAAGTTGTCCCAAAGAGGCCTAAACCTCCAGGACCTTGTACACTGTGCAGGCCAGAGAGTCAAAGGAAAATGGGTACACTCTCTTCTGAAGAGAGAATGCCTGGCTCAGAAATGGTGGCTACTTAAGGAGGCCTGGAAAACAACTAAAATACCTGGCATGGCCCACCACTATCCAACAACCCCCAGGTGAATATTATGGTGCTGTTACACAAATTAATTTCACATACAAGTGCCAGCCATCTGGTCCTGTCCATCATATTGGAATCATATAACCTTATCTTAATCAAAAGTTACTAGGTTAATTCAAATTATAAATGTAAAAAGTTATCTATTAAGAGGTAAAGAAAGAAGCCAGAAAGCAAAGGAAAGATGTAAAGAAATTCGTTGGAGCCGGGCTCGGTCTTAATCCCGCGCCTTGGGAGGCTGAGGTGAGTGAATTGCGTGAGCCCGCGGGTTCGAGACCCGCCTGGGCAACTTGGCAAGACCTCATCTCTACAATAATTCAAAAAACTAGCCAGGCATGGTAGCGCACGCCTGTAGTTCCAGCTACTTGGAAGGTTGAGGTGGAAGGATCGCCGGGCCCAACAGGTCGAGGTCGGGAGCGGCCACTGCACTCCAGCCTGGACGACAGAGTGAGACTCCAAATCAAAAAAAAAAAAAAGAAATGTGTTGATATGAAGGAATGATTTTGGTAAGGAAGGCTATAAAGGAAGGAGAATAATTTTGTATGGGAAAGGATCTTGTATGGTACATTTTTGTCCTATAATAGAAAGACTGGTTATTTGGAGGAAGGAAAGTATAGAACAAAAATAGAAGGTTCAAGCGTGTCAAAAATAGTGAGTATGTTGAAGATGGTATGTGAAAGGTTTGTGGAAAGAAATGTGTGAAAGGAATTCTATGAACACTCAAGGCTACACAAAAGATTCTATGAATTCGCCATTAATATCAATTACACTAGTGCTAGGCTAAAATTCTACTCAGAGACCAAAACACAAGCTTTTTAATTAACAATCTCCAAAAAGAATTTTCTCCTATCAGCAACAAAACAAGGGATGAAGAGACAAATCCTTAGCTTTCCCTCCCCCATGTTTGTTGGTTTTCCCTGTTTAAAATCTCCTTTATTGAAAAGCTTGTGTTTCTTTTTTAACTTCTCAACATCTTTGGATTATCACTTTGGCTATAAAATAAGTAACTTTTACAGTAGCCTGTAATCCTGTGTTAATACGTTATGCTTTCAAAGCTTTTAATATTTAAATCCTTCAAGTTCTCGATTAGTTTCTGTAGTGTGGGGTAAGAAACCAAAGCCTCAAAAACCACACCTATCCCACAGCCTCCTCCTGAACTGCCTGTAGACCAGGTAAATTGATTCACTCACAGCTGTTTGTGATCAGCTATAGTGCTTTTCAGTGCCAAGTTGCTAGTGACTTTAAAAAATTTCCTTCCACCAGGCTCGGTGGCTCAGCCCGTAATCCCACACCTTTGGGAGGCTGAGGTGAGTGGATTGCCTGAGCCCGCGGGTTCAAGACCCGCCTGGGCAGCGAGACCTCATCTCTACAATAAATCAAAACATCAGCCAGGCGTGGTAGTGCATGCCTGTAATTCTGACTACTTGGAAGGCTGAGGCAGAAGGATCGCTGGAGCCCAGCAGGTCGAGGCTGCAGTGGCTGGGAGCGGCCACTGCACTCTAGTCTGGGCGACAGAGTGAGACTCCAACTCAAAAAAAAAAAAAATATCTCCTTCCAGGCCCAAGGATTACTAATCCAAGATAGAATGGATAACAAAATAACTTTTTGCTTAAAGTATTATTAATTACTTTTGTTAAACTCCAAGGTAATTCCCTGTCAAGGCAAAAGGCCAATGCCACCCCCCTCCCACTCCTCACATCAAAAAGCAGAAAGATGTCAATCTCCCATCTCCAGAGTGAAGGTTACCCGGACTTCACCCTCTAGCATATCAATCATTGTGTAGGTATACCAAATCTATTGTAGAAAAAAAAGGGACAGTTTTCTCTTGCCCATGTCATGTGTTTTAAATCCTCTTGTTCATTTTTATTTCCTACAATTAAAACTACATGTCTCCAAACTAATGTTTTCAATTTTTTTCCTTCAGACTTTCTCAAAGTAGCTGTATTTGCTTGTTGAAGTATATTAACAAACCCCTTATAACTATCTATAAATTCTTATTACAAAACCCAAGGAAACTTGAAGACAATCTGTGGAGACAGACACATATGGACTCAGAAATTCACAGGTACAACAGTGGGAACTGCCTGGACTCCTGTAATGGGTGTTGAGCCCAGGGGGCAACTATAAATACACTTTACCAAACATCAAAGCCTCAATATGTCATAATAGTGGCTAAATGGCCTTCATGATCATAGTATTAATTCTAATAGTATACACTTGTACGCAGTCCTTTGTATATAGATATCAAAGATACTTAACAACTCCATGGGCTCCTGTCCTCTCATTCCCTCCTCTTGCTTTATACAGGTAGAGACACCTCTACACCCCTGTCCAGCAGGAAGCAGCTACAGAAGCCTGACCTTAGTCCCTGCTCCCAGGTACAAATAAGGATATTTTAAAATAACAAGAGGGGGAAATGAAAGTACGTAACATGGAATCAATATAACCAGTGAGCAGCCATCTTAACATTGCTTAAAACTGTCATGTTTCTCTAGCAGGTCACTTTACCCTCTAGTCACTAGCCAAGGACAGAACTGGTTTCTCACAGGCAGCTATTAAAAATTGTTTTACAGCCCCCTCCACAGCTTGTTTTGTACTAATTAGCTTTTCTATTTCAAGTATTTGTCTCCACCCATAAGAAATAAAATAACCTAATCAGACCCCATCAACATGGCGACTAACATGTGACTAACCCATCCATCTGCCTGCTGTCCATCACCTGATATCAGTACCTGTGCATGATTGCCCTCTGTGATGACATGGAGCAGACTACCACCCAGCCACCTTAACATTGTGCTCCTATCCAGGGGAATGTTTAAAATCACTCAACCTCAAGCAGCCATTTGCCATTGCTGTACCAAACTCTGGTGTGGCCATATGCTCTTTGAGCTATGGCTGCTGCTGTGTTTTCCTAAGTTTTGGCCCCCTCTCATAACTTAGAGAAGTGAATCTCTCTCTCTCTCTCTCATTTACTTTCTAAATAAACTATATTTTCCAATCTAACTGCTGTGCAATTCTTTGAATCTTTCACATGGCACCAGATCACACAACCCCACCCCAGTGGGTCTGACCTAACATTCTGGAGGCCCTGCTGGGTTTGTGACCTAACAGTCTTGAAATAAGAACTGTCATCCAGTTTGTCATTGTGGCTCATCTTTTAAGTATAATTATTATAAATAGAATTTCAGAAAAATTGGGACCACCTAAATATCTTTTTCCTTTATCCTTTAATCTAACCTAGTATTGCATATTTAGAAATCTTTCACAAGGAATATATACAAATGTGAACAAAGTTTAATATGGAAAGATAATCACTCAAAAGATATTTATAAAAAATGAAAAGTTGATAATCTAAATTCTAAACTAAGACAGATCATTGTTAAAATAAAGCAGGGTTCATTAAGCTATTAATGATGTCATGTGTAAATTGTTTATAAATGGTAGGGATAGAGAAAAAGGTATCAAATAGTACATAGGATATAACGTCAATATAAATAAAAAGTTTGGAAAAATTAGAAGTAATTCTAACAAGATTAAGTAGTGGGTTTGTAGATTTTTTTATAGCCTTTTCTTTTAAAATCAGCATTATTGAAATATAAATTATATACAATAAAATGCACATATATAAAGTGAATATTTAATAAGTATTGGCAAACATATAAACTCATGTAACCATCATTTGAGTTGATATAGAATATTTTCATCACCCCAGAAAGTTTCCATATGCCCATTTGTTGTTAATATCCCTCCTGTTTACTCAGCCTCCAGTACCTCCTACCCTGCTTTTTATCACTATTTATTAGTCTTGCCTATTCTAGATTTTATATAATAAAATGCACAACAGTATAATGGAAAGCATGTATAGTTTAATAGTATGTACTGCCAGGCTTGGTGGCTCAGCCTGTAATCCCGTGCCTTGGGAGGTTGAGGTGGGTGGATTGACTGAGCCCATGGGTTCAAGCCCCTCCTGGGCAACTTGGCAAGACCTCACCTCTACAATAAATAAAAAATTAGTGGGGCGTGGTAGCGCGCGCCTGTAGTTCCAGCTACTTGGAAGGCTGAGGCAGAAGGATCGCCGGAGCCCAGCAGGTTGAGGCTGCGGTGGCCGGGAGCGGCCGCTGCACTCCAGTCTGGGCGACAGAGTGAGACTCCAACTCAAAAAAAAACAAACAAAAAAAAAGTATGTACTTGTTAGATCACAATCCCAGTGGGCCTCCAGAATGTTAGGTCAAACCCACTGGGATGGGGTTGTGCGATCTGGCGCTGCATGAAAGATGCAAAGAATTGCATAGCAGTTAGATTGGAAAATAAGTTTATTTAGAAAGTAAATTAGAGAGAGAGAGATTCACCTCTCCAAGGTAGGAGAGGTAGGCCAAAGTTTAGGAAAACATGGTGTCGGCCATAGCTCAAAGAGCATATGGCCACACCAGAGTTTAGTAAAACAATGGCAAATGGCTACCCGAGGTTAAATGCTTTTAAACATTCCCCATGATGGGGGCAGGTCATTAGGTGGTTGGGTGGCAGTCTGCTCCATGTCATCATGGAGGGAAAGCATGCACAAGTACTGATGTCAGGCAAATGGGTGGGTTAGTCACATGATAGTTGCCATGTTGATGGGGTCTGTGTCATGAAGGTCATGAATACCTGATTAGATTAACTTGGCTCTTATTGGTGGAGGCAAATACTTGAAATAGAAAAGCTAATTTGTACAAAACAAGCTGGGGGTTGTAAAACAAATATCAATAGCTACCTGTGAGAAACCAGTTCTGTCCTTGGCTAGTGACTAGAGGGTAAAGTGACCTGCTAGAGAAACATGACAGTTCTAAGCAACTTTAAAATGGCTGCTCATTGGCTATACTGATTCCATGTTATGTCCTATCAAAGACAATTTGCATGGAAGATATGTTTTAATCAGTTAGCTTCCTAGGAATTGAGGCATGACCTCAAGGAACATTCATAGTTAAAAGATAGCTGCCAACTGCCACAGAAGGCAGGCTCTGCTACCAGTAGACCCTTTGTTCTGTTGAATCCTGTAAGGATGCATCTATGAACATTGGTGGGAGGAGCTAGAGCAGAGCTAAATTGTTTCACTGACTACTCATGGTTCTTTCCAGTTACTTCAGCTCTCTCTCAGATGTCTCCTTATCAGAGGTTTGTTTTCCCTAGCTTCACTATGTGACGTAATGACCCCACCTCCCAGCACACTTCACTCACTCTCTTTCCTCTTATTCTGTTATTTTTCTTCATAGTATTTATCTGACACCTGCTATCTGACACCACCTCATCCTCTGAGAGAAAATAAGATCGATGAGAGTAGGGATTTTGTTTTGTTCACTGAGGTATCCCTATTACTTAGGATGTGTCTGTCCAACAATAGGTGAGTAGCTTCCTCACAGTAGGTCCTCAACTATTTGTTAAGTGAAAGCTTGAATGAATGGAGATTGAGGAACTTTAAATTGCTGGCAGAAAATCCCGGAGGAAAGGAAAAATAATCAAAAACTGAGTACTGTGCTTGAGAAGAAAGAATCAAAACAAAGCAAAAATCTCTTGAGGAAGAATTAAAATGTGTACTGAAGATGTTTATGTTGTGTTTAAATTTGCTATAATTTTATGATGAAAACTCAACAACTACCTTTCCTTCTCCTATAAAATCATTAGTTACATCTATAATGTGTTAGTAGCTTTTTTTTTTTTTGAGGAAATATATAATGTACTGAGTTCTATAGCAAGTTTGACAAGGGAAATTCAGAGTCACACAGTAAAGCACTGTATAAACAAAGGACACTTTCTGATTCTTCAGTTCTTAACCATAAGTTGTAAAGAATGATTCACCACTCATAAAATTCATGATTATGAGTGCACTATTTTTTACTTATACCCATAATAAACATTAATTATACTCTTCAAAGTCACCCCAAGAGACATAGGAGGCTATGAATTGTACCATAACAAACACCAGAGCAGCACAAATAACCAAAAACATTGAAGACTTAAGGTCTTACAATTCTTAAACCATTTAGACATAAAGACCACAGATTATTGGAAGATATATTTCAAATAATAGGCTAAATTCATTAATAATTATTAATGATTAATAAAAGCTATTCAATATGATTATATTTTATATTTTAAAGTTTTATATTAAAATAATTTTAGTTCCTTCTTCATCTTGCATTGATAAAGCTGAGAACACCAAAAGTATCTCCATAGTAAAGCATTTGCTTATCAGGATAATGACAATTTTTACAGATTCTCAAACTGTGATAGCAGTTTAAATTCTAGATGATCACTTATTAATTTCTAATAAGGTAAAAAGTTAACATACTTCCTTATTCTAAGATGCTATTCATGTCATATGCACTATTTTTTTTTTTTGAGTTGGAGTCTCACTCTGTCACCCAGACTGCAGTGAAGTGGCCACTCCCTGCCACTGCAGCTTCGACCTGCTGGGCTCTGGTGATCCTTCCTCCTCAGCCCTCCAAGTAGCTGAAACTACAGGCGCATGCTACCACGCCTAGCTAATTTTTGATTTATTGTAGAGATGAGGTCTCACCAAGTTGCCCAGGCGAGTATCAAACCCACGGACTCCGGCAATCCACTCACCTCAGCCTCCCAAAGCACTGGGATTATAGGCTGAGCCACCGAGCCCGGCCCATATGCACTATTAATTTAATAACAACTTGTATAACAAAAATAAACATTAAATGTTCACATTGAATATATGACTTATTCCAACTATGGAATAAGTTAATTATGGGCAAAGTACATCTTATCATTGAGGAAATACTGTACTTTGAAAATAGCAGACTTGAATTCAGTAAGTTCATATTTACTGATTTTGAGACCTGTATCAAAACATTGGATCTCTTTGACTCTCCTTTGCCTGACTCTAAAAGAAGATTATTCTCTTCCTTCCTGAAAGGTGGAGGAAGAGGTGGGGCAAGGAAAGAAAGGGCAAATCAGATGATCTTCGAAGAACTATTCTGCCTCTAAGGCTCCCATTCCATGTTTTTCAATAACAATGAAATTATTGAAAGGAAGCAGATCCCAATTTGATAAGTTAACTTGCATTCTCATCTGAATCTTTATTTATACTTCTCAGAGAATTTCTACCTTTACAATTTTTAGAGGGGCCCTGAAGTTGTTGATTTGAGGAGTTGATGAGTCATTCTTTCTTCATAAAATCTTCAAGGACAAGCTCCAATAGTTAAAGTAGACACAGCTTCCAATGAACAGGACGGCAGCTCCACTTCTAATAAGTTAATCCAATGGTTTTTGTCATGAGCAAAACAAGAAATCATGTTTTTAATAATACTAAAAGGTCGCTGCATCTTGTTAACATCTGGAGTTCAATCACTTCTGTGCTAAAAACCAGGGAATGCTTCAGCAGGGCATAAATCTTGGCCCTCGTTGTACATGCGATCCAGATGCTGGATGAGAATTAACGTTCGTTTGTAACACATCTGGTGTCGGCAGCTTTGAGAAAGCTCTAATAGAAAGAGTGCGGAACTAATGTGGCATTACACCTTCACTCAGGCCAGAGGTTCTAGACTGAAGGTAAAAGCCTGCAGCTGTCCCTTGGGGCTTAGCAATAAACTGTACTAATCAGCTCTGGCATTGTGTTAAGTGCAGGGTGTTTTTAATTTTTCACAGAAATTTCACAGCTCAATAATTCTACATTCCAACTGTCTGCTTTGGACAACTCTGTAGATTTGCCACCATCTTGAAACTCCAAATGAAGAAAAGGCCTCCGGATTCATTGTCAGGGTTTGGACTGTCCCATAAGATGGGGGAGAGCAGATCACTGTCAGAGCAGTAGTAAGCAAATAACAAGACTCACCTTATATGTAGTAGATATAAGAAGTGGTTTGGCATTCTGCCAATGAAAAGCAGTAGAATGAAGCTGAAAGAGCACTGGATTTGAATTGGGACAGTTCAGCTAAAGTCCTATCTCTGGTATGGGTGAAGCCCAAAGTTATCTGGGTCACAACTTCTCACAAGGGATGTGTGAGAACCAAATCAGATGACGGCTTTTTGTAACAAGAGAATCAAGTCCAAATTTCTTTCTTTCTTTTTCTTTTTCTTTCTTTCTTTCTTTCTTTCTTTCTTTCTTTCTTTCTTTCTTTCTTTCTTTCTTTCTTTCTTGTTCTTTTTCTTTCTTTTCTTTCTCTCTCTCCTTTCTTTCTCTCTCTCATTTCTTTCTTTCTCTCTCTCCTTTCTTTGTTTCTTTTCTCTTTCTTTTTCTCTCTCATTTCTTCCTTTCTCTCTCTCTTTCTCCCTCCCTCTCTCTTTCTCTTCCCTTTCCCTTTCCCTTTCCCTTTCCCTTTCCCTTTCCCTTTCCCTTTCCCTTTCCCTTTCCTTCCTTCCTTCCTTCCTTCCTTCCTTCCTTATCAGTGTCTGACTTTGTCACCTGGGCTGGAATGCTCACTTCCACCTCTATCTCCTGGACTCAGGCGATCCTTCTGCCTCAGCCTCCTGCATAGCTGGGACTACAGGTGCATACTACCATGCCCAGCTAATTTTTTTTTACTTTTTGTAGAGACAAGATCTTGCTATGTTGCCTAGGCTGGTCTTGGATTCTTGGACTCAAGTGATCCTCCTGCCTCAGCTCCCAAAGTGCTGGTATTACAAGCATGAGCCATGGTGCCCAATCAAAATTCTTAGAATAACAATTTAATTAACTTTGTAATATAACCTTCCTTTCCAGCCTCCTTTATCCCCAACATATACTGGATTTTAAACTGTAACAAATATATTTGGTGCTTTGGTGTTTTTGTCCATGATATTCCTACTGGTTATAATGTTTTGCTTCAATATATTTGTCATCTATTAATTTCTGGACATTATTGTTAAAAGTCCTACCTTACAAAGCACTTGGTACATGTCTCTAGCAACATCACGGAGTATTATATATTGACTATTATTTTCTGTGCCTCTTTGCTAAACTTTGATCCTACTTCGTGAGATCTGTGAAAGAAAAGGTGTTGGCTATTAGAGGCATTTAATAAAGTCTCAAGAATACATTTCATGCTATTGCAAATGGCCTCTGAATAAATCACACTTCCATGAGTAAATTATCTGTGATGATAAAATGATAGGGCACACAAATGTTACTGGGCAATTAAAGGGTTTCTGTCAGGATCTTAAAAAATATCTAGCCAACAGTAAATATGTCTTTATGATGACATTGTGCCCTGTCATGATCAGGCTCTGAGATCAGGGAAGTAAGATACTTGCCCAGGAGAGGCACATAGGACCAAAATCATCTGAAGAAAGGGCAGATTTACATGTTGTGATTAACATCCTGCCTGGCTCATGTGCTCATTGAGAGAAATGGTGGTTAAAATCTTCTACTCTATTTGAAGTAGTCTTCATTTTAAGTTGGTGCAGCATGCATAGTTTAATTTTATGAGGTAAATATACATATGATGTTGCTCTACTAATCATATGTTTTAAATATAGAATCCCAGAAGAAGTTACTTTCTGATTTAGACTTGAAAATTGCCACACCACCAAATGAATTATATAGAATAAAAAATATGACATGAGCATTGATAAATGTTTATAATCCTATTAGAAGAAAAACTGTGAACTAAAGAAGTGACAAAGGTATTGATATCTTTTTTTTTTTTGAATTGGAGTCTCACTCTGTCGCCCAGACTGGAGTGCAGTGGCCGCTCCCGGCCACCGCAGCCTCGACCTGCTGGGCTCCAGCGATCCTTCTGCCTCAGCCTTCCGAGTAACCGGAATTAGAGGCGCGCGCTACCACGCCCGGCTAATTTTTTAATTTTATTGTAGAGGTGAGGTCTTGCCTGCCCAGGCAGGTCTCAAACCCGTGGGCTCGGGCAATCCACTCACCTCAGCCTCCCAAAGGCGCGGGATTACAGGCTGAGCCACCGAGCCCAGCTCGGTATTGATATCTTAAAGAGACTGATCTCTAGTAGCAATGAAAGTCTAATAATTTCACTTTGCTTTTGCATACACATATTTTCCCCAGTGCTTTCACATATCTCATTAATTCATTCGTTCACTCATTCACTCGTTCATTCACTTATTCATCTCTCTGCCTACCTATGGAGTAATGAACAAGATCAAGCTTAGGGAAGAAGAAAAACCAAAGAATAGATGCATCATTCTAAAAACAGCCAACAAGTGTATCAGCTGTCCAATAGAAAGTTTTTAAAGTAAACTTATGAAGAATTATCATGGAAAACAGCTTAAATTGAACAAAACATACTCAATTTAGATTTGATGAATTAAAAACTAATAGATGATAAAACCAGTGAAGTGCTGAAAGAAAAACACATGTACAAATGCTGAGAGAAATAACAATCAACAGATCTTCACTATAAGAAATATTTAAGAACACTTTTTAGACTGAAGGGAAAAGAGTCAAACGTGCAGGAAGCAATGAACATCTTTGGAAAAGGTAAATATGTAGCTAAATATAAAATAATATTAACTGTTTAAAGCCACAATAATGGCAATGTTTTGTGGGAATTATAACATATAGAAGCATATAACAACAACAGCAAAAGAATATATAAAGAATTTGATTATTACAAAGGAAGGCAGGAAGAATAATAAAGAAACAAAAACAGAAGGGAAAAATAGAAAACATAGTAATAATAGTAATTGCATTACATGAAACACTCTGGTTAACAAGATTTTCAAGTCAGAGAGAGAGAACACAAATTACCAATATTAAGAATAAAATGGGAGACCTAATTACAAACATCAAAAGGATAACGAGAACTATTAGAAATAATTTTGTATCAATAATTTAATCTCAACTTGAATGGACAAATATCTTTAAAAACACAGTTTAGTAAAGTTCATAGTCAGGTGTGTAAGAGTACCTTCCTGGTCATGCTGTACTCAGTACATCACAAAAGAGCAGCAAGAGCTGAAGAAATACTGCTTAAGTTATTACTGCCTTCAGGCACCATGGAGCCTACCACAGATCCTGCTGGCCAGTCGGTCCTGGTAGGGTAAGTAGGTTGTCTGGTTTTCCTGGGACAAAGGGGTTTCCTAAGATATCGTACTTTTAGTGCTACAACTGGGAAATTCCCAAACAAATCAGAATGATTTCATTAGCCAGTGGCCTCCAAACACCTCTTACAGGTGGAGAGGACCTATTCTGGAGCTTTCCATGTCTCTGCTGGCATTCTCAAGGGTTGAAAAGATCAACATCTCACAGCACACCTGTAACTCATTCTTGGCACACCTATAACCTGGTGCACAGCTTTAGAGAAGTTCAGATTATGACGAAGTTAGAGAGGAAAAATATTTTCCCTCTATCCTCCTACTTTTTTAATAGCTGGGGCCCTCAAACCAAACAGATAAAAGATTAATGATTTAAAACAGTTTCAATTATGTACTTATGTATGGGAGTTTCCACATACACAAAAAATGTGGCACAAGGAGGCAGCCAGGTTAGATAGAGGTTTATACCCCATTTGTGGCTAAACAAAGGAAAAGAGATTGGGCTTCTGTGAGAGGAAGGTAAGGGGAGGAGAGGTATGGTCATTGCCTTATGCTGCTAAGAGTTTCTCAGGTGATGAGTGTTGTCTCCAGGATTAACCTCTTCATGGTATGAAGACATCTTTACATATGGAAATTTGCTTTATAAGTACAAATTTTCTCTACAAAAGGGGAAATGTATATTCTATTTTTAGGCTTTTTGGGGCAGTAAAGAGCTCTTCTTGAATTTGATAGTTTTCAGTGTCTTTAGCTCACAATACTCTATATGCTAAAGAGGCATAAAGAGATATATTCTAGTACAATTCAATAACATCTTTAAATCTTTTCTCACCTAACTTATCCATTAAAATGGCTTTGTAATTATTATTTATTAATAATGCATAATTTGTGTTAACTCAAAATATTAAAAACACCCCGCTCTTCACCCATAAATACATGGATTTTTAAAATGGAGTTTGGTGTTAATACTCCCAGGTACCTCAGCTTGCATTCTCTTCTTTTCTGAAAAGTCCTCCTCTAGACTGTCTTCCTTAAATGTAAACAGCTTAGTTCTATGCAACATCTAGTCATTCTTGCATTTAATCAGCAAAGAGAAAATAATGGTGGAAGCCTCATATTCCCATTTTGCGACAGGTTCATTTTATTTATTTATTTATTTTTTTGAGTTGGAGTCTCACTCTGTTTGCCCAGACTGGAGTGCAGTGGCCGCTCCCGGCCACCGCAGCCTCGACCTGCTGGGCTCCAGCGATCCTTCTGTCTCAGCCTTCCAAGTAGCCAGAATTACAGGCATGCACTACCAAGCCCGGCTGATTTTTTGATTTATTGTAGAGATGAGGTCTCGCTGCCCAGGCGGGTCTCGAACCCGTGGGCTCAGGCAATCCACTCACCTCAGCCTCCCAAAGGCGCGGGAGTACAGGCTGAGCCACCGAGCCCTGCTGTTACAGGTTCATTTTAGAAAAGAAAGTAAAAAAGCAATGCCACCCACACAGACTATTCTTTCAATGTTCTTTACAGTCTTTTTCTGCTGTTGTTTATCTGATGTTTTTCTCTTAGACAGAAGCACAACAGTTAACTGCAAGATGATTGTATAAGAAGGAATTTGGAAAACATTGATAAAGTAGTAACAAAGTATGTGCTCCTCTGTTTAACAGTAGCTGCCTTTTTATTAAACACTTGTAAGAGAGGGAAGGGGGACTAGAGCCTTGGCTTACTCCTCCAAGTATTTGGTCATTTACACTCAGAAATGCAGGGAAGAAAAATAACTTTTTCTTCAAGCTTCTAAGGTTCTCAGTTGGACAGACTCCTTTAACAAAAGACAAATTATCAAAAGAAAAACAAACAGAAGTCTATTAACATGTATATTTCATGTATACATAGAATATCCCCAGGGAATGAGTAATTGTCCAAGAGGTGACTTTGAGTTCAGGCTTAAAAACCATCTACAAGCCGGCTCGGTGGCTCAGCCTGTCATCTTGCGCCTTTGGGAGGCTGAGGTGAGTGGATTGCCTGAGCCCGCGGGTTCGAGACCCGCCGGGGTAACTTGGAGAGCCCTCATCTCTACAATAAATCAAAAATTAGCCGGACATGGTAGCGCACGCCTGTAATTCTGGCTACTTGGAAGGCTGAGGTGGAAGGATCGCCAGAGTCCAGCAGGTCGAGGCTGCGGTGACCGGGAGCGGCCACTGCACTCCAGTCTGAGCAACTGAGTGAGACTCCAACTGAAAAAAAAAAAAAAAAAAAAAAAAGACAGTTTAAAAAAAAAAAACCATCTTCAACTGAAACAAAGAAAAAAGGGTCTGGGAGAAGACACATTATGGGGAAGTGCCTAGGAAAAGCATGGTACACAATGGTAAGTCTGGTTTTGCAGATTTGAGTCAGTGCCTTCTCCATTAACAAGAATTTCTAGAGAATTAAAGTCCTCTTTCTCTTGCATGTACAGAGAGGAGGCACCCTTACAAGTGGCTATTTTCTATGTAATTGTAAATTTCCCTGATAAAAGGGTAACTTCTACTCTGTTTTCAGAACTTCTGTTGTGTCTAGAATTTCTTAAAACAATCAGCTCTAAATAATTCTTAGCCGGGCTCGGTGGCTCAGCCTGTAATCCCAGCGCTTTGGGAGGCTGAGGTGAGTGGATTGCCTGAGCCCACGGGTTCGAGACCTGCCTGGGCAACTTGGAGAGACCTCATCTCTACAATAAATCAAAAAAATTAGCTGGGTGTGGTAGCGCGGGCCTGTAGTTCCAGCTACTTGGAAGACTGAAGTGGAAAGATCACCAGAGTTCAGCAGGCTGGGTAACAGAGTGAGACTTCAACTCTAAATAAATAAATAAATAAATAAATAAATAAATAAATAAATAAATAATTCTTATGCCAAAGAGGCATATTTTGTAGGCCTCCTACAGTAACTGTCACCATATTGCCCTCCAAAGAGGTTTAACAATGTGCCACCTACTAATTATGTATAAGAGTTCCAGCCACTTAACCTCCCCAACACACTACACTATTAAACTTTATGGTCTTTGCCAATCTAATGGGTGAGAAGGAGTATCTTAATGTTACCCCTTTCTGATGGGTATCTAATGTAATTTGTGAGTTTCTATTTTGTGGGTTAGGTTAAGTATCTTTTTATTTGTTTAAAAGAGATTTGTTTTCTTTCTTTCTTTCTTTCTTTTTTTTTTTGAGTTGGAGTCTCATTCTGTTGCCCAGGATGGAGTGCAGTGGCATGCTCATGGCCACCCCAGCATTGACCTGCTGGGCTCAGGCAATCTTTCTGCCTCAGCCTTCCAAGTAGCCAGAACTACAGGCAAGTGCTACCACACATGGCTAATTTTTTGATTTATTGTAGAAATGAGGTTTCACCAAGTTGCTTAAGGCGATCTCGAACCTGTGGGCTCAGGCAATCCTCTCACTTCAGCCCCCCAAAGTGCTGGGATTACAGGCTTGAGTCATCACACCAAGATGTTTTCTTTCTTTTTATAAACTATTCATTTCAGCTCTTCCAAGACACCTATTCTAGGTATAACTCTTATATAAGGTATACAGTTGCAGATTATTTTATTATGATCAAATCTGAAAACCACAAAAATTTAGGAATACTCTTACCCAGAAATAAATAAGATTAATAGGAAGAAAATTTAGAATGCTCTTAAGAGTCATAAAATATACACACATGTTTTACATTTACACATAAACACATAAACACTTAGACAACTAGGAAGGAATACCATGAAGCTAGAAAGAGATATCAAAAAATATATAAAGTGTTAATTTCATATATATATATTTTATAAGTTAATTCATATATATATATTTTTTTGAGCTGGAGTCTCACTCTGTTGCCCAGGTTGGAGTGCAGTGGCACACTCACAGCCACCGCAGCCTCTACTTGCTGGACTCAGATGATCCTTCCACCTCAGCCTTCCAAGTAGCTGGAACTACAGGCACATGCCACCACACCCAGCTTTTTTGTTGTTGTTGTTGAGATAAGGTCTCATCAAGTTGCCAAGGTTGATCTCGAACCCTGGGCTCAGGCAATCCTCTCACATTGGCCTTCCAAAGTGCTGGGATCATAGGCGTGAGCCACTGCACCCAATCTTAATTTATAAATTTGATATATTTGTTTTAGAGTTTAGATGTGCGACTAGGCTAATTTCTAAAGATCATTAGAAAAATAAGGATGTAAATATTGCCAGAACATTTCCGAAAAACTAAACCAAGAAAAGGAAACTATTTCTGCCTACTTTTAAAATACATGTTACAAATCTATTAAAAATTGAAAATGTGATACTTACACATGAATAGACAGACAAGCTTATGAGACAGAAAAGAAAATCTAGAAATAGGTAGATCTAACTACATGTAGCCACATAGTAAAATTATAGGAATATTTTTAAGTGGCATTAAAAATATAAATTATACCGTAATTTGTTATGAAAAAGTTGGGTAGTCATCTAAAATAAACTAGATTCATATCTTTCACCAGAATAAATTTGAAATTGATCAAAGATGTGTTTAAAAAATAAAAGTTGAGCCGGGCTCGGTGGGTCAGCCTGTAATCCCACACTTTGGGAGGCCGAGGTGAGTGGATTGCCTGAGCCGGTGGGTTCGAGACCCGCCCGGACAACTTGGCGAGATCTCATCTCTACAACAAATCAAAAAATCAGCCGGGCGTGGTAGCGCGCACCTGTAGTTCCAGCTACTTGGAAGGCTGAGGCAGAAGGATCACCGGAGCTCAGCAAGTCGAGTCTGCGGTGGCCGGGAGTGGCCACTGCACTCCAGTCTGGGCTACAGAGTGAGACGTCAACTAAAAAAAAAAAAAATAAGTAAATAAAATAAATAAAATAAATAAATAAAAGTTGTAAAAAACTCATGAAAAAAATTTTATTCTCTCACATGAAAAAAGTTTTCTAAATAGAAATGAAATCCAGAAACCATAAAAACGATTGATAAATTTGATGTTTAAAAAACAAAACAAAACAGGGCAACCCCCTCAGGTCCCCTCCCACTGTGGGAGCTTTTCTGTCCTCTCAATAAATTCTGCTTTCTAAAAAAAAAAAAAAAAAACAACAACAACAAAACTTGATGTTAAAAAAATGTAAAGAAAAAATTCTATACTGCAAAAATCACAATAATTAAAGTTAAAATCAAGCAAAAAAATTGTGAGTGAATTTTTGCACAAGAAACAAAGAACTAATTTATCTAATACACACACACACAGACACACACACACACACACACACACACACACACACACATCTACTAATCAATAAGAAATAACCTAACCATCCAGTAGATTAATAAGCAGTGAATGTGAGGAGGGAAATCATAGGAAAGAAAAACAACTAAACACATGAAAAATGTTCAAATAATGGTATTTTAAAATGCAGTATAATAATTTTTTTAAGCTAAAAGATTGGCAGAAATCAGAAAGTGTAGGTCGGAGTTCAAGGAAATATTCATATATATCGATTATGTGCATTTAAATCAATGAAACCTGTTTGCAGGGCATTTTGACGATACCTGTCAAAATCACAAATGCACATACCCTTTAATCAGCAGTTTGACATTTTGAAATATATTCTACAGATTTACTCACACCTGTGAAAAGTCAAATATATTCACGATTATTCACTGCCACTTTGTTTATAAAAGCAAAATATGGTAGTCACCCATATTCATATTCAGTAGAATATTCATATTCAGTAGAATATTGCTTATATAAATTATAGTGTATACACATAATGATATATTATGAATACTAAATTCAAAATAAAATTTATATATATAGAAATGGGATGTTCACCAAGATATGTTTTTAAAAGAAAAAAGTTATAGAACATTGTGTATGTATAATATAAAAACATTTGAGTAAAAATTAATTGATAGATTGATACACAATATACCTATATTTTACTCAGGCCAGGACTTTCTACATTTCAGTAACATCAGACTGCCTACCATTCCTCACATACAGCTTTTTATTAGAGCTACTATTTTGATAATTCTCTTCCCTGCCTAGAATGCCGTTCATCTTCATTTTTGCTTGCCAAAATGCAACCCATCTTTGAATCCTCCTGTAACTTTTAAATCTTTCTCTACTGTTCTTTCAACACAACCATCTGAACTTGGATTATTTTTAAAAAAATAAAAAGTAGTAAAATCTATTAAGTCCACATAACACTAGAGGAAGAAAAAGAGAGGGAAAATGAACAACTACTAAATATATGTCTGTCGGATATTTTAATGCCCTATGTCATTTAATTCCATTATGACACTTTAATGTGGGTATTATTCCAGTTACAAATGTTGTTACCAGTTTGAGGAGATTAGAGAATGTTCCCAGTGTCACAGATCTAATCATTGGAAGTGCAGAGGTTTAAATTCAGGTATCTAGGATTCCAAATCCTTTTCTCACTATACAGCCTTGTACTTGATGGAGTTTCTGCCACTTTTCTTTAGAATCCAAACCTTTGAGATCATCTGGCTTGACACTTGATTTACAAATGAGGAAAAGAAAGCAAGAGAGGTTAAGAGCTTTGTAAACTAGTTTGTTAGTGTCATTGGGGTTGGATAGAGTTCTAAAACAGCATATGTATGTAATTAGGAGTAGGGATGTAAGGTCAACTTGGTACTTTATGCTTTTATAATAGAGTTTAGAATTAACAGGATAATTGATAGTATTTAAAATTAAAATGCTGGCACATACCACAGACAGGAGGAGATTAAGGAATGAAAAACATAAACATCTGAGAATGAATGTCCATCTGTGAAAATTAACGTCCGTCTTTGACATTTATAAGAATGCTTTAGTGTCATTAATTTTTTGCTGAGCATCTTCCTGTGCTAAAGACAAAATGAGTTTTTGACATTCTCATACAAAGTCCATGTGCCCTACGATAAAATCCTGAGGTCTCCAGTGCTTACTTGCCTCCTCCCTCCAATATCTGGCTCCCATCCCACAGACTCTACCACACGGGCTCAGGAAGTAGGCAATTTCCTGTCCCGGCTGAGCCGGATATTAAGACCTCTTTGTTCCCTTATCTCTGAGAAATAACACCCCTCTCTAATACTGCAATGGCTGACAGAAACATGCTCATACTTACCTAAAGGACTCTGTTGTCTTCAACATTAGTGTTAGCTAAAGGCAGAGCAATTCATCCACACTCCAATTGTAAAATGTCATAAGGTGATCTGGAGCACATTGTATTATTACAGTTAGTAGACGGTCTGATATTAGAATAAAGAAAATATTTTAAAAAACAATAAAGCTAGGGTATGTTTCTTGCTGCTCCAACCCCCTACTGACTCATCGCCAAACAAACCAATTTTATGTCAATTTGCATTTTTGAAAGCATACTCTCTCATACACGATATCTTAAATAAATTCATTCATATTGGTCCAGACTAAACTAAAATTTCTAAGCTAGTAACGTAGGCACTTTAACTATTCTCTTTGGAGGCAATACAAAGAGAAAGAATAACTGCTGACAACTTCTTGGTACATCCCAATGTTTAAAGACACATGACATATCGATCTATACACACAGACTGTGTTCTCTGCTTGACTGATGGTTAGTAATACCATCTGCACATCCACAGCTTGTCCAGTTTCCAGGTTTCTTCCATTTGGTGGAATGTTCTTAATGCAATATTCCTATTCAACACTTCAAAGCTCTTTCAAATCATTTCACTTTTCATGTAAGGCATGCCCTACATTCCAGCTTCTTCTATTGGAACTCTGATACCAGGAAAAGCTAAAAAACAGTAAATTGTGATCACCAAGCACAGAAATAAAATTTA
The DNA here is from genome assembly GCA_027257055.1 of Cephalopachus bancanus. Taxonomy (NCBI): domain Eukaryota; kingdom Metazoa; phylum Chordata; class Mammalia; order Primates; family Tarsiidae; genus Cephalopachus; species Cephalopachus bancanus. Next base: position 9,292,635 of record JAPVLO010000060.1, read on the forward strand.
GAAGTAAAACTGTAGGGGACACAATCTTCCCACTTCCTTCACTGTCAGGGTTAAATAAACCAAAAGATTTTAGAGCTAAGAAATATGAAAGATCATTTAGTCTCACCAGTTCATTTTACAGGAGTGCAAATTAGGCTCAGAGTGAAGAACATTTTAGGTGTGGTATGGAGTAAGTTCCAGGTAAAGGAAACAATATTTGCATAGACATAGAGATGCTGACTGCACCACTAGAAGAAGACCTGTCTAGGTGGGCACATCGGGAAGAAATGGAACAAAAGATTAAATAGGGAGGGCTGAACAAATTTACAAAGGATCTTGAAACTTTCATTTGCAATTTGTGGATCAATTTTATACTTTCCTGGAAATTTATACATTGAATCAGATTAGATGTGGAATAGAAACTCAGGATCTCAGCTCTTGACTCTTGCCTTCATTATCCTTTAAGTTGTAACATTTTGTTAATTTAATTTTTAAATGTTTGCCATCCATTAGTTTGTAATCTTCATAGCATCTGGCACAGTTGTTCAGCATATACTAAGTGCTCAAAACCTATCTGTTGAATGAATGAGGTCATCTGAATTAACTTTCTCATTAGAGATGACATCTTTCATACAGCTCCCTGAACAGTTGACTCTTCAACCCTAGTCTTTCTGAATATCCTCAGTGACGAAGTCTGACTGTCACCAAGGTATCCCATGCCCCCATCAGGTCACCATTATTGAGAAGGTGGCAACTTCTTTGGAAGATGGAGGACAGGTTTTCCATTACCAGGATAATCTAGGTCCAAGAATATTAAAATACAGAATGTGTCTTAGGTTTCCAGTATAAATTAGTCATTAGCTAAGATATAAGAAAATGAAATATGTGAAGACCCTTTAGTACTTATTCAAAAAAACTCTATGGAATTAGATATTACTAGCCTCATTTCACATATGAGGTAATGGAGGCTAAGCTCTGAGTTCTTTATTCAAGAGAACACAAGATATGGTAGTAAAACTGATTTCAAACCAGGTCTGATTTTAAAGCTCAGATCTTCTTAACTTGCTACACTGCCTCTGTTAAAAAGTATAAAACAGAATTGTTACTCTCAAATAAATCGCAATCTAGCTGGAGAGACAGATTTATAAACACTCACTATAATGCTTATCAACAGTATGTAAAATACACTAAACACAGAGAAGAAAGCTATTAGTTCTGCCTGGAGATTAGAAATGCCAGGGAAGATGTCAGCAAAGGGGTGACTTCTGATCTGAGTTGCGAAGGTGACTGTCAGGTGAAATCAACCAGACTTATCAAAAAGAGTTTCCCAGGAGAATGAGTCCAAGAACTCAGTGCAACCAGAAGTTTTTTCTCATTGGAGCATAATATGTCGCAGCAAAGCTGGGGCCCACACAAGTCATTATGCAATATTTTCAGTGGGATTTTTATCAGGTTTTGCTTGCTTGTTACACAAGTGCCCTTCAACTCCACTCCCCACCTCGTGTGTACATACACACATACCACATACATCCCATTGCCATGCCTGGGACAGTGCCTTTTCTACTGCACTCACTGTCTCTGAGCATTAATAAATAAGCTACTTGGTTTATGTAAATATAAGGGTACAACTGAAGGAATTTTAAATGCCAGACATGATTAATTTAGCTGAGTTAAATGCTGCAGACACCAGTGTAGCACCAACATTTTAGGATACGAAATAAATACAGACTAGGCAACAGTGGAGGAATTTCCTGGACTTCTCAAGTTCATAATGGAAATTGGCATTTATCCTCTATAATTTATTTTTAATGCAGATAAAATCAGTCTCTCCTGGAAACAGATACCTTCCTGTACATTTATTGCATGTGAAAGAAAAGACTGTCCAGCTTTAATGAAGTCACAGACCAGTTCACTCTCTTGCTTAGAGGAAACTCAACAAAGAATTTAAAATTAAAATTCCAGCTTGTTCATCAGAAAGAAACCCATACAATACTACAGGATAATAGTAAATCAAACTTGCTGTATTATGGTATTTAAGCAGAACAACAGGAGTCATTCAAGATATTCAGTAAGTGATTGATTTGTGATTACTGCTTAGCTATTAAATAGGTATTGTGAGATAATACCTTTCAAAAAACATTGCTACTCCTGAATAAAGCCCCTAGTCACTCAGTAAATTTGTGACCTTGGAAGAAAACATTTAATCTTAAGTTTCTTCCACCCAACAGCAGCCGATGAAGCCGGAAGTGATTCTGTACCCAAGATGGACTGGATGTAACATTTACTTTTATAGCTCATCAACTATACTGAGGCTGAGGGTGGTATGTGTCAGAGATTTTGGCACAAGCCTACCACCAGGTTTAAAAAAATATTGAAAAATGATGGTGGGAAGTGATATGAACAGCATGTGGAAAGAAGTCTAATTTGAGAGAGGACCTGGTTTCCTTAGTCTTGAACTTGATAGGCCTCAAATTCCCACCACTCCACGGTTTGTACAACTGGATAGTCTTAATGAAGTCATGGAAGATAATGTGGAAGTGGTATTAAATCTTTACAATGTCCTTACAGAACAAGTACTGCCGCTGAAGAGAGCTCAGAGAGTTTTCTAACGCATCAAACATTAACATGTTCAAAGGCACTAAATATTCTTTTGAAAAAGAGACCCTAAAAATGGGAACCACAGCAGTGAAGTGTGAAAGAAGATGGCAAAAGTACTGACCTCTATAATGAAATGACTTAGGAAAAGAGGACAAAAGAGACATCTTTAGAAAAACTGGTAGAATGCTGGATTCACAGAAAGAAGCAGAGGGATATTAACCCAGGAAGAGAGAGTTGAGGAAACTCTGCCGTAACAGCATAGTCATTTTTTCCAGGTTGTCACACTATCTCTCTTAGGGAAAATAGTCTTGAAATTTTAGAACTAGAAGGAATTTAAAGATCATCTATTCCAACACCATTATTATGTAACTGGGACAACCGAGGCCCGTGGTTGATTCAAGGGTGCATAGCTAGTAACTGGTCAACCAAGACTAGAGCCCACCTTTCAGACTTCTTTCTGGTATTCACTGGCTTAGGAATTAGAAGACTGGGTCTAGCCTTGGTTCCTACACCAACTAGCTATTGTGTAGAAATAGATTCTATAATATCTCTATGCCCAGTTTTCTTATCTGCTCTGTTTCATAGTTATTAGAATAAAATGAAGATACAGTATGCAGGATTCCTTATAAAGGGCAAATAGTACTACTCAAAAGTAAAATATTCTTACCAGATGGTATCTTCTTGGAGTTTAAAGATGAGTATTAACTTGGCATCTTTCCCAGGTTCTAGATCAGACATTACATAAATATCTTTGAAATGAACTGATATATCTTCCCTTTTTATAAACTTAAAATAACCCAATTGTGCACAACAGGGAAACCATCCAGCAGAACTACTTCCAAGAAGGCTATATTGAATTCTCAAAACAAGAAATGTACTCTTTGGGGAAAAGCAATACCCATCTGCAGTACAGTCTTAGGTCTGGTGATTGCATCTAGTAAGAATTTAGTTTTAGTGATATAGGGCTTTTTGGGGGGAAAAACCCAAAAAACTTTTATTACATTTCTAGACTTTGAATCCCCCAAAATAATTTCTATTATTCAACTTATTTTCCTTATTTCCCTAATTCAATAGAGCAAATCCTTACAAGACTAATCTTTCTCATATTAACAAGCTATAATTTAGGAAGAATTTAATTTTAATTTAAAAAATATACAGGACCACTCAGGCAGTCAGTTAATAATGCAATGTAATTGACATCTACTTAAAGAAAACAATCACCATTTATGAACCAATTAATTAATACCTCAATAAAATTATAATTTATTTTGAACTTAGAATTTGACCTTTCTATAAATAGGATCTACTCTGTTCATTTGCTACCTAACTTTAAGTGGAAACATGCTCCAGATATTTGAATTCATGTTAATTTTCAAAAATGTATTGTTTCTATTTGTTTCTGTATCTTCTTACATCTTTCCTATTAACCAGGATATCAAGAACCTTATGCTAATATTTATCCTTTTATATCTTCTCAGAGAACATTCATCATTCAGCACATAAAAATGACACCTTCCCTTATTTCAGAAGTCACTGAATCTTAATAGTTTTATTTTATAAAATTCAACAAGCTGCCACCAGTACTGTTGGGGAAAAAAATGTTTCAAACTGTCAAGCTTTATTTTACTTCTCAATTCCAGAGCATAGCAATGTTAATTTCATCATCAGAAAGTTCCAGAACCAAATTCTACCGGTGAAATGGTATTAGTGCAAAGGAAATAAGATATCCCGGAGAAACCAAGCTGATCCTCAAATTCGGCTTCCCTCACTGAAGAAATTCTAGGTCGTGTATTATTTTACAGAGCCTCTACTGCCATCATCAAGACACTCTTAGAGGGAGTGGTCTTGAGGGAATTACATTCCAGTCAAATAATGTCTTTCAATTTGCAAAGATGGAAAAATGCTCCCAAAGACATGGTCACCATCCCATGTCTCGTGACAGCAATGCTCGAGATTGTTCTCACTTAAGAATTTTGATGTGTTAATTTATGGTCATGAGAGGACTTTTTTTACTCAGACCAGGCAGCAATATTTTCATGTCTATTAGCAGCTCCCTGAATATTTAAGTTTAGGGAAAGCTTATTCCTATTTCACTCACAGGAGAAATTCTACAAGGAGAGAAATTTCCTCTACAGAATAAAGGAGTGTAAACTAGTACAACCTCTGTGGAAAACAGTGTGGCGATTTCTAAAAGATCTAAAAATAGATCTTCTATGACCCAGCAATCCTCTATCTGGTAACATACCTGGAAGAACTCAAATCATTCTGTAAAAAAGATACTTGCACATGCATGTTTACTGCAGCATTATTCACAATAGCAAAAACATGGAAACAACCATGCTGCCCATTGAAAGTGGACTAGATAAAGAAAATGTGTTACATATACATGACGGAGTATTATGCAGTCATAAAGAAAAACAAAATTATTGACTTTGCAGCAACTTGGATGGATTTAGGGTCTATAATATTCAGTGATCTATCACAGAAAGAAAGATCTAAGTACTATTTGTACTCACTCATAAGAGGACCCTGAACATTTATCATAATACTATAAGAAAGGAATTGACAGTAATGGGATATTGCCAGGGATGGAGGGGGGGACACATAACATCAATAAGGGTACCGAATCTCAAACAAGGTGAAGTGGGGACCAAGGGGAGGCCCAAACATTACCTGTACAATGACCACTTATATACCTATCCCTGAATTGTACCCCACATCTTTGAAATAAAAAAAATTAAAACGAAATAAAAGAAGACATCCACATAGTTTGTTCTGAAAAACTATAGCAAGAATTGGCTTAATAATAGTCTCTAGGTCAGAGTGATAAGAGGATACCAGAAGAATAGGAGCATCAGCAATTGACCTGCATATTGTCCAAGGTGGTGTGAAATATTTATTTATCAAAAGTCAGACAAGATAAATCAAGTACATTGATTGGCTCCAGAAGGAATTCAGTGAGGATAAGTAATAATTGGTGATGATTTTAAGAATATGAGTAAAGGATATCAAACTGTATTATCATCAGACAATGAAGAAGTTTATCAGCTAAAGAAGACAAAAGACTGCAGTGGTTCTATTGATGTAGCTCAAGTATCAGCTGATAATTTTGATACAAATTTTACTTATAACCATGAGCCATCATTAATAACAAATTTTCCAGACTATTCAGAAATTTAGTAGTAAATGAGATATTATGACCTGCCATTTAGATAGTTGTGCAAATTATTCTTAACCAGACATTATTGCCCAAAGAGTGATTAGCCTTTCTCTGGACAATAAAGGTGAAAGCACAGTAGCCTTCAGAGTGATCAAATAGTTTCAGGATACCTCCTAGGAATTTTTTCATGTTTTGCTTGGATGGGTAAGTGGAGAGTGATACAATAGTCTTTTCATTGTCATCTCAAATCAGTTGTTGCCCATCTTGTCGCAAAATCATTTGTTTAATAGTTAGGAAACTAGATTATAATTTTGACATGTACGTAAGCCAAATCTATATTTTTATCCCTAAAAGGGCTAAAAACACATCCTGTTCTCCAAAAATTTAGTTGACTTTAAACATTTGAGAAACAATGTTATTTTCATTTTTTAGGACAAGCTGCATGTTTAGAAGGAGTAATAGGAGCTAAGAGGGAAATTTACATGGTTTGAAAAAAACATGTTCAATATTCTATCTTTTAATATTTAGAAACAATAAAAAATTTTCCAAAAGTTACAGAAAGAAAAAAGTTTGATATAAACTTGACTGGTAAAGGAACCCAGAAAATGGAAAAGAAATGGAGCAATGATCTCTCCTCTTCTCTTCAGTCATTTGCGTTTCTCTTTTTGCAGGGAGGGCATACAATAATTTCCAAAGAAATATAAGATTTTTCTTTATCAAAGAAGGGCAGAAGTTATAAAAAGGTTAAGAAACACCTATAGAAATCTTACCAGCCGGAGAACAGTTTAAGCATCACTGGGACAACGTAATCTCTCCATGAGGTATGCTACAGGAGGGATATTAATTGTAGCCTTTAATCTCCTTGTGGTAAATGTAGCCCACAAAGTCAAACTGTAAACACTGGAATAATAGCTCGAGTGTATCCACCAAAGATTTTATTGTGGTGACTATGTCAGCCTTTGTTGTCATTGGTTCTCTCAGAAGAAATAACTTTTAAGTCAGATGAAGAAATTCCCTGAAGGAGGGTCCACTTCTTCACAAAACTGCTAATCTTACATTCACTTAAAAATGGAAAAAATAAATATTATTTTTATAATTTTCAGTTTTATATAAATTTAACAAATTTGTATAAAAAATTTAAATGTCCTTTAAAAATGACTTTTCACTTAGATGAGACTGGCACTGATGTGCCCAATTTTGCTAAAGAGCAGAGTACTTTTTTGTTTACAATAAGAATCTGATTGCCTTGGACTATGAAGTACATGACTTCAGCATCTTCTATCTGATTTTAATTTATTTGCATTGAGACATATGCTTAGGGTATTTTCAACCTCATTTCTTGACTGTGGTTCCTCATCAATGTTAGATTGTTGAATTAAAATACTATTTCACACAAAAGAAACAGTCATCTTTGGGTAATAATGACTGCTTCAAGATGATTTGCTCATCTCTGAACAACTATATAAATAGCAAGTCTTGATAGCCCATCTGCTACCAAATTCCTAAATGACTCGGGAAAGTTTGTTACTAATGATACATCACAGTTTTTAGTAAAAACTCATATTGTCAAAATTATCAGCTGGTACTTGAACATTAATAGATCCTTGCTGTGTTTACATTATAACAGAAACGAAAACACTAGGGACAATTGGCTGTGTGTGACTATTGAGTAGGTTGTGACTAGGACTTTGGATTTTGCTAGCCTTAGGTCCTGGTTGATAATAAAGTTCAAACAAGGATGGTCTCAAGGTCAAGTGGGTGGTGAATAAGTAGTTCAGGATCTCACTCAGTGGTGTGAGACAGCCATCTATAGAGTCGTGTAGGAGAAATGCTTATGCAGCTCAGTAAACATGTCACATGTTCTTGCATGAAGGATTGAAGGATATATAAAGGCAGTGTTTTCTGCCATTGATAAAATCAAGGCTGGGCCTGACTGGCTGAAACTGCACAGCCTGGTCACTTTTCAGATAAAATGCTAGACAAGAGAGCTGAGCTCATCCAGAGATGGGTTGAAATACAGCTGTAAAATCAGTTATGGAAGTAAGAGAGCTTTTGGATCATCTGCAGCAGCTGGGGCAGTTTCCCCTTCATGTCCAGCTGGGCAACTCTAAACTCTTTTTTTGTGTACTGATGTTCTATCTTACTGAACAGCTCATGACTACACAACAATTGCATGAGATGGACTTAACTCTTGAGATACTTCATTGGCACTAAGTCCCTGACATTAAACTCAGAAGACCTCTTTAAAATCCATCTGTGTAACTGTGGACTATATGAATAAGTCTTTGCATTTGTAAGACTGATCACCGGAAGTTTTCAACATTTCAATTGCTTTGCAAGTCAAGACAGGGACCCATGTGCCAATTTTTCTAGTAAATGAAAGAAAATAGACATCAAATATTAGATGCCATTGGGTACAGATTAAGGAAGAAATTATAACACGGATCTGTACTACTAGTACTATTCTTAAATAGAGAACTAATTTGAAAGGACTCATTATAGCTAGCTTGTTGAAGAAAATATAATAGGAACAAAATCTTTTAAGATTTTAGTCCAGATTTAATTATTTACTTCAGGATAGTGAATTAAAAGAGTCGTCCCTGGATTTAACGATACTTTCTACATTTTCTTTGGAACCTAATGAATCATATCTGGCACTTATAATTTCACATAACATAAAAGGGATTTTGAGAAGAAAGAATTTTGAGATGAGAGAAACAAACATTCTACATACTGATTTGCTGCCAATCAATATAAGCTAGGTAATAAGTATTTTCAGAATTTTGATGCCAATTTCTGTGTCTACTAACATGACTAAGACTAATATTCAATTTTCTAGTTTTTGTGATGTTTTGATTGCAGGAATGTAAGTTCTATATAACATTTAAGTACCTACTATATCCAAAACACTGATACTCAGATACATAAGGAATGGTCTTTGCAAGTAATCTCATAAAAATGTAAGTCAACCTCAAAAGGAAATGAAGCTTGTAACCCGGGATACAGTTTTTTGCCTTTTTTTCTGCCCCCCAACACATACATAGTTGTTCAGGAGGTAAAATTTTGTGTTAATGTGCATTGCTTTTATTTTCTAGAAAAACGAATCATAGCTTTTATCAGGTTAAAACTTGGCCAAGATCATTGTTTTGATGTTTGAATTATTGGCTCCATTTCTAGACAGTACCAGATGTCTATTATTTCTGATATAAAGAGGCTGATAGTTTATTATAATTATAAATTTTATAGAGAGAATACCTGATTAGATCTAAAGAAACCTCCAATTATCTTAGTTTGAAAAACTGTTTTTGTTGGAGTAACAGATCATATATTTGTCATTCAGATGGACCTGATTTACTACTTTGGAGAAGAAGAAGGAAAGGAGAAGATCTTAGAACAAATTAAAAGTAAAAAGGCATTAAGATATTAAAAAGCAATTGGGAATGTGATAGCACTAAAAGCAAAATGTAATTCTTTTTTATTTTTAAAACTTTATTATTATTTTTAATTGACATAATAATTATACATATTTATGGGGTATAGTGTGATATTTGGACACATATATAATATATAATGATCAAATGGGAATTAGCATATCTATTACCTCAAACATTTATCATTTCTTTGTGTTGGAAACATTCAAAATCTGCTCTTCTGGCTATTTATTGATGGACACTTAGGCTGATTTCATATTTGGCTATGTTGAATACTGCTACAATAATCTTATGAATGGCAAATATCTCTTGACATACTGATTTCCTTTTCTTTGGATATACGAGACCAAAACAAAAAAAAAACAAACAAAAAAAAAACCCTGAAACTTATTTATAAAAAATTGTGTATTCTTACATGTTTACACTTCAGTCACCTTCAAAATACTCTTCATTTGGTGCAATACACATATTGAGACGCTTTTTCCACTGCTCAAAACAGTTTTTGAACTCGTCAATTATGATGCCTTTTAGTGCTTCTGCGGTATTTTGTTAAACCTCTTTCACACTGGCAAAACCTTCCCTTTCAGAACTTTTTTCATCTGGAGAAACAAACAAATAAAAAAGTTGCTCCAGGCAAGATCAGGTGCATAGAGAAGGTGTGGCCCAGGGGTCATGCCATTTTTGGTCAAAAACTGCTGAATACTCAGCCCAGTGCAGGCCAGTGTGCTCGTAAATCACCCATCATGAAATGGGCAAACATACTGAAAGACTCTCCAAAAAAAGATTCACTGAAGCTGAACACAGACTCACAGCAACGCTATCTGGCACACTGAACACATATCTAGCAGGTGAGGCCATTACTACAAGGGACCCACCCTCCAAAAAATAATTCTGGTTCTTTGTGGGTCTTCCCTTGTATACCCAGTAGTGGGACTGCTGAATTAGAGGACATACAAATGGTCAACAGATATATGAAAAAATGTTTAATATCACTTATCACCACAGAAATGAAAATCAAAACCACAATAAAATATCATCTCACCCAGTTAAAATGACTATCTCTAAAAAGACAAAAGTAACAAATGCTGATGAAGATACAGAGAAAGGAAACTCTTATACACTGTTGGTGGGAAAACACTATGAAAGGTCCTCAAAAAACTAAGAATATAACTACCGTATGATCCAACAAAATGTAATTCTTAACATAAACAGTTGAGGGAAACTCAAATTCTAACCAAACTTAGAACTAACAGTAGTTTTAAAACTGCTTTTGCCAAAACTAAACTTCTAACACTAATTGATCTATTTTAAACATATACACACACACATGCACAATCACAAGTTGCTTGAAAACAAGGATACATTCTGAGAAATGTGTTATTATGCAACTCTGTTGTTGTGCAACAGATATTGTGCACCTAGATGGTCTAGCCTACTACACACCTAGGTTATATGGTATAGCCTATTGCCCCTAGGCTACAAACTTATACAGCATGTTACTATAATGAATACTGCAGGCACCTGTAACACAATGGTAAGTATTTGTGTATCTGAATATATCTAAATATAGAAAAGATACAGTAGAAGCATGGTAGGTATTATAATGTCATGAGAGCACTGTCATATATGTGATAGAGTTCATAGATAACGGAAACATAGTTATATAGCACATGACTATATAAACACATACATATGACAGGACACCAGAGCACCTCAAATTCAAAACCACAAGATGGCTTTTATCACTTTACTAACAGTTTTTGAACAGTAGAATAGGCAATCTTAGTAACATGAGTTTTAAAATATTGGGAATAAACTGAAACAATAAGTCACTACAAAATAATCAGAGCAACAATGGTGGCCCACTGATTTTCAAGCAAGCCAGGATTCACCATTTAAAATATTAAGTATATTATTTGGGGCTCACAGTGCTGGAAAACAGGGACTATCTTGTTGAATATCATAGCCCTAGAGCTTATGACACAGTAGCCACTTGATAAATTATTGCTAAATGAGATGAGTCTGAAGATTCCACAAGCTTGGCACGCTTGGACCAGTTAGTATTGACTCTGCTGCCTTCACAACCCATTACAGTTCCAAGTGTTAATATCTGGGGTCTTAGAAGAGTCCACAGAAAAGAGAGCTCTTAGCAGCATTAAAAATATGAAACTAGTTTGCCAGAACTGAGTCAGATGGTGAGCAATGAGCTAGGAGCAAAAGGAATAGGTGAGGGAGGATATCATAAGTAAAATATGTACATCACATTTATGGGAACACACAGAATTGCTTATATACACAATCATTATCTGAGTAAAGGGGGGTAGTTTATTCATTCAAATAAAGAGCTATAGTGGTTCCTATCATATATCAGCACTGGTAAGATTTGGTAAATGCCTAAAGATGAATTGTTCTTACATATACATGCATGCTGGGTAAGGTGAGGCATGCATAAATCAGAATCCAATAAAAAATTCCACTCATAATGACAGACTTCCAACAGTCTAACCTTAGCCTTCAGTTAATTAAAGCACTTCTGTGTTTAAAATACACCTATTTGTGATATGCAATCTTGTTTTCCTATCAATAGGGTTGGCGGTGGTGAGGGAAACAATAACAAGTCTGCATTGAAAGTAGAACCCTCTTTCCTCTCCAACCCATCCAACGGAGGATCCAAGGAGCAGCATCAGGATGCCACCAGCGGGGACTGCTGTTGGGTGCACCCTCATGCTAAGGCATGTCCGTCCAGCAGCGGCAACAAGGGTCTCTGTAGCCCAACCAGCCAGTTCAATGTGGCCACTCAGGCTCCAGTGTTCATTACCAAGGCCACATGAGGGCAAAACCTTCCATGCCTCTCCTTACTCCCCTCCCCCAGCTGAGCATGGGCTAGGCATTAAGTAGGCCTCCTTCACAGAGAGCATTTCCCCCACTTGAACATTCTCTCACAAGCCCCCTTTGTTCCCTGCCCTCCTCCCTATTTACATGCTGCAGCAGCAGTCACCCAGATGTTCTCTATCAAAGCCTGAACCATGCCAGCAAACTTTGGCACAAATGAAAGTGCACTGAGTCCTGGCCCTCCAGAAATACCTTTTCCCCCTCTGATTTCTGCAAATATTTTTAAATGTTAATGGGTTCCACTCACCCACAATCTAGGGGGAGGTTACAGAACAGGGCTCTGTGTGTCCAGCAAATTAGCAGCCTTAGGATACTGCTTGGCGCCTAGGTTCTGTCCCACCCTCGGGCGTTGGCTGGGGTTCTCCAACCTTGAACTGTTGAGGCCAGTTTGCCAGCACATAGCTTTCTAGTGACAGAGGTTAGATGAGTGGTTGACAGAAAAGCTGTTTCAAGCTACAAAGAAAAAGAAAGAAAGAAAGAAAGGAAAGAAAGGAAGGAAGGAAGAGCCCTATCTTGCTGTGAAGTTTCTGAGTAAAAGAGATTAAGTGCCACTGAAATAAGGATTTGAAATGTTTATTTTCTTCTCTTAATTCATCCTCTTTCTCCTCCTCTTCCTTTTTTTCTATGTAAAATATATAATTTTTGTCATTCAGTACATAGGCACAGAATAATGCTACCTATGCTCTGGCACTTAGGATTTCATGACCCTTTGAAGCTCCTTAATAATAAGAAATGGGATTTTTCTATCCCTCATACATTAACAGAAGCCTTGGTACAAATTTTATTTAAAAGGAAAGTGGAATCTTTTATATGAAGGTGGGAAAGTGGTAGGTATTTGGACAGAGAAGGAGAGGGGTGGATAACACAGCTTTTTCCAGGAGAGACTTATTCATCTTATTTGCATTTTGATAGCTGTTTTTGGGAGTGGCTGGAGGCCAGATAAAAGATAATTTAAAGCTACCTGCCATGAGCTGAATGTTTGTGTACCCCTTAAAATTCTTATGTTGAAATTCTAATTCTCAGTGTGATGGGATTTGGAGATGGGGCCTTTGGGAGTAATAGGTCATGGTATTAGAGTCTTTGTAAGAGGAGACAGAAAAGCGCCCTCTCCCTTGGACTTGCTTTCTGCGTATATCTGTCACTCTCTCTCCTTCCCTCCCTCTCTGTCTTCTCTCTCCCTCCATCCCTCCCTCCCTCCAACCCTCCTCACCCTCTACCCCTATACCCACCGCCACTAGTGAGGACACGTGGAGAAGACAGCTGCCTTTACACCAGGAAGAGGGCCCTCACCAAGAACCCAACCATAATGGCACCTTGATCTCAGACTTCCAGCCTCCAGAACTGTGAGAAATAAGTGTCTGTTATTTAAGTCACACAGTCTATAGTATTTTGTAGCAGCAGCCTGAACAGACTAAGATACCACCCCTGGAGATTCTTTGTTTTTAGTCTGTCCTAACAGCCTCACCATCACTCTAGAAACAAATTGTTTAGATGCCATTACCTCCCAGACTTGTAACATTTTCTTCACAGCTAGAACTCCATCTGTCACTTACAGAGTTATCATGCTTCAGGTAGGTAGCCGACATCCTGCCCTGCCTATGCTGGGGAGTGGAGAACCTGGCTCTCAGGTCTTTGGTCTCCTAGATGTGAGCTTCAGATAATCACATCAAAATCCAAAGATGAAGTTTGGTTGAAATCTAATCATTTAATGTGGGGACTTTACATTGTGTAAGAATCATGGTACAATAGTCTAGGATCAGTGGAAAGAGCAAGGTACAGATTTTGAGATAAAGGATTCAAAGAATCCAAGGTACTACTGTCTGTTGGTGCTTTCCATGGAAGACTTGGTCAGAATATGCTAGTTATACCACTAGGATTCCTGCTCCAGAACTTTCTGGTGAGGAGAAACAGACAATTAGGAGGATCCTAGGAGATGTGGCAATAGAACAAACATAAGGTTACACAATAGAGATAACTCTTGAGAACCCTCACACTCTCCACCTAGGATCTACTCACACTCTCTGGGAACTGAGAAAGGAAACCATACCTTATTGTCTACATTCACATGATTTTGCTATGGCACTGTCTTCATCAGCATTTATTTATTTTTTTACTTTACCAGGACTATCTTGTCCAAGCAAATAGTTGGGTTATCCATTATAAGAATTTCCTCCAAACTCACTATCTCTTCAATGGAAAGCACCAACAGGCAGTTATGCCTTGGATTCTTTGAATCCCTTGTCTCCAAATTCGCACCTTGCTCTTTCCACCAATCCTAAACTGTTGTGCTATGAGTCTTACACAATCCTAATCAAGTTCCCACATTGAAAGAGCAGATTTAAACCAAACTTTCAATCCTCGATAAATTCTAACCTTACCTTCCCCCACTCTAAAATGTGGCCAGACTTTGTGATATGATACTTCTATCTCACTACCATAAGCAATAAACTCAGCTTTATCTTACCAACAGATTGCATTGATAACATTTAAGGAGTCAGCTCTTAACACTCTTTTGTTAATTATAACTTGATATGGAACTAAGATTTATAGGGGTAGAAGCAGGATGGTTTTTATGATTCTCTATCTTTTCTCACTCAAAATTATTACTTCCTATCATTTAAAAGTTCTGATTTATAAAACTGAAATTGGAAATAATTTCTACCATGAATTAATTCTAAAATAAAATTTAAATAAATTTAAAAAGCAAAAAATTATTTAAATTTTTCTTTCTACTGAGTTCTCAGCTAAAACCCCTGTAACAAAATTCTAATTAACAAGAAAAAAATCATTCAGAAGTATTTAATATAAAAGTTTGATGTGACTTGGAAGCCTTCATTAGGAAATGAAGGCCCCAAGTTAAACCTGATCATTTCTTTGCTAGGTTTAATGAAGAGTGGAAAGTCATGGAAAAATGTGATAGGACAAAATGTATAAGTTAAGAGAAGTAAAGTGGGAGAAACTTAGCAAGGCCTGTTTATATAGATTCCTCTCACATAAGAATCTTATGATCAGCTTTATGAAAAGTTCAGAAAATTCCTTCTACATGCCATTTCTCAAATTCTTCAGCTCAAAAAATTCAATATACCAAGGGGCTATGTTTGGGGGTAGTATACCCTGAACCTCATTGGGGTTATAAATGACTAATATAAGATAGGTGTCTCCTCAAAGAATATGATGATAATTAAAGAAACCACTAAAAACCCTGGAGGAGATGTATGCTGGATCAAGAGAAAGTACTGTGTAGGTTAATCATTTCCCTGAGAGAGTATTTTACAAAAAAAGAAAGGAAAGAAGGAATGGAGGGAAGGAGGAAGGGAGCAATTTTAAACCCAACAGAGGTTTAGGATATGACATTGTTTCTCATCCTAAGTCAACAGACTTTAGGAGCCTGCAAAAATTTTGGCTTTTCTTTAAAAGAGGTCCGTAAGTGTGAGGACCATAGCTATATACTCTAAATCATTACTTACACCAATATAAGAAAGATAAAACTTCTGACTCAAGAAAGCAATCTAAACACAATCATTCATCTGTTCCAACTCCCCAAAATCAGAGGAAATATAAAAGTAAATAAATACACAGCAAGCACAGAATGCCAGGAAGGATAGCATGTGTCCATCAGCAAAAAGAAACTTCTGGTAAATCAGATTGATTGCAAATTCCAAAAAAGCTAAAAACAAAACCAAACCCTAATCTTGTAAAAAATAAAAGAGAGAATCTCCTGAAAGTTTGAATCAACCTTGTAGAACCCTATTAAACCCATGAATCAAAGGCAGCAGGGCTAGGGGTAACGGGCCTAGGGTAAGCCAATAATCAAGGTCAGAAGAACAGCTGAGAACATCACGACTGAGCCACTTTATTTAATGTTGCTGTAAGCAGAAAGCATGAATAAGAGTTCTAATCCAGAAAGGATTTTGAAGACTGTGGGAGAAATATGTGCCACCTGGCTATCACAAGAGTTGGGAAATCTCACACAGAGGCTTGTTTCATGCTTTTCCTTTGTATAACAGAGCCAGGGCTCATGGACTTAGCAAGCATCACCAGACTGATGAAATATGCTCTACCAAGCAACAGTAATCAATCTAGACTGGGGGTTCTCAACCTCTTTTTGCCCATGGACCACTTTGTTTGATAAACCTATAGGTCTCTTCTTAGAATAATCTTTTGAAATATATTACATATACTATATATGGATTAAAGAGGAAGCCAATTACATCAAAATTGAGCCATGAACATATTTTCTAAATTATTATATAAATATATAAAATATATATAAATGTAATTGTTTATTAACACATAAGATGACAAGACCAGGGAGTAGGTATAATACAGCCAAAATTTTGAAGTATTGATGTCTGTAATCTACATTTGCAAGTTAATATATGGAAATATATGTGATTTCTATCAGTGATCAAGTCACATATACCGCTAATATTCCCATAGTTGTTGTCTACACTCACGATTGAAAGAATTGCTAAATTTCATCTTGAGGCAAGTACAAAATGTAATTTTTCCATCTAGATGGATGGACTTCCTGAATTCTATCCAGAGATGCCATAGTGATCTGTGGGCTTCAAGTAAAGAACTTCTGATATAGACCTTCATCTATAAATATTAATAGGACACCAAATATCAAATACACAAAAGGTCAACCAAAGATTAAGAAAAGCACCAGACTCCACAAAATAACTAATCTTTGAGGAAAGAAAATCACAGAAATTTGCAAATAGCAGGAAAATAACTACAATTAATAACTGCAGGTCATTTCAAAAGGTATCAACTAAAAAATTCCATCAGCCAAAACTGGATGCTATGAAAAATAAAGATTTTTTGAAAATTGTTAAGGTTACTAAAATATGGACTGAATTGCAGAATAAATGCAACTCAACATTAAATTAGTGAGCTGGAAGAGTAAACTGGAAAATTCTATAAAAATTCAGTGAAAAGAACAAAGATAAAAATATGAGAGAAAAGATAAGAGACATGTAGAATAGATCTAAAAATTGTGCCATCCATCTAACAGGAGTTCAAGGAAGAATACATTAAAAAGGAAACAAATAATAATAAACAGCAACAACAAAATTTCCCCCAGATAAAGTCTCTTCATATTGAAAGAACCTATTGACAGCAGTGCAAGAACAACATCTGGGCACATTCAATTAGAATATATGAATTTTAACAATAAATAAATTCAAAAATGAAAGCGATAAAGTGTATAACAAAATAGACAGGAAAATTAAAAGACTATAAGACTTCTCCTCGGTCAGCTTCATCTTACTCTCAAATAGTTGAGAGAGAGAGAGAGAGAGAGCCCAATCGCACTCAGGGGTACAAAGCAAATGTGGCAAAATATTATTAAGTGGTGAATTCAGAAATATGGGTGTTTATTTTTCTAGTCTTACAAATTTTCTGAAATTTGACAAATTATTAAAATGTCAAGAGAAAAAAAGACTTTTCATCTGCAACTAAGGATGCTAGAAGACAATGGAGCAAGACTGCAAATTAATGAAGAACAAATAGAATTTACATACCAAATTAAACTCTCATTTAGAAAGGCAAATAATAATATACAAGGTCTCATAATATTTTTGAAAAATATAAAACAATGTACTCTCTAACAAGCTAAAAGTGAATTTAAGAAAGATACTATAAAAAAAATGATGAGCAAAGAAAAGATAAAGCCTCCAATTAAGTTCAAATAACAATTTATAATTAACTCTAAATTTAGTTCCTAAGAAATTATTCTTAAATCAAGACTCAGAAACACAATGATAGGAGAGAAAATAAATACACCTAAATCAATAAAAGAAATTACAAAACATTTTAAAAGTTGATGAAGCTATTGAAGAGAAAGTAAAGGATTTGTCTGCTTGGGAAATTGAAGATATTGACAGATTCTGACTAATTCATGATGTTGTTAGAAAAATTGATATCAGTATAATATGCTGCTTAAAAATTAAAAGGAAACCACTAGAAAAGCACATAAACTATTAAAGGAGAAAGGAAATAACAATGAAAATTTAAGCAATCATGTTGAAGATAAGAAAATGAAAAAAAATTTAAACCCTATATATATTAAAAAAAAGTCAAAATGGTAAGCCTAAGATCAAATATATCAATTACTAAAATAAATGAGAATGGACCAAGCTCTACAAATTAAAAAGATAATTCCCAGATTGGGTAAAAATATACATTTATATATTTATTTTGCTATGTGCTAGTTACAAAAAAAAAGTGATGTAAAAGTTTTGAAAATACAGGAATGAAGAAATATATATTATATATATATATAATATATATATATATCTGCTAAGTACTTTTTAAAATCATCATATTAATATTAGTGCTAGAGTAAATAAAATCCAATGTAAAAAGCCTGGGAAAAGCTATATTTTTAAACTGCAAAATCCACACAGAAAATATAATTGTAATGTTACGTGCACCTACTATACCAGCTAAATCAAACATCCTATTAAAAAAACAAGAAAAATGTATAAACTCATAATAGTAGAAGATCCACATATCTGTTTTAGAAATCAAAAAATTAAAGCGATAAATGAATTACAGTCTATAGAAGATTAAAAACTTAATACAGTAGATTTAACAGAGTTTAACTTAGAATAGACTTTTAACTAACATCCTCTGGAACGTTTACCAAAAAAATGGCCATGTTAGGCTACAAAAAAAAATTCTTTTTGTGACCCTATATTTTTAAAATTGTTTTATTTATTTATTTATTTTAAAGATGTGGGTTACAATTCAGAATTAGGTATACAAGTGATCATTGTACAGGTAAAGTTTGGGACTCCCGTGGTCCCCACTTTGCCTAGTTTGAGATTTGGTATACCCTTTTTGATGTTATGTGACCTACCTCCCTCCCTCCTCTGGCAGTATCCCGCTACTGCCAATCCCTTTCTTAGAGTATTATGGTAAATGTTCAGGGTCTGCTTATGTGTGAAGAAAATTTCAAAACTTCAAAATTAAAACCTATATTGTCTATACTTGCTTAACACAATGCAATAAAGCTAAAAGTCAATAGTAAATGGGATAACAAAAAAATAAAACAGAATCTCCACATGGACAATTATAGATTAGGATAGATAGATAGATAGATAGAATGAACTAAAAATAAATGACAGTGGAAATATTCCATATACAAATTTATTGACTATTTCCAAATTCAGAGGAAAAAAATATGGCCTTAAATGAAGTCAAGAGGAATGATAAATGAATTAAACATTTAACTCAAGATGCTATAAAAAGATGGAAATTGTT
The DNA here is from genome assembly GCA_027257055.1 of Cephalopachus bancanus. Taxonomy (NCBI): domain Eukaryota; kingdom Metazoa; phylum Chordata; class Mammalia; order Primates; family Tarsiidae; genus Cephalopachus; species Cephalopachus bancanus. Next base: position 9,311,967 of record JAPVLO010000060.1, read on the forward strand.
CCAAAAAGAGCATATAAATAGAAGGAAAGTTTCCCAGCTCAATATATGAGGCTAACATAATCCTGATGTACAGACTAGGATTTCTGCAATTTAATTCAGAGGTGGTCAAAAATTTTTTGTGAAGTGAAAAACCCTCAACAAAACTCAATAATTAAAAAAATACAATCCAGCATAAAAATGGGTAAAATGATTTAGATAGAAATTTTATCAAATAAGTGACACAGACGGTAAATGAGCACATGAAAAAATGTGCAATATCTGATGGAAGCGCAAGTTAAAATCATAATGAGATACCACTATATACCCATTAAATGCCTAAGATTTTTTAAAGTTATAATACCAAGTGCTGACAAAGATATGGAGCAACTGAAACTCTCATAAATCACTGGTGGGAATACAAAACTACAGGAATAGTAACCAAATTGGTTGGGGTTGAGGGAAAAATGTTAACAGTTGTTCATATTCCGTGTGGTAGAAATACAGGTTTATGTTTTATTTCATGTACTTCAGGGTTTTTAAAATTTTCCTCAAAATAAAAATTAAGAAAAACATAAAAATAATGTGTGAGATCATCTCCACTTGCCCTTCCAGATAAATTCCTTACTCTTCTCTATTTTGTGTCCTGAGATGCTGACTTCTATGGACTACATCCATCAGGCTCTTTGCCTTCTGACTTCTAATTGGGTTAGGCTAATGGAGGCTGGGAAGAGAAAGAGGATGGGGCATTTATTCCCCAGCTCCCTTCATGACAGGCCACCGGATGGCAGTGGCTGACTTTCTCTACAGACGGCCACAGCTCCAGTCAGGGTACCTTCTACAACTACAACCTCAGCAATAGCAATAAATCCCTTAGATTCTGGGTACCACTTCCTCCATAGTCTCTGTGGCTTTGGTGTTCATGGCTCCTAGCAGCTGTTATCGATCCTTGTTAATTTCCAGTAATATAACCCTCACCTTTGTAAACAGTCCCTTCTTTAGATTTTCCTCAATTATTCAACTTGAGCATTTTTTGTGTGTTACGTGCCAATACTAACTGTAGGTGCCCCATAATTTTAATTAATAATATTCTTTCTTTTGGAATCTTTAACCACATCAGATTAAACAGTAAGAATTATTTTCTAGACTAAAAGTACATGATGACATCGACTGTGGCACAAAATTATCTATCCATCTATCCATTTTTGCATTAGGTAGAGCCAGATGAAGTTGTTGCTAGAGATCTGAACTTCATTGTTTGACCACTCTATTTAGCCAGAGGATTATGCGAATAAATCAGTACTTTTCTTTTTCTGGCGAAATATTCATTGTACTCATAAATATGTGGAGAGCACTGCTTACTAAATTTTATAATATAAGCCTTTTCCATGCTTCTTTTAAGTACTGTTTTCTTGCTTTTTGTTTTTTTAATATATGAACACTGTATATTATTCTTCCCCATTCCCCACTTTAGGTCTGAAAAGATTCAGAGCAAAATTGTGACCCAACTCTATAAAGTATATACAACTTTAAAACATGGGTTTTTTTGTGTTACTCATTCTCTGCTCCATTTTATTTTTCCTACACTTGTTTTCCCTTAAGTTAGATTTTCTTACTTCCATGTATATAAAATATAGATACACATGTATATATGTGCATATACATGTATGTGTGCACGTGTGTATTTAAGGCACCTTATACTCTTTCTAGCCTAGGCAGCAATATAAAAAGTACAAATTTATAATTTCTTGACAGATGATTTCTATTAATGAAAAGCAAGAGTATAGTTTAGCCACAGTACTGCCTAATATCCATTTTATTATGTAATTCAAAGATTATCCATTCTAGAATTGTTCTAACCTTAAAACATGTACCCTTTACAAACTGTCTACTCTCTGGTTATCAATAACAGCTTCACTATGTTTTTTATCCACATATGTTTAAAGAATCTTTCATAAACTTATAAAGAGCTTTAAAATATTCAAAATAATTGGCTAACTACACTAATGACTAGGTTTATTTTTAAAAAATACTTGAGAGGTAACACCATATTGATTAAGAGCACAAACCCTTGAGTCAAACTCTCTGGGTTAATTCCCATTACTAGATGTAACTTGGACAAGTTACTTAAACTTTTTGTTCCTTCGTTTCCTCATCTGCAAAATGAGAGGAATAATTAGAAGCTTGTTGTAAAGAGTAGAGATAACACATGAGAAAAGAGACTGCCAAAATAAATATTAGCTACAATTATTTTAATAAAATATTTTCCTGGAAGACACCTTTCCCAGAATTATACTAACGTTCTGTCATGCAAATAATGATCATTTTGAAGGTTCCAACTTAAGGCTCATGCAGAGCAAAGCGATGGTAAAAATTCTTCATGAATAATCAGTAACATTAATAAAGAATCATCACTTCAATTTGTTTGATTTCTATTCATTTTGTCAAACCACTTATCCAACAGCTACTTAAGTATATGACTAGGCATTTGCTAAAATACTTCAGCTGATAAGTGACTAAATCCTGTTCAAAATTTTCCCAGGGGGTCTATGCCAAGGTAACAATTCCAGTCCATCTTACCCTGTTAAGCTACGTTTTTTTTCCCTGTTAAACAAAGGCCTTTTTAACTGGTTGCTTCCATACTGCATATTTAACAAATACAACATAATTCCTCACTAGCCTGCTGGAACTGGTTGCCATCAGCTAGTAAGAGGTAATCGTTATGTATCTCATCTTAACTCTGCATTTCATATTTATACCTTGGAAACAGGCAAGTCGGGTTTGTTGTTTTATTCCTGGAGAGCCTTTAGTTAAACATCACAAGCACTGTCACTGTCTCTGATTCAAAAGAACCAGTCTCAGTGAGGTCCTAGAGTTAGAATGTCCACCTACATTATCTTTTATAGCTTACATCAAGAGCAAGTATTAGAGGATATCCTGATTTGCATATATCCAGTAAATAGAATGTTTTAAAAACAACAAATATGTTTTTATCTGGAAGATTCATATTTGTGAATCTAGCTTTCTATTCTGGTTTAAAATGTGAGCATAAATATTTTTGGTTACAGCAGTAACTATTGTGGTAATGATGTGGTGTGATGATTCCACATATCAAATTAACTTGGAAATATTGATACATGATGTAAGTTCTCTTAGAAATTCAGACTGTTTTATGCAAAGTTTAAATACAGAATACTTTATTTTGTTCTGGAAATTTTATAAAGGCATTTTGCCAAAAGCATTAATATTTGATTTTACTTGTTAAGATTTGTAGGAACTGCTTTAAATTTATTATAAAAACTAACAGCTACAGCAACACATTTTCTCCTTTCATTAAGGTAGTGAAAAAAAAAAGAACTTTAAGAGCTTTTCCATAAAAATGCTCTAAAATATTCTATTAAAACTAAAAGGCAACTGCCATATCACACGTGGTCAGATTTAACTATTCAAAGTTATTTTAGGTATATCAGTCCCCAAAGACCAAACTACCTGAGAGTCCAGCTGTGTTCAAAGTAGATATTGATCTACAAAACTCAACCTCCAGAGTTAGATAAGGCTAGTACAAAGAGCTATTAGATCAGAGAAGAATAATTCTAAATTCAACAATAGTATTCTACTCCCCAAAAGGCCATACTTGATTACAGGATTCTTAAGATAATAATCACCCTGTGATGATCAGGGGAAAATCTATGAGAGCAAACAGCTTAAAACAAAAGCTCACTTCCAATATTAATAGCAAGCTATCCCATGTCAATGATGGTGAATTGAGAATCTTAGTGGCAAGCAATTTTCTAGGTTGTGAGAAAAAATAACATTTCATTGAAATCTTAAACTCTTGTAATTATGAAAAGTATCTTTAAAATGCTACAATCATATGCATATCTGTTGTTAACCATAATACTTCTGGTATGGTTTTCCTTGCCTACTTTTATTTTATAGCAATTTTTGTGCATTTTAAATATGGTTCAAACATTAGTGGTCACAAAGATATGTAGCACCATGCATAAGTAATTTATTAATGTATTTGTTAGTGTGGTCCATTATACATATATTTAATTTGCCTTAAAATCAGGTTGCTAAATATTTGTTTTAAAGTCCTAAATATCAAGAAATAAAAGTGTCCTATATTTTTCAAAAGTTTATTATTGATTTTGTACTTGAACTCTAACAATCTTTCATCAGTATCCTTGTTAGGATTCCTCAGAACCCCAACAAACGGATAAAACTTACTTTTACCTTGTTACCAGATGCTGATGTATTTGGAATCTTATTTTTTGGTATAAAAGAGAGTTTGTTGTTTTTTTTTTTTAAGGCAGATTAATGATGACAAATTAAAAAAAAATAAAAAGCATGGACCCAATAATACAGTAACTAAATTTAAAGAACAAAAGGACTTGCCAATAAGTGTTAATATCTTACTTCCTGAACCTGTGTTAGAAACAGGATAGGGAGCAAGGATATTTTTGTCTTGCTTGCTTGTTTGTTTAGAGTCAAGTGAAAAGTACAGGGCCTGGAACCATACATACTTGGGGTATAATTCTGACTCCTCCATTTACTTATTTATTTGACCCTGAGAAAATCACCCAATTTCAAGTGACTTCTGTGTTACATCAGATTTTCATTCAGGTCCATAAAACACTAAGAAAATAAAAATAATACTTTCATAATCTAATGTATACAAATATAGTGAAAATCTGAAAAAGAGCAATGGTAACTTTCAGATTAGGCTATTGTCTTTCTTTGAATTCTCCCTGTTGGAACTTTTCATCTTCTCCTTTAGAATGATTTCTTATTGTTAAGTGTGGCCATGTCACCTAAAGTGAAGGATTTCTTCAAATTTACACACACCGTCACTACTTGCTTGTAGGCCAGTGGCACTGGCTTTTCTTCCACCTAAATAAAGGAAAGGGCCATTTCCAGTCTACTCACCTACTCATTTATTGTGAGCTCAACTCTGTTGGTTGGAAAGCTGCCATACATTTATGAGAGCCTAAGGGATATTGGACGGTTGTCATCTTTCTCTTGCTCCCTCCCAGAACACCAAATGCCCTGGCAAGGTTGCTGCACCTGGATGCTGAATTCCCTGCAGAGCACCCTGTTACCAGAATTGTGGAAAACTTGGACTGAGTTCAGAGAAGAGCTACTAAAATGGTTAAGTGACTGAGGGGGCCAATTTATAAGGAACTCAGAAATGTTTGGTTAAGTGGTAATTACCCTAAAAAAAGATGTGGTGACTCTGGCATTAAGTTTAAATTCCAAGCCATTCTTGGCAAGTGGCCTCCTCTCAGGCCTCTATATTCAGAAACACTCTGAAGAAAGGGTAGAATCTTACTTTTGCTTGGGCCTCCAACCACAGCACAGGCTGCTTGGGTGGTATTCACACTCAAGTGTAGTAACCTCTACAAACAAGCACAGAAGGCAACACCACTAAAGCAGAGAGCTCATTTAAAATAACTGAAGGATGCTTAAAGGAAAGTCTTCCCTCAGGAAAAACAAGCCTGGGCTATGAAGAGCCAGTCCCACCATTTCAGTTAAGCACCTATTCACATCCCACTGCCAATCTCTGGTTGATGGGTGGTATTTAAAAAGAATTACAAGCTAAATCCAAAGTGTGCAGATCTGTCTAAATATACTGCTGGGAATGTTGATTTCATTATCTGATAAGAATGAGAGTTTCTACTTGGCCAAAGAGGAAAACCTAAGAACAGCTATAATTCAAGAAAGCTGAACGAGGTAATTCCTCATAACAGCACTTCGCAAAATGTCTTCCAGGTGATGTTACTATGTTACACACATTTAAAAAGAAAAGAGCCTAAAAACTGGAATAAATAAGCGAATCCTTGTATGTGTGATCTGTTCATTTTTTAATAGTAAAACTTCTCAGAGCCATTAATATGCTGAAGTCTATTGTGTCCCACTAAGAGGGTTAGAGTGTACACTATTCCCAAATTCATATTGGGCATGGAGTGCTTTATTCCTTAAGCACAGGGCCTTTGTATTCACAGCCACTTCCACAATGCCTTTTGCAATGCTGCCTTCAGTAAATGAACAAGGAGATGAATGAGTCAGCTTAAACTAGAATACAGGTCTTAAATCCCAATCCACACCTTTTTCTACCAGTCTGATATTCTAGTTATTCTTTACTTACCATTAATCTTTTCTCTCTATATAAATGAAATTAAATTTGCTAACCAGAAGCAGATTGACCTGAAGCTACTAAATTTCAAGCTTTGGGAGTGCTCACTTGCTTGAGGCTTCCAAGTTCCTATAAATGTTTATTTACAGTGTTATATTTTTTTCTTAAGGAGACGTCACAAAACTGTATAGACTTCATGTCCTACACAATCTGCTAGTACTGTATAAGCTGAAAATGGGTTTTCACCAAATTTATAAGTTGTGATTGAGAAGGTCAAATTTAAATTATAATAGACACAAAATTCACACTGGATTACTGTGGGGTCATCTTTAAGTGATATCATCTTCCTGTGTAGCTGAAATGTACATTCAAATAAGAAATAAATCTAGGTTCATTTTTTCTATACTATTAATAATTATATTAGCTTTAACCAACTCACTTCTTAATGTGACTCTTAAGACATTTACTACTGTTTTGTTGGATTATTTTTAATAAGCAGCTTATCTAAAGTAGTCATATTTCCAATTTTCCATCCCTTTAATATTTTAAGACTATAAATAGCCCTATGAAACTATCACATAGTACATATTACCACAGTTAGAATTTCTTCTGAAGCTTCTTCATTAACTTTTTTTCTAGGTAGTAGGGACTGGCATTTTAAAACTTGAATCTATAGTACCACAATTTGGCATTCTGCTTCAATTTTTATTTATATTGATCTTGTCTTCTGGAATTTCCTGTAGGCTACCTGAGATAAAATAATTTCCAGCCTAATCTTCATCTTGTCTGCTCTTCATTTGACATTATGCCTTCAAAATAAAATCTTATTATTTAATCTAAAACAGAAACACTTTATTCCAAAATATCAAATCAATAACATTAACAAACTGACCTTATTAATTCATTTTAGTAATTCTTAAGCCTGTGCTTAAGATTTGACTATAGGCCGGGTTCTGTGGCTCAGCCTGTAATTCCAGCACTTTGGGAGGCCAAGGTGAGTGGATTGCCTGAGCCCGCGGGTTCGAGACCCGCCTGGGTAACTTGACAAGACCTCATCTCTACAACAAATCAAAAATTAGCCAGGCGTGGTAGGGCGTGCCTGTAGTTCCAGCTACTTGGAAGGCTGAGGCAGAAGGATCGCCAGAGCCCAGCAGCTCGAGGCTGCAGTGGCGGGAGCGGCCACTGCACTCCAGTCTGGGCGACAGAGTGAGACTCCAACTCAAAAAAAAAGATTTGACTATACATACTCAAAGCTTTGTAGATTTCTTCTACACTATTCATAACTTAACAAAATTATTCTAATATTCACACACACACACACACACACACACACACACACACACACACACACACACACAATCACTATCTAACCATTTGATGACTTAGACCAAACCAGGGTTCTACGCCTTCATTTTTCACAGCAAAAATTACAAAATTATAAAACTAAGACTGAGCATAACAGCCAAAAGTATTACCTTCCTCTCTTTCCTTCCCATCATTTTACTGAATCAGTGACTATGAAAATACACTGAGCCCAAAATAGTAGTGTACTGCCAGGTCAGCCTCAGTCATTTCCAAGTCAAAGGGGAATTGACAGATACCCCCTTTATAAGTCTGTGTTTGTAAATATCCAATGAAATGACTTCATTCAGCCAATTATTTCAGGAGAAAGCTGGCAGAATAACATGGCAATTAAACTGACGACTGATGGAAACTATTAAACTGAACTATTTTGCCCAGCAGCTCTAGTTAATACTTTTTAATATGTTTTCACATTTTAAAAAATGCTTGAAATACTACTACATTTAAAAGGAACTGCTTTTTTGTTGGAAAACATATTTAAAATATTCCAGTGACGATAGCATATGGAAAATAAATGAGAAACTCAGTCTTCTGGGAACTTAGAGTCAATATGATTTCCTTATTTTAAGAATAACAAATTCTGAAATCAAAATGTAAATGTATTCAAATTTAAGGAGAAAACATATCCCAAAGCCAGAACATCACATAGTCAAAACTCAAGTTTTCTGAGTGCTAGGTATTCACTTAATACTCGATATGCTGTCTACAGTATATTTTTGCCCAGTCCAGGCTCTCTTTGGCTCCTCCAATTGACCATCAGCATACTTCATTCATCCATCCATTTATTCAACAACATTAAGTCACTGTCTCAGTCATTGTTCTAGTTACTTGTAATACAGCAATAAACAGATACCATTTTCCCATATAGTTCTCACTGCTACCTAACAGTTATGCACTCAGGGACAAACAAAAGTTCTAATACAATAGAACAAATTGGAATCTGAAGACTGACAGAAAATGCTCTGAATGCTTCCCAAAGGTATATGCAAGCTTTTGAATTACTTTTAGGCCATCTTCAATAATCTGAGGAATGAACTGAGAGAAGTTGGCAAAAATTAAGAACAAATTATGGAAACCAAGCCAGAAAATTCCAAGGTAGTGTGAAACTGGGAAAGTTAATGACTAAAACCAACTTTTGCTATACTTCCCAAATATCTCTCATTTTTCTTTGTTAGAATATGTGATCATTCACTGACTTAAGATTCATCTGAATAAATAAGCATACTCTTTTGAAAATATAAATACCATAGGAGTATGGAGTTAGGATTGTCAGTCATTCTCATTCTGTTCCTTTGAGCTACATAAGAATTTAATGATTTTTTTTGGTCACAGTTCTTAGCAAACCAAACAATACTTAAAAAGTAGAATGGCAGAGTAGTTAAGCTCATGCATTCTGAAGCCATACTGATCAAGTTTTAATTCCTGCTCTACTACTATGAAACTGTGCAAGCTTGGACAACTAAGTTTATCTTTTGGTACCTCAGTTTCCTCAAAAGTGGGTAATAATAGTTGAAACTTAGGCTGGGACTTACCCTTTTGATCAAAATAGAGTAACAGCAATTGGATATACAGTCCCTGCTAAACCAACCCCAAATAAGCACACAGATCAAGTATAAGAAACAACGTTTTTCAAGACACAGGATACCAGGCAATGAAGGACGGTGATCCCTGAGAGAAGATTAGAAATAAATGAGGTATGCCCTATCATTGTGCCAGTTTACAGCCTTGAGAGAGTCCCAATGAGACAGGAGCTAACTAGAGAAAGGCTAGGCAGACAGACAGGGGAGTCCTCTGGTAACAATGTAGTGAACTCCGGACAGGCCTCTCAAGCTTAGTGTTGGTAAATAAGCTCCCTGCAAGCCTCTCAAGCTCGAGCTTAGGTGCTCACTGCTGGGATCAAAAAGCAACCAATCAGCTCACCATTAGGTCTCTACCTTAATATTGACCAGTCAGAACAGCTACAGCTCACAGCTAGTGCTAGCCAACCGGCTTGGACTTTGGGCTATATAAATACCAGGTTTTCAGCCCTAGATGGGCAACCCCTTCGCCCCCACCCCCCGGCTGTGGGAGCTTTTCTGTCCTCAATAAATCCTTCTTTCTCACCTTCCAGCTGTCCGTGTCCCTCATACTTCCTGGGCATGAGACAAGAACCTTGACCCTGAAGAGCTGCAACCTGAAGAGCTGTCGGAGTCGAAAATTCACTTACCCCAGAGGCTGGCTTGCCAGCCAACAGAGTCAGCTGAACCAGGAGAGCTGCCTGAGGAAGATGAGAGGTACCGAAGCTGAGTACCCAGGGGGCTTAGACTTGCCAGTCCACGAAACCAGCAACACTCTCAGGGCTTGGCTTGCCAGCCCGTTAGAGTCAACACCCTGGGGGCTAGGCTTGCCAGCATCCCCCTGCCCAACTGCAACACTCCGGGCTTGGCTTGCCAGCCCATTAGAGCTGACTCTTGTGGGGCTAGGCTTATCAGCCCCTCCACGACCCTCTCTGGGGCTTGGCTGGTTGACCCATTAAGCTGACACCCTTGAAGCCCAGGTTGACCTGAAAAATCTACATCACCAAGGCCACAGCATTTGGGGGTAGGGAGTAGCTAAAGCCTGTAGGACTTCTAGTTGAGTAGTTGAGGAGACAGAATTCAGAGTACAAGAAGAACAAGGGAACTAGAATTTGCATGCCAAGGTATCAGAAAGGAGAGCAGCATAGAAAAAGAAACCACAGCAAGTCTCCCTCAAGGTGATCAGCACATGTAAGGGAGGAAATAACATGAGGCAAGGTGCTACAATTTGAATGTCTGTCCCCTCCAAAACTCATGTTAAAATTTAATTGCCAACATAATAGTATTGGAAAGTGGAACCTTTAAGAGGTGATTAGGTCATGAGGGCTCCACCATCACGAATGGGTTTGATGCCTTAATAAGATGGCTTCTAGAAGTGGGCCCACCTTTTCTTGGCCCTTACTCTCTTCTGCTATGTGACAAACAGTGTCCCTCCCCCTCACAGGATGTGGCATTCAAGGTGCCATCTTGGAAGTGAAGACAAGGCCCTAACCAGACACCAAATCTGCTGACATATTGATCTTACTTCCCAACCCCCAAAACTGTGAGAAATAAATATCTATTACTCATAAGTCATCCAGCCTGTATTATTTGTTATAGTAGCACAGAATGGACTAAGACACCAAGGAAAGGACTGTGCAAATATACCATATTACACAGCATTCACAGACCAGGTAAAGTGTCTCTTCCTACTAGTCAGACTAGAAAACTTCAAAATTCCCAGAGCATTTGATAGAGTATTCAGAAGACTCTTCCCTTAGTAATAGGAAATAATTCATCTTAGACTAATAACTTCTCTGCTTATGTCACAAATTCTAAAAGCAAGACTCAAAAAGATAAAGCTATTTTCAAGTAACTTCACTGTATCTCAGAACAAAGCTCAAAAATATTTATAGAAAAACAAAAATAGCTAGGACAAAAAAAGGAAAACTGACAATGTCTTCAATCAAATAAAAATTATCAGTCATGCAAAGAAGCAGGAAAATATAAATAATGAGAAAAAAAGAATCAATTGAAACTTACCCAGAACAGCTATTGTAATCATCAAAGATATTAATATTTGTCATTCCTATATTCCATATGTTGAAAAGGTATAAAAATGTCTTTAAAAAATAATTTTAAAAAAACCTAAATGAATATTTAGAGATGAAAACTACAATGTCCATGATGAAAAATACATTAGATGGGATGAATAGAATATTAAGCACTGGAGAATAAAATACTAAAACTATTAGTGAACTTGAAGAGGTAGCAATAGAAACTAAAAAATGAAGCAGAGAGAGAGAAAAAGATGTAAGAAAATGAAAAGGCCATCAGTAAGATATAGAAAAACTTCAAGTGGCTAACATGTCTAATAGAAACCCTACAAAAACAGAAAAAAAGAAATATAAATATATTTAAAGATATAATATCCAAGCCGGGCTCAGTGGCTCAGCCTGTAATCCCGCGCCTTTGGGAGGCTGAGGTGAGTGGATTGCCTGAGCCCGCAAGTTCGAGACCCGCCTGGGCAGCGAGACCTCATCTCCACAATAAATCAAAAAAATCAGCTGGGCGTGGTAGCGCATGCCTGTAATTCCGGCTACTTGGAAGGCTGAGGCGGAAGGATCGCCGGAGCCCAGCAGGTCGAGGCTGTGGTGGCCGGGAGCGGCCACTGCACTCCCGTCTGGGCGACAGAGTAAGACTCCAACTTAAAAAAAAAATAAAGATATAATATCCAGAAATGTTTCAAATTTGATGAAAATTAAGCTGCACATTCAAGTATTTCAAAAAATCCCAAGTATGAAAAACATATAAAGAGAACTACATCGTGACACATAATATTAAAATTGATAAAAAATAGTGATATAGTAAAAATCTTAAAAGCAGAGAAAAAAGACATGTATGAAGAAGGAACAAAGATGAGGATGACAGCATATTTATTATCAGAAACAATGCAAACTAAAAGAGTGGAGCAGCATCTATAAGGTACTGAAAAAAAGTCAAATTAGAATTTTATACTCAGTGAAATGTCTCAAAAACAAACACAAAGAATTTTCCTACATACAAAAGCTAAGAAAACTCATCATCAGCAAACCTATGCTATAAGAAATACTAAAATAAGTCCATCAGGCAGAAGGAAAATGATTCCTGATGGAAATTTAAATCTATACAAAAAAATGAAGAGCACAGAACATTGTATCTACTTGAGTAAGTATATAAGACTTTCTTATTTAAATTTCTTTAAAAGATAAATTACTGTTTAGCAAAAATAATAGCACTGCAGCATGCATTTTATGACATATGTATAAGTGAAATGTGCGAAACAACAGCAAAAAGGTCAGGGGAAAAGTGTAGGTATACATTTATAAGGCTCTTATAGCATATGTGGTATAATATAAAAATTCATAGTACAAGGAAACTAGAACTTGCATGCCAAGGTATCAGAAAGGAGACAGCAGCATAGAAAAAGAAACCACAGCGTGGCTCCCTCCAGGTGATCAGCACATGCAAGAGAGGAAATAGCATGAGGCAAGGTGCTATGATTTGAATGTCTGGAGGTATAGACTATGACAGGTTAAAAATACATACCATCACCTTAAAGGAATCACTAAAATAACAAAACAAAGAGTACAGCCAATAAGTTTACAAAGCAAAAGGATAAAATTATTAGAAAAAGAAAAAAAAAAGGAAAAAGATATACTAATGCTAATATTTATCAAAAGTTAGAGTGGTTATATTAATATCAGACAAAGTAGATATCAGACCAAAATTAAAGGGGAAAAGATCATTTAACTATGATAAGTCAAAGAATCAAGAATATAAATAAACCTAAACATTTATTCACCTCATAAAAGTTTTATGATACATGAAGCAAAACTGAGAAAATGACATGAAGAAATGGACAAATCTACAATTATAATAGAAGATTTCCATTCTCATTTCCCAAAAAATAATAGAACAAGTATACAGAAAATCAGTAAGCATACAGAGGCTTAAAATAACACAACCAACCTAAATTGGCCAAACTGGCACCAACAGAACTTTTTATTCAAAAATAATAGAACACATGTTAATTTCATTTGTACACAAAACATTTTTTTAGGAAAACCATATTATAAGTCATTTAAAAAGTCTCAGCAAATTTAAAAGGGTTCAAATTGTACAAACTACTTTTTTGACCATGTGGAATAAAAAACAGAGATAAAAGAAAGGTCTTCAGAAAATCTCTAAAACATTTGGAAAATAAATAACGAAATTTTAAATAGGCCATGATCTAAATTTTAAAAATCAAAAGATAAATGAAAAATTATTTACATTGAATGAAAATAAAAATACAGTATATAAAAATTCATGGAATGCTTCTAAAGTGATACTTAGGGAAAAATTTATTGCATTAAACATCTTTTTAGAAAGGAAGAAAGGCTTTAAATCAGTGACTTCAATTTCCACCTTAAGAAACTAGAAAAAGATGAGCAAATGAAATCCAAAGAAAATGGAAGAAATAAAATAGTAAGGATTAGAGCAGAAATCAACACAATAGAATATCAATTTAAAAGTTCAACAAAACTAAAAGCGTTCTGTTGGAGAAAAATTTTTTTTTTTTTTTTTTTTTTTTGAGTTGGAGTCTCACTCTGTCGCCCAGACTGGAGTGCAGTGGCCGCTCCCGGCCACCGCAGCCTCGCCTGCTGGGCTCTGGCGATCCTTCCGCCTCAGCCTTCCGAGCAGCTGGAATTACAGGCAAGCGCTACCACGCCCGGCTGATTTTTTGATTTATCGTAGAGATGAGGTCTCGCTGCCCAGGCGGGTCTCGAACCCGCGAGCTCAGGCTATCCACTCACCTCAGCCTCCCAAAGGCGCGGGATTACAGGCTGAGCCACCGAGCCCGGCTGAGAAAAATTAATAACGCTAATAAACCTTCAATAAATGACCAAAAGAATTTTTTCAAAGAGAGAAATACACAAATTACCAATATCAGTAATTAGAGAAGTGATATCACTACCAAATCTTCAGATATTAAAAGGTAATAAGCAGCTGGGCTCGGTGGTTCAGCCTATAATCCCGTGCCTTTGGGAGGCTGAGGTGAGTGGATTGCCTGAGCCCGTGGGTTCGAGACCTGCCTGGGCAGCGAGACCTCCTCTCTACAATCAATCAAAAAAAAATCAGCCGGGCGTGGTAGCGCATGCCTGTAGTTCCAGCTACTTGGAAGGCTGAGGCGGAAGGATCGCCGGAGCCCAGCAGGTCGAGGCTGCGGTGGCCAAGAGCAGCCACTGCATTCCAGTCTGGGTGACAGAGTGAGACTCCAACTCAAAAAAAAAAAAAAAAAGGTGATAAGTAAGTGAGAGTCCCCATACCATCTTCAGGTTTGATGATTTCCAGAAAGACTCACAGAACTGAGATAAAAGGTCATGCTTGTGGTTACAGTTTAATACAGTGAATTAATGCATATTAAAATCAGCAAAGAAAAAAAAAAACCCCACACACACATAGGGAAGAGTCCAGGAGAAATCAGGTGTGAGCTTATAGTTGCCCTCTCTCCATGTATTTGTAAAGACAGCACTTAATTCTCCCAGCAACAATATGTGACAATACATATGAAGCATTGCTTGCTAACTAGGAAGCTCCCCCTGAACCTTGGTGTGTAGGATTCTTATTGGGGGAGTCAGTCATGTGTAGGCATAGAGCACTCATATAACTGATTTTAGCTACCCAATCTCCAGTCCCTTCAGATGTCAAACTGATAGAGTATAACACAGGAATGCAGGAAAACAAAAGCAGGCATATACCATAAACCACATTGTTAGCATAAAATATATGGTAAGGCCAAAGGCCCCAGGTGTATAGAGATGATCTTATCAGGTGGGATATTCCAAGGACTTAGAGTGTATTTCCTAAGACCAGTCAAGCCCAGTTCTTTTTTGGAAAGGTTTTGAGCATCCCAAGTCCACTGATTTAACCCTTTACTGCATAAATAAAAGAACATTATGAACAACTTTATGTCAATACATTTTAAAACTTGGATAAAATGGGCAAATAACTTGAAAAAACTATCAAAAATCACTCAAAAAATAGATTATATGAATAGCCCTATGTCTATTAAAGACATAAATTAACTTCCCACAAAGGAAATTCCAGATGACTTCCCTTGCAAATTCCACAAGTATATAAGAAATAATTAACATGAATGGCATAGTCTTCTAAAGAATTGAAGAGGTGAGACTATTTTTCAACTCATTCTGTGGACTATTACCCTGGTCTCAAAACTGGACAAAGACATTACAAAAAACAAAACTACAGACCAATATCCTTCATGAACATATGCAAAATTTCTAGACAAAATTTTAGTCATCCTAATCCAACAATATATAAAAAGAATTTTAAAAATCATGTCTAATTGGAGCTTATCCCAGAAATACAAAACCAGACAAAGACATTACAAAAAACAAAACTACAGATTAATATCCTTCATGAACATATGCAAAATTTCTAGACAAAATTTTAGTCATCCTAATCCAACAATATATAAAAAGGATTTTAAAAATCATGTCTAATTGGAGCTTATCCCAGAAATACAAAACTGGGGTAACACTGGCCAAACAATCAATGCAAATGACCATATTAACAACCTGAAAGAGAAAAATCATATGATCAATGATCATCACGAAAGACAGAAAAAGTATGCATCAAAATCCATTGTTCATTTGGCTAAAAGTTCTCAGAAAGCTAGAAACAGAAAGGAATTTCATCAACCTGATAAAGGGCATCAACTAAAAACCTAGTTAACATCACACAATGCTGAAAGACTTCAGGATTTTCCCTTAAGATCAGAAACAAGACAGGGTGCTTGATCTCACTTCTGTTCAACATTGTACTGGAGGGTCAGGCCAATGTGATAAGGCAAGAAAGAAAAATCTGGTTAGATTGGAAAAAAAGAAGTGCAACTGTGCTTATTTGCAGACATGGTTGTTTGTGTAGAAAATCCAATGAAATCTACCCCCCAAAATCCTACTGCAAATTAATAAGTGTGTTTATCATGGTTAGGAGATACAAGATTAACAAACTTAAGTTAATGTTATTTATACATAGCAAAGCACCTTAGATTGTATAATTTACAAACAACAGAAATTTATTGCTCACAGTTTTGGAGGCTGGGAAGTTCAAGACCAAGATGCTGGCAGATTTGGTGTCTGGTAAGGGCTTGATCTCTGCTTCATAGCTATCTCTTTGTTGCCACATGCTCACAAGGCAGAAGAGACAAGCAGGCACCCTCAAGCGTCTTTTATATGGATGCTAACACCATTCATGAGGGCCCTGCCTTCATGACCTAATCATCTTCTAGAGGTCTACCTGTTAATACTATCACACTGGGGATTAAGTTCCAACAAATGAATTTTGTGGAGGACACCAACATTCAGACAATAGCATATATAGATACAAAATAATTAGAGATTGAAATTAAAAAATCACATTATTTATAATAGCATCGTGATATTAACAATTTAAGGATAAATCTAACAGAGATGAAAACCTATTGCCTTGGAGCTCATAGCCAAATTGAGTTACATACCAGAGTGGCTAGCAACCCAATCCTAACAGGAAATGAAGGAGAGCTAGATATGGATGTCTATAGAGTAACTTTCATGGGATACTTCTTTTATCTGGTGGACAGCCTAATATCTAGTTGTCTGACCAGCAACCAGAGTGTTCCCTCACAAGGAGAACCTGTTTTAACCAGCAGGTACCCTTGTGACTCTTGTCTGACCCATGCCCATCTATGCCTGCCTAACCATTGCTCTGGCACTGGAAGCAGAACCCTGTGTTCTCCCTGGAGTCCTGGGGAAAACTTGGGGTAGTTCCCTGTTCTTCAGATAGAAGGTACAAATGAAAAACACCACCATAATAGGAAACAAGCTCAAAAATTCTTACTTACAGATTCTGGACAAGGAG
This sequence comes from Cephalopachus bancanus, assembly GCA_027257055.1. NCBI lineage: Eukaryota > Metazoa > Chordata > Mammalia > Primates > Tarsiidae > Cephalopachus > Cephalopachus bancanus. The sequence goes on from JAPVLO010000060.1 coordinate 9,328,920, forward strand.
GGCAAAAGATTGGGGAAGGCAGTCTTCTGACTCCAGGTTACAGAAATGAAGAGTCAGGCAGGAAAGAGAGATAGGCAGGCAACTGGTAGGGAATAGGTAACTTTAAGTTCAAAGGGAAATCCTGGTAAAGCCATAACCTAACCTCTCAGTGGGAGAGATGTCTTCTAAGTTCTTATCTCTGGTTACTAGCTTGAGAAATTGTAACTATTACTGTAAAAGTAATTAAGAATATAGAAATGTGGGGGCGCTATTTAAACAGGGTGGTCATAAAAAATCTATGTGGATGTTTAGGCCAAAATCTAAATAAAGAAGAAGGAAGAATCAGCAAGAGAAGGGAAAGATCATAGTCAAAGGAACAGCATTTAGAAAAGCCCTGGGTAGGCAGCAGTGGGGTAGGGGCAGGAGAGTCTGGCACATTCTAAATCACCAAAGAATGTCAATTTGGCTGGAGTGTGGAGTAAAGGGAGAGACAGCCAAATCATCACATAAGAGAGGTGGGCAGGGGTGAGATCCTGTAGGGTCAAGTAGGAACTGGAATTCAGACATGATTCGATTTTTTATTTTAAAAAGATTACTCTAGCTGCTCTGATGTAGAATCAACTGCAGACAACATTATAGTCTAAGTTGTCACAGGAGGTCCTTTCCCATAAACACTTAAAAATGCTGAATACTACATGTCTTGTATAAACTAAAAAAAATATCACAGAAATTATAAGAAAGTAAAAGAGACACAGAAAGGGGGACTCTACCTAAATATAAGTCCTAGGGATTGGGATTCTGCCGGAGACCAGCTTCAGCAGGGTTCAGGGTACCCCACAGGTGGAGACGGCGTCAGTGATTGTGGGGAAGAAGAGAGAAAGAAAGAGACTGGACTCCAGTCTAGTGCAGAAGCGAATGTGTGTTATTGGGAATTACAATGGGTCTTTTATACACAAAGTCAGATGTGGGAGGGGCGTCCCCCACCCACCAGAAACCTTAATCCATGAAAACTTAATCAATGATTGCCTTTAAACCCTTTTCATATGATAATCTTAAAATCCCATAGCAAAGGATAACCTAATCCGTGACTGACATATTCTATAAACCTTTTTCATCCTAAGCTGATTGATTTATGCCAAGTTAAACAATTCCATAGAAGCTTAAGTATTTTTTTTGTTGTTGTTGTTGTTGTTTTTTTTTTGAGTTGGAGTCTCACTCTGTCACCCAGACTGGAGTGCAGTGGCCGCTTCCGGCCACCGCAGCCTCGACCTGCTGGGCTCCAGCGATCCTTCTGCCTCAGCCTTCCAAGTAGCCGGAATTACAGGCATGTGCTACCATGCCCGGCTGATTTTTTGATTTATTGTAGAGATGAGGTCTCGCTGCCCAGGCGGGTCTCGAACCCGCGGGCTCAGGCAATCCACTCACCTCAGCCTCCCAAAGGCGCAGGATTACAGGCTGAGCCACCAAGCCCGGCTGAAGCTTAAGTATTTACTTTACAAACGGAAGTGGCCCATCCCAGAATGTTTGGAATGTGGCCTAGTCCAAAGTTCACAGTGGGCTACCTGCAAGTAACCCAGCCGCATTCTTTCAACAAAATGGCTGTCTTCTAAAACTATATTCTACAATTTACACCTTCAATAAATCCTAAGATCATGACCCAGAAGCCTGTGACCAATACTAAGGCTCTTAGATGTGACACGAGTTTGAATTATAAGTTGTGTGAAAGCCAAAACTGCAGTTTGCGGAAGAATGGGAGCAATGAGCTTCTAAAGTTAGCTTGTGTTCGTCCCAGTCTCAGAGTTTTTATGTTTTGAGGTCACAGGAGCTTAATCTAGTTAGTGCTGAGTAGAAAGGGGGAGGAAATGGGGTCAAATAGCTCCCAAACGCATCCTAGTGGTCTCGGGGTCAATGGCCCTTCCTGATCCCTAACACTCAGTGGGCCTCCATGGCTGGCTCCCAGCAGGATTCCTACACATACTTGAAGATAAGATTGCTGAAATAAGGTTGAAAGCCTGGAAACGATGGGATGTGATCACAGAGAATTAGAAAAACATTGTCTACTGCTCTGGAAAAGGAGCTTGGTATCTGTGCATAATATTATATGTATTACATATATATATGTCCTCCTTGCCCAGGATCTGTAAGTAATATTTTATATATATATACATATTGTAATATTGTGTGTGTGTATATTTATATATATATATATATATATATACATATTTATATAATATATATTTTTAAGGCATGTTAAAAAAATCCTGACACTTGAGGTCTGTATCATGTATGGAAGTGGAATCCAAATTTCTATTAGAAGCTGAAAATTTCACCTTAGTTTAAAACAACGGAAACTTCCAGAGCCCTGTAAAACCAGTCTGTACACACTCTCTCAGCCCAGGGAACAGAACTTGCACAGAACAAAGAACTTCTTTGAAGATAAGCTCCTACTAAAATACTATATAATACATCACTTGAAGAAACCAGCTACAATGAGCGAGAGCCAACAGAAACAACAAACAGGAGACTGAGAACCTTGCAAACTGGAAATTATAATTTTATACAGATGGATGCTATTATCTTTTACTATATCTCACTCATGGTTTGGTTTTAACTCAGGGCCAATGCAAAACCTTTTAAAATACCATAATTTCCATCTCTATTAAGACTACTGATCATTCTTGAAATTCCCCCAAAGTGAACTAAAGAACATTTATTCATAAAACTCAACATGGGGAACACAAGGTGGTTCAGTGTTATTAGATGAACTAGATGGCTGTTGCCTGCAAACCGAAAACTGAATTAACTCAAAAATTGGCACTGATCCCCATCTCCTATTTTGGAGTTATAACCTATACCTTTAATGTAATTTAGTCTATGTTCAAATACTGGATGAAACTGTCTCCTGTAGTCCTTTTGGACGGCACTTTAGTTTTTAAAATGTTTTGAAAAATGAGTCCACATTTAAAATGTCTGTGGCAGCCCCAAATTTCAGAAACTACTTCATCACTTCTTTGAGGTTTAAAAGCTCAAAGATTACAAAGGAAATTCGAAAACATCCTCCACTTTCTGATCACTTACTAAATCTGAATTACTATTTCAACTTTTTTCTTGGTATGGCTTTATTCTCCAGTCTATTCCTTTCTGTTTGTTTGAAAACATAATATCGACACATTAAAGTCAGAAAGTCACACCTGGGGTTTTTCAATGTAGCCTAGATAAGGAGGCGTTTTGTTTTTACTGCAACATAATGAAAAAAGAAACATGAAAATTGAAATAACTAGTATCTTTTAAATCATCCTCAATGTGTATCTTGACGCCGGGCATCGTTCAATCTTTGAGATCCTCTTAAAGTTAGGACACGGAGGCCTAGAGAGATTAGTGTTCAAGTCAAAACAGCTTCGGCATCAGGACTCCAGGTAGGAGCCTAAGAAAAGTCTTACATCGTCTACTCTGAACACAAAAACAATGGAGATGGACTTTTGGAGAGATCTATTTCCTGAGAAACCCCTTAGGAGAAAGGTGACACATCAGCGGGAATCATTCACAAAGGAAACATTAACAGGAGAAAACTGGGAGACGCTGAGGCCTGCGAGGTCAGGTTACGTCAAACGAGCCTGTTCCCTTTTCATGAACTATAGCCAGCTCCCTTAAATGTTTCTTCCTCATTAAAAACCTAAATATCGTCTTCTTGAGCCAATCTGAAGGATGCTTCCTCGCCGTTTTCTCGGCAAAAGGCGCGGCTTCCCAACTGCCCCGGGACGCAAGGCTAGCTCGCGGAGAACCCCAAGGGGCGGTCACGCCTCTCGATCCCGCCTCCGGCTCGCAGCCACTTACTAACTGCCTGTTTATCTCCACCCTTATTCCCGTCGCCCTTTCCCCTCTTATCTCTTGGAGCGATTAGTCAACGCTCATGAGGCACTGCGAGAAGAGCAGAAGCGAGTCAGGGGCCATGAATGTTTGCGTGGTCAGGTATCCTTAGGCAGTTTGTCAGGCACTGCGGAAGGCAGCGCACAAGCGAGCGGGACTCTGACGCTGGGCGGAGAGGGCCTTGCGTTCGGAACTCGACGAGCTGATTGGCTGGTTGGCCGCGGCCGAGAGGAACCCGGATGTGCCTGGGCAGCCGTGTTGGCAGTCGGGGCTCCGAGGTTTGGGCACCCTGGGGGTGCAGGCAGCCGGGGCGGATGGCGCAGGGTTGGGCCGGCTTCTCTGAGGAGGAGCTGAGGAGACTAAAGCAAACTAAAGGTAACGAGATGAGCGTGCAGAGGTTTCATTTTGGGAGTCTTGAGAGGAAGGGGCGGGGCTGCAGCTTTTGAGGGACTGGGGTCGTGGAAGAACCTGTGTGAGAGGATGGAGCAGTAAGTTTGCGGACAGCACGATCGGGTTCCAGACATGGATGTACCTGGAGCCACGCGCGGAGGGGAAGCCTGGGGACCTGACGTGTTTTAGGAAAGAGGGACCAGGAATCCGTTCCAGGGACTCGAAGGAGGAAGTGAGCCTGCTGCCTGGGGTCTCCTACCGGGAGGATTGCTGCACGAACCAATGGTCGGAGGGTGGGGAGGAGGGGCACACTACTGGAATTGTGAGGATTTCTAGAAGCAGATAACCGTTGGGAAAAGGGGAGCATTGGGGTCTGAATAAACGCAACAGTTCGGTGCTTTTCATGATACATCTGGGGCATTACGTTCACTTCTGGTTGCCAGATGATTTTCGCAGTTCTTTCTAGTTCTTGAAAGTCAGCTCACCGAAAGGATCTTGAGAGGTTAGATGGAAGGCTTCGTATTACATTGTACAAAAAGCCCTACTGACGTCGGGGTAAGCTAAATCCTGTGCTGCCTCCTCCCGCTTTATAATCATTGAATGGGCTTGTATTTAGAAAAAAAATTAATGAGAGAATTAAGTTTGCTGATACTTGATGGAAAACGCTGAGTGATATGAACTGTGTTTTGCTTATGGTTGAAATTTCATAAAAATCTGTATGGTGACCCTGGTGTTACCATATGTAACTATTTTGAGAGAAAAATAAATCCTGCCATGCTTTTTATTAGAGTTTGTGGGAAAATTGGATGTTGCTTAGGTAGCCTGTGCATTTTTAGCATAGATGTGAGACTGATCTAGGGCTGACAAGTGGAAAAGGAATTAGTGATATAGGGCCAGTACAGATGATACAGACTGGACACGTTTTGATTTGTTCAGAGGTCTTTAAAAGCTCTACAATACATATTATACTACATCGTGTGACTGACTTTATCTGGCTTGATGTATTCAAATTGTTTTGCCTGGTGTTTTCAACATCCATTCACATATTCCAACTTACAGAGTACAAGCACCCTGGCTTCTGATCTGACTCAGATCAGTCTAGTGAGCAGACAAACCATATAATGTAGTAGGACATGTACAAGAGCTCACTTTAGAGGTAGGAGGAACCTCACTGTGCTGGGGTTGGATGGAACTCAGGAAGATTTCACAGAGTTTATGTGTTAGCAGAGGTGATTTTTCCAGAATAAGGGAGATTTAATGCTTTTCTTAATGTAGCATTCTAAATTAAACAATACATATGTCATGTAGAAATATATTTTGAATTATCTTTGCAATTTGGGGTAGATGGAGGTTGGCAAGAACCCAAACTTCAAGGTCCATGGTTTGAGTCAAAAACATGGACACCAAATCATTAGTGTGTCACCACCTTGACAACAGAGAAAGCGCCTTAACATTCTTGTATACTTATGACCAAATACAGAGATTGGCATTTAGAACTCCCAGATCTGTGCGCAAGTCTTTTCACGTTGTATTTCTCATTTGGAAAACTAGAAGATTTTAGGGTCCAAGTAAGGCTGTTCCTCAGCCTGAAAAGTATAAACTAGGAAGATGCAGTTGGTTGCCAGCAGAAATAAGGACAGCAGTAGTCTAGAGAACCCTGTATATACATTGAGGAACATGGCCAAGAATATAGTTAACAATTCTTACTTATTTTACATTCTTACTTATATTAAAAAGTTGAAAACAACCAAAATGTTCACTAACCAGGGATTAGATAAGTAACTTGTGGTATATTCATCTAGTAGGCTATTGTACAACCAGTGGGAATATAGTAACTATAGCCACGTGCATTAATATGTATGTTAATATAATGGGTGTAATTATAGTTGACCCCTCAACATTAGTTTGAACTGTACAGGTCCACTTATACATGGATTTTTTTTTTTTCAGCCAAGTGTCAATCAAAAATACAGTATCAAAGAATGCAAAATCCCACATATACAGAGGGTCAACTTTTTTGTATCCCCAAGTTCTGCAGGGCTAACTGCAGGACTTGAGTATGCACAGATTTTGGTATACATGAGGGGTTCTGGAATTAATCACCTTCATTTATTGAGGGACAACTGTATATGTAATATATTCAGTTATGCACTGCATAGCAACATTTCAGTTAACAATGGACTATATACACATATCCCATAAGATTATAATACCATATTTTTACAATACTTTTTCTGTTTAGATATGTAAATAGCCACTATTGTGTTTCAATTACCTATAATGTTCAGTGCAGCAACCTGCTATACAGGTTTGAAGCCTAAGAGCAGTAGGCCATGCCATATAACCTAGGTCTGTAGTAGGCGATACCAACTAGGTTTGTGTAAGTATACTCTTTTTTTTTTTTTTTTGAGTTGGAGTCTCACTCAGTCGCCCAGACTGGAGTGCAGTGGCCGCTCCCTGCCACTGCAGCCTCGACCTGCTGGGCTCTGGCGATCCTTCCTCCTCAGCCTTCCAAGTAGCCGGAATTACAGGCACGCGCTACCACACCCGGCTAATTTTTTGATTTATTGTAGAGATGAGGTCTCACCAAGTTGCCCAGGCGCGTCTCGAACCCGCAGGCTCAGGCAATCCACTCACCTCGGCCTCGCAAAGTGCTGGGATTACAGGCTGAGCCACCGAGCCCGGCAAGTATACTCTTAAGATGTTTATACACTGATGAAATTGTCTTGTGACACATTTTGAAGAAGGTATCCCCGTAGTTAAGAGATGCATAACTACATTTGGTGGAGAGGCAAGGGAATGTGATCAGCAAAGGGTAAAATACATAAGGAATTTCAGAGGTATTGGTAATTACACATTCAGGTTAAGTCAAGTCAAGCTGAAGTAACCAATAGCCCTAAAATATGAATTGTTTAAAATAATAAAGATGTATTTTTCACTCTAGTTTCATATCTAGCATAGGTTTGCAGGTGACTACTCCACAGTTACTCTACACCATCTGTTTTCACCATAGCAGGAAGAAAAGAAGATTGAAGATTAAATATTGGCAATTAAATACTTTTACCAGTAAATGACATGTGTCACTCCTACTTGTTTCATTTTCCAAAAGCATGTGATATGACTTGGGGGGGGAGGAAACGCAATTCTCTTGTGTCTTCCAAAAGAGGGGCATTTGTGTCTGTCCTTAAACAGTAATTTTATATACTTCATTCATTTTTTTATTTCTTAAACTTTTTTTTAATAATCTGTACAGATTGGAAGAGTATGTGTGTGACACATACATACATATATTTGATATGTGATGAATTTAATAATGAAAAAATGAAAGTGAGAAAACAGTGCAGTCACTGTCAGTTTCTAGTTAACTTATTCATAAGAGTTATTTATTCTTGATGATAGTTCTTTCCCATTTATACTATGAATATCTTCTTCCAGTTTGTAACCTGTTTTTTCACTTTTACGTTTGATGAACAAAGTAATTTTGATATATTCAGATTAATCAGTCATTTTTTAATAGCCAACATTTCTGTGCCTTTAGAAATCAATCTCCTACTATAATATCTAAAATATACTACTTTTTGTTTTCTATTGAGAATTTTTGGGCTGGGCACGGTAGCTCACACCTGTAATCCCAGCACTTTGGGAAGCTGAGACAGGAGGATCACTTGAGCCTAGGTGTTCAAGACTAGCTTGGGCAACATAGCAAGACCCCATCACTTCAAAAAAATTAATAATTAGCTGGGAGTGGTGGTACATACTTGTAATCCCAGCTACTCACCTGTAGTCCCAGCTGCTCAGGAGATTGAAGTGTGAGGATCACTTGAGCCCAGGAGCTTGAGGCTGCAGTGAGCTATTATCACACCATTGTACTCTAGTAAGATTCTTTTTAAAAAAACAAACAAAGGTGGGAGAATTTTTATTTTTGTATGGTGTGGATGTGATTTTGTCTTTCCTATATAGATAACTATTTTTCCCTGGGTCTATTTATTTAACAATCCCACCTTTTGCTGTTGATTTTACACCCTACCTCTGTCATATACCAATGCTTCCTACATGTATGAATCAATTTCTAGGTTCTTTGTTCTATTGCATTGGTCGTTTTGTTTGTTCCTGTACCAATACCACACTGTCTTAAACTCCATAATATTCCTAATATCAGGAGTTTGTTCTTTTTGCTCTTTAGATGTTTTATTGCCATTCTTGAATCTTTTCATATATAATTTTTTAAATATTTATCAAATTTCATGGAAAATAAATTTTATTGTAGTTGCATTGAATCTTTAAATCAATTTCACCTTCGTATTAATCACATACCACCAACATGGGATATGTTTCCATTTATTTAGGTCTTCTTTAATATCTCTTAATAAATTTGGGAGTCTTCCCTGTAGAGGTCCTAAATATCTTTTTGTTAGATTTGTTTCTAGGTAAGTGATAACTTCTGATATTGAAATATCTTGTTTTTAATCATGTTTTCTAATTCTCTGCTGCTGAAACACAAAAAATACAAGCCAAAAGAGATGTTGATGAAAGACATGAATAGAATATCATAGAAAAGGAAGAGTGAAGAGATTTTCCTTACCACTAAAGAGCAGAAAATTACAAATCAAGAGCACAGTGAGATACCATTTTACATTCATTTGATTGGCAAAACTTAAAACGCCTGTTAATATCATATTTTGAAAATAAATGCATCCACAGAAGCTAATAGCTGCTAGAGGGGATGATTCCCTTAGGAAAGCACTTTGACATTTCTCCTGGTTATACTTTATGGTCCAACAGTCCTTAGATAATAGCCAAAGTAAATTCTTGAACATGTTAAAAAAAAAAAAAGGAGACATAACTGCGAAAGTCACAGAAGCAAATTCCTATAGCCAACCTGGATGTCCATCAGTGGAAGAAGGTTGTCAGATTCTGGTGTATTCACACAATGGAATGAATGACTACATCAGCATGAACAATGTGGATGACTATTGGCAATATTATATGAAGTAAAAAAAAATTATGTATGGCAAGAAACTCTTTTCACAAAGCTAAATAAAAGTGAATACTTTGTAGAAAAATTTGTAGATACAATATGGCTATTATAGAAGGAAGGGAATGATTAGCACATGATTAAAATCTTTTTTGGTGGTGGAGTAAGCAGGACTTAAAGGATATGGAGCAAAAGTCACAAACTGATAGCTTGTTGGCTTATTAACCCCCAAAATGTATTAATTTGACTTTCTCTGTCTCTCTCTCCAATTTTAAATTTATTTTTATAAGTTAGTAGTGATGGTATTCATTAGTGCTGTTTCCTAGACCATCATATGCCTTTTGCTCGTTTAGTGGAGGTCCGGGTACTAGTCAGTCCACTGAATTGTGAGCAGAAGTGTTATGTCACTGCTGGTCAGAGCAATTAATTGTTGTAACAAAACTTTCCTGAGCTCTCTATCCTCCCCATATCACGGTGGCTAGCAAACTCTGCATATGACATTGATGAGTAATAAACCTTTGCAATTTAAAAATACTAAGATTTCACCCTGCAGCATAGTCTAGATTTTCCTGATTCATATAGTTTCCTACATCTAAAAATCAGAATATTTTATGTAAAAATTTGTATTTTAATCCTGAAAAATCATAGTGTCTGACTCACTGATCTAAATTTTTTTTATTTTTTATTTTTTATTTTTTTTTTGAGTTTGAGTCTCACTCTGTCACCCAGACTGGAGTGCAGTGGCGGCTCCCGGCCACCACAGCCTCGACCTACCACCTCAACCTTCCGAGTAGCCGGAATTACAGGCACGTGCTACCACGCCCGGCTGATTTTTGATTTATTGTTGAGATGAGGTCTTGCCAAGTTGCCCAGGCGGGTCTCGAACCCACGGGCTCAGGCAATCCACTCACCTCAGCCTCCCAAGGCACGGGTTACAGGCTGAGCCTCCGAGCCCGGCTAATGATCTAAATATTTTAATGACTGCAGTTGACAATAGGAGACTATAAATTGCCCCTTTTTACCAGACATATGCTCCTCAGTTTACCACAATCTTCTTTTTTTCTTTTTTTTTTTTTTTTGAGTTGAACTCTAACTCTGTCGCCCAGACTGGAGTGCAGCGGCCGCTCCCGGCCACCGCAACCTCGACCTGCTGGCCTCCGGCGATCCTTCCGCCTCAGCCTCTGAGTAGCTGGAATTACAGGCGTGTGCTACCATGCCCGGCTAACTTTTTGATTTATTGTAGAGATGAGGTCTTGCTGCCCAGGCGGGTCTCGAACCCGCGGGCTCAGGCAGTCCATTCACCTCAGCCTCCCAAAGGCGTGGGATTACAGGCTGAGCCACTAACCCCTGCTCACAATCTTCTTGATATTTGCTACCTGCAGTACACAGTATGGCAAACAGTTATGTTCTGTTCGTGAGTAGCCTGATTTGTTTATGTTTGAGAATGAAAAAAATTAGCATTTTCAATCTTATAGGTAGGTTCTGAAAAAATGCAAAATAAAATAAAAGCTACAGTAACTAAATTTCAGAGGGACTGTTGATTAAGCTAATGAGTTCGGCTGAGTGGTCAGACATTTTCCAATGGTGTGAGAATCAGTAGTCAAGAATAAGTTTCTGTTCCAAAATACAGGAGAATACTTTGTATTTCTGACTAAAATCATCAATAACATTTGCTTTTATAATACTTGTATCTTTTTTTTTTTAAATGTTCTATACATATATAATTCTTAAACAACTTCCTGCATTAAGTAAAGCAGGTAATTTGTAACCAGTTTGACAGATGAGAAAACTGAGGATTTGAGTAATTAACTGACTCCCCTGGGGTCACTGAGCTAGACAGAAGCAAAACTGGGACTGTGACTATAGGGCTTTTAACTGTACCTTGTGCAATTTTTAAAAAAAATTTTAAACTTTTTATTTTAAAGATGTGGTGTACAATTCAGTTAGGTATATAAATGTTCATTATGCAGGTACCCTTGTTGATGAGGTATACCCCCCTCCCCTGGCAGTTTCCCACTACTGCCAATCCCTTTTTTATAGTAGTATAATTGCTCAAGGTCTGCTTATGAGTGAGAACATGTGGTACTCAGTTCTTTGTTTCTGTGAAAGATCACTCAATATTATAGACTCTAAGTCCATCCAAGTTGATGTGAAGTTCATAATTTTGTCCTTCTTTATGGCTATGTGATATTCCATTGTGTCCAATCCTCTTTCGTTGGGCAGCACAGTTGGTTCCCTGATTTTGCTGTTGTGAACAATGCTGCAATAAACATGCATGTGCAGGTGTCTTTTTCATAGTGATTTGAGTTCCTCCAGGTATATTCCCAGAGGGAGGATTGTGGGGTCATATGGAAGGTCGATTTTTAGATCTTTTAGGAATCACCACACTTTTCCACAGAGCTTGTACTAGTTTACACTCCCACCAACAGTGTAGAAGTGTTCCCTTTTTGCTGCATCCTCTCCACCATCTGTTGTTTTTTTGAGTTATCGATGATGGCCATCCTGACTTGAGTTAGGTAGTATTTCAGTGTGGTTTTTTTTTTTTTTTTTTTTTTTTTTTTTGAGTTGGAGTCTCACTCTGTCGCTCAGACTGGAGTGCAGTGGCCGCTCCCGGCCACCGCAGCCTCGACCTGCTGGCCTCCGGCGATCCTTCCGCCTCAGCCTTCCGAGTAGCTGGAATTACAGGCACGTGCTACCACGCCCAGCTGATTTTTGATTTATTGTAGAGATGAGGTCTCGCTGCCCAGGCGGGTCTCGAACCCGCGGGCTCAGGCAATCCACTCACCTCAGCCTCCCAAAGGCGCGGGATTACAGGCTGAGCCACCGAGCCCGGCTTCAGTGTGGTTTTAATTTGCATTTCTTTGATGACTAGTGAGGCTGAACATTTTTTCATGTATTTGTTGGCTGCCTGTATGTCTTTTGAGAAGCGTCTATTCATATCTTTGCCCACTTTGTAATGGGGCTATTTGTTTGGCAATTTAAATAATAAACTTGAACCACAGCTAGATGTCATTAAATAGCTATTGGAAGAACTAAAGTTTTAAAATAGTGAAAAGTCCAAATGCTGAAAAGAATGCAGAAGACCCAGATCCATTATACTTTGCTAAGTACCACTGTTCTGAAAATTAGTTTGGGAGCTTGTTTACTTAAGATAAACTTGCAGTATAATTCAGCAAATGACATAAATTTATACACGTACATTGTACTAGTATTGTATTCCCGGTTTTGACACTGTACTAAAACTATATAAGATACTATCATTGTGGGAAACTGGTTGAATTCTTCGTGGGACCTCTACTCTCTTTGCAACTTCCTTTAAGTCTATAATTATTTCAAAATAAAAAGGTTTAAAAAAATGTAAAAAAATAAACTTGTATTCCTTCAAAGATTTTAAGTCCTGTTGATAAGTTATTCATCATTTACAAGTACTCATCATAATTTCATTTCCCAGACATTTTGTAGAGAATGCTGTTTATCGAGCATATTAAAAATAGTTTGAATGTGAGACACATTCTACAGTTGTCTGCCCTGAGAGGTTAACACTGGCGTGGACAATGCAAAAAAGTACAATAGAAGTAGTAGTATTTTGTTTATACTTAAAAAAAAAAATTTCCCCAGTTGTTTCATCTTCCTCTATTGCTTTGCTCAGACTACTATTGAGATTAGTTTAAATGCATTGATTAGAGCCTAACTAGACTTTGTTGTTCGTTGTCTGCTAGGTGAAAGAAGATTTAGGATTAACATTCCTAGAAATAACAGAATTTTCTCAATTACATTTCTGTTATGGCACCTAAATGTGTTTTAAATTGCCCTAAATGCTGTTAAAATTTAAGAGAGAGGAGTCCCATTTGAAGATTCAGCCACCATTTTGTTTCACAACAGACAGAACCATATAACAAATTTGACAGAGAACATAGTCATTACCCTAGTTTGATCAAAATTAGTTGATTCTTTTGATAATTATCAAATCAAGTTGGAAAAGCAAACTTACTTAGGGTCCTAAGGCCTCACTCACAGACAAATGGACTTTCTCTGAAGATAAATTAAGATCTGGGATTGTTTTTATTGAATATTAACCATATGATCTGACGACTGTTGGAGCTCCACAGGAAGATGGGTGTTTTTCCCTGTGCTTTAATGATAGAGAATAGGCTAGGGGAACTTGTAGAGTTACGAAATCTTAATGTTTTATTTTCCTAGAGATATTGTAATTTATTACCTCTCACACAAAGGAATTTTCTTCCATCCTCTTTTTTATAGATACATTTGAACCACAACGACGTATCCCCTTAAAGAAAAGTCGACAGCAACTTCAGCGAGAAAAAGCCCTTCAGGAACAAAGCCAAAAACTTGGACTTCAAGATGGATCAACCTCTTTACCTCCAGAGCAGCTGCTTTCTGCACCTAAACAGAGACTTAATACTCAGAAACCACATTTTTCTTCCCCTATTCTTCCTCTCACCTCTCCTGTTGGTGACGGAAATCCAAAGACTATTGAAAGTCAACCAAGGGAACCAGAACATGAGAATTCCCATGATGGTCACAAAAATACTGATATTCTTCCTCCAAAGTCAGAATGTAAATTGGAGAAAAAGAAAGTGGAATTGTTAGTAAGTCTATATATCCACGAGACGTTTTGTTTTACATTTTTTACCCATTTGGCTTTGAGGAAATGTTTAACATTTTCTCTGTTTTATATTCAATCCTAGAAAATGTGATGAATAAACTATTGAAAAACAGCTACCACCATTAAATATGCCAGGCACTCTTTAGCATTTTATATGTTTTATATCACTTAGTCTTCATAACAGCCTACAGTATTTTATCATTTTCACTTTATATATGAATTGTCTGGGACTCAGAAGATATTATCTTTCTAAAGCTAATACACAGCTAGTAGATAGTAGAGATTTACAATTAAGCCCGTCTGGATCCAAAGTCTGTGCCCTTCACACTAACCAGAAGCAGTACTTATGTGTATAGTACCTCTTCCCAAACAGACCCCATTCTTCAGCTTCCAGACTACTACTGTGACCCGGAAGAGGGTACTTGCAAAGAGATGTGAGGGAGTGGACAAAGGAGAGAATGTAGGAAATTGAAAGGACTAATTATATAGTTCAGTTGCATCATCAGATTTATTTTTATTTTTATTTTCTATTTAAATTATATCTTGTATTAGAAATTACTTGCATAATTTAGTTCATCCACACTCTTGTGGACATTGCCTTTCTATGATGTGATTTTTTAGAATTTTTATAGCTTAGTCTTTTAGAAATTTTTTGTAGAATTTTTTGATAGCTTATATTTTAGTATGTATTATTTTTTTGTTTCCTCCTGAGCTATCACTAATAGAGGAGAAAGGATGGCATTTGTTTTCTCTTTTCTGTCTTTCAAATTATCTTCTTTCTAATCTCAGATATTTTTCTGAGCTCTGTTGATTCAGATTCTATACTGTGAGTTTAAAATGTTTGCTGCTTTGTACTTTTAAAATTGGAAGATAATACATGTTTTCAGGTCTTTGAAGTTTTTCTTAAACCCAACATTCACATCTTAGCTCATAATTTTCTAATAATAAAAAAAGAAAATAGCCGGGCATGGTGGCTCATACCTGTAATCCTAGCACTTTGGGAGACTGATTCAAGAGGATTGCCTGAGCCCGTGAATTTGAGACCAACCTGGGCAACATGGCGAGACCTCATCTCTACAATAAATCAAAAAATTAGCTGGGCGTGGTGGCATACACCTTATAGTTCCAGCTACTTGGAAGGCTAAGGTAGAAGGATTATCTGAGCCCAGCAGC